>CM054151.1:39375228-39400228 GCA_028751875.1 Rapana venosa
TTGTATGCGTTGAAGAGAGTGGATAGATGATGCTGGTAGGCCATCCAAAAGAGAATTACAGTAGTCTAAACGTGAAAGAATGAGAGATGTGACAAGCTTGGAAGTTGCATCAGTGGACAGATACTTGCGAATCGCGCTTATGCGCCGTAATTGATAGTAGCAAGACTGGCAGGTCTGGGTGATGAATTTTTTCAGAGAGAGTGTGTTGTCAAGAACTACTCCTAAATACTTCACAGAGTTGGACAAAGGAACTGACGTATTGCAGAATTCTATTGAAGTTTTTGCGATAGAGGAAAGTTTATGTTGGGTCCCTATGAGCATGGCTTCGGTTTTATCGGCATTAAGTTGTAACATGTTCTGAGTCATCCAGTTTTGAATGTCTTGAAGGCAGTAGGAAATATTTGTCAGAAGGGAAGGCAAGTTTTCAACAGTATCGCTGCACTGAAGCTGAGTATCATCGGCATAGAAATGATGATAAATATGGTGGTTGTTTATCATATGTGAGAGTGGAGCAGTGTAGAGAGTAAAGAGAACAGGGCCCAAGACTGATCCCTGCGGGATTCCACATTCCATTTTGAAAGATTTTGATTGAATTTTGTTTACAATAACTTTCTGGAACCGGTCTGTGAGGTATGAAGTAAACCAGGTGAGGGCTGTGCCGTTAATATCAAACGTATTTTGGAGGCGAGAAAGAAGAATTGAGTGATCTATGGTATCAAAGGCTGCAGATAAATTAAGAAGAGTGAGGAGGGAGATTTTTCCTGCATCAGAATCAAGTAGAAGTATATCTAAAGTGTGGACTAGGGTGGTTTCGGTGCTGTGGTTGGGGCGATAGGCAGACTGAAAAGTGGGAAGAAGATCATTGGAATGAAGGTGACTGTTGAGCTGTTTGAGAACAACTTTTTCTAGTACTTTAGAGACAAAGGGTAAGTTTGAGACAGGCCTATAATTCTTCAAAATGTTGGGATCGAGGTCGTGCTTTTTCAGTAGAGGTGTGACTATTGCTGTTTTAAGAGCTGATGGAAAATTTCCTGACTGAGGAGATGAGTTTACTATTTTAGTGATAATAGGCACAAGTTGTGGAAGGCATTGTGAGAAAACAGGAGCAGGTATGGGATCAAGGTCGCATGATTTTATAGTCATTTCCTTCAGAATTGTCATGATTTCTTTTTCACTTGTGGGATGGAAGGAAAAGAGAGGAGTGCCAGTGAACTGGGGATCAGGAGGCGCAGGCTGGAATTGAGTCTGATCCAGTTTGGAGCGTATGTTTCGAACTTTGTCTGAGAAGACGGCAGAAAATATGGATGGAAGTTCAGACAGGCTGTGGGTGTTAGGCAGAGGAGTTGTTTTTGCAGATCCAAGGAGATTTGAGGAGAGGGAAAAAAGAGATTTTATGGATGTAGCACAGAGAACTTGGGAAGAGTAGTAGTCTGTCTTTGCTGAATGGATTAAGAGTTCTAGTAGGACTACGTTTGTCATGGAGTCAAACTTGTCTATCCAATTGTTTTTCTTCTGTCTGATGGATTCCAGTAGCAGAACCCCATTGTATTATGAGGTGTACTTTTCATGGAGATTTCAAACCAGTTAGATTCTAAATCATAATGTTCTAAATGAAGGAGACGTTTAAACATTATAGATTCACTAATACAGATGATGATTCCTGAGACAGACAGACAGACAGACAGACAGACAGACAGACAGACAGACACACACACACACAGACACACACACACACACACACACACACACACACACACACACACACACACACACACACACACACACACACACACACACACACACACACACACATCACATACACAGACAATGACAATGAAAATGACAAAATCTTTTATTTCGAGGATAATGAATAAGCACCCATGTGCTTTTTTACATCCAGTCCCCGCCCTTAAGGATATATATGATAATAAAATAAAATAAAGCCATAGCAATACACTTACACAGTATACGGGAAAAATATCTACACAAAAATCCCACAAAAAAGGAGAGAGAGAGAGAGAGAGAGAGAGAGAGAGAGAGAGAGAGAGAGGGAGAGAGAGAGAGGAGAGAGAGAGAGAGAGAGAGAGAGAGGAGAGAGAGAGAGGGGCATATTGTCCATTGTTTTAACACATGTTTTAGCCACTTTTCTCAATGTTATGAGCTGGTATAACAAAAGCTGCACCTACTGTGCGTGCGTGTGTTCATGTGTGTGTGTGTGTGTGTGTGTGGTGTGGTGTGTGTGTGTGTGTAGTGTGTGTGAGAGAGAGAGAGAGAGAGAGAGAGAGAGAGAGAGAGAGAGAAAGAGAGAGAGAGAGAGAGAGAGAGAGAAGAGAGAAAGAGAGAGAGAGAGAGAGAGAAGAGAGAGAGAGAGAGAGAGAGAGAGAGGAGAGAGAGAAACACCTGGGCTTCAACACATTTGCTATAAAAGCGATGCTCAGATTTATTTTTAAATCGACTGAAGATTCTTACAAGGGCTACTTTGGTTGCGTAAGTCTCTCTTTCTCTCTCGTTTAATTTTTTTAAATTCTTTAAATGAAAAAATACCCTACTGCAATGGCTTATTCTATGGGCAATGTTTGTTTCAATGGAAAGCTAGTGTTTCATTTAATCTATCGTGTATTTTCTTTTAGCTGGTTGTTGTCTTTCTAATCTGTCATGTTGGTAAGCTGATAGAACACTGCTACAGAGTTAAACAATGATGAAATAGCTACAACACATTAAAAAACCTCTCTGTCTGTCTGCTTGTCTGTCTTTCTGTCTGTTTGTCTCTGGCTCCGTCTGTCTCTCTCTGTCTATCTCTGTCTCTCTGTCTGTCTCTCTATCTCTCTTGTTTGAGTGATAGAGAATCGTTAAGGCTATGTCCTTGTTGAATAGAAAGGTTGAGGTGGCAATAAAGCTGTTTATACTTCGCAGAATTGGACGTCTAAGTATTTTGTATGCTTTTGAGAAGGAAAGAGTTTCAGATATCTAGCCAACTCATGTGTACCATCATTCACGAGTTTTCTTGCGCTATCTCTCACACGGCATTTATACAAATCATTCGATTTCATTTGCGAACAGCCCACAATTTTACTAAATCGTGTTAAGAATTTGTTCTGTACATTTTTGTTTTTAACAGTCAGGGTTTATACCAGCACATTAAAGTAAAAGAAAATGACAGAGTCAGCAAAGCATCAAGATAAATTCTGTAAACCCTTAACATTTACTTGAAGATTTTGGAGTTCTTGAGGGAAAAATATACAAGAGTGGCATTTTCTATTTAACAGATCTGTATTAAGAGTAAAGCACAGTTTGTTATCAATAATGGTTCCTAAGTATTTACATTCATTCACACGTCCTACTTTTATGCCATAAATGTAAAGATTTGGTACAGCTTTGGGTTCGTGCAAAAATCAACTAAAATATCTTAAATCTTTTCAGTTCAGGTAATTAATAATAATAATAATATATGGAATTTATATAGCGCTGAATCTTGTAAAAAAACAAACAAATCGAAGCACTTGCACTCAAATCATTTACACGCATACAACTCTCCTTAAACATAATGAACAAAAGATTTCAAATCCATGCGTGCGCACGCACGCACGCACGCACGCACGCACGCACGTACACACACACACACACACACACACACACACACACACACACACACACACACACACACACACACACACACACACTTGCGAACACACTTAGGAGGTGAAGGATGCTGTTGAAAATTAGGGACAGATATGAGGGGAAAAGTCTCAGGTAGGAAATAAGTGTGTTTTGATGCTGGATTTGAAGGAATCAAGTGAAGGCTTTTGGCGAAGTGAAAGAGGGAGGTCATTCCAGGTGGATGGGCCAGAAACAGAGAAAGAGCGACGGCCAACAGTGGTTTGTTTGAATCTGGATGTTCGAAAGCACAAAGTATCTGCGGCTGAACGAAGGGAACGGGATGGAGTGTACAGGTGAAGACAGTTACAGAGATAAGAGGGTGCAGATTTGTGGAGACATTTGAAACAGAGGGTATTGATCTTATATTCCAGTCTTTGTGAGACAGGCAGCCAGTGAAGAGATCGCAGAAGAGGAGTGATGCGTTCAGATATTTTCTATCTTAGGACTAGTGGAGCTGCAGAGTTTTGTATGCGTTGAAGAGAGTGGATAGATGATGCTGGTAGGCCAGCCAAAAGAGAATTACAGTAGTCTAAACGTGAGAGAATGAGAGATTTGACAAGTTTGGAAGTTGCATCAGTGGACAGATACTTGCGAATCGCGCTTATGCGCCGTAATTGATAGTAGCAAGACTGGCAGGTCTGGGTAATGAATTTTTTTCATAGAGAGTATGTTGTCAAGAACTAGTCCCAAATACTTCACAGAGTTGGACAAAGGAACTGACGTATTGCCGAATTCTATTGAAGTTTTTGTGATAGAGGAAAGTTTATGTTGGGTCCCTATGAGCATGGCTTCGGTTTTATCGGCATTAAGTGGTAACTTGTTTTGAGTCATCTATTTGAATGTCTTGAAGGCAGTAGGACATATTTGTCAGGAGGGAAGGCAAGTTTTCAACAGTATCACTGCACTGAAGCTGAGTATCATCGGCATAGAAGTGATGATCAATATGGTGGTTATTTATTATATGTGAGAGTGGAGCAGTGTAGAGAGTAAAGAGAACAGGGCCCAGGACTGATCCCTGTGGGACTCTACATTCCATTTTGACAGGTTTTGATTGAATTTTGTTTACAATAACTTTCTGGAATCGGTCTGTGAGGTATGAAGTAAACCAGATGAGGGATGTGCCATTAATACCAAACGTAGTTTGGAGGCGAGAAAGAAGAATTGACTGATTTATAGTATCAAAGGCTACAAATAAGTCAAGAAGAGCGAGGAGGGAGATTTTTCCTGCATCAGAAGCAAGTAGAAGGGTATCCAAAGTGTTGACTAGGGTGGTTTCGGTGCTGTGGTTGGGGCGATAGGCGGATTTAAAAGGGGGAAGGAGATCATTGGAATGAAGGTGACTGTTGAGCTGTTTGAGAACATCTTTTTCTAGTAATTTAGAGACAAAGGGTAAGTTTGAGACAGGTCTGTAATTCTTCAGAATGTTGGGATCGAGGTCGTGCTTTTTCAGTAGAGGTGTGACTATTGCGGTTTTAAGAGCTGATGGAAAATTTCCTGACACAAGAGATGGGTTAACTATTTTAGTGATAATAGGTATAAGTTGTGGAAGGCTGTTTACACCTGGAGGAATATTCCTCGATCTGTTTAGAATATGTGTAGAGTCATCAGAATGGTTTATTCATGACGCAATATCAGAGCCAGTGCATTGTTGGTATAAAGAGAGAAAAGGATAGCGGAAAGAACAGTGCCTTGCGGAAAACCAGTACAAGCTGGCTTTCTGTGTATATTGCGCTTTGAAATCGGACAAAATGTGTGCAATTTTTCAAAAAGCTCAAGATCCAAAGAATGAGCTTAGGAAAGACGTTCAGTGAAAATGGTATAAATGCTAAGACATGAGGCTGAATGGTATTGAAAGCAGAGGAACAGTCGAGGACAAGTATTCGTACACATAGGAACCAGGATTTTCTGAGTGAAAGTAGGCATTTTGTAGAAAGGTGATTGTAGCATCACCTGTGCTTCTGTTGTCTTCCTATGTGAATTGAAGAGGGTCTAGGTATGGAGAAGTGTAGAAATACATACGTTTGAGAATAATACGTTCAAAGTCTTTCTTCACTATTGGAGTGAGAGCTATAGGTCTTTTATCAATCACTTTCATTAATAATTAACAAGTTTTCTTCTTGTTCCCAGTTCATGTAGTATGCTCCAATTTGTTCATTTATCTTCCAACTGATCCTGAGCAGCCTTCTAAAAAAATCACATCTCAGCCGCTTTGATTCTTTTTTCATTGCCTTTTCTATGTGCCCAGAATCGACAGTCATATAGCATAACGGGCCATATTAAGCATTTCATCGTTTTATATTTACAGATGATAATGAATGTTGCAATCTTTTCAGATGTATTAAGTTGGAAAAGTGTATTTTTAACTTTTAGCCATGCCTATACTTGTCTGCATGCCCTTGGTACATGATCCGATATTAATTTTGTTTCGACTGTTCCAAGACATTCTAAGTTTTACACATTTTCTATAGAAGTTTTGTCTATATATACATTAGTTCTATGCACGCACGCACGCGCGCGTGTGTGGTTACGTTGGTAGCGGTGGTGATGGTGGTCACGACAGCGACGACGTCTACAATGATAATGACGACGACAACGACAACGAAGATGATGGTGATGATTACGACGTCGACGATGACAATGACGACGATGATAATGGTAATTTTTATTTTATTTTAGGAAATTCATCATCGTGAAAAAATGAGGCTGGGTGTCCTCGCCTTCCTGCTTTTTGCGGGTGTCGTCAGTGGTCAGGAACAAAATACTGACATGTAAGTCTCTCTCTCTCTCTGTCTCTGTCTCTGTCTCTCTGTCTCTCTGTCTCTGTCTCTCTGTCTCTCTCTCTCTCTCTGTCTCTCTCTCTCCCTCAGTTGAAATGCAAAAAAGGTAGTAATATTACTGAAATCATTGCCAAATACTAAAAATAGTAGAAAAGTTTAAAATTCTCTTATCATTCATACCTTCAACAAAACATTCAACAAAAGTTAAGTTCGATAAAATGTAATTAGAACCCCGTTCAGGATCAAGGGAATCGAATTCAATTCAATAAAAGTCAACATTAATTTTTATTGTCTTTTATTAAAGAAAATTTGTTTTCCGGTGAAGAAAAGTTATTTAAGCAACTGATGAAATGAGATTTGCGCACATGGAAATTTGGTCGCACATTTGCGCGCGCGCACTGTACATCAATTTTTAAGGTCATGGGTATATTCATAAATATACCAATGTAATTCATATTACGCGTTAATTGTTTTAACTACAAGCCAAAAAGAACTAAAGCTTTATTATTTTTATTATCGTTATCATTATTTTTTTCTTCCAGACACTCATTGCTGTCTACTTTGCCAACTGACGAACTACAGGTAGCGGTGCTGACTGATCTGGCAGAGAGCAATGATGTAAGTAATACCTGTGTGAGACTGTTGATGACATGATGCAACACAGCACCACACAGCACAACAACAAACTGCGATATGATACTGCAGGAAACAACATAACACATTACAGTGCAATCACACTCATAGGAAAGGGTTAAAAAGGTTGCTCTTCTGTGATTTTTTCAAGAGACTGGCATTTGCACAGCATACAGGGATGTACACCTTTATTTTCTGACTTTTTAACATCACATGTCTAATATCGCAGATAGTGAAAAAGTGTACAATCTAAAGAACGAGCGAAACGATGCAGATGGCAGCACATATTTTACTGTTGGCTATGTATCTCACTGGGCAAAAAAAAGTGCCAATTTTTCATGTTTCATTTTCATTTTATTCTTTTATGTCGAGGATAATGGAATCAGCACTGTGTGCTTTTTTTTTACATTCAGTCCCCGTGTGTATGCAGTTTTGTAAATTTTGTCATCTGTTGCCACCGGCACACAATGGCCCACTCTTACGAAAAGCGGAACAGGATTTAACATGTGCGCAAGATGTTCTGCGTGCGTTCACACACGGGGCTTCGGTTTATAGTCTCATCCGAAGGACTTTTGGGGAGAAAGGAGTCGGCACTGATGTTAACTCCAGGGGAAAGATTATCTCCAATTTCGCTGTGTGTGCATCTATATTTGCAAACACGCCCCTAGGATGGCCCACTTAACGGCAGTTTGTGTTTCCTCAGTGTCTTTCTTTGCTTTGTGCATGTCAGATGTGTCATAGTTTTGTTGTTGTTGTTGGGAAATCACCAGACTGTTTCTCTATTTTGTTGTGAAGTTGATGCCGCCAAAGGTCATGACACATGCGCATTGACCCAACAGCATAGTAAGGGAAGACAACCCTACCACGACTTCAGGCGATTCTATTTTGTCCTTTAAAGGGGAACAGGTTGATTTGGATATTATACCTATATCTTCTTCTTCTTCTCAGTCCTTATAGCTCCTAGCGGAGCATAGGGCCTCAACAGCGTCCCTCCACCTTCTCCTGTCTCTGGCAAGGGTCTTGGTCTCTTCCCATGTCAGGCTGGAGTCTCTCAGCTCACTGTGCAGGCTTCTCCTCCAGGTCTTTTTGGGGCGCCCTCTCTTCCTTTTCCCCTGCGGGTTCCACTCGAGCGCCTATACCTATATACTCCGTACAATTTCAGCACGTGGAGCTTCTCCAGAGACCTGCTGTGGACAAACATACCAACATCGTGGTGCCACTAGGACAGAAGCAGAAAGTGATGACCACTTTGACGGAGAATGGCGTGCAAGTCACCGATCTGTCCCCGAAACTCCAGGCGTGAGTTTGTGTGTGTGTGTGTGTGTGTGTGTGTGTGTGTGTGTGTGTGTGTGTGTGTGTGTGTGTGTGTGTGTGTGTGCGTCTGTGTGTGTGTGTAGTGTGTGTGTGTGTTATGTGTGTGTGTGTGTTGTGTGTGTGGTGTGTGTGAATGTGTGTGAGCGTTAGAGATAGAGAGATAGATAGATAGATAGATAGATAGATAGAAAGATAGATAGACAAACAGACAGACAGACAAATAGACAGACAGACAACCCCAAAACACAGACAGACAAACAGACGAAAAGACAAACACAGACAGACAGAAAGACAGACTGGGACAGAGACAGCCAGAGAATAATTGTTAGAATCAGAACACTTTATCATCGTTACGTCAGAATGAGACTTATTTAACACAAAACATAAAATAATATAAACATTCAGCATTTCTCAAAAAGACGTGGATTTAGTCAGTTTTGTAATTTGACTACGTTCTTGCTCTTCTGGAAACAGAATCATGCACACGCTTAATCATAATTATCTGACAGGCAATTCTTGGTGTTGAAAAACTTATTCACATGTTTGTCAAAGTCGAAGTCGGTCAAAGTCATTAATTTTTTTTTCCAGCTGGTTGTCTTTTGTGTTGTTTATATTGTAGCATGAGATACGAAGTTATCTTGTCAATCATCATATTATGATATACAATTATCAAATTGAGTGATACTTCTCATCGATTTTTTAAAAAGTGTGTGTGTGTGTGGGGGGTGTGTGTGTGTGTGTGTGTGTGTGTGCGTACGTGCGTGTGTGAGTGTTTGCGTGTGTGTGTGTGTGTGTGTGTGTGTGTGTGTGTGTGTGTGTGTGCGTACGTGCGTGTGTGAGTGTTTGTTGTTGACTTCAATTTTACGTCTGTTCACTTTTAGTGATATTAGACGCCCCCCCCCCCCCCCCATCCCCTCCAAAAAAACAAACCAAACAAACAAACAAAAAAACAAAAACACCAAAAAAACCCGGGAGATGTGGATGTGGTGTTAAAAAAAAAAATAATCTCGAAAAACTTGGCAATGCGACAGGAATTTAAAAAACAACAAAAAACCCCAACAAGTCATTAACGTTAATGTAACTATAACAAATGTCCTATGGGACTGTAACAAAGACCTTTCACAATTTCAAATGCCAATTTTAAATTATGAATATGTGGTGAGGGAGTTTTCAGAAAAAATGGGGCATGAAAGGTTTTACACTCTGGCAGTCAAAAAGTATATGAGTATTAGTGATATTCTCACCACACAGGCATTTACCATTTTTGCTGAATTTGGTTATCAATGCATTTAGTTTCATTCTATAGAATAAGTATTAATTCTCCTTGACGTTAAAAACACTTGTACTAACTTCTGAATGGTTCCCACTGTTAGATTATGGGTATTGATTGCAGTTTAGTTAAAAGTCTCTCATTTTGCTGATTACTATCAGTGACCTTTCTCCATGATTTTTGTTCTAGTAAGCTATACCCTTCTTGTAAGGATAAAGGCACATGCAATTCTATTGCATCCGTCCATTTTTTGCACCCTTTTGGCAGCTCTATCCCCACTCATTTGGAAAGAACCCAGTGTGTGAAGGCACCCAACAAAAATTCACACTTATGCCCTTTAAGGTTAAGAGATGTATGACATGCTTAATCTCTAATATGAATTTCGAAGTTTTTTTTGTAACATGGCGATTTTAAAGCATACAATGCCCATTTAGAATCAACACAAAGAAGAATTTGAAATATACCCAACGGCAAATCAAAGATATAAGTAAGACCCATTAGTATTGCTACAAGTTCTGCTGTAAATATCGAGTGATGTTTACCAATTATAATATGATTTTTCAATTTTTAACGCTGGTATAACAAAAGCAGAACTGTTTCTTGATTATCTAGGCGTGATCCATCTGTATAAATTTGTAAATGGTCAAAATATTTATGATGGATGTGGGATCGGACATCAGCAAAACCATTATATTCTGGTTGTCATTCTTGTTTTCATTAGACACCTCTATATCAAAGTGTGCTTTATTCATCTCCCATGATGGGCAAGGTAAGATTGCTTCTCGTGTGTCCATGCTGTGTTGATTGACTTCAGAGTTTTCTACCAGATCAGACACATATGTACTTATGGGCATTAAAGAGGATATATATTTAGCTCTTTTAGGAAAATTAAACTCTGATTTCACTTCTATTTCTTCTGAAATAAAGTTTTCTGTCGTTTTGTTTCTAAGCAAATATTTAGCACATGCCAGTTGACGGTAATCATCTAAAGGCAATATGCCGACTTCGTTATATGTTCCCAGGGCTGAGGCGTGATAAGGCACACCAAGAGCCAGTCTGTATGCTTTGCAGTCTATACTTTGTAACTTTTTAAGTAAATACTTAGGCGCACTGAAAAAGACCTCTTGACCATACGATAATTTTGAACGAATAAGGGATGTAGCTAAATATTTCATATTTAATATGTCTTGGCCCCAGAACTGTTTACTTACCATCTTCAAAAAGTTTAAGCCTTTCTTTGCTTTAGTTAAAATGTCTTCGATATGTGCATTCCAAGTTAGCTTAGAAGTGAGAATAACACCCAAGAACTTTACGGTGTCTTTATACTCAATCATGTTGGTCCCAATTCTAAATGCTGGTAGGTCATCTGGATTACTTCCATTGTTAAAAAGCACAGTGTACGTTTTTTCTGTGGATAAAGTAAATCCATTTTCGAGCATATAATTATCGATGTTGTTAAGCTGGTTCGTGTGAGTGTTTGCGTGTGTGTGTGTGTGCATGCGTGTGCGTGTGTGTGCGTACGTGCGTGTGTGAGTGTTTGCGTGTGTGTATATGTGCGTGTGTGTGTGTGTGTGTGTGTGTGTGTGTGCGCGCGTGCGTGTGAGCGTTTGTGTGTATGTGTGTGTGAGTGTTTGTACTGTTGTGTGTTTGTGCATGTTTATGTGTGCATGAATGTATGTTTGTGTGTGTATGTGTGCGTGCGTGCGTGTGTGTGCGTGTGTGTGTGTGTGTGGCTAGTTGTACTACTGTGGGCACACTCTCAACTGTAGTACCCTCTTGGTTAGATGATTTTTTGGGGGTTTGTTTTGTTTATTCATTTTCAGGCATACCCGCAAAGTGAGGAGCGCTACAAGTGGCATCGTCCAACAATCCAGAGGGCGATGTAAAACTCCAAAACTGTTCCCCACACATACCTCGTACTACAGACTGGCAGATGTGAGGGACTCCGTGTCCTTTCATTTTTCTTTTTGGTCGTTTTTGATGGATTTGTACAAGAAAGAAGGTGGCAGGGCGACGGGTTAAGACTTCTACCTGCCTAGCTAAATGACCAAAGGCCAACATACCCACACTAACTTGTGGCCTAAACTCTTCCTTGGAGACAGATGGGGCTTCGCCACTAGGTTTAAGCTGCTCGCATCTCCTCTGAAGCTGGAGTATAGCTGCCTATGACTGTGGCGAGGCATTTGAAAACAAGTCATGCACGCAAACTTTTCATCCAGTGTGTACTTTACAGCGCTCACGGTAGTTCTCAGATGTGATGAGTGAGAGAGAGAGTGAGTGAGAGAAAGAGAGAGAGAGATAGAGGAGAGAGAGAGAGAGAGAGAGAGAGAGAGAGAGAGAGAGAGAGAGAGAGATCGAGATCTGCTGTATGGTCTTCAGGATGTTGATCGGTTCTTTAAACAACAACAGCAACTTGCTTGAGAAGGACTGCCTGAAAAATTCAGCAAAGTGCCCCAACGACTCCTCAACGAATTAAGAGAAAAGTCAAATCTGTGTGTGTGTGTGTGTGTGTGTATGTGAATGTGTGGGGAAGCGTACCGACTTTTTGTTTTTCGATGGTGTTAACAGAAAAAAAAGCATTGTTTGATCTTCTTTCAGTGATGCAGATAATCACATAGCCAACAACTGGATGGTGTTTTTTCATGCATACAAAATATCTATTAACATTAAACTGTCAGTGTCTTAGTAATGCTGTGATCAGAGATGTGTACAGAGATAAGCAAGACAGGATCTTCTCCTTTAGACCCCCCGTTAAAAAACATCTTGGCGTAACTACTTTTATATTTTTTATCGTCTTTTTTTCAACATCACTAATTCATATAATTTGGAATGATCATGAACGTGTTCTACGTGAATTATTGTTTTCACATGCATTATTGATTTAACGGATCGACACTTTGAAATGTACCGACTTGTTTTCAATCTCTGCATTGCAGATTGAGCAGTTTATGTCCTCATGGGCTTCATGTTATCCCAGAATCGCCAGAAAGAAACAGCTACCTTACAAAACCTACGAAGGCAGAACTGTTCATTACATGGAGGTCAGTCGTCCTTTTCTGGTCACTGTATAGTTAAACACGCGCGCGCGTGCGTGCGTGCGTGCGTGCGTGCGTGCGTGTGTGTGTGTGTGTGTGTGTGTGTGTGTTAGTTCTTCAGTTTAACGTCCTTCCACCAAAAAGTGATATTAGACGGTTAAGTGTGGTGTGTGTGTGTGTGTTGTGTGTGTGTTGCTGCGCGCACGTGTGCATGCGTGCGTACGTGTGTGTGTGTGTGCGTGCATGTGAGTGTGTGCATGCATGTATACGTGCGTGTGTGTATGTGTGTGCATATATGAGTGTGTGTGTATGTGCGTGCGTGCGTGCGAGTGTATGTGTGTGTGTGTGTGTGTGTTGTGTGTGTGTGTGAATGAGTGAGAGAGTGTGAGTATATGAGTGAAATTGTGTGCGTTTGTGAGTGTGTGAGGGTGTGAGTGTATGTGTGTGTGCTCGCGCGCGCGCGCGTGTGTGTGGTTGTTTAGTTATTGACAATTTTGTGTAATCTTTTCAATTTCGAAGATCATGGAATAAGCGCTCATGTGACTTTTTCGGCACCCAATACCCGTGTGCATGCGGGTTTTGTTAATGTTGTCATCCTATTCCAACCGGGGACCAACAAGGAAAAAGGAAACGGGTGGTGGGGAAAAGAGGTGGATCCAGGGGATAAAGGGGGATGGGAATTCCAGGGGTTAAGGAGAAGCTGTTGGTGACTCTTCAGGGCACACCAGACTGGACCCTCTCCAGGCACGACTCCGCTGCCGGAGGCACCCACACGAACCTGGATCAGGCATGACTTGCCGTTCCTCAGCAAACGCCCATAACTTAGCACTAAGGCAACTAGGGTTATTTCCCATGCATCCTCTAAGTTGACAACTTGTTTACACCCCAAAAACTCCACCGTGTCTACCTAAGGAACCATCTACATTTTGGATCTAAATCATGACTGATGTACATTCTTTACTTGTTTACGTTCAAATACAGTAAATTAAAATTTTTTTTTAAACATTCTTCCACAAAAGAAGTGTTCTTACAGAAAAACAATAATAACCACACACGACTGCTTAACATGCAAAAGTGCTCTAAATCCCAAATCATTCAGGACTCGATCATATCAATTTAAACTTAAGAAATACCGAGTGTTGCAAAAACGAGTGAGAACTCTCTCTAGACAAAAAGATTAGCATTTAAAAACATATAAAAAAAACACCCCATCCTATCGTTCACTAAACGAGAATTTTATGCCTAGAAAATAAATCTTAAGAAAATTAATAGGAAACCTCCCTCAAAAACATTCTACATTAATTCATTAAAAAATCATCCATCTACGCACTGTGTTGACACAAGACACTCAACAACAACAACAACCACAACAGCACAATGAACCACCACGGAGCTCAATCATATCTGAGGAGCGTCCCTCACCTGTCACTGGAAAGGAATAAGGCGCACTCCTGCACCCCAGGAAAGACGGACAGCACAAACGAAGAATGAGGACCGGGTTTTCGGGAGCCTGAACCACTTCAAAGATGACTGCTCCCCCTTTCCCCGAGGGGATGCCGGGGGCCTATCAGTATAAATAGCATCCCCACATTCTGGAAATTCTGTGCTAGAAATTTCCTCTTTTCTATCACTCTCTTTGTTTCCGCCTTGTTCCTTTTCTTCCTGTCACCTCCTTCTTGTCTATTTTCTGCCTTCTTGGTCCATTCTCCTGCCTTTTTCCCAGAAAGAACTTAAGGTAGCTATTCTCTCTTGTGCCGAAGTCGGATGCGCTGGGCCTGACTTGTCAGGCGCTTAACGGCAGCGTGACGCATTTTCGCTCATATAACAGACAACAATAGTTGCTGTCTGAACGTTCGACGAAGAAGAAACTGCTCCCCCTGCTCTCCAAGTAGAAACACAACACCCCAGGAAGTAAGGTATACTCCTGCACTCCAAGGAAGACGTTGACAGGACAGACACGACGTAACAACGAAGAATGAAGACCGGGTTCTCGGGAGCCTGAACTACTCCAAGGTGACTGCTCCCCCCTGCTCTCCAAATAGAGACAACATCACGCGGCGCCCAACAGCCGACGCTGGAACAGCGACCAACGGACTTCTTCAGCCAAAGTCTGACTCTCCTCCTCCTCACTCAAGTCCAGATTTTCTCCTATTTAAAGCTTCAGCTGCTCAGCTGACCATCCAAACCCTCACTGACGACCAGGAACTTCACCAGAAGCTAACCTGCATGCACAATTGCAGAGAAAAGGGAATGTGCATTCCACTAAGGTGGAGTTCACCCCATACATGAAAAATGCGTATGTGCACACAGAAAGACACTAGCACGCAGACAGAGAGAGAGAGAGAAATAGCACGGAGTTATGCAGGGGATTATGCACAGAATTATGTGAACCATGACAAACTGTCTCTCCCTCAAACAGTCAAATCCGCTTTGTACTAACATAATTATTTTGTATCTTATTTAGCCATGATGATTGAATCAAAGATTTGTCACGTAAATCTGTCATCATCTGATAAACATTTGAGATCAGACTGGAAGTCAAGCAGCTGCATCCAGAAATGAACCATTCCAACAGAGACCAACATAGACAAAAGATATCAGCCTGTTTCTCTATATACTAGCGAAGTTGATGTTGTACGCTTTAAACAAAAAATATACTTTAAAAATATTATCTGAAACTCATCAATTATTGCTAGATTTTCATATCCCCAAATTTCACATCCATACAACACACACACGCGCGCGCGCGCGCGCACACACACACACACACACACACACACACACACACACACACACACACACACACACACACACACACACACACACACCCCCACGCTCAGAGCATGTGACAGTGTAATATTCTAGTCACAGTAAATCACACCTAAACATGTTTAAGGGATGCAGAAAGTGCTGATGTATTAAATCTAAGCATGGTTCATTGACTTATAAGTCATTTCCTAAACATTTATGCATTAAATGATTTTCCAGCTGTGTCTTGAACTGATTTATATTTTTTATTAGATGATTGTGCCTGTGTTAATTAATTTTGAAGCTTTTAGTGATCTTCAGAGTAACATTTCTATTAATAACTTTCTGTGAAAATAGAGCTTTATTGAAATAAAGTCTGTTTTTGAAGTTTAGAATATTTGTTTTCTTATGATCATTGATGGTTAGTGAGCTAGATTTTAATAGAACAAGTTTTAGGGCTCTTTTATATAGGCAATGTATGAATTTCAGATTTGTTTGACTGCAAGTGTCCCAAAGAGATGAAGCAAAGTCAATGATAGGCAAAATATGGCCACTAAAAAGAGTTTGTGTGAATTATTATTTAGTAAGTGTTTTAGTTTTGGTAACTGAAGAAGTTTGTTAGCAAGACGTTTTCCTAGTGTCATCATAGGTCAGTCCAAGAATGATTTAAAAAAAATCAATAATGACCCCCAGAATTTTGTGTGTCATCTTCTTCAATAATATTACTCTTTTATCTATCAACAGAGGTTGGAATTTATTTTTTATTTTTGTATCTTTGGTCTTGATAGTACATGCATACATTTAGTTTTTGTGCATTTAAGGACATATGGTTTAATTGAGTCCAAGTAATTAATCTGTCAATACTGTTTGGATGTTTGAGTGTTAGTTTGTGGGGGTCAGAGTCACTACAGTAGAGGGATGTGTCATCAGCAAACATTTCACAGCTACATTCTAGAAATGAGAGTAGGTCATTTACATAGATTGAAAATAAAAGGGGATCCAGAACTGACCCTTGTGGTATTCCATGTTTAATACATAGTAGTTCTGAGGTTTGATTATTTGCAGTTACTAGCTGCTTCCTATTTGACCAAAACACTGTTAAGAAGATTGATTATTTCTGGTGTTAGTTTATACAGGTGAAGTTTTCCCAATAGCAGGGAGTGATTGATTACATCAAACGCTTTTTCAAAGTCAACAAAAAGAAGACCTGAATATCTGTTTTCATTTATGTTGTGTAGGAGACTGTCCGTGAGTTGAGTAAGAGCTGTATGACAGGAAAAGTTTTTAGGAAAGCCTGACTGATCTTCATTTATTAGATTGTTGTGTACAAAGTAGGAATATAACGATTGATGATATGTTTTTCAATGGGTTTGGATAGGACACATAGAATTGAAACTGGTCTGTAATTTGGACAAGAAGATTCACCTGATTTGTGGACTGGTATGACTTTTGCCTTTTTAAACATGAGAGGTAACTGGTTTTTTTCTATGCATAAGTTATATAAATATGTTAGTGTTTCAGCTATAACTGGACCAGAAAGCTTAATTATTCTTCCATCCAGATTATCTAGGTCTGGTGCTTTGGAATTTGTTTGGAGAGATAGGCTTTCAAACATGTCTATGCTTGTCATTGTCAGTAGGTTGAATGGGAATTTAATTTGTTTTGATTCTACATATTGTTTTAAGTAAAGGAGATCATGTTCACTTGACTTTCACATGTTTTAACTTTAGTAGCCATGTTTGAGAAGTGGTCATTGAATTTATTAGCTTATTATATATCTCTGTCTGTTGATTTTTTGATATAGGTTTATTACATAACATATCGATGGCCTTCTAAATTTGGCGAGAGTCAGTAGTTGTAATTAACACCTTTTGAAAGTAATCACGTTTCGATTTGCATTTTAGTAAAGTTACTTTGTTTCTTTGCATTCTAAATTGCTCTTTTCAACAGTGGATTTTCAAATAGTCTCTTAATTGTATTTCAGATTCAATGTCTTTTGTTGTCCAAAGAGGTTTAAGTTTTTTCTTTAACTTTTTATGAAGGGGGCATGCTTGTCATACACTGAAATAAATGTGCTAAACCAAAATTCAGCAGCTTTGTCAGGGTCTCTGATTTGATATATGTCATTAAATGGCGAGTTTATCAAGTCCGAGAGAACAATCTTGCTCATTGAAGTTCTTAAATTTTCTGTAAAAGATAGATTTATGCCCTACTTTGTGCACGTGCGTGTGTCTATGTGTGTTTATGTGTGTCTGTATGTGTGTCTGTCTGTATGTATATATGTGTGTATGTATGTGTGCAACACACACACACACACACACACACACACACACACACACAAGAGAGAGAGAGAGAGAGAGAGAGAGAGAGAGAGAGAGGAGAGAGAGAGAGAGAATAAATGCATTTGATTTTTGACCATAGAAAGGACAATGTCTTTTGACTAGGTTCTATTTCTATACTTTTGTTGTTAATACATTTCATTTTTGCCACTTGATTTGTTTTTTTGTTCTGCTTCAAGGTGGTACCTAGAGCTGGTTTGATACAATCTCCGTTGTACCACTGTCGGCCAGACTACTGTCCCGTAGACCCAAGGCTGTATATATAGCTTGCATATTGCCGTTAGGTAGCTAGCAGACGACAAAGGAATGAGGGGATATAGTGTTCGCTGAACATTTTTTTTATTTTATATATAATGAAAACGTACTAGATTTGTGCAAAATTGCATGACTTTTGAGTCAGAGGCTAGTCTTTCACAAAAAGTGGCTTTTATTTCTGTGGATGCCGAAGTACGTGCGGTATGAATATAAGAGCCATGTGGAAAAACAGAAGGGAAAGTGCGAATTTCGAAAGCAGGTGTGATGCGTAGCCTTTGTACTCCGCTCATCTACAAGTTGAGAGGCCTGTGCCATTGAAACTCTCTCCTCATTATGAACTGGGTTTTGTTGTTGTTGTCTTTATCTTGAAGTGAATCAGCCACGTAGGAACGTCTGTTTTCAACGGCAACGTAGCTCGTGTCTGCTTCCCCCCCTCCCCCCCCCTCATCATTTCTGGTTAATGAGCGTCCTTTGTTTGTATACCACTTTGAGTCGCGGCAGATTTCTCTGCGTGAAATTCGGGCTGCTGTCCCAGAGGAGAGCGCCTCGCCACAAGAGCAGCGCCACCCATTTTTTTCTTTTCCTGCCAGCAATTATATTTGTTTCCCTATCAAAGTGGCTTTTTTCTATGGAACCTTGCCAGGAAGAACTCTATTGTTTCCGTGGGTTCTTTTACGTGCGCACAATAATTATGTGTAACACACGGGACCTCGGTTTATCGTCTCATCCAAAAGACTAGCGCCCAGACCACCACACAGGTTCTAATGGGTGGGGTAAAGTTTTGGGCCCAAACTGGGTTTGAACCACCGCACACTTCCGACCCAGACTTTTCGCTTTCTAGACAGGCGCCCTACCTGTACACCACCAATCCACCACGTCCTGTTGTCGTCCGTCGGGAATGCAGTTGTTTGTTTTTCTGTTTTGTTGTTGTTGTTGTTGTTGTCTTTTTTTTGGGGGGGGGGGGTGCTGAGGGAGGTCAGCACTGCTATCGTACAACCATGGGGTGGATCAGCTGCAGTCAGCGTAACGTAGGATTGACTTTAATACGATGTCAACGAGCAACAGACGGTAGTCAGGTTGAACAACGGCGGTGGTACAACTGTGGTTGCCTTTTATCAGACCCGGCCCCCCAGGCCGTTGGCAAGCGTTTGCTAGTGGTGACTGTGATGACGGGATAGCTCAATGGTCAGAGCACTCGATTTCCCCTGCTAAGGTTGAGCAGCATCGAGCGTGGCTACCACTTGGATGGGTGACCGTTTGCACGCCTTGCAGTCCCCCAGTTCACCCATCTGTAAATGGGTACCTGCCTCTTTAGGGTAAGTGAAGGGATAACAACGAGGGAGAGGAGATGGGCGCCCCCCTCAATATCCTGGCCCCTTGAGAAGTTGAGGTCTCCAATGCCTCAATCGCCTACGACCACATAGGTTATGGGACACCTTTACATTCACCTTTTTACTGTGTTTTTCCACAGATTGGCTTACCCTTCCGAGAAGTCAGTGCGTTCTGGGGCACCCCCATCATCATGATTGAAGCTCTGGCACACCCAAGGGAATGGGTGGCTACTGCTGCTACCCTCTACGCCATTGATTCGGTAACAACATCAGTAGCTGCACCAACACAGACTTACTTACTTTTACTTTTTCATCCCGCTTGTACTCTGTGGCGTCGCGGGGAGATATAACTGTCTGTCTGTCTGCGGCAAGGCGGGTAGCTTGGAGGAGGGACAGACAATCCATGGACTTTCAGTGTTTCTGCCACGGAATCACTCCAGCGTCGCTGGGTCTACCTCTGGCCCTCGTGCCAGAGTACCTCAAGTTGTAAGCACGCAGGGCTGGCTGGTTTGGCGGCATCCGTGTCAGGTGCCCGAACCACTTGGTTCGTTGTTGTTCAATATGGTGTAGGACGGGTGTGGCTCCTACCATGTCTCTGATCACCTCGTTTCTTATCTTGTCTCTCCTGGTCTTGTTGACGGCTTTCCTCAAGCACTTCATCTCACACGTTACCAGTTTCTGCTCCAGGGCTTTTGTCAGGGGCCATGTCTGGCACTGGTAAGTGAGAGTTGGCAGGAAGATGGCGTTGATCAGCTTTGCCTTGGTGCTCATAGGGATGTTAGGATGTCGAGGAAGTGGGGCAAGTTGATAGCTGACTGCGTTTGATTTTTGACGGCGTGTTTCTATATCTCTGCGCAGTTTTCCATCTTCTGTGAATATACTGCCTCAGTACTTGAATTCAGTCATCCACTTTAGTTGGGCTCCGTTGATGTTGATTTTGAACTTTTCTGGAGTTCTACTGAATGTCATGGCTTCGGTCTTGCTTGCGCTGATTTTCATGCCATAGGTTTCACAGCATGTATTGAGCTGGTCTGTGTGCTCTTGCAGCTTGTCTTTGTTAGCGTTGATCATGATTTGATCGTCAGCAAACAGACGTTCGTTGAGTGCCTCCAGGTCCGAGTTGGCTTCCTTTGTGATCTGGTCCATATATATGATGAAGAGCAGAGGGGAAAGGACGCAGCCCTGTCACACCCCAGACGTCACAGGGAACCAGTTGGAAAGTCCACTTGGAGTGCGAACTGCGCTCTTGCTGTTGTTGTATACAGCTCTGATGTTATCTAAGAGCTGCCCCTTGATGTCATACTGCTCCAGGACTCTCCAGAGCTTATCTCTGTTCACTCTGTCAAATGCCTTTTCTTGCTCAACAAATACTAGGTGGTACTCAAGAGCTTTCTCACTCAGTTGTCTCAGTGCAAAGATCGCATCAGTACAGTCTCTCCCTTTCCTGAAGCCAAACTGAGCGTCACACAGTAGGTGTTCTACTTTTGCTATGGAGCGCTGCTCTAGGATTTTTGCGTACATCTTTCCTACATGGCTGAGGAGTGAAATGCCCCTGTAGTTACTACAGTCCTTTTAAGTGCCCTTCTTTTTCCATATTGGCACTACAATAGCGTTCTGCCAGTCTTCTGGAACTCTTTTTTCCTCCCATGCCTTTTGGAAGATGGTTGTGATCCATTTGACTCCAGTCTCTCCACAGGCCAGGATGGCTTCTGTTGTTATGCCATCTGCACCTCCTACTTTCCCTTTAGGGCTAATCTTGATGACCCTTCTTACTTCACACTCCAAGATGGTGGGTTTGGAGTGGTCTGGGTGGTTGGAGCGAATTGTGATTGTGTGTCAGTTGCCCCCGATGTGTTTAGAAGGTCTTTAAAGTAGTCTTCCATCTCTGTATGATCTCATCCTCTTCCTGCAGTGGCTGTCCGTTTGCATCGTTGATCGCAGTGGTGGGGTCAAAGGGTTCCTCCCAAATTCGCATGGTTTTTTACATTTTTTGTAGAACTCTCTTGGGGATTTGTCTAAACTTTTTCGCTAAGTTCTTCACCTTTACTTTTTCCATGAAGCCTCCTTTGCTGCTCTCACCACCTGCTTGGTGTTTCTTCTTGTGATTCTGTAGTTCACGTAGTCATCTTCTTGATTTGACTTCAACCAGATCTTGAAGAGTCTCTTCTTTTCTTTGATGGGATCCTTGACTTCTTCATTCCCACCACGCTGTAGCCTTTCTGGTTCCATTTCTGTCCTTCCTGTTGCCGCATGCCTCTTGCAAGGTGTCCAGGATAGCTGTTTTAAAGGTGCTCCAGGCCTCCTCAATATTCATATCTGTAGGGATCCACCCCGTTCAGCTTTTGAGCTACAGTGTTGAGGATGTGGTCCCGTTTTTCAGCATTTTTGAGCTTTTTCATGTTGATCTGCCTGTTTCCTTTTGCCTGGTGTCCTCTTCTCCCGTGTGTTGTGTTTCAGGATTACTGGTCTGTGGTATGAGTCTACGACCTCATTTGGAATAGTCCTCGCATCGGTAATGTTGTTTCTCATACCAGTTCTAGTTAGAATGAAGTCAAGCTGTGATCTTACATTTGTGTTGTTCCACTTGTACCAGGTGTAGATTTGGCTGGGTCGATGTTGGAAGAAGGTGTCGGTGATCAGTAGTTCATGCTCTGCGCACAGTTCCAGCACATGGATGCCGTTGTAATTGCAGGGTGCTCGATGGTCACTGTGTGGGCCAAGATGCGGTGTCCATGGCGTTCTCCTCTCACCTACTCTGCCGTTTAAGACTCCCATGACATAAAGATCTTCACTGTCATGCACCCCGTTGTTAAGGTCTGAGAGGTTTCCAAAGAAGTCATCCTTTTCTTCGTCCGAGTATGTGTCATTACAAGGCGCATAGATCTGTATGTAGTTTGCGATCTTCTTTCCTTCTCTCACTCTGATTTTGATGAGTCTCTCCGAGATTTACTCGGTGTTCAAAATGTTTTTGCTTTATTTGGATGCAGAATAAATCCCACACCGTGTACTGCTCTCTGATCTTTGCTCACTCCGCTCCAGATAAGAACACAGACAACACAGTGAAAACAGCAACGAGGAACATAACTACCAGGACATTGAGCAAATATCTACATAGTCACTGTCAGAAGGAAGTTAACAATCACAGTAATGACTGCAACCCCCCAAAAAAACAACAGCAAACAAACAAAAAACCCCCACCCAAACCAAACCAACAACACACAACCAAAAACAACACATACATAACAACAACAACAAAAAAACAAAACCGACGATAATATCATCTATGATGATGATAATAATAATATAAAAAATAATGAGGACAATGATGATGATGATACTACTACTACTACTACTACTACTACTCCTACTACTACTACTACTACTACTACTACTACTACTACTACTACTACTACTACTACTACTACTACTACTGATGACGATGACGATAATGATGATGAAGATGATAATAATAATAATAATAGTGATAATAAAGATGACGATACAACAATAACAACAACAACAACAACAACTACTACTACTACTACTACTACTACTACTACTACTACTACTACTACTACTACTACTACTACTACTACTACTACTACTACTACTACTACTACTACTACTACTACTACCTCCTACTACTACTACTACTACTACTACTCCTCCTCCTCCTCCTGCTGCTGCTGCTGCTGCTGCTGCTGCTGATTTATAATAATAATAATAATAATAGTAATAATAATAACGACGCTGACAAAAACAACGATAACAATTATAACAGCAATAATGACGATGATGATGATGCCGACAATGATGACCGTGATGACAATGATGACGATGATGATGATTATTGTGATGTGTGTATGTGCATGTGTATGTATGTATGTAGTATGTATGTATGTATGTAGTAGTATTGTATGTATGTATGTATGTTGTATGTATGTTGTGTGTGTGTGTGTATGTATGATATGTATGTATGTATGTATGTATGTATGTATGTGTGTATGTATGTATGTATGTATGTATGCGTATATGCATGTATGCGTGAATGTGTGTGTGTGTGTGTGTGTGTGTGTGTGTGTGTGTGTGTGTGTGTGTGTGTGTGTGTTTGTGCATGCATATGCATTTTAGTGCTTGTGCGTTTCTTGCATTGTCTGTGATATCTTGCTAGTCAGAATGACAAAGGTTATCTCTCTATCTCTCTCTCTCTCTCTATCTCTCTATCTATCTATCTATCTATCTATCTATCTATCTATCTATCTATCTATCTATCTATCTATCTATCTATCTATCTATCTATCGATCTATCGATCTATCGATCTATCTATCTATCTATCTATCTATATCTATCTATCTATCTATCTATCTGTCTGTCTGTCTGTCTGTCTGTCTGTCTGTCTGTCTGTCTGTCTGTCTGCTATCTATCTATCTATCTATCTATCTATCTATCTATCTATCTATCTATCTATCTATCTATCTATCTATCTATCTATCTATCTATCTGTCTGTCTGTCTGTCTGTCTGTCTAAATAAAAAGTATGTATGTACATAAATATTATCTCTCTCTCTCTATCTATCTATCTATCTATCTATCTATCTATCTATCTATCTATCTATCTATCTATCTATCTATCTATCTATCTATCTATCTATCTATCTATCTATGTTGTGTGTGTGCTGCTATATGCTGCTATAATCTATTCTGACTGCTTGTTCTTTTCTTATCGTACTGGCCCTGTCTCCATTTTTCTCTCCACAAGATGTTCATGTCTTCCCTTCCTTGTCAAGTTCTCCTTATTCCTTTTTAGGCCCCCCCGTCTCTGTTACTGCATCTTAGAGGTTTGTGATGCCCGCTTCATTGGTAATGCGCTGTATAAGTTTCCGTTTACATTGCATTATATAATATCACTTGACCAGTCAAGTTGTTGCTGCTGTTGTTGTGTGCAGTTGTTGTCTGATTATGCAAACAATGATCCACGAGTCCAAAAGTATCTTAAAAAATTCGGTTTCGTCATCATTCCTGTGGTCAACCCGGATGGTTATGTGCACACGTGGACAAAGGTAGGTTCTTTCTTCTGCTTGTCTTTTTTGTAAGTCTGTCTGTCTGTCTGTCTGTTTGTCTGTCTGCTTGTCTGTTCCTCTTTCTCCCTTTATGTATGTCTTGTGTTTCTCTGTTTGTGTGTCTGTGTGTGTCTTTGTGTCTGTGTGAGTGTGTGTGTGTCTGTCTATCTATCTCTCTGTCTGTCTGTTTGTCTGTCTGTCTTGTCTCTCTCTCTCCCCCTCTCTCTTTTTATGTACGTAAGTTAGTTTTCTTACCAATCATATACAAGTCACTGACACTGCAGTAGTATCAATACATTTTATGAAGCTTTTACCACCCTTTCTGGTAGACTTTGTGTCTTCTTCTTCTTCTTCTTCTTCTTCTTCTTCTTCTTCTTCTTCTTCTTCTTCTTCTTCTTCTTCTTCTTCTCTTCTTCTTCTTCTTCTTCTTCTTCTTTGCAATTCTTCTTCTTCGCAATTGTTGTTGTTGTTGTTGTTGTTGTTGTTTTTCTTGTTCTTCTTGTTCTTCTTGTTCTTCTTGTTCTCCTTCTTCTTCTTCTTCTTCTTCTTCTTCTTCTTCTTCTTCTTCTTCTTCTTCTTC
>CM054151.1:39405228-39412728 GCA_028751875.1 Rapana venosa
TTGTTCCCACATTGTTGATTGCTATCTGTGAAAATTCTTGAACTAGCTTTGATTCTTTGACTTGATCTTGATGGTGGTTTAGGCACTGGTAGTCCTTGTATGATGTTTAAATCAGCAACAGTCGTTACCACCAACCATGGGGACGGAATAGCTCAATGGTCAGAGCACTCGCTTTCCCCAGCTATGGTCAAGCAGCATCGAGCGTGGTTACCACTTGAATGGGTGACCTTTTGCATGCCTTGGCTTCAGTACATTCTCCCAGTTTACCAGCTGTAAATGGGTACCTGCCTCTTTAGGGTCAGGGAAGGTAAAGCAGCAAGGGAGGGAGATGGGCGCCGCCCTCAATATGTTGGCCCCTTGAGAAGTTGAGTTCTACTCCCCTACGACCACATAGGTTATACCTTTGCCTTTACTTTTTACCATCAGCCATACACGCAAACGTTTACTACACAGTGACAGCGGTGATGTTGCAAACATAGTAAACATGCTTTCTAATGCTTTGAGCTAAAGGAAAAGGCGCACAAAGACAAAAGGATCGAACCTTCTTCATAGCTTTGTTTACGTTGTTATGTCATTACATTATCTACATTATGGCTTGCTTCTTGTTAGATGTCAGTGAACCTAACAGAGCCAGTCCTGACTTCTCCTCTCCCCTGTGGTGACCCCGAGGGCATGTCAGTCTAAACAGCATCCCCACCTGTGGACATCCTGTGCTAGGAATTCCCTCTTTTCTATCGCTCGTTTTGTTTCTGCCTTGTTCCTTTTCTGCCTGTCACCTCCTTCTTGTCTATTTTCTACCTTCTTGGTCCATACTCCGGGATTTCTTTGCCAGAAAGGCTTAGAAGACAATTCTCTCCTATGCATGTCAGATGCGTTGGGCCTGACTTGTCACGCGCTTAACGGCAGCTCATATGACACACAATGACAGTGGCTATCTGAGCGCTCTACAAAGAAGGAATTTTATTCACACATAACAGATGTGAAATCCAAAGTTCTTAAACAAAATGCTACCTCTTTGTTTATTTTGGGATTAGATCCTTGTCCTAATCCCCTCTCCTGATTGCTAAAACTATAAATGTACTGACAACCCGATGACAGACATCATAGTGGTGTCTTTCACACCGTTCGACTTCTGTCATAATATAACATATAAGGTAAAGGTAAAGGTGTCCCATAACCTATAAGGTCGAAGGGGAGCGAGGCGTCAGAGATCTCACTTCTCTAGGGCCAGCATATTGAGGGCGGCGCCCATCTCCTCTCCCTCTCTGCTTTACCTTCCCTGACCCTAAAGAGGACAGGTACCCATTTACAGCTGGGTGAACTGGGGGAACTGTACTGAAGCCAAGGCGCGCAAACGGTCACCCATCCAACTGGTAACCACGCTCGACGCTGCTTAACTTGGCTGGGGGAAAGCGAGTTCTCCGACCACTAAGCTATCCCGTCCCCACATAACATATAACATTATGTTGTTGACAAAACATATTTAACCTTTAACCTGTCACAAATATGTTTTCACAAAGCTAAAAAAAAAGTGGGGATGGGGTAGGGGGGATTAAAAACCCCCAACATCTGACGAATCTGTTTTCAGAAAAAGGTGGGTGAAGACATGATCAAAGATCTGGATGGCTATACTCTCGGTACTGCTGTGGAGACGGTTGGATGTGAGTAAAATAATCATGATGATTATTATTGCTATCGTTTTTGTTGTTGCTGTTGTTGTTGTTGTTGTTGTTGGTATATTATTATTATTATTATTATTATTATAATAAATAGTAGTAGTAGTAGTAGTACTAAATACTGGATGACAGCAGAACAAGCTACAGCTAAATGCAGATAAAACTGAAGCCATGCTTGTAGGGACCAAACACAAACTCTCCCATCACAACAGCTTCAATAGAATTCAGCAATACATCAGTTCCTCTATCCACTGCCGTGAAGTATCTCGGGGTCATTATAGACAACACACTCTCCAAGCAAGAATTCATCACCCAGACATTGCCAGTCATGCTACTATCAATTACGGCGTATTAGTGCCATTTGAAAGTACCTGTCAACTGATGCAACATCCAAACTCTTGGTGTCTCTCATTCTTTCACATCTTGACTATTGCACTTCTTTTCTGGCTGGTCTGCCAGTATCATCAATTCACTCTCTTCAACGTATACAAAACTCTGTCGCTCGACTAGTCCTCAAAAAGAAAAAAAATCTGAACACATAACTCCTCTCTTGCAATCTCTCCACTGGCTGCTTGTGCAACAGAGAGTAAATTGTAAGATCAGTACCCTCTGTTACAAGTGTCTCCACAAAACAGCTCCCTCCTACCTCTGTGAATGTCTTCACCTGTACACTCCTTCTCGTTCCTTTCGCTATGCTACAGATACCTTGATTCAATGAATCCATTGTTGGCTGTCGCTCTTTCTCTGTTTCTGGTCCGGTGATCTGGAATGACCTCCCTCTCTCCCTTCGCCAAAAGCCCACTTACACACATTTAAATCCAGCCTCAAGACACATTTATTCCAAATCTAAGATTTTTCCCTCCTGTTTCATCCCATATCTGTCCTTGCCTTCAACAGTCGAAATCCCCCACTACACTGCGCGGTGTGTGTCGGTATATATATTATATAATAATAATATATATAATAAAAAAAAAAAAATATATATATATATATGTGTGTGTGTGTGTGTGTGTGTGTACATTTGAATTTGTTAACAATGTTAACTGTTCTTGGTTGTATCTATAAGAATGTCTTAATTGCAAGCGCTTTGATTTCTTTTTACAAGATATAGCAGCAATATAAATTCCATTTCATCATCATCATCATCATCATCATCATCATCATCATCATCATCATCATCATCATCATCCATCATCATCAGTGGAATTTACATAGGGCTATATCAAAGAGGGACCAACCTATTCAGTAGAGCTCAATGAAATAATTATAGTGATAGATGATCATACGTTACAATACACTACTAAACAATTCAGCGTATTGCGTCGTGATTTTTGTTTAAAAAGTTTCTTAACAGATGCTTTTTGTGGTTTTGTGGGTTTTATTTTTTTAGAAATCAAAATAGATTATAACTCAACGTAATTGAAAGTTGAAAAATCCAAGCAGTTTATTTGTTTGCCTGTGTCTGTTAATAGTAATAATAAATAATAATAATCACAATAATGTATGGTATTTATATAGTGCTGAACCTTTTAAAGCAAACAAATCGAAGCCCTTGCATTCAATCATTTACACACATTAATCTTCCACAAAATATTAGAACTAACATATGTCAAATTTATGCGCATACACACGCATGCACATACTCACAAAAACATGCGCGCACACATACACACTCACTCACACACAAACACGCACACGCACACACAAACACGCACACGCACACGCACAAACACACATACACGCCACTTTGGCTATCCCCAAAATAAATACCCTAAAAACAAATAAATATCAGGGAAATATCTGGTGGACACCAGCATGTGAGGAAGCAGTCAAAAACAAACGTTTGATGCATAAAATTTATCCAAAAGATAAAACCTCAGAAAATAATGTAACATAGAAACAAGCACAAAATTCTGTAACCTTGTAGCTCAGGCTAAGAGAGAATTTTGGACCTCGTTTTGTGGCACTGAAATTTCAAATCATAAAGATCTTAAAGAAATTTGGGGAAAATATCATGAAATGACAAAAAGGTGTTAGTTTACCAACTTGTCCAGCGCAATTGGAGAATAAAGAATTTCCATCAAACATAGAAAAAGCAGAGGCGTTTGCAGACATTTTTTCTGAATCAATGTGCCTTGAAGGCTTGCCACTTAATCACAGTAACTACAGAACAGATGAGGAAAGTAAAACAGAACGTACTGACCCAGTCTCTGACAATGGTTCGTGCATTAATGCTCCAATAACAGTGGACGAAGTAAGCAATGCATTACTATCTCTTTTTAAAAGAAAACATCTGTCGGGTCAGATGCAGTTTCTAATGACATGTTGAAACATTTCCAGCAAAATTTCATTCGTATACTCCACAAACTCTTAAATAAATGTTGTATTGCGGGACGTATGCCAGTAAAGTGGAAGCAGTCCATTATCATTCCAGTTCATAAACAGGCCTAAATCTGATAAAACAAGCTAAAGACCAATTGCTTTGACATTTCACACTGGTAAGCTAATGGAAAGAATTATTCTAAAAAGGCTGATGTATTTCTGCTATAAAATAAAATAATCTCTGTCAGTCAAACAGGTTTTCAAAAAATAGATCTGCTATAGATAACTTGATTAAAATATCAACACAAATAAAAATGCAGTTTGCAAGAAGAAATAATGTTCTTGCAACATGTTTGACATAAGAAAGGCGTATGACCATGTTTGGCATGCTATTATCATTGAAACTAAAGAATGTGGGTATTTCTGGGCATTTATTTTTATATAAAAAGTTTTTTAACAGACAGAAAAATTCAAGGAAGAGTAGCTAAATCATATTCAAGTCGCTTCATATGGGACTACTCCAAGGCTCTGTGATAGCTCCTATCCTGTTTAATATCTTACTGCATAATCTCCCAATGAATTTATCAAAGGATATCATCTTAGTACAATACGCGGATGATATATGCATGTGGATGAACGTTACTATGAAACGTAATACACCAAAAAAGAGCATTGAAAAGAGCGGGGACTGGATGAAAAAAGCACATGAGTGCTTATTCCATTATCCTCGAAATAAAAGAATAAAAAACAACATTAAAAGGTTTTACCAAGGTCAGGTTGATAACATCGACAAATATATGCTTGAAAATGTATTTACTTTGTCCACAGAAAGGAGGCACCGTGGTCGAGTGGTTTAGGCGGTCAACTCGTGATCCAGAGGTCGCGGGTTCGATCCCCGCTCGGCTCGGTGTTGTGTCCTTGGGAAAGACACTTTACTCCTATTTTCCTCACTCCACCCAGGTGTACAAGTGGGTACCAGCTCTGCTGGGGAAGTATCTGGCGACAGACTAGCGTCCTGTCACAGGGGTGGTGAAAAACCATCAGTGCGCTTAACGCTACAGAAACCGGGATAAGCTCCGGCTCTATGGGCCTTCTGGCTCGAAAGAACATACTTGTCCACAGAAAAACTCATGTTGTGCTTTTTAATAATGGCGGTAATCTGGATGAGCTATCAAGATTTAAAATTGGGACTGAAATAATTGAATACAAAAAATGCAATAAAGTTCTTGGGCGTTATTCTAATTTCAAAGCTAACTTAGAATACACATATTGAGCACTTATGAACAAAGCAAGAAAGTGCATAAAATTACTGAAGATAATTAGTATAAAGTTCTGGGGACAAGACATATTCAGTCTAAAATGTTTAGCTACATCTTTGTTTGTTCGAACTTATCATATGAGCAAGAACTCTTTTTCAGTGCTCCAAATTATTTGCTTAAAAAGCTACAAAACGTAGACTACAAAGCTTACAGGCTTGCCCTTGGTGTTACTTATCATGCATCAGCTTTTGGAACGTACAATGAAGTTGGTACATTGGTACATTGCCTTTGGATGATTACCGTCAACTAGCATGTGCTAAATATGTTCTTGGAAACAGAACGACTGAAAATTTTATTTCTGAGGACGTAGAAGTAAAATCCGAACTACAGTTTCCAAAAGAGCAAAAGATATATCGTCCTTAATGCCCATTAACACATATGTGTCCGATCTAGTGGAAAATTCTAATGTCAATCAGCACAGAATGGACAAACGAGAAGCAATATTACCTTGCCAATCGTGGGAGATGAATAGAGCACACTTCGACATAGAGGTAACTAATGTAAAAAAGAATGAGAATCTGAATATTATGGTTTCTGATGTTCGATCACACATCCATCACAAGTATTTTCATCAATTACAAATCATACAGATGGGTCACGCCTGGATAATCAAAAAGCAGGTTCAGCTTTTGTTATACCATCTTTAAAAATGGAAAAACCATTCTAAGTTGGTAAATATTCGATTTTTACGGCGGAACTAGTAGCAATCTTCGTGGCTCTAAATTATGTTATTGGTTTTCCATTGTGTATATTTCAATTCCTTCTCTGTATTGATTCTAAGACAGTATTGTATGCTTTAAAATCCTTGTGGTACAAGAAAACTTCAAAAGTGCATTAGAGACTAAGCATGTCATACATCTTTTAACCTTGAAGGGCATAAGTGTCACTTTCTGTTGGGTGCCTTCACACAGTGGATTCTTTCCAAATGAGTGGGCTTATAGAGCTGCTAAAAGAGGTGCAAAGCATGGACAGGAATCAGCAGCATTGCACGTGCATTTATCGTTACAAGAGGGCTACCACTTATTAGAACAAACATAATGGAGAAAGGTCAAAGAAACGTATCACCTAAAAGAGAGATTTTTTAAAAGATCTGTCATCAATACTAATAATGCAAGAGTCATGAGCCATTCTAAGGCTTGCACAAATATCTCCACAGCAAGAAGAGTGAATAGTTTGTTTATAGAATAAAGCTTAATGCATTCGTAACCAAATTCAGTAGAAACAGTAAATGTCTATGTGGTGAGAATGTCTCTAATACTCATATGATATTTGAATGTAAGAATACAAAAGCTTTTTTACCCCAATTTTCTGAAAACTCCCTTAGAAGCATATTCAATAATTTGAATTTGGCATGTGATATTGCAAAAGGTCTCTGGCATAGTCCTATAGGACATTTATTATAGTTTCATTTAACATTAATGACTTAATTAAAAAAAAATTGTACCTTTTACTTTGCACGGTTTCTTTTCATGATTAGACTACTCCTCACCCCCCCCCCCCCCAACCACGCACATTTTTCAGTAGGACTTCCACCACCACCTCAATTCTCTTACACCCCTTATATATGTTTTTTCTCGTCTAATATCACTGAGAGAAAAAAGACGTAAAATCGAAGACAGCAACAACAACAACAACAGCAATAAGAACAACAACAACAAAACACACACACATTTAGGTAGGGTGGTGGAGATGAAGGTGGCTGTTGAAAAGTAGGAGAAGACATGAGGGAAGACATCAGGTAGGAAATAAGTGCACTTTGAGGCTGGATTTGAACGTGTCAAATGTAGGCTTTTGGCGAAGTGAGAGAGGGAGGTCATTCCAGGTGGATGGACCATAAACAGAGAAAGAGCGTCGGCCAACAGTGGTTTGTTTGAATCTGGGTGTTTGGTAGCGCAGTGTGTCAGCGGCTGAACGAAGGGAACGAGATGGAGTGTACAGGTGAAGACAGTTACAGAGATAAGAGGGTGCAGCTTTGTGGAGATATTTGAAACAGAGGGTATTGATCTTATACCTCACTCTTTGTGAGACAGGCAGCCAGTGAAGAGATTGCAAAAGAGGAGTGATGCGTTCAGATTTTTTCTTTGTTAGGACTAGTCGAGATGCAGAGTTTTGTATGCGTTGAAGGGATTGGATGGATGATGCTGGTAGACCGGGAAAAAGAGAATTACAGTAGTCTAAATGTG
>CM054151.1:39417728-39440228 GCA_028751875.1 Rapana venosa
ATAGTTTTTATAATAAAGACATCCACTATTACTCCACAGCTCAGTTCTCCATTCATTAACAAAATTTTCTATTAAGAAAGCTTTGATATGTGAACTTGTAGAATGAATACTTGAACAAAACTGTCTCTCCCACAAACAGTCAAATCCGTTTTGTACTAAAATATTTTAAAAATCTTATTTAGCCATGACGATTGAATCAAAGATTTGTCATATAAAAATCTGTCATCATCTGATAAACATTTGAGGATAGCTTTTCAGACTGGATGTCAAGCAGCTGCATCCAGAAACGGACCATTCGAACAGAGACCAAAATAGACAAAGGATATCTGCCCGTTTCACACACAAATTCACATATGCTGATCCAGACACATTCTCCCTCACTCTCCCTCTCTTCTCCACATGTGTACCCGTTTCCCTTATCATCTAATAGAACTGTAATTAAAGGGGAAAGACGGGGAATGAAGAAGAAGAAGAAGAAGAAGAAGAACGAGAAGAACAAGAACAAGAACAAGAACAAGAAGAACAAGAGCAAGAACAAGAACAAGAACAAGAAGACACAGAGTAGAATGAGAGTGCCCCTGTGGGGATGCCAGGGACCTGTCAGTATAAACAGTATCCCCACCTTCTGGAAATTCTGTGCTAGGAATTCCCTCTTTTCTATCCCTCTCTTTGCTTCGATCTTGTTTTTTTATATATTTTTACTTCCTGTCACATCTTTCTTGTCTATTTTCTGCCTTCTTGGTCCCTTTTCCTTCCTTTTTTCATAAAGACTTCAACAATAACAACTCTCTCCCACGCCGAAGTCGGAAGCGCTGGGCCTGACTTGTTAGGCGCTTAACAGCAGCACAAGCCATTTTCACTCATATGACAGACAACAATGGTTGCTGTCTGAGCGTTGGACGACGACGACGAAGAAGACGATGATGCAGTGAATGCCTGACTGGAAGAACAAGCCACTTCCACGATGCTTTCCTTTGTAAACAAATACTATAACAGTCAACAAGTGATAATTATTTTAATCACGGTGTCTCAGTGTGGATCGGTGGTCTATCCCGTCCACAATGACAATACCAAGGCACTGAAATCATTAGGCGATGAAGCTTTTAATCAGACACTGATTGTTATACTACGGCACCATCATAAGACAATAAAGCATTTAATCAGAGACTGATTGTTATACTAAGGCACCGTCATAAGACAATAAAGCATTTAATCAGACACTGATTACAATGCTAAGACACTGTCATAAGGCAATAAATCATTCTCTTTTAATCAGATACTGATAACAATACTAAAGCACTGGGATAAGACGGTAAAGCATTTAATCAGACACTGATTACAATACGAAGTCACTGTGATAAAACAATAAATCATTTAACCAGACACTGATAACAGCTGTCTGGGTTGACAGTCAGCGGTGAAGCAGTTGTTGTTGTTGTTGTTGCTGTTTTTGTTGTGCGTTCCCCAGCTTAACACCCTGGGTGTCCCCAAGAATACGCACTTTGAATCACTCACCCTACCTGTGAGATAGGAAGTACACCGGATGAGAAGATTGCGGTATTCATAACTGTTTTCACGTACCTCGCCATATAGGCAGCCATACTCAGACTTCAGAGGAGTTTTCTCCTTAATGGAGAGTGCTGTTTGTTATGGTAAGAGCTTGTCATGGCTCAAGGCAATCTCAACATAACATTTTACAACATACAACATTTTAACTAATGTAGGCCTTGCCAATTAGCTTCCAGTGAAGGCATTCTGTTAAAAAAAAATTGACACTGGTACGAAGTGTGTAAAAACAGACAAACATGGTTTTGTTTTAGTGCACAGAATGTATAGCGACCCATACATGTGATGCCTGTATTGAGCTTGTGCCCATTTGCGACCTCTCGGTCTGTCTGCCTACCTGACAGGCTCTCTCTCTCTCTCTCTCTCTCCTCTCTCTCTCTCTCTCTCTCTCTCTCTCTCTCATCTCTCTCTCTCTCTCTCTCTCTCGACCAAGGGAAAGAAAGCTGTTGTAGAATTAAATAGGGTTTTTCATAAATATAAAGAAATTAACGCTGAAACATTTTTCAAGATCTTTGACATTAAAATACAGCTAATCTTACTATATTCATCAGAGATATGGGGGTTACATAAATTGGAACACATAGAGAAAGTACACATGATGGCTTGCAAGAGATTTTTGGGTGTACCATTAAAAACTCCAAATAAAATGATATATGTTGAGCTGGGTCGATATCCTCTATACATCAACTCATGTATAAATACTCTTAGATATTGGATTAAATTATTACAAATGAATTCTAACAGACTACCATATAATGCTTATCAAATGTTGCTTGACATGGATATATCTGGAAAGAACTGTTGGGTTTCTATGATTAGACAAATTTTATGTGATGCAGGATTCAGCTTTGTATGGCTTCAACAGGGTGTTGGTGACGTCAAGGTATTCTTACATCTGTTTAAGCAAAGACTAGTTGATATGTTTATCCAGGAATGGTATAGTACAATCAGAGACCGAGACAGATTTGACAGTTACAGGTGTTTCAAAACAATATTTGCTAAAGAAGAATATCTTCTACACTTAGATACCTACTGCTTTAGAGTTGCTGTGTCACAGGTGAGATGTAATGTTTTACCACTCAACAACAATGCACATCGATATAGTGCACAGAATCAGAAGAAACAATGTCCATTTTGTGAACCCAAAGTTGAAGATGAAAAGCATTTCCTTTATGAATGTTTTGTGTATAATGATTTAAGAATTAAATTTTTAAGGGATTGTGTTGATACACCTTTGCATACCTGTTGATACAACTTAATGCCGATAAAACCGAAGCCATGCTCATAGGGACCCAACATAAACTTTCCTCTATCGCAAAAACTTCAATAGAATTCAGCAATACGTCAGTTCCTTTGTCCAACTCTGTGAAGTATTTAGGAGAAGTTCTTGACAACACACTCTCTATGAAAAAATTCATCACCCAGACCTGCCAGTCTTGCTACTATCAATTACGGCGCATAAGCGCGATTCGCAAGTATCTGTCCACTGATGCAACTTCCAAGCTTGTCACATCTCTCATTCTTTCACGTTTAGACTACTGTAATTCTCTTTTGGCTGGCCTACCAGCATCATCTATCCACTCTCTTCAACGCATACAAAACTCTGCAGCTCGACTGGTCCTAAGAAAGAAAAAATCTGAACACATCACTCCTCTTCTGCATCTCTTCACTGGCTGCCTGTCTCACAAAGACTGGAGTATAAAATCAATACCCTCTGTTTCAAATGTCTCCACAAATCTGCACCCCCTTATCTGTGTAACTGCCTTCATCTGTACACTCCATCCCGTTCCCTTCGTTCAGCCGCAGATACTTTGTGCTTTCGAACACCCAGATTCAAACAAACCACTGTTGGCCGTCGCTCCTTCTCTGTTTCTGGTCCATCCACCTGGAATGACCTCCCTCTTTTACTTCGACAAAAGCCTTCACTTGATACCTTCAAATCCAGCCTCAAAACACACTTATTTCCTACCTGAGACTTTCCCCCCAAATATCTGTCCCTAATTTTCAACAGCATCTTTCACCTTCTAAGTGTTGTTCCGAGTGTGTGTGTGTGTGTGTGTGTGTGTGTGTGTGTGTGTGTGTGTGTGTGTGTGTGTGTGTGCGTGTGCGTGTGTGTGCGTGCATGCGTGCATACGTGTGCGCGCATGATTTTGAAATCTGTTGTTCATTATGTTTAAGGAGAGTTGCATGCCTGTAAATGATTGAGTGCAAGCGCTTCGATTTGTTTGTTTTTTTACAAGATTCAGCGCTATATAAATTCCATATATTATTATTATTATTATCTACTTAAAGCAGAAAACAGTAGCAAAAATCACTGCCTGTCTAGATATATATTCCATGCCATCAATAAGAGAAAAAGTTTGTTGTATTAGGATATTTACATCACAAACGAGGTTACGGTTATCGTTTTGTTATGATTAAAAAAAAAACTATATGTATATTGATTTTATATCCAGCCATAAGGAAGGTACACTTAGATCAAAATAGTGAATTGTGTTTGATACATATGTATTTTTATGTATTTGTGCATTGTCTTCATTATTTCTTTCACTGAAAGTGAGCTTGGTATTGTGTATGTTATCCGTTTTTGCCCACTCTGTGGCATTGTCAATTTCTTCTACGCCAACCATGTATTATGGCCTAAGGCTGAGATACATTAAATTTCTGAGTTCTGAGTTCTCTCCTCTCTCTCTCATCCTCTCTCTCTTCTCTCTCTCTCTCTCTGGCGAAATTTTGCTGCGTAAATTTTGTTTTAAATTGCCAAATAAACCAGCACCATGCCAGTTGTTCGGGTTACCAACAACGCTGGAAGTGACCTAGGTGCCCTGCTGCAACAACACTGCATCACCTCATGGAAGGTCTGTGGAGAAGGCGAGCAAACGACTGTTTGTGCTTCGACTGAAGCTGGCTCAAGTAATGGGAACATGGCGGTCAACAAACACCTGTGTACTTCCGCAGAAAGCCGCCCAGTCAGACCAACAGGGACCGACGAAGGACAGAGGAGAGGAGACAGGCAGAGGAGAGGAGGTGGGCAGAGGAGAGGAGGCGGGAAGAGGAGAGGAGACAGACAGAGGAAAGGCAAGAAGACAAGGCAAGTGCATTGTTCCCATTCGAAACTGCGCCAAGTTTGTTTATGCCAACACCCCCATCACCCAGTCTGTCTCACACACCAACACCCCAGCCTCTCCAAACCACACGCCTTCGCAATCGCTGCTTCCCACACATGATTATCGCTGTGCGTCAGGTGCTGTCACAGTGTTGGAAGCTGACACAGTGCTGAACAACAAGTGGAATTGACCTGTTGAGGTGCCTGTACCTGACATTACGATGGAGGGGAGGACTGTGACGAATATCTAGATCAATTCGGATGCAGGCTACATGGAGATACTATAAAGAACTATGTGGGTGGCTGAGAAACAGATCCCTGCAGAGAAATCTCAGGACGTTTCTAGAAACAAGGACTTTCTTAATGGTATACCTCTGATGAAATACCTGATACTATCATTTGTGAAAGTGAAGATATGATTTTTCAGTTTATCTGGACAGATGACACTTACAACCCTGCTGATTACTTTGGTTTGCAAAAAGAACACCAGGCAACGACCGGAGGAAAAAGATTTTTATTCCAACGCACTGTGACACCTCCGATCGGACAGAACAAGACAGAATTATGCGGCCCTGAATTTTTTACATTTTAAAGATGGATTTATCAATTTTTTCGGGGTTAAAGTGACTGTGGTTGCCGAATGGCGTGTGTGAGTGGTTGTGTGTGCATGCGCCCCCTTGTGCGGCGCGCGCGCGTTGTAGTTGTTTTGTGTATGTTCGTGCGTGTTGGTGCGTGCGTGGTTTGTGGGGCGTGTGTGCGTTTCGTGCTGGGGTTTTCGTGCGTGGGGGTGTGCGTGGTGCGGTGTGCTGAAATTGTGTGTGCATAGTGTGAGAGAGAGAGGAAGAGAGAAAAGAGAGAGAAAAGAGAGAGGGGAGAGAGAGAGAGAGAGAGAGAGAAAAGAGAGAGAGAGAGGAGAGAGGACAAAACATTAGCATATTTGAGTTTGGGTTTTTTTCACGGTTGGAAAAGCTGAGTTACCGGATCAGAGGGAATGAAGGGACGGAAGCCCTGCACAGACTCGGTGTTTAAATATTTTTGTGGTTGTTTTTGTTACCCTCCCCCCCCCTTTTCCCTTACAAAGGGGGGAAATTTTTTGGCACCAATTCACTGAATCGTAATTAAAAAATTCACCATGTCGGGGGCCCCATGTTGCCTTTTCAAAAAAAAAAAATTTTTTTATTTTTCGTTTTTTCCCCCCCCCCCCTTTTTTTTTGGTTTTCAATTTTTTAAAAAAATTGCATTGTCATTGTCATTCCCTCTCTCTTCTCCTCTCTCCTTTCCTCCCTCTCTCCCTCTCTCTCCCTTTTTTCCCCCCCTAATAAAAACTTTTAATTTTAAAATTTTTTTTTTGGGTTTTCTTTCTTTTTAGTGAACCCAATTTTTTTTATCTTATTTTTATGAAACAATTTTTATCTTTAAATTGGGTTTTTTTTATTTTTTGGTTTCCTCTTTCTCTCCTCCCTCCTCTCCTCTTTCTCCCCCCCCCACACCCTCCCCTCCCCCCCTCCCCCCCCCTCCTCCCCCCCCTCCTCCCCCCCCCCACCCCCCCCTCCCCTTTTTAAACCCCCCAAATTCTAAAGGGGTTGGGGAGTTTTTTTTTTTTTTTTTTTTTTTTTTTTTTTTTTTCCCCCCTTTTTTTTTTTAAAAGGGGGGGGGGCCCCTTTTTTTTTTAGTTTTTTTTTTTTTTTTTTTTGTTTTTTTTTGTTTTTTTTTTTTTTTTTTTGGGGGGGGGGGGGTTTCCCCTTTTTTTTTTTTTTTCTTTTTTTTTTTTTTTTTTCCTTTTTTTTTTTTTTTTTTTTTTGGGGGGGGGTTTTCCCCCCTTTTAAAATTTTTTTTTTTCTTTTTTTTGGTTTTTTAAATTTTTTTTTTTTTTTTTGTTTTTGTTTTTTTTTTTTTTGGGGGTTTTTTTTTTTTTTTTTTTTTGGGGGGGGAGGGGGGAAATTTTTTTTTTTTGGGGTTTTTTTGGGCCCCCCCTTTTTTTTTTTTTTTTTTTTGGGGGGGGGGTTTTTTTTTTTTGGGGGTTGTTTTTTTTTGGGGGATTAAAAAAGTTTATCCCTGAAAAAAAAAAAACCCCCAAAAAAACCCACCCCCCAAAGAAAAAGGTTTTGATTTTTTTTTTTTTTGGGTTTTTTTTTTATTATTGAGTTAATTCTTTATTAATTTTTCAAAAAAAAAAAATTTTTGGGGAGGTTTTTTTTTTTAATTATATATGGATAATCTTGAAAAAAAAAACAATCTGTTTTTTTCAATGTTATTTTTTATATATAGTTTCCTGAAAATAAACAAAAACAAACAAAAACAAAACCCTGTCTTTTAATTTTAAAAGGTTTTTTTCAATTTTTTGTTTGTAAAAATTTGTAAAATTTTAAAATTTTAGTTTTTCTTTATGACTTTTAATTTGGGGTTATTTTTGGTGTTCTGGGGTTTATTTTGTTTTTTGTTTGTCTGTTTTTGTTTGTTTGTTGTTTTAAAAAAAGTTTTTTCCCTCTGCTTCTACTGTTTGAGAGTATGTGTATTGGGTTCATTATTAATTTGTGACCCTACGGGCGGGGACTGGATGTAAAAAAAGCACATGAGTACTTATTCATTATCCTGGTAGAAAAAGAATTTGTCTCTCTTACTTACAATGTGTAGATGTTCTTTTGATGACTTTAATCGGGCTTCCCCCCCCTCTTATTGTGTGAATGAATGGGTATTGCACTTACTTTATCATCATGACATTCAATTTGTATGAGTATAATCAAAAAGTGCTGGTGTTGATCGTGTGCTATGTGAGTATTATATATTTAGTATTATCCCTGAAACACACACACACACAACACACACACACACACACACACACACACATTCTCTCTCTCAATGACTGTATAGGTTTAGATTTCTTCTTTGTTTTGTTTCTTGTTTTTATTGTGTGAATGTATGGGTATTGAGTTTATTTCATTATCATGACATATAATTTGAACGAGTATAATAAAAAATGAGTGTTGTTGGTGATCGTTGTACTTTTTTTAAATTATATATTGGATATTATCTCTGAAATACACACACACACTCTCTGTCTCTGTCTCTCTGAACTGTTATCGTTTTGCTTATATTTATAGTGTATCCTGATGAAGGATTAATATCTTATATTTTCAATACTTTATTAGGCTTATCCGCTGTACTTAAGTTTTAATGAGTGCCTTATTTCAATATCTTATTGTTATAAGTAACAAGTATATGTACCATTTGACAATGTGTAGATGTTTATCTTTATGACTTATTAAGTTTGGTTGTTGTTATTTTCTTGGTTTTGTTTTTGTTCTTGTTGTTGTTGATGTTTGTTTTTCTCTTTTTTCTTCTTTTGTTGGTTTGGTTTTTCTTTCTCTTTTGTTTGTTTGTTTTGGTTGGGTTTTTTTTGGGTGGGTGGGTGGGGGAGGTGTTTTTAGGGTTTTCTTCTATTTGTTTTTTGTTTTGTTGTTGTTTGTTTTTTGTTTGTTGGAGGGTGGTGGTGGGCTGTTTTGAAAAGAGTTATTTCCCCTTGCTTCTACTGTGAGAGTGTATAAGTGTTGGGTTATTATTAAGATTATCCCTACGGGCGGGGACTGGATGTAAAAAAGCACATGAGTGCTTATTCATTATCCTCGAAATAAAAGAATTTGTCATTGCTCTCTCTCTCTCTCTCTCTCTCTCTCTCTCTCTCTCTCTCTCTCTCTCTCTCTCTCTCTCTCTCTCTCTCTGTCTCTCTCTATCTATCTCTATCTCTTTCTCTCTCTGGGGAAGGAGAAGACGTACTGAAATTGCTCTGGTATTTTTTGTGAAATAGTAACTAGTTCTAAGTGGTTTTAGTTTTTCATTGTTGGCATGTAGTGAGATCAGAAGGATGGGAATTTCAGTGTAACTGTACAGGGCTGTCTGTGGGACATTCGCGGCAGTATTTGCCTGTTTCATGTCGAAACGGGCAGAATTCAAATCTGCCATACATACCTCCATCCTGACTTTGAAAAGCCAGCGAGACAGTGTCCTGTTAGGACTGACCCTCACCTATCTATTTTGGAGGGGACTTTTATTGCGGTGTGGTGACGTGGAGACCAACCCTGGAACCCCCCCCCCCCCCCCTCTAAATCTACTGGCCAAGGACACAAGCTGAGGTAAACGAGCTTGACAACAGGTGGTGGTCAAACGGTCGCAGGGAAGCCTTCTCGTAGGACCAAAACCAGTGCAGAGGTAGCTGCCAGCACGCCTATGACCGTTCAACACAGAACATACATACATACATACATACATACATACAATCATACATACATACATACATACATACATACATACATTGATAAACATACATGTCTGCACTGATACAGACTCAATCAGAGCAAGAGACTCTTGGATGTGCAGCATGGAAAAAAGAACAAACAGCAAAAATCCTAATGTTTATATACTTTAATCACAGGCATGACTTTTCCATTGTACAGCCAATTTTCACTCACTCACTCACTTACTCAGTCCCATGTCCCAAAGGACGTAGGGGGGACACGAGAGAAGACGCAACAGAGATCTTTTTCCATGCTTCACGATCCTGTGTGGCTAGTAGAAGGTGTTGCAGGGGTTGTTGGGCGGTCCAGTCCTTGATGTTGTCAACCCATGATTTCTTTTGGCGGCCTCTTCTTCTCTTGCCTTCGACTGTTCCCTGCAAGATAGTTTTTGCTAAGGTGTTGTGTCTTGTGGTGTGACCAAACCACATCAGTTTTCTCCTCTTTATGATGGAAAGCAGAGGTTATTGGGGGCCCACACGCTTTTTGATTTCTTCTTTCACATAGTTGTTGGTCTTGTGTTCTTTGTATGATATTTTGAGGAGTCTTCTGTGGCACTTGTTCTCGAACGCTTGGATTCTCCTCTCTAGCTCTGCTGACAGAGTCCATGATTCGCAGCCATATAGGAGGATAGATATCATGAGGGATTTGTAGAGGTGATATTTGGTGCAGAAGCTGATGTTGTTGCTTCTGATGATCCTCTCGAGTCTGGCTAGAGCAGATGTTGCTGTTGCAATGTGAGATTTCACTTCATTGTTTGATGTGCCATCTTTTGTTAGGATGGAGCCTAAGTATTTGAATTGGCTCACCTCTTCCAGTATTTCTCCATTCATCTTTATTTCCGTGCTGTCATTACTTGCGCTGTTGACGATGATCTTTGATTTCTCTGTACTGACCTCCATGCCATTTGCGCTTGCTCGATCTGATAGACTATCTGTGAGGTTTTGCAGTTCTTGTTTGCTGCCGCCCATGAGGTCAATGTCATCTGCAAATCTGAGGTTGCAAAGGGATCTTCCACCAATGGAGATGGAAGTGTGGTGGTTTTGCAGTGTTTCTGTCATGATGTTTTCGAGGAAGAGGTTGAAGAGTACAGGTGAGAGAAGGCAGCCCTGACGGACCCCAACCGTGGTCTTGAAGAACTCGCCCATGTGATTGTTCATGAAAAGTGCACTTCTTGCGTTCTCGTACAGTGCCTTGATGACTTCAATGAGGCAGTTGTCAATGTTGAAGTGCCTGAGTACTTGCCAGAGGCCGTCATGCCACACCCTGTCAAAGGCCTTTATGAAGTCTATGAAATTGTGATACAAGTCTTTTTGGTGTTGGAGATGTTTCTCTATCAGAATTCTCAGATTGAAAACTTGTTCCATTGTGCTACGTTTTGGTCTAAAGCCGACTTGTTCTTCTGCCAGGAGTTTTTCCGCTTGGTTTTTTCAGTCTGTTGAGGACTACCCGCAGCATGATCTTGCTAGGATGGCTTATGAGACTTATGGTTCTGTAGTTCTCGCATTGCTTGAGGTTTCCTTTCTTTGGTAGGGGTATTACAAGAGACTGTGTCCATTCTTCTGGCCATTCTTTGGTGTCGTGAATCTTCTGACAAAGTTCTGTGAATCGCCTTGCTGTTTCATTCCCTCCATATTTTATGAGTTCAGCTGGGATGTTATCGATTCCAGGGGACTTTCCCTTCTTCAATTGTTTAATAGCTGTGTCTACTTCACACCTTAGTATTGGTGGGTCTTTATCTTGGTGTTCAGGGGCTTTGTCAGAAACTATGAGCAGCTAAATAGCCACCTTTTCAGAATACAACAATATGACTCTTATTCAGATTAACCTTAAGATCAAGTGCTGTTGCAGCACTGCTTAAGCTATTCAGCTGCCGTTGTAAGCCTACAACAGTTTCAGAGAGCAGGATGACATCATCAGCAAGCAGAAGAATAAACAATTCTGTGAAATCTCGGGGGAAAGTGGCACCATGTTTATCCTTATTAATGACTTCTATGGCTAACTCATTAATGAAAACAGAAAACAAAAGAGGGCTACATACATCACCCTGTTTGACCCCCATGGAGCAGTATATAATGTCCGTCAGCTTAGATCCACATCTTATTCTGCTTTTGACATTCTGATACATGGCTCTCAAACAACGTAATAATTTACCTTTCACACCATTTTTCAGAAGAATAGGCCATAACAAGTTTCTATTAACAGAATCAAATGCCTTTTCAAAGTCAATAAATACTACATAGAGCTTACGGTTATGAGCAAACTGTTTCTGGATAAATGCAAGTAGAGTAAACATATGATCTGAAGTGGAATACCCTCTCTTAAAACCAGCTTGGTGTTCACCTGTAATGTTTTTTTTTCTTAACCCATTCCTGTAACCTATGATTAATGATGGTACTGTACAGCTTATTTCTTATATCACTAAGAGAGATTCCCCCTGTAGTTATCAGGGTTGTCAATATTGCCTTTTTTCTGTAATGTTAGAATGATAGATTCAGTCCAGTTATCTGGAAAAAAACATTATCAAAGATATGTTGATTAATTTTAGCAGAAAAAGTACAACATTTTCACCTCCATGTTTTAGTAATTCTCCAATGATTTGATCAGGGCCAGCTGCTTTATCATGTTTAAGTTTTCTAAGTGCCAATAATATTTCATATTTAGACATGGGACGATCAAAATCTTCCTCAGTTTCTTCATAGTCACCATCAGTGTTCATGGAGTTGTCTACTGAGTCCTTCTCTAGCAGGGTTTTGAAGTGCTGCAACCATCTGTCGACAGATATATTATTCTTTGGCTGACTCTTTCTTAATGAAGCCTTCTTAATATTCTTCCAGAACTGAACTTGAGAAGTGATGGAAGACATCATATCTGCAAGTAGCGTCTTGTTATACTCTTTCTTTTTCCTTTCAAGCATGTATTTATATTCCCTTCTTGTGATACAGTACAAGTTTTTGTCTTCATTCTTTAACGTTTTTCGGTAAGACTTCAAAAGTTTTCTGACCCTACATTTCATTCTTTTACATTCATTATCAAACCATGTATCATTTGCTAGCCTCTTATTAATATGAACCTGTTTCTTCATACACACAGCACTGGTTTTTATGAGATGATTAAACAAATCTAGAGCTTCATCAATGTTCTTATCAATCATCTGGAAGGCTTTTAGAAATTTTTCATACATGCTCTCTTCACAGAGATTTTCTTTATAAACTGAGAGTTTGTTTTCATCCCACACAAACTTTTCCACAACTGTTGGCTCCTCAGTTACTGCACATGTATCATATACTGGATTAATATGTAGTTCAACAGGAATGTGATCAGAATTAGAATGCTCAGCAACAAACAAACGACATGAGTCAAAAATCTGAGACAACAAATCATCTGACACTAAAAAATAATCATTAATACTGCAACCTCCATCAGAAATGAATGTATAACGTCCTAGTTGGTAACCATTACACACACCATTTATAATTTGTAACCGAAGAGCAGTGCACATATTCAATAAAATTTACCATAATTATTGATAACAGAATCTTCAGAATTACATTACTACTGAGAGACATACTTTTACTATGGGAATCTGAATTAAAGTCATTTGTTACATAATAAGAAGAAAAGTTTGATGTCCTGCTGTTTAAATCTCCACACAGTATTGTATCTACTTCATACAATGTCACTACACAATTGACTAAACATTCCTCTAGCATAGCAGTTCCATTACCATTGTCAAACATGTTATAAAATGGTGAACCTTCAGGTGGCATATACACACATACAAGTAATACATTCCTTGAAGTACACAACAAAGATTTGTCAAAGATAAAAACACCAATGTTAGAATAAGGAATATCCAAACATTTAACAAGGGCAGCTAACTCATACTTTATTAAACACACTGATCCATTGGATCATCTCCATTGATGACTAACTTTAATTGCCGACTTACAGAAGGCCTTATAGCCACTAAAAACATCTGGCTGGATATTTTCCAGGAACGTTTCTGACAAACAAATAAAATCAAAGCTACACACATAAGATACAAAATCTCTGTCAGAGAGTTTAGAAAGCAACCCATTTAGGTTCCAAGATGAAAAAGAAAACGTTTTATTTATTTCATTTTTATTGCTATGATCCCATGAGTCTACATCATCTAAACTGACACTATCACTATTTATATTGATGAGACTAGAAAACAAAGTTAATGCTATAATCAGTACTGCCATCATCATTTATTAACAAGGACTCTTTATTGGAGGGCTGCCTACAACCAGACAAATCCTGGGGGACAGATGTTAGTCCTAAGCCTAGTAAACCTTGGTCAGACCTGTCGTTGTCTTGCCTCTTAAAGGCAGTTGTGTCTCCATCACGCTCCACAGCACAAAGCCCTATTGTGTGTGTGACTGACTCTCCTATTATTGCAGATGTTGTTTTCATCAGGATAAGATTAGAATTATGACAGCAAAATCTCACCTGAAAGGCTCTAGTATTTAAGAGGCAAGACAAAGACAGGTCTGACCAAGGTTTACTAGGCTTAGGACTAACATCTGTCCCCCAGGATTTGTTAGTCAGTTGGTTTACTGTTTGGCCTACCCTGTGAATTGTGTCTAGGGACAGATGTGTGTATGGGCCGGCCAAAGAGCTATTCATTTCTTTGGAGATCATTGAGGGTCACCTTTTCTCCGTTTATTATCAGATGGTCAAAAACCATTCTTACTTGTTTCCCCTCTGCTCTAGCATTCTTTAAATATGGGGTCAGTTTACACCTAATTTCCTTAACAGACTGAGAAAAATCTTCATCTACAAAAAACTAGAGCTTTTCAGGCGAGATTTTGCCTTCATAATTCTAATCTTATCCTGATAAAAACAGCATCTGGCAATAATAGGAGAGTTAGCTTTAGAATTTATATGGGGCACTCTATCAAACTTTACGTCCTTGACATCCATTTTTTCAGAAAAGATTTTTCACAGCCATCTCAGAGTCAGCACCACTTTTATTTGTTTTCATCTCTATGCCATGAACAATAATGTTGTTTCCCGTGATCGTCCTTTTGCATCGTCTGCCCTCTTTTCTAGCTTTTCCACTCTGTTCGTCAGTTCTGTATTTGTCTGTTGTAGTTCTAAGTTTTCAGTTCTGAGATTGTCCACATCTCTTCTTAGGTCACACATTTCTTCTTTCAGAGCACCAACACTGTCTGTCAACACCTGAATCTCTCTTTTCAAACTGTCCACTGTAGACTTCAACAGATTTTCCAGCTTCTGTATTTTGACAGTCATTGTGTTCAGCGTCAGTTCCTGGGGAGTTGCTGGAGGAGAGGAATCCTGTCTGTATTGAACGGTTGTAGGTGTGTTGGCAGCCACCTCAGCACTGGTTTTGGTCCTACGGGAAGGCTTCCCTGCAACCGTTTGACCACCATCTTTGTCAAGCTCGTTTGCCTCAGCTTTCGTCCTTGGCCAGTAGATTTAGGGGTGGGTGGGTCCAGGGTTGGTCTCCACGTCACTACACCGCAATAAAAGTCCCCCCCCACCCCACAATAGATAGGTGAGGGTCAGTCCTAACAGGACACTGTCTGGCCTGCTTTTTAGCGTCAGGATGGAGGTATGTATGGCAGATTTGAATTCTGCCCATTTTGACATGAAACAGGCAAATACTGCCGCAAATGTCCCACAGACAGCCCTGTACAGTTGCAGTGAAATGTCCATCCTCCTGAACTAACTACATGCCAACAATGAACAAATAAAACCACTTAGAACAAGTTACTATTTCATAAAAATACCAGAGCAATTTCCATAGTCTTCTCCTTCACATCATGTGATCGAGAGAGAGAGAGAGAGAGAGAGAGAGAGAGAGAGAGAGAGAGATGCAGTTGGTTGCTGGCAATGTATTCAGGCATCATGTTAATTTGCCTGCCTTTCCTGTATTGTGAATGGTCTTTTGCTTTTCATGTCCATAGTTTGTGCTTTCCTTTCTGCTTTCCATTTTGGTGTGAGTTTGTGTTGTGAGTGTTTTATCCCATGCCCATGTCCACAAGTTGTGGCTTTGTTGGATTTCATGTGCCCCTTGGGGTGTTCTTGAAATAAATCAAGAATCTGAATCTTTCTCTCTCTCTCTCTCTCTCTCTCTCTCTCTCTCTCTCTCTCTCTCTCTCTCTCTCTCTCTCTCTCTCTTCTCTCTCTATCTCCAAGCATGCGGAAAGACGGTAAAATGAAAGGGGTTTTCTTTGGGTTATTTTTTTTTTTACTGTACCAAGGTTGATACCCATGGCTTCAGGAAAAAGTAAGTGACAAGACACACTTTTTTCCCCCGGCATGCATGGCTAATTGTCTTACACATACAGCCTCATTTATCGGCAGCGACAGGCAGGCAATATCAAGTCTGCCCGTGAGAAACTGCTGAGTATTTGCCCAAACCTTTACTTCCAGTGTCCTTGTTCGTGAGACCGACTAAATTAACGAGGTGAAATTAGTTTTGGAAAAGGGTACCGTTGGGGTGTGGGGGTGGGTGGGTTGGAAGGGGTAGAGGAGGGAGGGTGAGGGTTGGCGGTCTTGAGGCGGGGGGGGGGGGGGGGGGGGGGGGGTCACGATAGAGACTAGAGAAGAGGTTGTGAGCGTTAAAGAAACAAAACCACCACCACCAATAATAATAATAATTTAAAAAAAAAAAAAATGATAATAATAATGATAATGACGATAGCAATAAATAATAATAATAATAATAATAGAATTTATTATAGCGATGTATCTTGCACAGACAAATCAAAGGGCTTGCACTCAACTCATTTTTACAGTCATGATAATAATAACAACAATGACAATATTCCTCTTCCTCCTGCTGCTACTGATATTAAGTGCCTGCGTTATCATTATTCACCCCCCACCCCCACCACCACCCCCATCACCACTCACCATCCATCATCATCATCATCATCATCATCATCGCCATCCCCCCCCCACTACCACCGTCATCATCACACCACCACCACCACCACCACCACACCACCACACCACCACCACCACACCATTACCGCCGCCGCCGCCACCACCACCACCACCATCATCATCGCCGCCGCCGCCGCCATTACCACCCACCACCACCACCACCACCATCATCATCATCATCATCATCATCATATCATCATCATCATCATCATTGAAAATGTTCTTGTGTTTGTCATTGTACTTTTGTTCTCATGTTAGGAAAGCTGTCACCCTGTTCAACTTAAAAACTCGCATTACATGCTGACTTCCTCACTGAATATCAAATTTATAAGCACCTCTTCCCACCTCATTCCTAAAATAGCAAACACACACATACAGATACAGATACACACATACACACGCGCGCGCGCACGCACACGCTTATTCACGCGCGATAGTGTGTATGTTTGTTTGCTTGTATGTATACATGCGTGTTTTCATGCATGTATGTGTGCTTATGTGCATACATGCACACATTCATAATAGAACGATTGCATAATTTGCCATATGTGTTTGCTCGTGAGTGTATGTGTGTATGTGTGTGTGTGTGTGTGTGTGTGTGTGTGTGTGTGTGTGTGTGTTTTGTGTGTGTTTGTGTGTGCGCTTGTATACACATGCATACATGTGTGTACATTACGTGTGTCTGTGTGCGTGCTTGCCAGAATGTGTGTAGTTGTGTATTTGCGAGTTAAGAATGTGTGTGTTGTGTGTTGTGTGTGTGTGTGTGTGTGTGTGTGTGTGTGTGTGTGTGTGTGTGTGTGGGGCGTGCGTGCGTGCGTGGGATGAGTTTCACTTTATAATGGAATGTCCAAAGTTTTCTGAGCATCGGAAGAATGCCCTAACTCATGAATATTTGTATCCAAGATCCAGGTATACATTTTGGAAGTTGTTCTCTTCTGACAAAAAGACTTTATTAAAACTTGCAAATCTATAGTCAAGAGTCAAGTTGCATGACATTATGAAAAGGTTGACTACATTTTATTTCTGTTACAAAATTATACATGTTACAGTTATTTTGTTTGCAGAAATCCTCTTTGCCCCAAGAGGGGTTAAAGGTAATTCAATCTTGAATCTTGAATCTTGAGTGTGTGTGTGCGCGCTGTGTGTGCGTTTGCTTACTTTTGTGTTTGTGTTCAAATTAATTTAACGTCTTTTCAGTTGTGATATTAGACGGGGTGGGGGGGGGGGAGGGGCGGGCGCGGGGGGGGGGGGGGGGGGGGGGGGGGAAGGAGGGTGTTTGAGTGTCAAGGGAGGAGGGTGTAGTTGGTAGTGTGTTTGTGTGTGTGTGTGTGTGTGTGCGCGCGCAAGCGTGTGCGCGCGTGTGTGTGCGCGCGCGCGTAGGTGTGTGTGCATGTGCTTGTGTATGTGAGTGCGCGTGTGTATCTTTGAGATTCTGTGCATGTGATACAAGAACAAACGAACAAAACAAACTAAGACACAACAACAATAACAACAAAAATCACCCCCACCCCTCATTACAAAATACCCAAAGCGACCTAAGTTACCCCCTAGTATTCTCTGTCCTTGTCAGTCCTAGACCCAAATTCAAACCTATATAGACCTACATTCATTCATCAGGGGAGGGGGAATTTAAAACAACTCAAACTAAAACAAGAAAAATTACAAAAGTTTGCCAACAGGGCTTCTAACTTAGCTGTTAACCATCTTCAACATAGTCACATTATCAGCCAATATTTGTTCGAATGAAGTTTTTGAAATCTTATCTACAATTGTACTAGAAAAATATGGTCGAAGTAATTTACAGTGAAGAATGACATGCATAGGTTAAATATCAGAAAAGCATATACATGTTATTTGTTTACAGAATTTAGTTCTTAATGCGTCCAATGTAAATATATAGATCAGGAATACAAGCACTATGTTATGAAAATGACACACTCTGACACTTCTTATTGAATGTCTGCATGAAGAATACTTTCGGAAATTGTTGACACAGTTCCAAGAAATTTTTCCAGCAAATGGTTGCCCTCCTGAAGACTGAGTTGCAGCTTCAGAGTCCATGTCCATCGCAGCAAGTTTGGTGGATTTAACTTCGTGTTCATTGCCGTTGATTCCACAGTGTGACGGAATCCAGCAAAAGGCAAGGGTAGTACCTCCTAAGGAAAGAAAGTGTACAAGGTGACAATTTTCAATGATTAATTCCCCTAATACTTTGTCGCTAAACGCTTTTAAAGCTTGCAAAACAGATTTAGAATCAATGCCAAACAACACCTTAAACATATTGATAGGTAGATTGAAAAAAAATAAGGCCATTAGTACAGCTATAAGTTCAGGAGGAAAGACAGAAAAAACTTAACCAATATGAGCAGATTTTCACAACACACACACACACACACACACACTCACACACACACACACACACCGTGCACACACCGAAAGAGTAAAGAGAAATTATATGTTTCAACTTTATTATCTGATTCCGTAAGGTAAATAAGGTTAGGCCGTGGCAGGGCCAACAGGCATTCCATTTACAATATCATCCCAAGATTACAAAAGAAGGTACACACACCCAAAAAACAAACATTTCCAAGTTATTCAATAACCCCCCCACCCAAAAAAAAAAAAAAAGCAACAACAAAAAACCGAGATCATGTGTACAAAATATGTTCAGCGAATGTAAAAGAACCCAAAGCAACAGGCAGTCGTTCCTGGAAAACTTCAGCAGAAAAAAATCGCTCTTAGAAGGAAAATAGACGCAATCGCAAACAGGAAAAAATGACTGGATGAAAGGTAATGCTGCACTAATGGGGAACCGCTCTCCCTGGGGAGAGAAGTCAGAATTTGTTTCAATCAAATCTGCTGTGACTGAAAAGTGGAATATAACAACAGATCATAATAATAATACATGGACATTTAATACACCGCTGAATCTTGTAAAACAAAACAAATCGAAGCGCTTGCTCTCAAATCATTTACTACGCATGCAGCTTTCCTCAAATATCACGAATAACATATTTCAAATTTATGCACGCGAGCACGCGCGTGCGGACACACACACACACACACACACACACACACACACACACACGCAAGCACACACACACACACACACACACACACACACACACACACACACACACACACACGCTTGCGAACACACTTAGGTGGTGATGAAGGAGATGAAGGATGCTGTTGAAAAGTAGGGACAAATATGAGGGGAAAGTCTCAGGTAGGAAATAAGTGTGTTTTGAGGCTGGATTTGAAGGTATCAAATGAACACTTTTGGCGAAGTGAAAGAGGGGGGTCATTCCAGGTGGATGGACCAGAAACAGAGAAAGAGCGATGGCCAACAGTGGTTTGTTTGAATCTGGGTGTTCGAAAGCACAAGTATCTGCGGCTGAACGAAGGGAACGGGATGGAGAATACAGGTGAGGACAGTTACAAAGTTAAGAGGGTGCAGATTTGTGGAGACATTTGAAACAGAGGGTATTGATCTTATACTCAGTCTTTGTGAGACTGGCAGCCAGCGAAGAGATCGCAGAAGAGTGATGTGTTCAGATTTTTTCTTTCTTAGGACCAGTCGAGATGCAGAGTTTTGTATACGTTGAAGAGAGTGAATGGCTGTTGCAGGTAGGCCAACTAAAAGAGAATTACAGTAGTCTAAACGTAAAAGAATGAGAGATGTGACAAGTTTGGAAGTTGCATCAGTGGAAGGATACTTGCGAATCGCGCTTATGCGCCGTAATTGATAATGGCAAGACTGGCAGGTCTGAATGAGGAATTTTTTCATAGAGAGTGTGTTGTTAAGAACTACTAAATACTTCACAGAGTTGGACAAAGGGACTGACGTATTGCCGAATTGTATTGAAGTTGTTGTGATGGAGGAAAGTTTATGTTGGGTCCATATGAGCATGGCTTCGGTTTTATCAGCATTAAGTTGTAACTTGTTCTGAGTCATCCAGTTTTGAAAGTCTTGAAGGCAGTAGGACATATTTGTCAGGAGGGAAGGAAAGTTTTCAACAGTATCACTGCACTGAAGTTGAGTATCATTGGCATAGAAATGAGGATCAATATGGTGGTTGATTATTATATGTGAGAGTGGAGTAGTGTAGAGAGTAAAGAGAACAGGGCCCAGAACTGATCCTTGTGGAACTCCACGTTCCATTTTGACAGGTCTTGATTGAATTTTGTTTATAATAACTTTCTGGAATCGGTCTGCGAGGTATGAAGTAAACCAGGTGAGGGCTGTACCATCAATACCAAACGTATTTTGGAGACGAGAAAGAAGAATTGAGTGATCTATAGTGTTGAAGGCTTCAGATAAGTCGAGAAGAGTGAGGAGGGAGATTTTTCCTGCATCAGAAGTGAGTAGAAGTGTATCTAAAGTGTAGACTAAGGTGGTTTAGGTGCTGTGGTTGGGGCGATAGGCAGATTGAAAAGGAGGAAAGAGATCATTGGAATGAAGGTGACTGTTGAGCTGTTTTAGAAAAAACAACATCTTCTAGTGCTTTAGAGACAAAAGGGTAAGTTTGAGACAGGTCTGTAATTCTTTAACATGTTGGGATCGAGGTCGTGCTTTTTCAGTAGAGGTGTGACTATTGCTGTTTTAAGAGCTGATGGAAACTTTCCAGACAGAAGAGATGATTTTATTATTTTAGTGATGATAGGTACAACAGAACAGAACAGAACAACACACACATTCCCCACACACACACACATACACGCACACACACACACACACACACACACACACACACACACACACACACACACACACACACACACACACACACACACACACACACACACACACACACACACACACACACACGAGAGAGAGAGAGAGAGAGAGAGAGAGAGAGAGAGAGAGAGAGAGGAGAGAGAGAGAGAGAGAGAGAGAGAGAGAGAGAGAGAGAGAGAGAACATACCAATAGATGTGAACAACAGAACATAACAACAGAGTAACACAGATCAGAACAACAGGACAGCAGAACAAAACAACACAGAACAAAACAAGAGAACAGAACACAACAACAGAACAGACCAACACAGAACAGAACAACTGACAGTATTGGCTGAAATTTCATGTTAAAAAAAGTCAAAGCACCCACCAGAAGTCCTTTCCTTGTATTCATAAAACACTTTTTTGTTTTGGAATTTACACAACAGCTTTCTTTACTTTAGTTGATAACTGATCTGCACCCCTTTTAGCACTAATCTTAGAGGTGGGATTAATTCTTAGATAATAACTTCAAACAATTTTTTTTTAATTTTTAATTTACAACAATGTAAGGAGAAAGGTAAATAACAGCTGCTCTCTACTTCTAATCTTTTACCATTATTAAAACATTTCTTACAGTCCCCCATTCCGCCTTTTTTCTGATTTCCCTGATTTGGGCCTTACCACTGTTGCCACTAGTTGCATTGTATTAACAACACATGTGTAAGATGGACATAGTTCATTTTGGAGACCTCTGAAGACAGCTGGACAGCAATGCTACTTCATCTGCAGAGACCAGAATAAGTACTTCCTCAAATATCAGGAAGCGTCTGGACATCACACTGACCCCTTTCCCTGACCTAAACAGCTAACTGATTTATTAATAGTAAAAAAAAAAAAAAAAAGAGCTGGGGTTACACTACCGACCCAGTTTTACTCTGATTTAGGTATTGAAATAACTCAAGAAGCAGTGTGTGTGGGTGCGTGTGTGTGTGTGTCTGTGTCTGTGGGGCAAATAAAGGAGCACAGAGAGAGAGAGAGAGAGAGAGAGAGAGAGAGAGAGAGAGAGGAGAGAGAGAGAGAGAGAGAGAGAAGGGGGGGGGGGTGGAGAGTCAACAAATAAATCTATCAAAGTGTTACACACACACTTGTGTGTGTGTGTGTGTGTGTGTGTGTGTGTGTGTGTGTGTGTGTGTGTGTATGTGCAGGCGGGCAGGCAGCCAAACACTCTATAGATTTATTTGTTCTCTCTCTCATATGTGCTCTTTTATTTCACACATACACACACACACACACACACACACACACACACACACACACACACACACACACACACACACACACACACACACACACACACACACACACACTCACACACAGAACATACCAATAGATCTGAACAACAGAACATACCAACAGAATAACACAGATCAGAACAACAGAACAGCACAACAAAACAACACAGAACAAAACAAGAGAACAGAACACAACAGCAGAACAGACCAACACAGAACAAAACAAGAGAACAGAACACAACAACAGAACAGACCAACACAGAACAGAACAACTGACAGTATTGGCTGAAATTTCATGTTAAAAAAAGTCAAAGCACCCACCAGAAGTCCTTTCCTTGTATTCATAAAACACTTTTTTGTTTTGGAATTTACACAACAGCTTTCTTTACTTTAGTTGATAACTGATCTGCACCCCTTTTAGCACTAATCTTAGAGGTGGGATTAATTCTTAGATAATAACTTCAAACAATTTTTTTTTCATTTTTAATTTACAACAAGGTAAGGAGAAAGGTAAATAACAGCTGCTCGCTACTTCTAATCTTTTTACCATTATTAAAACATTTCTTACAGTCCCCCATTCCG
>CM054151.1:39445228-39467728 GCA_028751875.1 Rapana venosa
ATCATCAACATGGCGGTGTTTTACAAGCAAGGTCTGACAGATCGTGTCAACCTGTGTCTGTTTGCCTTGTCTCTGGCAGATGGCTTGTACCTGCTGGCCATCTTGCTGCTGTACGGAGAACAGCTGTACGAGCAGTTCACCACGCAGCGAGTGTTCGGCCCTTTTCAGATCTTTCTCATCAACCATCACTTCCCAGCTTTAGGAGGCTGCATTTATGTCTCTCCCCTTCTTTCTGCAGTCCTGGCCATAGAAAGATGTCTGTGCGTCTTCAACCCACTCAATTTTCAAACTCTGATGCGCACGAGGACCATGGCACTGCTGATCATCGTGATTTATGCTGTCGTATACGCCTGCTACATCATCATCACTTTTCGGCTTCGTGTCGGCTGTGTTCGGGATACTCTCTCAGGCGTCGTCATCATCACCAGCGTGGAGAGCGAGTTCTACAGAGCTCACAAAGACTTCATCAACATTTTAGATTCCTTCGTGCTGGGCTTGAGTCTGCCCGGAGTGGTGATCCCAGTGGTGCTGATAGCCACGATCCTGACGGTGGTCAAGCTGAAGCGGATCGTGTCGTGGAGGTCAGAGACCACCGCGTCGGTGCTGTCAGCACCGGAAGTGGCGCTGACCAAGATGCTGGTGGGCAACTCCGTCCTGTTCCTAGCCTGCCTGACCCCCATCTCCGTCATGAGGCTCAGTTGGCTCTTCCTGCCCGAGATGACCCCCGGACGACGTCACCATAACTTCTTCCAGGTCAACATCTGGATCGGAGAAATCACCGGGATGATGAACGCTACGTTTAATTTCTTTGTGTAGTACAGCATGGGGTCACGGTACAGGCAGACCTTTTGGGAGCTGTTGGGCCGAAGGAGGAGTTAGCAGGCGACACATAACGTATGCCAGTCAGTCACATAACACATCAGTCGTTAGATCTTTTGAGTTGTTTTTGGCACCTGGTAGTATCCCTGCAATCCTGTGTTTGTCTGTGTAGCCTGCCTCTTTCTCTCTCTGTCTCTCTGTCTCTCTCGCTTGGATATAGGCAGGGCGAAATTTTGCTGTGTAAATTTTGTGTTTAAATTGCCAAATAAACCAGCACCATGCCAGTTGTCGGGTTACCAACAACGCTGGAAGTGACGCTAGGTGCCCTGCTGCAACAACACTGCATCACCTCATGGAAGGTCTGTGGAGAAGGCGAGCAAACGACTGTTGTGCTTCGACTGAAGGCTAGCTCAAGTGATGGGAACATGGCAGGTCAACAAACACCTGTGTACTTCCGCAGAAAGCCTCCCAGTCAGACCAACAGGGACCGACGAAGGACAGAGGAGAGGAGACAGGCAGAGGAGAGGAGGCGGGCAGAGGAGAGGAGGCGGGCAGAGGAGAGGAGACAGACAGAGGAAAGGCAAGAAGACAAGGCAAGTGCATTGTTCCCATTCGAAACTTCGCCAAGTTTGTTTATGCAACACCCCCCATCACCCAGTCTGTCTCACACACCAACACCCAGCCTCTCCAAACCACACGCCTTCGCAATCGTTGCTTCCCACACATGATTATCGCCGTGCGTCAGGTGCTGTCACAGTGTTGGAAGCTGACACAGTGGCTGAACAACAAGGTGGAATTGACCTGGTTGAGGTGCCTGTACCCGACATTAGGATGGAGGGGGAGGACTGTGATGAATATCTAGATCAGATTCCGGATGCAGGCTACAGTGGAGATACTATAAAGAACTATGTGGGTGGGCTGAGAAACAGATCCCTGCAGAGAAATCTCAGGGACCTTTCTAGAAACAAGGACTTTCTTCATGTGTTTACCTCTGATGAAATACCTGATACTATCATTTGTGAAAGTGAAGATATGATTTTTCAGTTTATCTGGACAGATGACACTCACAACCTGCTGATTACTTTTGGTTTGCAAAAAAGAACACCAGGCAACTGACTCAGGAGGATAAAGACATTTATTCCAAGCTGCAGCTGTGGGACACCCGCCCATCGTGACAGAATCAAAGACAGAAATTTGTGCTGGACTGGATGTTTTACATGTTATGATGGATGCTATCAGATTTTTTCTGGGTTAGAAGTGACTGTGGTTGCCTGTATATGTGCGTGTGTGTGTGTGTGTGTGTGTGTGTGTGCATGCGCACCCCCTTGTGCGTGCGTGGGGCGGTGTGTGTGTATGTGTGTGTTGTGTATGTTCGTGCGTGTGTGTGTGCGTGCGTGTGTGCGTGCGTGTTCGTGGTGGTGTTGTGTTCGTGCGTGTGTGTGTGCGTGTGTGCATGCATATGTGTGTGTGTGTGTGTGTGAGAGAGAGAGAGAGAGAGAGGGAAAAGAGAGGAGAAGAAGGAGGAGAGAGAGAGAGAGAGAGAGAGAGGAGAGAGAGAGAGGAGAGAGAGAGAGCAAAAACAGGAGGATAGGCATATTGTGAGTTAGGTTTTTCACGTGTTTGGAAAGGCAGAGTTACCGGATCAGACGGAATGTAGGGACAGGAAGCCCTGTCACAGACTCGGTGTTTAAATGATGTTTGTGGTTGTTGTTACCCTCCCCCCTCCCTTTCCCCATTAGCAATGGGCGAAAGTGTTAGGCACCAATTCATCTGAATCGTAATGTAAAACACTTCACCATGTTGTGGAATCCATGCCATGTCGACCATTTGGGCTGTAGATGATACATCTGTATTTCTGAAAATACGTGTTTTGTGCCCAGTCCCCTTCCCACTGTCCCCTTGTAAATGGGCTTTAACAGCTTATTACAATAAAATATTGTCATTGTCATTGTCTGTCTCTCTCTCTCCTGTTTGTGTGTGTGTGTGTGTTTTGTGTGTGTGTGTGTGTGTGTGTGTGTGTGTGGTGTGTGTGTGTGTGTGTGTGTGTGTAGAGTATAAAGTCCTCCGCATGATTTTCAGTTTAACGTCTATTCACATTTAGATGAGACTATAAACCAAGGCCCCGTGTGCGAACCCACGCAGAACATCTTGCGCACACGTTAAATCCTGTTCCGCTTTTCGTTAGAGTAGGCCACTGTGTGCTGGTGGGAACACATGACAGAATTTACAAAACCGCATACACACGGGGACTGGATGTAAAAAAGCACATAAGTGCTTATTCCATTATCCTTGATATAAAATAATAAAATGCTGAAATACTGAAAATACTAAATCTCTCTTTAGGACTTGGCAGAAGTCAAATCTGTCTACTCTTTGGTCGTGTCTACATGTTCACAATAAAGTCTTCTGTCCAATGTTCTGTCTATTCCTGAAATAGCACCCTGAGTAGATATGGGGTTTGCAAGAGTGGATGATGTGATGACATGTCATGTCGTGATGATATTATGTGTTGACATGTCGTGATGATATGTGCTGACATGATGACATGTAAGAGCAGACGTCGTGATGACATGTCATGATGGTATGTGCTGACATGATGACGTTTAAGAGCAGACGTCGTGATGACATGTCATGATGATATGTGCTGACATGATGACGTTTAAGAGTAGACGTCGTGATGACATGTCATGATGATATGTGCTGACATGATGACGTTTAAGAGCAGACGTCGTGATGACATGTCATGATGATATGTGCTGACATGATGACGTTTAAGAGCAGACGTCGTGATGACATGTCATGATGATATGTGCTGACATGATGACGTTTAAGAGCAGATGATGTGATGAAATGTCGTGATAATATGTGGTGATATGATGACATGTAACAGCGGACGATGTGATGACATGTGATGATATGTGATGACATGTCGTGAGGATATGTGATGACATGTCGTGATGATGTGTGACGATATGATGACGTGTAAGAGTGGATGATGTGATGACATGTCGTGATGATATGTGATTTCTTTCAGTTAGGGACAGTTCATTTTTACATGTTTACTCCGGGTACCTCTCATCCACCCGGATCTACCCAAGGCTGAAGAAAAAAACTTAGACCTTTCTGTCCTTGGCTTATTTAGACTCCCCATGTTCTTCCTTAAAAATGATCCCTGTGTTATGATTCCGCATCAAACACTGATCATGTTCCTTGCTGAGGTAAAACTGCCTAACTCCTACCAAAATACTGTGTGCGCGTGTTTCCTTCTTCTTCACTCACACCCCTTCACCGTGTTGGAAAATTGCCTGTTCCATTCCAAGGAGCTCCACGACCATGTCAGAATCCTGTCCTGTGAGCATCTGACATAAGAGGAAGGAGCAAAGATCAATAGCTTGGTATTGAGCTAGACCCCCTGATCAGGGCGTGGGGGCAGACAACTCTTTGCAAGGGCACTCAGCCGTGACGGAATCTGCAATGGCGGTCACGGCACAGAAACGTGTTTGAGCTTCTTGCACAGCACGACCACACGCATGCCGACGTCCCAGACGCCATTTTGGAATTACGTGATGCAGGGAAATTCTCACTAGGGGGTGAAGGGAGGTATAGGGGATGTCGTCATTCAAAGGCCTAATTTGGCCTGGAGTTTTCTTCTCTTGGGGACGGGATAGCTCAGTGGTCGGAGCACTCGCTTTCCCCCAGCCAAGTTAAGCAGCGTCGAGCGTGGTTACCAGTTGGATGGGTGACCGATTGCGCGCCTTGGCTTCAGTACAGTTCCCCCAGTTCCCCCAGCTATAAATGGGTACCTGCCCTCTTTAGGGTCAGGGAAGGTAAAGCAGCGAGGGAGAGGAGATGGGCACCGCCCTCAATATGCTGGCCCTAGAGAAGTGAGGTCTCTGACGCCTCGCTCCCCTACGACCTTATAGTTTATGGGACTCCTTTACCTTTTTCTTCTCTCAATCAGCAGATGTGATATTTTGCAGCGCTAGTGCAGTAGCTACGCTCACATAAGAACTGAAACTGGAAATGTCTAATTTTAGTCATTTCATCAAAATTGGACATTTCCCGCTTCAGCCTCTCAAAACATTTCTCAACTTTCTCCAGGTCATCCACGGCAATGTCAGATATCTTCTGCATGTATTAGCACCAAACGAAAAAAAAAAGGGAAAGTTGAGCTCTCGATGAGTCTACCTGCTTGACTCATTGGCAGTGTTCGTCGCAATTTGTTGTTTTTTTTATTTTAAAGAAGCATCCCAAATACATAGACAACTTCAAAAAATGAGGAAATGCCCCCTCATGTGTAGAGTCACAACATTTACGAAAATGTTCCCCTATCTGTATTCCCACGATGGTCAGATGGCCGTGAAGCTGATGATTGAGTCCTTTGAATAATCAGGGCTCATGGCAATCTTCTGTCCAGGGTCACCTAAAGCAGACTGCTTTGTCAGTCATCAAAACTAGACCTTCTGTTTAGAGTGGCCCGAGCTAAACCTCTGGTCTGCACTCCTAGCAAGCACATGCCCCGACGAGCATCCTCAAAAACGTCGCCATGTGTCTAGAACCTGCAGAGCTCTACCTTTTGTACAAAGACACCAGAACTAGCCCTTTGACTAGAGCCAGTGAAACTAGACTTTGTATAAACATCAGTCACCCTTACTGGACATCACATTCAGACACATCCTGAGTCGGCTCCCTGACAGCTAGTTGAAAACGGTTTTGTGTTTCAGCTTTGAACAAGCGGATGGGACGTGGGCTGGGGGCTCCTCAGCTAAGGAACACAAGCAAAACGTGGCAGAAGTAAACGTAGATATACAATCCTTCTGACACGAACACAGATTTATATAAGAAAAACACACATAAACATATAACAAAGCATCAATATGGTCAATAACATTCAAAGTAAATTAACCAATCACAAAGATTCACGCTGGCAATACATGGAATCACACAACACTTTCAGTATAATGGAGATAAACGTTACAGTTCCAACAGGCTTGTGCGTTCATTCAGAGGCTAAATTGGAAAGCATTTGTCACCATTAGAATCATACCATGCTTGCTGGAATAGCTGTCCTTCGGGGCAGGAATCATTGTATTCAAATGTTGCTCTTGTCATGAGCCATTTCAAATCAGTGTAGGTGTAATGGGGACCAAGGAAGAGGGAATGACACTGCAGTCTGACCACGCACTTTCCGGAGTGACAACCGCTGAATTTGACCACCAGACCTTTCCAGCCTGACGAATGTTTGGAGTCAACCCAAAGTACGCACATCTAAAATGCCAATACGAAGTGATACCTCTGTGAAATGACAAAAACATATGCGAAGTAGACCGTTTGCTACACTGGCAAATAATCCAACAAATTAAACGGGGTAGGGGGTGGGGGACAGGAATAGCCTAGAGGTCAGAGCACTGCACTCGCAATCTGACGGCCCGGGTTCGAGCCACCACCGAGAGTCCAGCTGGATGGGATTTCCCCCTGTCGTTAACACCAGTACCAACTCCACTCCCCCGAAAGTCCTTCGGATGAGACTGCACACAGAGATCCCGAGCACAAATGGATGTAGAATATCGATCTTGAGCACACTTTAAAACCCCGTTCCGCCTTTTGGATGAGAGGGCCACTGTGGCCATAGAAGCGGATGGCCAAATCTACAAAACTGCATGCACACTGGTGATGTGCTTAGACATCGACTCTGAAGTCGGAATGGGGTTGCATACGTAACATTTCATTTTTGGTCAACACACAAACAAGATACCCCCCAACCCCCAAACACACCCAACAAAACAAAATACCTCTCCTCCAACAACGAACACCTTCCCCCCCCCCTTAACACCCCTCCCCCACCAACAAACCAAAACCAAAACAAATAAAGTAGCATGGAAAAGGAACGCTTTTTTGGTCTGAAATGTAGTCTGCCTCAGATTTTCTATGTACACAAGGTAATAAAAAACAATGTGGCTGCCTCCTTTATGAGACCTTCCAGTTTTGTCCCAAGCACCTGCAATTTGTCCACACGTCTTGTTGAAGAAAGGAAAGGTCAATGTCCGTGACTTCATTTTGTTTGGCACCTGACCTGCCCGCTCTCCCAAGAAAATCTTCTTGCTGATCATGGAGGTTGTCAGTTTTTGTTCATCATGGCAAAGATACTGCACAAAGCAGGGGTCAAGATAGTTCAGAAAGAGAAAAAGAAGGAAGGGAGAGGAAGACAGAAGAAAAATGTTGTTCCTGGGATTTTTTTCTGGCGAATGATAAGATAGCCCATGGAGTGTGAGGTCATCTGCCAGATATTCTCCCGGGGGTGATTTCTGTGGGGAGGGCCAAGGCGTTGCTGGGCCAAAGAGTTCCAGAAACACGCAGTGGATCGACCTCACTTGACAGCTGTACTACGACCTTGAGGATGGGCCAGGGTGCTGCGGTAAAGGGTTTTAGGTACTATGGCCCGGGAAGGTTGAACTTGATGGAACCCATCCCTTTCGAAGTTGCCAGCTTCACGCTGTGTATGTTCATGTCAGCAATACCATCGCACCTACCCGGTCATAGCTGGCCGTAGCTGGCCATAAGTGGCCATACCTGGCCTACTGTTTGTTTTCATGAATAGTTTATGAATTTTTTCGTATTGGCAGGACATGGTGTGCACGATCGAACTAGTAAAACCTCGGGCTATAGTTTCATTCGCGCTTTTTTTTGGATAGTCCCATCCGAAGGACTTTTCTATGTGCTGCCCCATCTTCTCTGACATTCCTCTCCTGCTATTTCCATGCCGTTCATTTCAATCTCCCCACCCCAGCCGTACCTAAGCAAGTCATGTCGCATCCCCAGGGTCAGAAGTCTACAGGGAGTTTATCAATGTCGGGCCACCGAGGGGCCACCGCCTGCTGGTTCTGGGCCACTTTGGAGGTGCTCAGTGGAACTTGTGAGCAATAACAAGCAGTGCACCACCTGCTAAGCCCCGTTTTGATGATAATTATACTATAGACACGACGCCAGACTGAGTGAGACGCTCAGGCGAGGCATCTCCTATGAACCACTAGCCTGGAAAACTTTGGCACATCTGCCATCCTAGAAAGTAGACTGCCCAGTTGAATGAGATTTTCCACGAGACACTGCCTTTAGAATTTACTGCAGTGCCACATAACTTCTCAAGAAGCTTAAGGGGAAGTCATGCCAGTCAATTCAAGTAAATTCAGTCAAGTCAAGAGAGGTCACATCCTGTTCGACCATGAGAAAAAGTTTGCGGAATTGTAGTATTTGAAATGGGGGCAATAACCTGTGATATACTTTGCATACATACATGAACACTGTGCATAAAGTGGAGAGAGGGAGAGAGAGAGAGAGAGAGAGAGAGAGAGAGAGAGAGAGAGAGAGAGAGAGAAGAGAGAGAGAAGAGAGAGAGAGAGAGAGAGAGAGAGAGAGAGAGGAGAGAGAGAGAGAGAGAGAGAGAGAGAGAGAGCGAGCGAGCGAGCGAGAGAGCGCTTCAATGATGAAGCGATATTTCATTACAGCAATGTAAGAGAAGCTCATCAGAAGACCTTACTTTTAGATTTCAGCAAACTAGCGGAACCTATTCGCTGCATGACCACGCCTAATGAAATCCAATGAGTTGAAAGCGGCGTCACAGGGAAAATGACAGAAACTGGTCAGTGTAGCACGTTTACTTATGAGCTAAATAGGACAGGTTTTTTACCTTCGTCAGACTCTCAGTACTGGAATGGGGATGGTCTAGCGGTTAGAGCGCCGCAGGCATGATCAGGATGATGACTGAAATCGGCGGTTCCAGTCGCTGCTGAGGTGACAGTTCAAGAGGGTTTTTTCCCACTGGTACCGGCGATTAAGTAAAAGAACGGTTTGACCCCAACAATAGCACTGCTGGTGATCTGGCCTGTAATATAGATCCTCAAGAGCTGGAACCTTTGCCACTAACAGATGAAGTTACTGAAGCCATCAAACAACTAAAAGAAGGAAAAAGCCCTGGAAGGGATTTCATACCAAGGGAGCTTTTGAAGAACTTAGACCCTTCCAGTTTTACAGCGTTAGAACATCTATGTAAAAAAATTTTGGAGTCCTGCCAATGCCCCATTGAAAGCGGAAGTAAGAAGAATTCATCATGCTTCACAATGGCGAGGGGACGGCATAGCTCAGTGGTCGGAGCACTCGCTTTCCCCCAGCCAAGGTAAAGCAGCATCGAGCGTGGTTACCAGTTGGATGGGTTACTGTTTGCGCGCCTTGGCTTCAGTACAGTCCGCCAGTTCACCCAGCTGTAAATGGGAACCTGCCTGTTTAGGGTCAGGTAGGGTAAAGCAGCGAGGGAAAGGAGATGGGCGGCCGCCCTCAATATGCTGCTGGCCCCTAGAGAAGTGAGGTCTCTGACGCCTCGCTCCCCTATGACATTATAGGTTATGGGACACCTTTACCTTTCACCACAAGGGCAGGGATATTTAAGATTGTGGCAACTACAGAACAATCGCCTTGATAAACCACAAGAGCAAATTTCTTCTGAAGATCCTCCTACTCAACACAATGAAAAATAAAGTAGAAAGAGATATCATGTCATTGCCAAGCAGGCTATAGACATGAAAGAAAAACAGCAACATACTTTTTGCGCTACGAGTTTCAGATACTGGTAGGGACAGCTAGAAACACGAAAGATGCAGTATTCATAAATTTCATAGACTATAGAAAAGGTTTTGACTGTGCTAAAAATTATCATGTGTTTACGATAATTTTAAAAATGGGCTCTCCAAAGCATTTAGTCTTGCTTATACAAATTTGTATTCATATCAGAAAGCACTTATCTGATGGAATGGCGAGTACAGTGAGTTCTTTGCTATTCAAAGGAGTCCGTCAGGATTGCATATTATCCCCGCAACTTTTTTGCCAGTTTACAAAAATGACCATGAGAAAGGCAGATATGGATGATAATGGGCATTACTATTGAAAGCAGAAACATCACAAACCTCAGGTATACTGATGATGCTGCACTCATAACCAACAGAATAGCCTTGTGGTTAGAGTATGTATTCGTGATCTGCTGACCCGGGTTCGATTCTCGTTCAAGAGGATTTTTCCTCTGGAGTTAACATCAGCGCCGACTCTACTCTCCCCAAAAGTCTTTCGGAGGAAACTATAAACCGAGGCCCCGTGTGCCAACGCCCGCAGAACATCTTGCGCACACGTTAAACCCCGTTCCCCTTTTCGGAAGAGTAGGCCATTGTGTGCCGGTGGGAACGGATGACAAATTTTACAAAACTGCATACACACGCGGACTGGATGAATAAAAGCACACGAGTGCTTATTCCATTATTCTCGAAATAAAAGAATAAAAAACCAAAATGATATCACAAACACGAGAAGAATTCTCTGCAGAGTCGATGTGTGCTGGTAGGAACGGATGACAAAATTTTACAAAACCGCATGCACGCTGATTTCAGGTTTAGACATCCTCGAAGTCGGAATGCAGCTACCTGAATGGTTGACAAAGAAGGTTGCATGCATGTGCAAAGTTTTCACCATTGGTAAACCTCGGAGCTCTAGCCGAGGAACACAAAACGAAACAGCGTGGGGAGCATCCTCAACAGCAACACCACACTCTGTGCAGAATCATTTGATAAATGACATCCGAGGAAGACCTGTTTTTAACCCTTTTGTGGCCTAGAAATACAAAACAACACAGCAGAAAGTAACACTCTGAAATGCAAGAACAACATAACACAACACAACACACTGAAATACAAAGCAAACACCTCAACAACATACCACACCGAAATGTAAAATAACACACCAGAACACAGCGCAACGGACCCTATTGCAAAACAACACAACGTAACGCACTGAAATGCTAAACAACACAACGTAACACACTGAAATGCTGAACAACACAACGTAACACAACACACTGAAATGCTAAAAACACAACGTAACGCACTGAAATGCTAAACAACACAACGTAAAGCACTGAAATGCTAAATAACACAACGTAACACAACACACTGAAATGCACAACAACACAACGTAACACAACACACTGAAATGCACAACAACACAACGTAACACAACACACTGAAATGCTAAACAACACACGTAACACATCACACTGAAATGCTAAACAACACAACGTAACACATCACACTGAAATGCTAAACAACACAACGTAACGCACTGAAATGCTAAACAACACAACGTAGCGCAACACACTAAAATGCTAAACAGCACAACGTAACACAAGACACTGAAATGCTAAACAACATAACGTAACACACCACATTGGAATGCTAAACAACACAACGTAACACAACACTGAAATGCTAAACAACACAACGTAACACAACACACTGAAATGCTAAACAACACAACGTAACACAACACACTGAAATGCTAAACAACACAACGTAACACACCACACTGAAATGCTAAACAACACAACGTAATGCACTGAAATTGAAAACAACACAACGTAACACAACACACTGAAATGCGAAACAACACAACACAACACACTGAAACATTCTAAACACCACAACATAACACAACACACTGAAATGCTAAACAACACAACGTAACACAACACACTGAAATGCTAAACAACACAACGTAACACACCACACTGAAATGCTGAACAACACAACGTAACACAACGTAACGCACTGAAATGCTAAACAACACAACGTTACACAATACACTGAAATGCTAAAAAACACAACGTAACAGACCACACTGAAATGCTGAACAACACAACGTAACACACCACACTGAAATGCTAAACAACACAACGTAACACACCACACTGAAATGCTAAACAACACAACGTAACGCACCACACTGAAATGCTAAACAACACAACGTAACACACCACACTGAAATGCTAAACAACACAACGTAACACAACACACTGAAATGCTAAACAACACAACGTAACACACCACACTGAAATGCTAAACAACACAACGTAACGCACTGAAATTGAAAACAACACAACGTAACACAACACACTGAAATGCTAAACAACACAACACAGCACACTGAAATATTCTAAACAACACAACATAACACAACACACTGAAATGCTAAACAACACAACGTAACACAACACACTGAAATGCTAAACAACACAACGTAACACAACGTAACGCACTGAAATGCTAAACAACACAACGTTACACAACACACTGAAATGCTAAACAACACAACGTAACACAACGTAACGCACTGAAATGCTAAACAACACAACGTTACACAATACACTGAAATGCTAAACAACACAACGTAACAGACCACACTGGAATGCTAAACAACACAACGTAACACAACACGCTGAAATGCTAAACAACACAACGTAACGCAACACACTGAAATGCTAAACAACACAACGTAACGCACTGAAATTGAAAACAACACAACGTAACACAACACACTGAAATGCTAAACAATACAACGTAACACAACACACCGAAATGCTAAACAACACAACGTAACGCAACACACTGAAATGCTAAACAACACAACGTAACATACCACACTGGAATGCTAAACAACACAACGTAACACAACACACTGGAATGCCTTAGAACCAAAAAGACATCACGGCTTGAGACAAAATAAGACTCGGAAACACAAACCAAATAACCTGTGATTTTGTTTATAAAAGTGTATACTACCTTTAGTTCCTCCATCACCACCTACCCCCCTCCTCCTCCCCCGTATCACTCCCTTTGGCCTGGTTTTGATCTCTGACCCCTGATGATGATGTCAGGGGCAGGTCATAAGACGACTTGGTGTGGCAACTGCCAGGTACATGGGTACTCTTAATTAATGAAGATGAAAGCATCGAGGAAGAGAAAGAAAGAATGAAAGAATGAAAGGCAGAACGAAAGAAAGCACAAAGACAGAAACAAAGCACAAAAGAATGAACGAAAGAACAAAAGAAAAAAAATAAAGAAGAAAAGAAAGAAGGAAAGAAAGAACAAAACAAAGAAAAAGAAAGAAAGAAAGAAAGAACATACGAAAGAAAGAAAAGGAAAGAAAGAACAAGAAAAAACAACATAAAAAAGAAGAAAAGAAAGAAACAAAGGAGAAAGAAATTTAATCTATCTATCTATCTATCTATCTATCTATCTATCTATCTATCTATCTATCTATCTATCTATCTATCTATCTATCTATCTATCTATCTATCTATCTATCTATCTATCTATCTATCTATCTGTCTGTCCCGTAGTCTGACGACCGTGGGGGCACCCTCAAAGACTCAACAACCAGTTTCCTCCATTCCTCTCTCTGTTATGCCTTTCTCGGGGTTTTGTTGAGTTCTAGGCCTGTCCATTCGCTGATGTTATCCTTCCAGCTCTTCCTTGGTCTGCCTCTTCTTCTTCCTCCTTGGACAGTGCCTTGGAAAATTGTCTTTGCAAGTCCTTTGGATCTTGTGACATGCCCATACCATTTAAGTTTACGCTTTTTCACGATCGTTAGAAGGTTCTCATAGGGTCCAATGGTTTGCTGGATTCTGTTATGCACGCTTTCGTTGCTTATGTGGTCTTTGTAGGAGATGCCAAGGAGTCTCCGAAAGCATCTCATCTCCACCGCCTGTACTCTTCTCTCCAAATCTGCAGTCAGGGTCCATGATTCACAGGCATACAGAAATATGGATATGACAAGGGAGCGCATTAGTCTGATCTTGGAGATAAGTGAGATATTTTTATCTCTCAAGATGGTGTTTAGTTTTGACAGTGCTGTTATTGTCTGTGCAGTCCTGCATACTACTTCTGGCTTGGAATAGACATAAAGAAGAAAAGAAGAAAAGAAAGAGAAAAAAAGAAAACCCGAGCAGAAGAAAGAAAGAGAGAGAGAACAAACGAAGGAACAAAGGAAAGATAACCAGCCACCATAGCGGGGTAGCTAGCACCCTGGGTTACAGACTGGAAGGCCGCGGGTTCAAATCCCATAAACCGTAGGAATTTTTTTCGGACTCTGGCCGACTCCTACCCAGAGTGAGTTTGCTACGGGCTCATTGGGAAGACTGGGACCACACAGTCGAGCTCCATTCTCTTTATTGATGCGATTTTGAGAGTGTTGCTCATATTACCTGACCAATACTGCAAGTGTCTGTATGTATCTCTCGGGCCCGGTTGATGCCAGGATATATTATGATAGGAAGTGTAGAGTACAACCCTGTCGTGTTGTCTTGAAGCACATGCACTTTGGAATAAGCACTCATGTGCTTTTTTACATCCAGTCCCCGTGTGTATGCGGTTTTGTAAATTCTGTCACCCGTTCCCACCGGCACGCAATGGCATACTCTTACGAAAAGCGGAACAGGATTTAACGTGTGCGCAAGATGTTCCGCGTGCGTTCGCACACGGGGCCTCGGTTTATAGTGTCATCCGAAGGACTTTTGGGGAGAGTGAAGTTTGCACTGATGTTAACTCCAGGGGGAAATATCCCCTTGAACGGGAATCGAACCCGGGTCGTCAGATTGCGAGCGCAATGTTCTGACCACTAGGCTATCCCGTCCCCATTCCCGTTGATGCTACATTGTGGTGGTTGCCACCCCGTGTGGATGTCCCACTCAGTCGGGCTCCGCTACTGAGCTATTGCTGTCGTCAGTAGCGGGCTTTGAAGGTGGTTATCCCGCGAATATTAGCTCAGAAAAAGCACCCCTGAATACCACCAAAGTGACCCAGCAGCAGTGCAGGGCCCCTCCGGCTGGCGGCTCCAAGGCAGCCAGACGATGTTGGGATCTCTGTGGACTTCTGACCCTGGAGATGTGTCATGACGAATCTGGGCAAGGTTGGGGCAGAGAGATTGAAATGAGCGGAGTGGAAACGGTAAGACAGGAAAGTCACGTTGGATGAGGCACCTAGCAAACAATAACACCCCCCCCCCCTCCCGCCACGAAAAACAAAAACAAGAACAACAACAACAAAACCCCAAAAACAAAAGAAAGACAAAAGAACGGAAGAAAGCATTGAAAAAACAACAAAGAAACAAAAAAAGAGAATAAACTAACGGAAGAAAGAAAGAGTGAACGAAATACAGAAGGTAAGGAAGACAGACAAAGAAAGACGAAGAAAGAAAGGAAAGCAAGCCCCCCCAAAAGATAAAAAATAAGGAACAAACGAGCAAAAAAACTAAAGAACGAAAGAAAGAAAGAACTGATGAACTTCGAAGTATCATTGTCAATGCCACTCCAACTCACTCGAGTGAGTGAGTGAGTGAGTGAGTGTGTGTACGTGCGCGTGTGTGTGTGTGTGTGTATGTGTGTGTAACCCTCCCCAACCCCTCAAAAAAGAAGAAGAAAAGAAATGCCCCAAACGAAAGCGAAGTGTAGATAGAAAGAAACAACCAACCAGACACTGTTATCAGGAAACTAAACCTGAAACGCTCTGATCCCAATCCATGAGATCAATTTGTCCATGGCCACCTATACCTGCCTTTATCATATCTGTCTCTGTCTGTCTGTCTTTCTGTCTCTCTTTGTCTCTGTCTGTTTGTTTGTCTGTCTGTCTGTCTGTTTGTCTATCTTGTCTCTCTTCCTGTCTCGTCTTCTGTCTGTCTCTCTTGTCTCTCCGTCCGTCTGTCTGTCTGTCTGTCTGTATATCTGTCTCTCCGTATGTCTGTCTCTCTGTCTCTGTCTGTCTGTCTCTTTCTGCCTCTATTTGATTCAGCCTCTGATTCTATCTATCTATCTATCTATCTATCTATCTATCTATCTATCTATCTATCTATCTATCTATCTATCTATCTATCTATCTATCTATCTGTCTGTCTGTCTGTCTGTCTGTCTGTCTATTTATCTATCTGTCTGTCTGTCTCTGAATACGAACAGTATATTATCTCGAACACACACACACACACACACACACACACACACACACACACACACACACACACACACACACACACACACACACACACACACACACACGCACGCACGCACGCACGCACGCACACACACACTCACTCTCTCTCTCTCTTGCTCTCTCTCTCTCTCTCGCTCTCTCTCTCTCTCTCTCTCTCTCTCTCTCTCTCTCTCTCTCTCTCTCTTTTCTCTCTCTCTGTCTGCCTGCCTGTCTGTCTGTCTGTCTGTCTTCCCCACTCCATCCCTCTCGTCAAGCACGTTTTTTAAAAACAAACTCGACACAACTCTTGAACCCCCTGGAAGAAAAAATAAAGGTCAGACACAAGGGAGTTCCACTATCCTCACCCTGACTGGGCCTCTTATGGCGTTAATTCATTGGCCACGTGAAGGGGCAGTCCATGGTGAAGATGACATAAAAGGGGAACGCAGGGGGCAAAGGGACACTCATACAGTGGAGCAGTGAGCATCTGTGCCAGTCCTTTGGGTTTGTTATTATTATTACTGATAATACTAGTGTTAGGTGTTGTGGAAGTGGCGGTCAAACACCATGTCGACATCCATGCAACAAAGGGAGATACCTCGAGAGGTTAACGGTCACTCATCTGCAGGGAAACTCCATCTTTTCCCAGGTATGACCGATTACTGTCCTGGCTGTTAAAAATTTATTTAATTTATTTTTTATTTTATTCTTTTAAATTGAGGATAGTAGAATAAGAACTCATGTGCTTTTTTTTTTACACCGGTCCGGTCCCCGTGTGTATACATTTTAAAATAAATTTTGTCATCCATTTCCACTTGCACACACTGGCCTACTCTTCCAAAAAGCAGTCAGTCTGTCTGTGTTTGCCTGTGAATTGAAAACGGATTTAAACAGCTTTTCACATTTTGTTTTATTTTTGCTCTATCTCTCTCTCCCCGCGCCCCCCACCCCGAAATAAAAAAGAAAGGGAGGAGGGGGGCTTTAAGCTAAAGAAGCACAAAGAAAACGTAATGTGGCAGTCAATAATAGTAGCTCTACCTACTTTATTTTTATTTTTGGACAAGCTCACATAATGAGCAGACAACATAGTCCATAGCGTAAAAATAACAATGTAACAATATTGCAATAACAGGCACCAGAATGAAACTGATCCCTAAAAATGGCTTATGTTAACAGCGAATGGAACCATGAATCATTTTCAGTATAATGGAGGAACAATTTGCAAGTTTAACAAGGTTTGATCGTTGTTGAGTGTTTTATTAAGACGTTAAATGTGATAGCATTCGGATAGAATTGAAAATACACCTGCAAAAGGTGACATATTGTATTTAATAACAGGGTTTGGACAGTTGAATAAGTGATGGAATTCATCTGTAAATTTCTGCAAGCTCACCACATCACATTTTGATTTCATCTTTTAGTACACCATTTGATTTAACACTCTAGACAGAACAGGTATCATGAGACAATCTGACTTTAATTAAGGGTTTTATGAAGAGGAACTGGTAAGATTTACAACATCTCTTTCTGGACAAAAACTGTTTTTAGAAATATAACAGTTATACTCATATCACAAACACCATTGTTAACCACACTAATTCGCATCTGAAACTGGTCCTTATTCTTGCAAAACAGGATTTCTACAAGCAAAATATACGGGCAAACATTTCAAAGAAAGCAAAAACATTGTAATAATGGTAGTTTAAACTCATTATTATTAAATAGATGAAGTACAATCTGAACCTCAACACATATGTATTCATGGAATGACAACGTAAGGCTGACAAAAGGCCTTCCAATAACACAGCATATCAACTTTGATTTCTGTTTAAACCACAATAAAAAAAAAACACATACAGACTAGCAAACAACCTCCCCCAACTCAAAAGAGAAGAAAAAAAACCCAAAACAAACCAAAAACAACTCGAATCTCCAGGGACTGTTCAAATGGAAGTTTCTGCAGCCACCATTATGTTTACAGATCATAAATGTAACTGCTCCAAAAAGAAATGGTTCAAATACTACAGGTGAAATTGGTTCAAACTCCTACAGGGTGAAATTGGTTCAAACTCCTACAGGGTGAAATTGGTTCAAACTCCTACAGGGTGAAATTGGTTCAAACTCCTACAGGGTGAAATTGGTTCAAACTCGTACAGTGTGAAATTGATTCAAACTACTATAGGGTGAAATTGGTTCAAACTCCTACAGGGTGAAATTGGTTCAAACTACTATAGGGTGAAATTGGTTTTGGTTCAAACTGCTACAGGGTGAAAGTGGTTCACACTACTACGGGGTGAAATTGGTTCAAACTACTACAGGGTGAAATTGGTTCAAACTACTACAGGGTGAAATTGATTCAAACTCCTACAGTGTGAAATTGGTTCAAACTCCTACAGGGTGAAATTGGTTCAAATCCTACAGTGTGAAATTGATTCAAACTACTATAGGGTGAAATTGGTTCAAACTCCTACAGGGTGAAATTGGTTCAAACTACTACAGGGTGAAATTGGTTCAAACTCCTACAGGGTGAAATTGGTTCAAACTACTACAGGGTGAAATTGGTTCAAACTACTACAGGGTGAAATTGGTTCAAACTACTACAGGTGAAATTGGTTCAAACTACTACAGGGTGAAATTGGTTCAAACTACTACAGGGTGAAATTGGTTCAAACTACTACAGGGTGAAATTGGTTCAAATACTACAGGTGAAAGTGGTTCAAACTTACAGGGTGAAATTAAAACTACAGTGTGAAAGTGGTTCAAACTACTACAGGGTGAAATTGATTTAAACTACTACAGGGTGAAAGTGATTGAAAGTACTTCAGAGTGAAGTAGTTGAAACTACTACAAGGTGAAAGTAGTTGAAACTACTACAAGGTGAAAGTAGTTGAAACTACTACAAGGTGAAAGTGGGTAAAAACTACTACAAGGCAAAAGTGGTTCAAACCACCACAGAGTGAAAGTGGTTGAAACTACTACAGAGTAAAAGTCTTTGAAACTACTACAGAGGGAAAGTAGTTACAGAGTGAAAAATGATTCAAACTACTACAGAGAAAATTGAATTGAATTGAATTGAAATGAGAGAGAGAGAGAGAGAGAGAGAGAGAGAGAGAGAGAGAGAGAGAGAGAGGAGAGCGAGAGAGAGAGAGAGAGAGAGAGAGAGAGAGAGCGAGGAGAGAGAGAGAGAGAGAGAGAGAGAGAGAGAGATCAAAACTGCTACAGGGTGAAAGTTGTTCCAACTACTACAGTGTGAAAGTGGTTGTAACTACTACAAAGTGAAAGTGGTTCAAAGTACTACAGAGTGAAAATGGTTGTAGAGTAAAAATGGTTGAAGCTTCTACAGAGTGAAAGTGGTTGTAACTTCTACAAAGTGAAAGTGGTTCAAAGTACTACAAGGTGAAAATGGTTGCAGAGTAAAAATGGTTGAAGCTACTACAGAGTGAAAGTGGTTGTAACTTCTACAAGTGAAAGTGGTTCAAAGTACTACAGAGTGAAAGTGATTGCAGAGTAAAAATGGTTGAAGCTTCTACAGAGAACAAGTGGTTCAAAGTACTACAGAGAACAAGTGCTACAGAGAGAGAAAGTGGTTCAAAGTACTACAGAGAACAAGTGGTTCAGAGAGAAAGTGGTTCAAAGTACTATAGAGAACAAGTGCTACAGAGAGAAAGTGGTTCAAAGTACTACAGAGAACGAGTGGTTCAAAGTACTACAGAGAACAAGTGGTTCAAAGTACTACAGAGAACAAGTGGTTCAAAGTACTACAGAGAACAAGTGGTTCAAAGTATTACAGAGAACAAGTGGTTCAAAGTACTACAGAGAACAAGTGGTTCAAAGTACTACAGAGAACAAGTGGCTCAAAGTACTACAGAGAACAAGTGGTTCAAAGTACTACAGAGAACAAGTGGTTCAGAGAGAAAGTAGTTCAAAGTACTACAGAGAACAAGTGGTTCAAAGTACTACAGAGAACAAGTGGTTCAGAGAGAAAGTGGTTCAAAGTACTACAGAGAACAAGTGGCTCAAAGTACTACAGAGAACAAGTAGTTCAAAGTACTACAGAGAACAAGTAGTTCAAAGTACTACAGAGAACAAGTGGCTCAAAGTACTACAGAGAACAAGTGTAAGTGTGGTGACTGTGTGAGTCTGCATATTGATACGCGCCAGGCATGTGAAGTAGACATTTTTAATAAACATTCACCTCTTATTAGTTCCTTGTTCAGGTCATCATGCATAACTAATGACCGCAAACACTGTCACCATAATGCGTCTGTGATGTTATAGTCTAAGGTAATGAATAGCACGTCACCTACGTCAGATAATGAGCTGCAGCCCACATTGATAGTCTGCAAAAGACCTTTTCTTGCTTCAGGAAAAGAAATGATCATTTGGAGAAACTGCCTTTTAAAACAAATTGTTATACTTTCTGTACCAGTAACTTAAAGTAGATAAAGCAGATTATGACGATAACGCTCTTTCCCCATCCATGTGGGTTCTTACTCATGCTTACAAAATCAATTATACGGCTTCTTGTTTATCAAGGAAGAAAATGTGTGACTCTTTTCCGGTATTGTACATGTAAAAAGTACAGGAACTCTGATATGTCAGGGTGTTGACTGTGAAAACTGGGACAAGAAAAAATTGATGTTCTGACAGACATTGTGATGAATATTCTGTAGGTAAAGATTTGCAGACCTTAAAAGAGCTCTGATGTCAGCGCCATCCATCTTTCAAAAAAAAAAATAAAGGCAAGAGCATCATTTTGTCCACTTCATCAGGTGATCTGAGTTACTCCTCTACCTTTACCTTGTTACCAAACCAGTGGTACTTTGATGAAGGCATATTAGAAGCACACATTTACTTTACTACAACTCTTAACAGTGATGCAGACAATCTCATGAGAGACTGACAGTGTTTCTAACAATGGTGACAAACTGTGTTTTTTCGTTAAAAACTCTCACCTTACCTAGTGGTATGAGAAAAAGTCCCAAAGTGACTAAAAAGTCCCAAAGTGACTCCAAACAAAACTCCTAAAGCAGTGAGTCCAGTGGTATGATACTGCAAGCAAACATTGTGTCCATCTGTACATAGAAATTTTGGAAAATAAGATCCTTTAAGGACAGTATTTTAGGCATTATGAGTCCCATGCCTTTGGCCTGGTCTGACTCAAGTTTCGCCCTTAGAAGAGCCTTCCTCAGAGGTCCCGGCAGGTGAATAGAACTTTACCCTGGTGGTACCTAAGACACTTTTCATAAGTTGGCAGTGTCAATCGCATTCATAAGAAATTTTGTTATTGTGGGCTTGTTGAAGCTGCCATCAAAAGATGAATATAAAAAGAGAAAGAAAACATGCTTAAAATATGTTACACAAAGAACCAAATACAAATATGAAAAAATAATCACCGAATAAATTTTAATGCCTTTTGTTTAGGGATCCTATTGAAAGGATACAAAGTAGATCATAAGATTTGTATCCATCCAAGTGGTCAATCTTAGCTAGATGATAACCCAAACATTGCCATTCACTTATAGTGCAAGCACAGGCAAGAGAGGTCGGGGAAAAATAAATGACCCACACTTGGATCTTCAAGAGATACAGTTCATCACTTGATGTATCCTTGAACAAAACATGCTTCCCTGCAGCTTGTATTGCTCTCAGCTCGATTCTTCCTGCCCAGTGACGACCCCAACTAAGCAATGCCATAGCACCATCCAATAAAAACATGCGTACAGTCTGCACAAACACGCAGGCAGACATGATTGACAATCATGAAAATCTCATCACTGTGAATGATGCTCCACGGCAGGCATTATATAAAGACACCATTCACCTTAGTCTCAAAGGAACAGCCAGCCTAGCAGTTAATTTTACATTTTTAACAATTTCTCCACCAGAATTCTTATTCACGTTACAAAAAGTATTCACTGCCAATATAGGCCATGCTGTTGGCAAGAGATATGGTTCACGCAATCAACCTATTTCAAATGATAACTCCTGGATCACCAGCAGAAATTTTTATCTGTCCACAGGTCTTTATTTAAACCCCTAAATGATAAAAGTATACCAGGTAAGTCAATCCTTTCTGTCAGTGAATTTCCACCATCACAGTCAGTAAGGAGTCGCCAGGTGATTCAGAACAATTCTGATCATCCTGGAGATTCTCTTCATGGATCCCGACATCAAGAATCCACCAGGCATGTATCATTCCTGGATGGAAACAAACAATCTCAGACTGATGGACAGCCATCATCTGTGCCATGTCTCCCTCCATTCCCCTACCCAGACCACCTGATCCCAAAGGTCCATCATCCCAGACTCCCCTTCACCCATCACTACCCTCGTCATGATGCACAAAGTACAGACTTTACTCAGAGACAGTCCAACTTTCACATGGGCTCTGTTTCCCTCGGGTTTAATCCCCAAAACGTGCACAACAATAGCCCGCTCTCACAAAGCTGGACCCTAACCAACCCTGCTGGTCGGTGTTGTTGTGCCTTTCCCCAGCTTCACACTCTGGGGGTCACCCAGCATGTGCCCTCTGACTCAATCATCCCACCTAGGTAATTACTGTGAGATTGAAATTGCACACTGAATGAGAAGTTTGCGTGTATTACCTTTCTTTTAAGTACCTCGCCATATAGGCAACCATACTCCTACTTCAGAGGATTGTTCTCCTTTAAAGGAAAGTACAGATTGCTATGTTAAAAGCTTGCCATGGCAGAAGGCAATCTCAACATAACACTTTACAACACAACAACATATTAGTGTAGGCCTTGGCAATTAGCTGATATCAATAACTGACACAGCTTTTGGCCTGGGCCAGCTGGTCAGTGTAAACCTCACAGCTGGTAGCCCA
>CM054151.1:39470228-39482728 GCA_028751875.1 Rapana venosa
GTGTGTGCGTCTGCGTGTGCGTGCGTGTGTGTGTATGTGCGTACCTGCGTGCTTACCTGCGTTCGCGCATGTGTGTGTGTGTGTACGCGCATGCATAATCGTTAATGCATTTTTTGTGTGAATATGTAAGAGATAGGATCTAAACTTACTTCTTGCTGATGTTTCATTTGCTTTTTTTGCGCGCTTCGTTTCCAGAATGATTTGTTTTCTTTTCCTTTTTTAAAACTGTATGTTTTTGCTTGTCCTGCGTGCATCGCTAAGTGTGGCTGTGTGCTTTATTTATTTATTTATTTTATTTATTATTTTTTTTCAGGGAATGAAGATGCCCTTGATGAACGAACTGTTTTCCTGGTGGGCCCCAGAGAGAGAAAAAGTCACCATGCTTTCTTTCGCTTATTCTGGTACCGTACTGTTATGACTGTGATGGTTACAGTAACACACAGAGAGAATGAGATACAAGAGAGAGAGAGAGAGAGAGAGAGAGAGAGAGAGAGAGAGAGAGAGAGAGAGAGAGGAGAGCGGGGTAGAGAGAGGGAGAGAGAGAGAGGGGAGAGAGAGAGAGAGAGAGAGGAGAGAGAGAGAGAGAGAGAGAGAGAGAGAGAGAGAGAGAGAGAAGAAAGAGAGAGAGAGAGGGGGGGGGGGGGGGAAGAGAGTGAGTGAGAGAGAGAGAGAGAGAGAACTCGGAAAGATTTATTCACAAAACGGCCTTTGGCCCATACATAAAGGGGGGTTGCCGAACTGCTTAGTATATTAATGAGAAAAAAAAGGAAAAGCAACAACAACAAAATGCTGTTGTATAACAACAATCACAACGAAAAATCAGATTAAAAAAATATGACTTAAGATACCAAGGCATCTCTTATTCTAAAAGCTTTAGACAACTATAAAGCGAGGCTGCGCACAAGAGACAATGACAAATTCTTTTATTTCGAGGATAATGAATAAGCACACATGTGCTTTTTTACATCCAGTTCCCGCCCGTTAGGGATACATCTTAATAATAATAACCCAATACTTATACAGTCTCACAATAAAAACAAGGGGAAATAACCCTTTTCAAAACAGCTCCCCCCCAACAACCCCCCCCCCCAAAGCAAGTAATTAAAAGAAAATCCTAAAAATACCCCACCCCTACCCCCACCCCCAAAAAAACCCTAACCAAAACAAACAAACAAACAAAAGAGAAGAAAAAACCAAACCAACAAAAGATGATAAAAAAGAGAAAAACAGACAAACAACAACAACAACAACAAGAACAACAACAAAGCCAAGAAAAATAACACAACCAAACTTAATAAGTCATAAAGATAAACATCTACACATTGTCAAATGGTACACATACTTGTTACACATAATTATAAGATATTGAAATAGGGCACTCATTAAAACTTAAGTACAGAGGCAAGTCCAATAAAGTATTGAAAATATAAAAATATGAATCCTTCATCAGGATATACTATGACTATAAGCAGGGCGATAAAAGGTGAGAGAGAGACAGAGACAGAGAGACAGAGAGTGTGTGTGTGTGTATTTCAGAGATAATATCCAATATATAAATCCCAAAACAGTATGCGATCCCATCAACACTCATTTTAGATTATACTCGTTTCAAATTATATGTCATGATAATGAAATAAATTTAATACCCATACATCCACACAATAAAAACAAGAAACAAACCAAGAAGAAATTTAAAACTATACAGTCGTTGAGGGAGAGAATATGAGTGGGTGAGTGAGTGAGTGAGTGAGTGTGTGTGTGTGTGTGTGTGTGTGTGTGTGTGTGTGTTTGTGTTTGTTTGAGCGCGTGTGTGTGGGGGTGGGGTGGGGGGGGGGGGTGTTTCAGGGATAATACTAAATATGTAATACTCACATAGCACACGATCAACACAAACACTTTTTAATTATGCTCATGCAAATTGAATGTCATGGTAATAAAATAAGTGCAATACCCATACACTCACATAATAAAGAGGGGGGAAAAAGCCAATAAAGTCATAAAAAGAACATCTACACATTGTAAGTAATAGAAACAAAATCTTTTTTCCAGGACAATGAATAAGTATTCATGTGATTTTTTACATCCAGTCCCCGCCCATGGGGTCACATTTAAAAATGCACTCAGTACTCATACTTTCAAGCAGAAGAAGCAAAGGAAAAACAAACTTTTTTTCAAAGAAAAAGAGAGAAGAAGAAAAAACAAACAATACAAACAAACAAACAAACAACAGAAAAAAAACAACAACAAACAAATGAAAAAAAACCATAAAAAACCCCCAAAACAAACAAACCCACTTACACACACACACACACACACACACACACACACACACACACACACACACACACACACACACACACACACACACACACACACACACACACACACACACACACACACACACACACACCAAAACAAAAAACAAACAAGCGAAAAACCCAAACAAATTACCAACAAGAACAAAGTAACAACTACAGCAAGGAGAGAGAGAGAGAGAGAGAGAGAGAGAGAGAGAGAGAGAGAGAGAGAGAGAGAGAGAGAGAGAGAGAGAGAGAGGGGAGAGAGAGAGAGAGAGAGAGTAAGCCAAACTTATAGATCATAAAATTGAACACCTTCATATTGCAGAATAGTACACATAGTTGTTACACGTAATAATAAGATATTGAAATAGGACACTTACTGGAGCTCAAGTACAGTCAACAAGGCCAAAATAATATTGAAAATAGAACTATGAAAAGCCCTTTATTTGAAGACACAACAACATATAGAAGAAGAAGAGAGAAGATGAGTAGAAGAAAGAGAGAGAGAGAGAGAGGAGAGAGAGAGAGAGAGAGAGAGAGAGAGAGAGGGGAGAGAGAGAGAGAGAGAGGGGAGAGAGAGAGTTTGCTTTTAAGGTTTTATACTCCGGGAGGAGATGGAGGGATATGTTGTGGGGTGGGGAATGAATATGGGAGATGGAGGTGGAGTAATCGTGGTAGATGCTCTTCTGATGTTACTTTATGAAAAAGACTGAGTAGGTGTCTCTGAACACACACACACACACACACACACACATACACACACACACACACAACACACACAGATCTATCTATCTATCTATCTATCTATCTATCTATCTATCTATCTATCTATCTATCTATCTATCTATCTATCTATCTATCTATCTATCTATCTATCTATGTATGCATGTATGTATGTATGTATGTACATATATAACTATGTATGCATGTGTATGTTTGTAAGCTTATCTATGTGTGGCTCCAAAACAGAAAAACGCCTCTGTTACACATAATTATTCAGTGCACGTAAAAGAACCCACGGCAACAAGAGAGTTGTCCCTGGCAAAATTCTTAGAAAAAAGCCACTCTGATAAGGAAACAAATACAGTTGCAGACAAAGAAAAAAGGGTGGCGCTGCTCTTGTGGCGACGCGCTCTCCCTGGGGAGATCAGCCCGAATTTCACGCAGAGAAATTTCGTGACTTAAAGTGGTATAAATAATAAATAAATAAATAAGTACGTGTGCATAAGGCAGGCAGGCCCAGGTCTAAGGCAACTGTGACCCAGACTTGCACAGTTTAAAAGCGGGGTATCCGGAACATAGGACCCACAGAACTGAATAACTAAGGGTGTTAGGGTTTAAAATGAGGCCTGAATAAATGTAGCGTACTTTGATTGATGTGCCCTTTGCCTTTAATGTTTGCATACGTCTAGACTGGTGCATGTGTGTGTAAGCAAACATCAACTAAATGTGAGCTATTAAGCACAGTCAGCGCTCTTTTAGTGTGTGTATGTGTGTGTGTGTGCGTGCGTGTGTATGCGTGCGCGCGCACACATGTCTATGCACGTCTCTTGCGCTTTTCCGGGGACTATTGTTACATTTATTTATGAGGATCTTCTTCTTATCACTGGTTTATATACTGTGCAACATATAGCGAATAATCCGTGAACTGCGTAGTAATAACCCGAAGACCATCGTTCTTTCAGGTTCTAATACGGCCAGCATAGTGGTCTCCCTTACATCCGGGTACCTGTGTTCCGTTCCTGTGGACAATGGTTGGCCTTTCATCTTTTACGTGCACGGTAAATGTGGTTGACTGCTTGCATTGCAAGATTTCTGGACACAACTAGCTAGGCATGAGGGGTGTAGACAATAATTATGCAGGCTGTTTGCTGCACGAAGGAAGATGTTCCCAGTTCTTCATCTCAAAAGAAGAATAATGTGTTCCCCGCGCCCACGGACACAGACATAGACAGACAGACAAACAGACAGACAGACAGATACATACACACACACACGCACAAACACTCATACACACAGAGCAGAATGAAACAATAAAAAACAAATATAAAAACCAAACCACCCAAAAGCAAACCAAAAGAAAATTTCATTTTGGGGGGTTAACATCGGGAGAATAGGTTTTTCTTGTTTCTTGTTGATAGTAATATGTTATCTAAGCTTTCCAACTTTGATATTTGAAAAGGCTGGTAGTATTGTTTAGCATATCGATAGTTATTTCTTCAGAAATAATACATAACATGGCATACACACCGATGTTAAGAGCAATATAACAAGCAAAGAACATAATCCTGTCAGTATAAATAGCATCCCCACATTCTGGAAATTCTGAACTAGGATTTCCCTCTTTTCGATCCCCCTCTTTGTTTCTGTCTTGTTCTTTTCTTCCTGGCTTTTTTCCCCTGTCACATTCTCGCTATTTTCTGCCTTCTTTTCATTCTCCTGCTTCTTTGTCCATTTTCCTGCCTTTTCCCCAGAAATACTTAAAACATAACAGTTATCTCCTACGCCGAAGTCGGATGTACTGGGGCTGATTGTCAGGCGCTTAATTAACTGCAGTACGATGCATTTTCGGTCATATGACAGACAACAGTAACTGCGGTCTGAGCGTTCGAAGAAAAAGAAGAAAAAGAATGCGAAGAAGAATGCGAAGAAGAAGAAGAATGCAAAGAAGAAGAAGAATGCAATGAAGAAGAATGCAAAGAAAAGAAGAATACAAAGTAGAAGAATGTGAAGAAAAGAATGTGGAGAGGAAGAATGCAAGAAAAATGCGAAGAAAAATGTGAAGAATGCGAAGAAGAAAAATGAGAAGAGAATAAAAAGGAAGAAGAAGAAGAGAGAGGAGGGAGAGAAAATGGAAGAAGAATGCAAGAAGAATGCGAAGAATGAAGAATGCAAAGAAGAAGAATGCAAAGAAGAAGAAGAAAGAAGAAGAATGCAAGAAGAATGCGAAGAAAAGAAGAAAGAAGAGGAAGAAGAAGAAGAAGAAGAAGAATGCGAAAGAAGAAGAAGAAGCGAAGGAGAAAGAGAAGAAGAAGAAAATGAGAAGGAGCGAAGACGAAGAAGAAAAGAAGAAGAGAGGAAGGAGAGAGAGAAGAAGAGAAAGAAAAGAAGAAGAAAATGAAGAAGAAGACAAGAAGAAGAAGAAGAACAAGAAGAGAAAAGAAGAAGAGAGAAGAGAGGGGGAGAGAAGAAGAAGAAGAAGAAGAACAAGAAGAAGAAAAAGAAAAAGAAGAAGAAGAACAAGAAGAAGAAAGAAGAAACAAGAAGAAGAACAAGAAGAAGAAGAGAACAAGAAGAAGAAAAGAACAAGAAGAAGAACAAGAAGAAGAACAAGAAGAAGAAGAAGAAAGGAATGCATAATCTGGCGTGCCTTTCCCTCTACGCAGGAGCCCTTGCCATGTGTTGGTGCTTCCTCTGGCAGTTCACCGGCAGTATCAAACCCGAGGACCATCCTTACATATCGGAGGACGAAAAACAGTACATCATTAAAGACAAGGCGCGGGATGGAAAAAATGCAGGTGGGGTTTTCAAACTGTCCGAAATGTCGTGTGTATTGTATTGTATTGTATTGTATCGTATCGTATTATTTTGTATTTATTGTGGTGTGTCGTGTTGTATTTCCTTGTATTTTCATTGTATTTTATCATATTGTGTTGTATTTTGTTGTATTGTATTGTATAGTACTGTATTGTGATGAGTCGTATTGTATTGCATTGCATTATAATGTATTGCATTATAATGTATTGCATTGCATTATAATGTATTGTATTGTATCTACTGCATTGTGGTGTGTCGCATCGTATTGTATTGCAATGCATTGTGTAGTATCGATTCGTATGGTATTGTATTGCGTTTTATTGCATTGCATTGTATTGCATCTGTTGTACTGTGGTGTGTCGCATCTTATTGTATTGCATTGCATTGTATTGTATCAAATCGTACTGTATGTTTTCACATTTTATTGCATGTACGTTATTGAATTATTTTGTATCGCATTGTATTGGGTTGTGTTGTATTGTATCATACTGTATCATATTTATTTGTATCGTACTGTTATTGTATTGAACTGTATCATATTGCTTTGTAAAGCGTTGGATCACGTTGTATTTGTATCCTGTTATATCGTATTACGTAGTATTGCATTTTCATCGTAGTGGATTGCATTGTAGCGTACTCTGCCGTCTTGTCTTGTCTTGTATTGTATTATATTGTATTACTACTCTTTCTCTCTCAGTCTCTCTCTCTCTGTCTCTCTCTCTCTCTGTGTGTCTCTCTCTCTCGCTCTATCTCTCTCTCCCTCTCTCTCTAGTGTTGGGTTATTATTAAGATGTATCCCTACGGGCGGGGACTGGATGTAAAAAAGCACATGAGTGCTTATTCATTATCCTCGAAATAAAAGAATTTGTCATTGTCTCTCTCTTTCTTTATTTCTCTATGTATATACCTCACTCTGTCTCTGTTTCTGCCTGTCTGTCTCTCTGTCTCTCTGTCTCTCTCTCTCTTTTAGAAACTGTAACCAATCACTAGGTATAACTTTAACCCCCTCCACACCCCACCCCCTCCACGCCACTGAATACCAGAAGTTAGAACTAATTTCTCTATGACGGGACTTCCAGATTCCTGATAGCTAAACACACACTTAGTCCATCTATATGAATTTGAGAGAGAGAGAGCGAGAGAGAGAGAGAGAGAGAAGAGAGAGAGAGAGAGAGAGAGAGAGAGAGAGAGAGAGAGAGAGAGAGAGAAGAGAGAGAAAGAGAGAGCGAGAGAGCGAGAGACAGAGAGAGAGAGACAGAGAGAGAGAGAGAGAGAGAGAGAGAGAGAGAGAGAGAGAGAGCGAGAGAGCGAGCGAGAGAGAGAGAGAGAGAGAGAGAGAGAGAGAGAGAGAGAGAGAGAGAAGACTGTGAAGAAACAGAACCGAGTTGTCTCTTTCAGAAGCATTCCAAGCCCCCGTACCGAGAGATCCTGACCAGCGTGCCCGTATGGGGCTACCTGACCATCATCGCTGTGCACACCTACTCCATTCTGGTCATCATGGCTTTCATCCCCGTCTACTTCAACACGGCTTTGGGCTTCAGCGTGGAAAAGGTCAGAGTACGGGGCGATTGCGCTTTGTTACCACTTCGAGTGTGTGTCTGTGTGTGTGTGTGTGTGTGCGCGTGCGCATTGTGTGTGTGAGATTGATTGGTTGATAAACTTTATTATTATAATATTTATTATTATATTCTTTATTGAAATATTTCTATCTATTTATCTATCTATCTATCTATCTATCTATCTATCTATCTATCTATCTATCTATCTATCTATCTATCTATCTATCTATCTATCTATCTATCTATCTATCTATATCTATATAATATATACAGAGAGAGAGAGAGAGAGAGAGAGAGAGAGAGAGAGAGAGTTATGCGTTCACGGTCTTAAAGGAGTGGGAAATATCAACAAAGTTCTTTTGATAATTACATCAAAACAAAATATCCCTACCGTTCAGTATTCATATCAGTGGCACGACGTCATTCTGCACTTAAAAGAACCCCCAGCAACAAGTGATAATTATATCTTTGGCAAAGCTTTGCAGAAAACTCCCTCACACAGGGTCCCTCAGCAGTATTGGACAGCTGATAAAACCACAGGTTTGCCAGACACAATCATGGCCCTGAAACTGCAGATCCCCGGTTCGGATCTCTTGGTACCTAGTGGATTAAGCATGGGGACTTGTACGATCTCCTAGCTCAATTCATGTGCAGACCTGTCAATGCCATACCTACCTTCAGGTATGCCCACATGCAACACTTTGGTATGTACACACCACGATTATAATAATAATAATGTATGGAATTTATATAGCGCTGAATCTTGTAAAGCAACAAGTCAAAGCGCTCAGATTAAATGTAAAATTTTTTAAAATGATTTTTAAAATTTTATTTATGCGTATGTATGCGGTTTTTAAAATGTTGTCATCTGCTCCTACCGGCACACAATGGCCTACTCTTTCGAAAAGCGGAGCAAGATTTAACGTGTGCGCAAGATGTTCTGCGTGCGTTCACACACGGGGCCCCGGTTTATAGTCTCATCCGAAGGACTTTGACATTCAGTTCAAGTTTTTTGGTCAAACTGGGAAGAAAGGGCGAGGCTGGGAATCGAACCCACTACCTCACGGTTTACTTGTTGGCAGGCGAACGTCTTAACCATCCTGCAACCTTCCTTCATGTGAGTATCTGCTATGAGTAGGTAGCGGAAACAGCATGCATTCAAGGCTCTTTACAAGTGCACTAGAGTGTAGCCGTTGATAGAGCACTTGAAGAGAACAGCCCAAAATTTCACGCAGAAAAAATCTGCCGAAACCGAAAGTACTCTACAAAACAATACAACACAACACCTGAGGATACCCAGAGAGCCCAGACCCCAAAGTGTTTATTTGTTTTATTTTATTTATTTATTCTTTTATATCGAGGATAGTGGAATAAGCACTCATGTGCTTTTTTACACCCAGTCCCCGTGTGCATGCGGTTTTGTCAATTTTGTCATCTGTTCCCACCGGCACACAATGGCCTACTCTTTCGAAAAGCGGAACAGGATTTAACGTGTGCGCAAGATGTTCTGCGTGCGTTCGCACACGGGGCCTCGGCTTATAGTCTCATCCGAAGGACTTTGACATTCACTTCGACTTTTTTGTCAAACTGGGAAGAAAGGGCGAGGCTGGGAATCGAACCCACTACCTCACGATTTACTTGTTGGCAGGCGAACGTCTTAACCATCCTGCCACCTTCCGTTGTGCAGGTAGGGGTGATAGCCTCGGTGACCTACGTGGTGAGGCTGGTTGGGGTGCTGGGCTGGGGTCAGATGTCCAACCTGCTGCTGAGGAAGACACGGCTCTCCGTCACAGCCTGCCGCAAGATCATTCAGTGCAGCGGTAAGTGACAGGTGACAGTCACTGTGGTTATTAGTGCAGCGGTAAGTGCCAAGTGACAGTCACTGTGGTTATTAGTGCAGCGGTAAGTGACAAGTGACAGCGGTAAGTGATAAGTGACAGTCACTGTGATTATTAGTGCAGCGGTAAGTGACAAGTGACAGTCACTGTGGTTATTAGTGCAGCGGTAAGTGACAAGTGACAGTCACTGTGGTCAGTGCAGCGGTAAGTGACAAGTGACAGCGGTAAGTGACAAGTGACAGTCACTGTGGTCAGTGCAGCGGTAAGTGACAAGTGACAAGTGACAGCGGTAAGTGACAAGTGACAGCGGTAAGTGACAAGTGACAGCGGTAAGTGACAAGTGACAGTCACTGTGGTCAGTGCAGCGGTAAGTGACAAGTGACAGTCACTGTGGTTAGTGCAGTGATATTTTATTATTTAAAATTTTTTTATATTCGTTTATATCGAGGATAATGGAAGAAGCACTCATGTGCTTTTTTACATTCAGTCCCCGTGTGTATGTGGTTTTATAAATTTTGTCATCTGTTCCCACCGGCACACAATGGCCTACTTTTCCCGAAAAGCGGAACAGGATTTAACGTGTGCGCAAGATGTTCTGCATGCGTTCGAAACAGGGGACCACGGTTTATAGTCTCATCCGAAGGACTTTGACATTCAGTTCGATTTTTTTTGTGAAACTGGGAAGAAAGGGCGAGGCTGGGAATCGAACCCAGAACCTCACTGTTAACTTGTTGGGAGGCACTCGTCTTAACCATCCTGCCACCTTAAGTGACAAGTGACAGCTACTGCAGTTAGTGCAGCGGTAAGTGACAAGTGACAGCCACTGTGGTCAGTGCAGTGGTAAGTGACAAGTGACAGTCACTGTGGTTAGTGCAGCGGTAAGTGACAAGTGACAGTCACTGTGGTCAGTGCAGTGGTAAGTGACAAGTGACAATCACTGTGGTTATTAGTGCAGCGGTAAGTGACAAGTGACAGTCACTGTGGTCAGTGCAGCGGTAAGTGACAAGTGACAGTCACTGTGGTCAGTGCAGTGGTAAGTGACAAGTGACAGTCACTGTGGTCAGTGCAGCGGTGAGTGACAAGTGACAGTGGTAAGTGACAAGTGTCAATCACTGTGGTCAGTGCAGCGGTAAGTGACAAGTGACAGTCACTGTGGTCAGTGCAGCGGTAAGTGACAAGTGACAGCGGTAAGTGACAAGTGACAGTCACTGTGGTCAGTGCAACGGTAAGTGACAAGTGACAAGTGACAGCGGTAAGTGACAAGTGACAGCGGTAAGTGACAAGTGACAGTCACTGTGGTCAGTGCAGCGGTAAGTGACAAGTGACAGTCACTGTGGTTAGTGCAGTGATATTTTATTATTTAAAATTTTTTTATATTCGTTTATATCGAGGATAATGGAAGAAGCACTCATGTGCTTTTTTACATTCAGTCCCCGTGTGTATGTGGTTTTATAAATTTTGTCATCTGTTCCCACCGGCACACAATGGCCTACTCTTCCGAAAAGCGGAACAGGATTTAACGTGTGCGCAAGATGTTCTGCATGCGTTCGAACAGGGGACCACGGTTTATAGTCTCATCCGAAGGACTTTGACATTCAGTTCGATTTTTTTTGTGAAACTGGGAAGAAAGGGCGAGGCTGGGAATCGAACCCAGAACCTCACTGTTAACTTGTTGGGAGGCACTCGTCTTAACCATCCTGCCACCTTAAGTGACAAGTGACAGCTACTGCAGTTAGTGCAGCGGTAAGTGACAAGTGACAGCCACTGTGGTCAGTGCAGTGGTAAGTGACAAGTGACAGTCACTGTGGTTAGTGCAGCGGTAAGTGACAAGTGACAGTCACTGTGGTCAGTGCAGTGGTAAGTGACAAGTGACAATCACTGTGGTTAGTGCAGCGGTAAGTGAGAAGTGACAGCCACTGTGGTCAGTGCAGCGTTAAGTGACAAGTGACAGTCACTGTGGTCAGTGCAGTGGTAAGTGACAAGTGACAATCACTGTGGTTAGTGCAGCGGTAAGTGACAAGTGACAGCCACTGTGGTCAGTGCAGTGGTAAGTGACAAGTGACAGTCACTGTGGTTAGTGCAGCGGTAAGTGACAAGTGACAGTCACTGTGGTCAGTGCAGTGGTAAGTGACAAGTGACAATCACTGTGGTTAGTGCAGCAGTAAGTGACAAGTGACAGCCACTGTGGTCAGTGCAGCGTTAAGTGACAAGTGACAGTCACTGTGGTTAGTGCAGCGGTAAGTGACAAGTGACAGCCACTGTGGTCAGTGCAGCGGTAAGTGACAAGTGACAGTCACTGTGGTCAGTGCAGCGGTAAGTGACAAGTGACAGTCACTGTGATTATTAGTGCAGCGGTAAGTGACAAGTGACAGTCACTGTGGTCAGTGCAGCGGTAAGTGACAAGTGACAGTCACTGTGGTCAGTGCAGCGGTAAGTGACAAGTGACAGTCACTGTGGTCAGTGCAGCGGTAAGTGACAAGTGACAGTCACTGTGGACAGTGCAGCGGTAAGTGACAAGTGACAGCCAGTATGGTTAGTGCAGCGGTAAGTGACAAGTGACAGCCAGTATGGTTAGGTAAGTGACAAGTGACAGCCAGTATGGTTAGTGCAGCGGTAAGTGACAAGTGACAGTCTCTGTGGTCAGTGCAGCGGTAAGTGACAAGTGACAATCACTGTGGTTAGTGCAGCGGTAAGTGATAAGTGACAGTCACTGTGGTCAGTGCAGCGGTAAGTGACAAGTGACAGTCACTGTGGTCAGTGCAGCGGTAAGTGACAAGTGACAATCACTGTGGTTAGTGCAGCGGTAAGTGACAAGTGACAGTCACTGTGGACAGTGCAGCGGTAAGTGACAAGTGACAGCCAGTATGGTTAGTGCAGCGGTAAGTGACAAGTGACAGCCAGTATGGTTAGTGCAGCGGTAAGTGACAAGTGACAGCCAGTATGGTTAGTGCAGCGGTAAGTGACAAGTGACAGTCACTGGTCAGTGCAGCGGTAAGTGACAAGTGACAGTCACTGGTCAGTGCAGCGGTAAGTGACAAGTGACAGTCACTGGTCAGTGCAGCGGTAAGTGACAAGTGACAGTCACTGTGGTCAGTGCAGCGGTAAGTGACAATGTTAGTGATAGAACTATGTATGTATGTATGTATGTATGTATGTATGTATGTATGTATGTATCTATCTATCTATCTATCTATCTCGGGTGGGGGGGGGGGGGGGTGGTAGCCTGGTGGTTACAGTGATGTATTCGTGATCTGCTGACCCGGGTT
>CM054151.1:39487728-39490228 GCA_028751875.1 Rapana venosa
ATACGTCCATACAGACAGATAGAAGACAGACAGACAGACAGACAGACAAATTGATAGATAGATAGAAATCCAACCAACCAGCCAGCCAGATAGATAGATTGATAGGTATCAGCTACCATGGCGCAGTGGTAAGCGCCTTGGATTTCGGACTGGAAGGTCGCGGTTTCGAATTCCTTAAGAGTCATAGGGATTTTTCGGACTCCGGCTGGCTCCTACCCAGAGTAAGTGTGCTGTGGGCTCAGTGGGAAGACTGGGACCACACAGTCGACCTTCATCCACTTTACGGATGTGAGTTTGAAAGTGTTGCTCAAATTACCTGACCAACACTGCAGGTGTCTGTATATCTAGGGCCCGGTTGACGCTGGGATATATTATGATAGTAAGCGTAGAGTACAACCCTGTCAAGCAGTCTCAAAGCACATGCACCTCCACTACAGCATTATTACGTCATCCTCATTGTCATTGATCATCATGCAATAAAACAGTTTCCTCAGATTCGGTTTGCCCATACACTTCTCTGCCTGTGGTGAGTTTGTGCCAAGTTGGAGGTTCGCGGGGGGGGGGGGGGGAACGCTCATTGGAGGGACGTTGTGGTGGCTGGCACCTCGGGTGGGCAACTCACTCAGTCTGGATCCGCGACTGAGCTAATACTGTCGTTAGTAGGGGGCTTAGTAGGTGGTGTCCTGCGTATGTTAGCTCTAAACAGGAACCATTAAACGCCACCAAAGTGACCCAGCAGCAGCAGTGCAGGTGGCTGGTGAACCCACTGCGGCCTGATAGTGATGGGCTCCCTGTGGACTTCCGACCCTGGGGATGAGACACAACGAATCTGGGTATGGCTGTGGCGGGGAGATTGGGTTGAGCGGCGTGGGAACATCAGGAACAGGACGTCACAGAAGATGAGGCAGCACAAAAAAATCCAACAGATAGAGATAGATAGATAGATAGATAGATAGATAGATAGATATAGAAAGACACACAGATAGATAGATAGATAGACAGACATATAGAAAGATAGGACATACAGCTAGCTGACTAGCTAGCTAGACAGATAGATAGATAAGATAAGACAGTGTTCCTAAACTGAACAGACTTATTATAAACATGATGTACGTGTCCACTGACAAACCTGACTGCACAGACTGTATACAACGGTATACCGTGTTCAGGGTACCATTGAGGAATGGCGTAACGTCTTCATTGGCTTGGGAGTGATCGCCTTTGTCGGCGCCACCTGTTTTCTCATCATGGGCAGCTCCGAACTTCAGGTATGCTAACGGTGTTTTTTGTTGTTGTGGCTTTTGTTTTGGTTTTGTCTTATTTTTTCCTAACTTATTGGAACAGTCTAAAAAAAAGAAGAAAAAGTATGAAGCCCTCCACCCTTTTTCAGGTCTAACAGCACTGATCTACTGGTGTGAGGTAAGAAGGTGGTTTTGTATCCTATATGCCAGGCTTGCTGATTGGTTTGTTACTTATTGGTTTATTGGTTCGTTACTTCTTGGTTTATTGGTTTGTTAGTTATTGGTTTATTGGTTCGTTACTTCTTGGTTTATTGGTTCGTTACGTATGGGTTTATTGGTTCGTTACTTATTGGTTTATTGGTTCGTTACTTATGGGTTTATTGGTCCTTACTTATTGGTTTATTGGTTCGTTACTTATTGGTTTATTGGTCCTTACTTATTGTTTTATAGGTTCGTTACTTATTGGTCTATTGGTTCGTTACTTATTGGTTTATTGGTTCGTTACTTATTGGTTTATTGGTTCGTTACTTATTGGTTTATTGGTTCGTTACTTATTGGTTTATTGGTTCGTTACTTATTGGTTTATGGGTTCGTTACTTATCGGTTCGTTACTTATTGGTTTATGGGTTCGTTACTTATTGGTTTATTGGTTCGTTACTTATTGGTTTATGGGTTTGTTACTTATTGGTTTATTGGTTCGTTACATACCGGCTTATTGGTTGATTTATTTTCTGTTTTGTCTTGACCACGATAGCTTGACTGAAGGTTAACTTCAGAAAGATGACATACACGGTTTTCACTGTGTATTGTCTAAGTTGTTTGTAGTTCAGTTTGTAAGATGGTTTATTAATGTTTCGTTTTCGAAACAACACCATGACGATAGATATGCTATATACACAAGGAGATATGCAATCGCATTGCACATTTTTGGAGTTTATGTATTTCTCTACGGAAAGCAGAAGACCGCGGGGAGTGGAGGAAGCTGGTTGCAAAATCTTCATTAGTGCCCCCACGGTCCAAGGGACCACGCGATAGGTGAGGTGAGGTGAGGTGAGGAGAGGAGAGGAGGTATTTTGTTATATTAGTCGATGTTTTGCATCGGTAGAACATCTAAACCGGATGAACACATAGTTAGATTTCGAACATTTCATAATGTATCTTTTCCAGACATGAGCGCACTTGTATAATATGTAACATGTTTTAATTTTATGGTAGCCATAGAAATTATGGTTTCAAGCTATCACCACCTCAGCTAACTG
>CM054151.1:39495228-39500228 GCA_028751875.1 Rapana venosa
GATCCATATCCAGACCAATCCTGTTGTTTATAATCCTGCCAACCACAGAGTCTGACCTTAGTGTGGGTTCTGATGTTGTGGTTTCTCCACACTTTCGCCAGCTTAGTCATGGAGGAGAGTGCCACAGCAAGTCTGATCTTCACCTCTTGTGTGCTCGTGCCTTCTTTCGTGATGACTGCTCCAAGGTACTTGAAAGTTTCCACCTCCTCTAGTGTCTCGCCACTCATCTTGATGCTGGTGGGAGTGGTCGGTGTGGTACTGTTCACTAGGATCTTGCTCTTTTCTGTGCTGATCTCCATACCGTGGGCATTGGCTGATGTTTCCAGTCTGGTGGTGAGATCCTGGAGTTCTTCTTCACTGCGGCCCATGAGATCAATATCGTCTGCGAATCGTCAGACTCTACAAGGCACTCGTCACATCCATTGCCTTGTACAGCTGTGAAGCATGGACACTTACTGCCGATTTAGAACGTCGCATTCAAGCCTTTGAGATGAAGTGCCTCAGGCGGATCCTGAACATCACCTACAGAGACCGCAAAACCAATGACTACGTCTGGCAGCAGATCGAGGCACTGGCTGGCAAACAAGAACCATTGCTAGATACAGTCAAACGGAGGAAACTGAAGTGGTTTGGCCACACAACAAGGCATAACAGCCTGTCAAAGACAGTCCTGCAGGGAATGGTGGAAGGAGCAAGGAGGCAGGGACGACCACGCAAAAGCTGGATATCCAACATCAAGGAGTGGACCGGCCTCACTGTACCAAGCCTCCTGAAAACAGCCCAGGACAGAACCATTTGGCGGTCCACTTGCAGCGTCCATGCGGGTACCCCAACGGTTGTCCCGACCAAGGGATGAGTGAGTGAGTGACCAACCACAGAGGTCATATCATGGTTGAACGTACAGCCATACTTATGGTATTAAATTATATCACTTTAAAAAATCTTTCATTTAAAAAATAATGGAATAAGCACTAATAAGCTTTCATGAATGCATGTCAGATTTTATTTTGTGTCGCTTCAAAATTAGTGTTACATGCATTTATATCTCCAAACCAAAACACACACACACACACACACACACACACACACACACACACACACACACACACACACACACAAACAAACAAACAAACAAAAGAACAAACAAGCAACCCTCCTCCCCCCCCCCCCAAACAAGCAAGAAGGCAATGACAACTGAAATAAAACATCTCATACATGTTTTTTCAGTTAAAGATATAATTTATAAGGAACTTTCTTCTATAAGCCTTCACACTGTGGGATTACACACACACACACACACACACACACACACACACACACACACACACACACACACACACACACACACACACACACACACACACACACACACACACACACGTTACTTTGTTTGTTTGTTTGTTTGTTTTATTTTGCATTTAAATTCGTTAGTAGTTACATACTTATAACGATCTGTTTACTGTTACTGGCATTACTAGGGTTGTTATGTTCCACAATTCACCATTATTACCACACAAACACAGACACAGACACACACACACACACACACACACACACACACACACACACACACACACACACCACACACACGCACACACACACACACACACACTGTTTATATCCTCTTTAATGCCCATAAGTACATATGTGTCTGATCTGGTACAAAACTCAACCTTTAAAAGGAAAATAATGCAAGAAATAGACACCTACATCCCATCACAGATGAAGACCAGAAACAACAGCACACCATGGATAACGAAAGATATAAAACGCATGCTCAGGAATAAACAGAGACTCTACAACCAAGCCAAGAAGCACAACAACTGGGACAACTACAAACACTACCAAAAAGAATGCAAACGAAACATACGCAAAGCGGAATGGCACCACATCAACACGACAATACTACAAGGGCTACAAGCAAACAACAACAAACCCTTCTGGCGATATATAAAGAACAAAAGACAGGACAATGTAGGAGTAGCACCACTGAAGGAAGGAGCAACCCTAGTTAGCGATAGCTTAGGTAAGGCCAGAATATTATTAAAACAATTCCAATCAGTTTTCACTCCAGAGGATAGGACACCACCACCGCCAATGGACAATCTACATCACCAACCCATAGAGAGCATCACCGTCACAGTAGATGGAGTAGAAAAACTGCTTAAAAACACCGACCCAGCCAAAGCACACGGACCAGATGCCATCCCCAACATAGTACTAAAGAACTGCGCAGACATATTAGCACCAGCACTAACAACCATCTACCAAAAATCATTAGACACAGGAATTCTACCGGCGGACTGGAGACAAGCTAATATATCAGGTATCTTTAAAAAAGGGACAAACACACAGCATCCAACTATAGACCAGTTTCACTTACTTCAGTATGCTGCAAGATTTTAGAACATATAGTATGCCGCCACCTAATGGAACACCTAGAAAGGAATAATATTCTAACACACTTAAACCACGGCTTCCGCTCTGGCTACTCCTGTGAGTCCCAACTCCTGACCACCACCCAGGACTTCCTATCATCATTAGACAAGGGAGAACAAGTAGATGTAGCAATCTTAGACTTTAGCAAGGCCTTTGATACAGTCCCCCACAGGAAACATACTATATAAGTTAGAAAAATATGGCATAGTAGGAGAAATTCACACCTGGCTGAAAAACTTCCTAACCACCAGAACAATGAGAGTAGTGTTAGAAGGAGAAACATCAGAAGAAGTTAGAGTAGAGTCAGGAGTACCACAAGGAACTGTGTTAGGCCCCATACTCTTCCTATGCCACATTAATGACCTACCAACATCAGTCGCATCCCAAGTAAGACTTTTTGCAGATGACTGTCTTTTATATAGAGAAATAGGCACCTTCGATGACCACATCACCCTTCAGAAAGACCTCAAGAAATTAGAAACCTGGGCAGAAAATTGGGGGATGCGTTTTAACGCCAGCAAGTGTTATATTTTAAACATAAAAAAAGAATCAGACTATCTCTACCAACTAAATAGTACCATCCTCCAGCAAGTGGCATCAACACCATATCTAGGGATCCACATCTCCAACGACTTGAAATGGACCACCCACATAGACAAAATTACCAAAAAAGCAAGCTCAATGTTAGGATTTTTACAGCGAAACCTCAAACACTGCCCACAAGAATGTCGTAGATTAGCCTATCTATCACTAGTTAGATCCACATTAGAATATGGTGCCACAGTATGGATAGCCACTGCCAAACAGACATAGATAAGTTAGAACGTATCCAGAACAGGGCAGCCAGATTCATAAAACAAGACTACCATACTAGAGACCCTGGCTGTGTCACGACCATGCTCCAAGACCTGCATCTGCCGAAATTACAAGACCGGAGGCGACAGCTTAGGTTAGCCTTTATGTATAAAGTGGTTGAGGGACTTGTCCCGGCCATGCCGCCATCAAATTTTTTTACCCCCAAACCCCAAGGTAAACGTAGAATTAAGACTAAGACTTTTAAGGACTATAAATCAGTAAACATAGTAGAAAGGACAGCCTGCAACAACAACAGAGGCTACACAGTCCCAGACAGCAGGTGCAACCAGTACAAGCACTCCTTCTTCGTGCAGACGGTTATAGACTGGAACCACCTCAGCGACCAGACCGTCAATTCCAAGACCCTGAGCTCCTTCAAAGGGGCCCTCACCAGGGAGAACTTTTTCAGAACCAACCAGCATTAGTACTAGCAGTTAAGCGCAAACCCCCAATCCGTCGCGTAAAGCCAGAAGTGGTTACTGCGACGTATTGATCCAGATCCAGAACTCTGAAGTCAATCAACACAGCATGGACACACGAGAAGCAATCTTACCTTGCCCATCATGGGAGATGAATAAAGCACACTTTGATATAGAGGTGTCTAATGTAAACAAGAATGACAATTTGAATATAATGGTTTCTGATGTCCGATCCCACATCCATCATAAATATTTTGACCATTTACAAATTTATACAGACGGATCACGTCTAGATAATCAAGAAACAGGTTCTGCTTTTGTTATACCAGCTTTAAAAATTGAAAAATCATATTATGTTGGTAGATATCACTCGATATTTACAGCAGAACTTGTAGCAATACTAATGGGTCTTACTTATATTCTTGATTTGCCGTTGTGTATATTTCAAATTCTTGTTTGCGTTGATTCTAAATCGGTATTGTATGCTTTAAAATCCCCAAGTTTCAAGAAAACTTCGAAAATCATATTAGAGATTAAGCATGTCATACATCTCCTAACCTTAAAGGGCATAAGTGTGAATTTTTGTTGGGTGCCTTCACACACTGGTTTCTTTCCAAATGAGTGGGCGGATAGAGCTGCCAAAAAGGGTGCAAAACATGGACGGGATGCAATAGAATTGCATGTGCCTTTATCCTTACAAGAAGGGTATAGCTTACTAGAACAAAAATCATGGAAAAAGGTCACTGACAGTAATCAGCAAAATGAGAAACATTTTAACTAGAACTGCAATCAATACCGATAATTTAACAGTGGTGAACCATTCAGAAGTTAGTACAAGTGTTTTTACGTCAAGGAGAATTAATACTTTATTCTATAGAATGAAACTAAATGCATTGATAACCAAATTCAGCAAAAATGGTAAATGCCTGTGTGGTGAGATTATCACTAATACTCATATACTTTTTGACTGCCAGAGTGTAAAACCTTTCATGCCCCATTTTTCTGAAAACTCCCTCACCAGCATATTCAGCAATCTAAAACTAGCATTTGAAATTGTGAAAGGTCTTTGTCACAGTCCCATAGGACATTTGTTATAGTTACATTAACGTTAATGACTTTTTGTTTGTTTGTTTGCTTGTTAATGATTCTTGTTGCATTGCGAAGTTTCTTTTCGAGATTTTTAAAATTATTTTTATTTTATTTTTTATTTTTTAATAACACATCCACCTCACCCGTTTTTTGATTTTTTTTGGTTTTTTTCCCCCCGTCTAATATCACTAAAAGTGA
>CM054151.1:39505228-39535228 GCA_028751875.1 Rapana venosa
TTGATAACAGCTGTTGTACTGGTGATGTCTGTCTTTCAACATTAGCTGCTGTGCTGGTGATAGGGTTCTTTAGAACTGCAGTTATGAATTTAATGGACTTCAAGCACAGCCTGAACAGGGGTGTACACCTGTTGCTCTATCTCATTGTCCTACTGCAATACTATTGGCAGGGGAAGAGGAGGGGTGGGTGGGAGTCTAGACAGTGTAAAGTTGGAAAGAAAGTCAGCAGACCAGAAACCATTGTTCAAGGGAGAACACACCTGAATAGAAGGAGAGCTAGGTACTTTGTTTCAGACATTCAGCTCAGGTGAATCCTACACAAAGAAAAAGACAAGTGGTATTTTTAGACTTTCATATTGATCAGTGTTTTGGATGATAGTTCCATCACAGCAAAAGGCTCAGGTAACCAGCCGATACTGATCAGAACTTGCAAGAACATCATTTCAGCTGCCAACTGGATTATGAAAGCTAAGTTGTAAGAACACTGTTTAAAGAATGCGATCATTGGCACTGCTGATGGAAATCAAGAAGTTGAAATAAGCCATGTTGAGTAAAGAGTTAGCTGAAATTGGATTAGAATAGAATCAGTGAATGCTAAAAAACAAAACAAAAAAACCCTTTACACACACACACACACACACACACACACACACACACACACACACACACACACACACACACACACACACACACACACACACACACACACACAGGCTTACCTCAACAAGGTGTTAGTATCTATAAACTAATCCTCAAGAAAGAACCACATTGATTTCATCATACCCAGTAATGTTTCCGCAGGCTCAGGAATCACTTTGAAGTAAAATTTACCATATATGCTGAAGTATGAAGAAAAAAAAAAGAAATACACAAAATCCATGATAAACAAACAAAGCGTTGGCTCATTGTGACCAAAAAAAGTAAGCCCCAAAATGTACACAAAGCCACTGACAGTTAAAGGGAAAGAACTCATTTGAAAGGCAACCGATTCAGGATGTGTAGTTTCCCTTGGATTGAACAAGATTGTGAATTATTGTGTACATAATAAAAAGTGTCATATGAATAGCTAATGACACAGCATTTTTAGATGTAGTAAGTGTTATAGCTTGAGTTTCGACAGAACGTCAAGGAGTTAAAGGAGCACCCCACTGTTGGAAGACCCTGTATGACAGCTTGGGTGACACTTTACACAGGTTCTGGGTTCACAGAAATCTGGGAAGTGAAGAAATGTAGTCTGTTGCAGCTGACAGTTGGAGGGAAGAGTTGAGTAGTGATGTAGGCCACACAGAGGTTTACCCCCTTTGTGTCTTTTAGGCCATGTGGTCTCAATTTTTTTTTTCACACATAGAGATGCAGTGTTGATTCTAGAGTGCGCCCTTGCGGAATTACCGCATTTTTTTTCAAAATTGCCGCAGAAGCTCTGAAATCTCTTGGGTGCACCATTCTTGGCTTCCAAAATCTGAAACAGAATAAAGCACAATAAAATCACACATGCCTGATATACCTTCTTTCTTCATTTTTCCTATCACATTTTTCATAGAGTAAAGAACAAAAACAGCTACAACGAATGATCAAAATCAGTCTTTAATGCAAAACTCCAAAGTAAAATTCCTACGTTATATTTTTCACAGAGTAATCTTCATGCTTTATAACTTTAAAACATTGAATAATAGTTTTCAAAATCTGGTTTTTGATGTAGAAAATGTTACATTTTCATGTTTAGCTTGGCAAGAGGAACTAGGCATCACACACTTTCTAACAACTGAAAAAGTTATAAAAAAAAATAATAAATGAAATAAAACTATTGGGCTGAAAAGCAAAGGGAATGATGGGATTTCCCTAGTTCATTTGTTTCTTTTTTCAAGAAAATGATTTTCCAGCATTGTCACCATCACTGTGGAAGTGCTGAAGTGAGATCGTTTGGGTGGAATCAAATTACAAAAACTGATGAAGTCTTTTGATATTGTAGTTTCATAAATATCAAGCAAGGGGTTGGAAATGGATGAAAGGTTACTAAATATGTATGCACGCACGCATGCAAGTACACACACAAGCATGCATGTGCTTGCGCACATGCACACACAAACACATACACGCACACACTCACACTCATGCATATATATTTGGACTTGATTGCATATACACTCACTTGCACAAGTACAAGTACACACATTCTCTCTCTCCCTTCTCTCTCTCTCTCTCCCTCTCTCTCCCTCTCTCTCTCTTGTGGTATAAACTGCATGACATTTTGTGTGAAATGAGGTAGTTCTGATTATTATTTTTTTGGGTCACATTTGTTGGTGCTGTGTGTAACAGGTTGATAGAGAAAGGTGTGTTCCACCGTGCGGTAAAAGTCAAGCGTAAGAAGGAAAAAGACAGTGGAGACCAGTCCAAAAAGAAAAATACCAAAGAAGCAGAGGAGAAAGAGGAAGGGGGCACAGGAGATGAAGTCAGGGTGAGTGAATGGTCTTTGTAAGGCAGGGCAAGAGAGAAAGCATGTTGTTGTTGATCTTTGTGCTGGTGATGGGAGATTGGGCCAGGCAAGGCTGAAACTGTGCATTGAATGCCATGTAGCTGATGAAAGCAGACCCCAGAGAGCAGATTACCTAAGTAGCAACAAACATAACAACTAGTGTTTTTGCTGAGCATACAACAAATACTGCAGGCAGTAGTGGACAGATGTAAAGCTGCAGCCAGCTACAGAGAACCGATGTATTCCGGTCCAGATTTGACACTTTGTTTTGATTTCACTTACTATAAAAGAAATATAAATCAACAATAATCAACACAACTGGTGCACAACACTCGTCACTGAAACCATTTTATTTACTGATTTTGTACCTCATGAAGTCAGATGTGATAAGTGATAACTGTACTTTTAGTTTCCATCTACAACTGTTTCGTTTTGTAGCATGACACGCATTCTTTCTTGACTGCACATTCATGTCAGGAGATGATCAGTTTGCTCCTTTAACCGTAAAAAATGCCTCAGCTGCAGGGGGGGCACCCCTTGACCCCTGCTTTTTCAGGAGGCCAGCCAGCTTCCCTTCCCTGCCAAATACCGTTTCTGGATTCTCAAAGGTTGACACCTGTGCATAAGTATGTAGTGCCAATTTTATTTCAGCTGGCGATCATGTGTTACAGGTTAGCATGTGTATATTACAATTGTAATACTGTATGTGTTGCACCCTTGAATTTCATAAAGAGTTCCATAAAAACTTGAAAAGTCCTTCAATTTTATACAAGTCTTATGAAGAAGTGTGTTTGAACCCAGCATGTGTGTACATTGTTTATCGGATAGTACGTTTATCAGATGGTGCAGCCTGTTAATTTGTGCTTGTTTGTTTGTTTGTGCAGGAGAGAAAGAAGACAGAGAAGACAGAGATGGTGGAAGAAACTGAACCTGAAAAAACCACAGCAGGTGAATGTGAAGAGGTGAAGGAGGAAAAGAAGACAAAACCAAAGAAAAAAGAAAAAACGGTAACTCACACACTTTCTCTCCCCCTTATTTCTCTTTCAGTGGAGGTAGACGACAGGGAATATGCTTTCTCTTTTTTTCTTTTCTGTCCTACATTTCCCATTGTCTGAGATGGTTTGATGGGAGAGGGGTTGGGCGAAGGATAGTGTGATAGGTATTATATGGCAATAAAGACAGTAACAAGTCAATAGTTTAGAATTTTACAAAGTGGGGGTGTGGTATTCTTGTAAAGAGAAAATTCATAAATGTCAATTCTTTATATCCCAGATACTTTTAAATTGTAGATATGGAATGGGCAGATGTGTCTGCTCAGTTGATATTCACTCTGGAATCAGTACATTATCAGTAAGCCACAACTAAACTGACACATGGCCACAGCAAATGCCATCTTGTTGAGCAAGCGAGCAAAAAGAAAAACTCAGTCTCATTCATTCACTAAGGACTGTACTGAAACAAAGGCTTTCACAGCCAGTCTATTGATACATTTGCATAATTTGGTGATTCTAAAATGCAACTGTACTCCTTGATCACATATCCTTCAACTAATGTGTTGTGAATTTTTATAGTCAAGGTATGGTGTAGCATATCTTAGTAACCAGCACAGGTGAGGATCAGGTATGCTATACTGTGTCATAGTATAGAAAGAGTTAAAGATCTTTATTACATGAATGAATGAATGAATGAATGAACTAATGATTGAAACCATTTTGTGTAACTGATGGCATTGTACGTATTTAAACAGAATGGTGTCATGAGTTCTGCATTGTTTGTGAAAACTGACTATACCTTGTAACCAGATATACATTGCCTATGAACTGTGATCAGGTTTCTGAATTCTATTTTGTGTGTGATGTGTGTGTGAGGCAGGTTGAGGGGAAGAAGAAGAAGGAGAAACCACTGAAACTGGTCATGACAAACGATCAGAGGTTTTTGGATGGGAAAGAGGTAAGGCCCGAAAATCTCTGTGTAGCACTGTGAAGTATTAGCGGCTGAATGTTTTCTGCTGGACTTTTAGCAGAAAGTTATTGCCATGAACAATATTGAAGCATCAACTTCAGTTTTTTCACTCCTTCAAGAATGGTTGTGGCTTTGCACTGAATTTTTCAGGCAGTGGTCTTAGTTAAGTTGAGCTGTACAGAACCCATTCCTCATGAGATTGCAAGTTTCATGCTGTGTATGCTCATGTCATCCATGGCTCTAGTGGTCTGCTTTTCTGTAAAAGATGCATGAATTTTTAACCTATACAGAAGCTGTTATACTTATGTTGTCTCGCAAAACGTGGATTAATAGTCTCATCCTTTGCAGGGTCTGGAGTCAGCTCCAGTGTTGGCTTCAGGAGAAAAAAACCCTGTCAGACACCTCAGCTGAAACTTGACCCTGTACCTTCAGTTGACACCAGATCTTTAGCATGCTGCCATAACCACTAAGCTGGGACCAATATTATTTGAAAATTTATATGAAGAAGAATCTTTTTTTACGAAGTTTAATCATAGGCAAAGGCACTGATTTGGCAAACAAAGATAAGAAGCTGGGAATTGCTTGTAAGAATTGCTGAACAGGGAGGACTTTTTCCGAAAACCAAAAGTCGGCTTGCTGGCCAGAGTGACTCACTGATCTTGCACATTGTGCATGTGTAAAAGGGAATGGGCACTCACCATGGTGACCCCATCACCTGACACATGCAGATGCATGCACTCACGCATGTACACACACACATGTGCTGACATGTAGGTGATCTCTTGGGCAAGCTGTTGATGTTTCTTGTTTAGATATTGATTCTCTCTCTCTCACTCTCTCTCTCTCTCATTTGTCTTGACTTCCATTTTGAGCAGTGTATCTGTCGTCTTGTTAACAAAACACCAGTGTACTAATGTCAAAGAGACTAGTAGCACTTAACCCTCACAGTACTGGATATCTGCTTACAATGACTTCCCCTGTCCTGAATTCCTGCCCTGGCTCTGTACCCTTCAGTCCTGTCAGCGGATTTTCCAGCGATAACGGTTTTCCGGTGATAACGGTAGCAGAGGAGGGGTTGTTATAGTGATCAGTCATGCGGCTAACTGGCATCAACAGGACTCTGGTAAATAGTTTTGTTAAGGCAAACACTGCTTCTCCTTTCCCACGAGAATGTTTATAAGCTTCCTGGGTTCCTAGCTTTTAGTAGAGGGAATATCTTTAACTTGCACTGTTTTTCTCTGCCACTTGTCCTGTGCAAAATGGAGGAAGAAGACGCTGACCACTTTTCTGACCACGAAATTTATCAACATTTTGACGATTTTGACCTGTTTGGGTTGAGTGAAGAGGAAAGGGCAGAGATTAATGCTGCTATAAATCGTGACAGTGATAGTGATAGTGGTGATAAACTAGACGATGAGAATTTGCCACTTATTTATTACGGCACTGTTTCAAGATTTTCCACATCCGTGTCACCTATGTGTGACATGTGACAGAGGATGCAGACAAGTGACAGGTACATAAGTGTATAGCAGTAGAACCCTGAAAAAAAAGTAGTGTAGTGTTTGTGTTTTTGGTTGTGATAACCTCTATAACTGATTCAAAATGGACATAAACATTTCTCTGTTGCATGGCTGTTTTCTTGAATGAAATCAACATAACAGTTAAGGTGACCTTGAGTACTGTGACAATCAGTGTGACTGGGTACCTTGTTCTGTACAAGTGACGTAGATATTGAGGACATCAAACTGTAAGCTACTTATTTTTGGCATGCTCATAGTGCAAAGTTCTTGTCTTAGAGAAAATGTACATTCGATTCTGCACACAACGGTATATAGCACTTACTATTTTATGCTTTAATGCAAAATTCTATGTAAGATTTACCGAGGTACCCGTTTTGCACTCTTCTGCACCTCAGAAACCCAGGAATTGAAGGAAAATTCGATTGTGCTGGTTTTCCTCCTTACAGGACTGAAGGGTAGCAGGAAGCTGAGCTGAAAAACCAGCTAGCCGTACAGAAAGGGTTAAAAAAAATGCAGTGAGCAATTCTATAATAAAGAAATAAACCAAAGAAGGATAAAACTTCTCAGCACTTCTTTAATAATGATAATAATAATAATAATAATGTATGGAATTTATATAGCGCTGAATCTTGTAAAGTAAACAAATCAAAGCGCTTGCATTCAAATCATTCATACGCATGCAACCATCCATAAATATCAAGATAAACAAATATCAAATTTATATACACAACACACTTAGGTGGGGGTGGTGGAGGTGAAGGCAGCTATTGACAAGTAGGAACAGACAACAGGGGAAGATCTCAAGTAGAGTATAAGTGCGTTTTGAGGCTAGATTTGAAAGAATCAAAAGAAGGCTTTTGGTGAAGTGGAAGAGGGAGATGGTTCCATGTGGAGGGACCGGAAACAGAGAAAGAGCGACGGCCAACAGTGGTTTGTTTAAGTCTGGGTGTTCGAAAGCACAACGTATCTACAGCTGAACGAAGGGAACGGGACGGAGTGTACAGGTGAAGACAGTTACAGAGATAAGAAGGTGCAGATTTGTGGAGACATTTGAAACAAAGGGTATTAATCTTATACTTTATTCTTTGTGAGACAGGCAGCCAGTGAAGAGATCGCAAAAGAGGAGTGATGTGTTTAGATTTTTTCTTTCTAAGGACCAGTCGAGCTGCAGAGTTTTGTATGCGTTGAAGGGAGTGGATGGATGATGCTGGCAAACCAGCCAAGAGAGAATTACAGTAGTCCAGTCGAGAAAGAATGAGAGACGTGACAAGTTTGGATGTTGCTTCAGTAGACAGATACTTGCGAATTGCACTTATGCGCCGTAATTGATAGTAGCAAGACTGGCAGGTCTGGGTGATGAATTTTTTCATAGAGAGTGTGTTGTCAAGAACCACACCTAGATATTTCACAGAGCTGGACAGAGGAACTGACGTATTGCTGAATTCCACTGAAGTCATTGTGATGGAGGAAAGTTTATGTTTGGTCCCCATGAGCATGGCTTCCGTTTTATCAGCATTTAGCTGTAACTTATTTTGAGTCATCCAGTTTTGAATGTCTAGAAGGCAGTGGGCCATATTTGTCAGGAGGGAAGGCAGATTTTCAAGGGTATTGCTACATTGAAGCTGAGTGTCATCGGCATAGAAATGATGATCAATATGATCTTTGTCACTAAACTTCCCTTGTTCTATTCAAAATGTGGGTTTCTTGTGTCAGTTTCAGACGTTGGAATGTAAACTTTCATCAGTAACCCCATCAAGGGCATTGCCTGGACCCCACTGAGGACCTAGGCAACCCCCAGACCCCCACCACATTTTCTTCCTCTTGGACTGTTCTGTTCGCATCTCTGACTACTAGTGCTATTGATACTACTGCTGCTGCTGCTGCTGCTGCTGCTGCTGCTGCTGCTGCTGCTGCTACTACTACTACTACTACTACTACTACTACTACTACTACTACTACTACTGCTACTACTACTACTACTACTACTACTACTACTGCTGCTGCTTCTACTGCTGCTGCTACTACTACTACTACTGCTACTACTACTACTACTACTACTACTACTACTACTACTACTACTGCTACTACTACTACTTGAAGTATTTTCCTACCACAACATCCACCATGCTGCTGCTGCTTAATAAGAATAATGATAATAATAATAAATGGATTTTATATAGCGCTATATCTTGCAAAGACAAATCAAAGTGCTTATCACTATATTTTCTTTGTGTTTACACAGAACATCTATGTGTGGATCTATGATCCGCCCAGTGCAAAAACCATGATCATTGGATCTATGATTGGTAAGTATCAGCTAGAAATGGGTTTTAACAATTTTTTATTGTGGAATAAAATCAAGGACACCCCTCCCCCTCATCACCTCTTAAATTCTGGCAGGGCCAGATGGTCCCTACACACACACACATACTGTAGAGTTGTCATTCACCCGAACACAACCACTACTAACACAGCTCGTGTGTTTCAATCGGTTATTATTGTGGCTCTTGAGTCTGGAACTAAAAGATCGTCCGTTGTCTTGTTATTGTCTACTGCGCATGCCCTGTGTATCAATTGCTAGGCAACGTCACGAAATTATTAACAACGAGGCTTTATAAATCTAAAACGTCTTTTCATGGAAATGAACTAGAATGGATAATTGATGTACGACATTACAACCCTCCCCACCTTGAAAGAAAACTTCATGACTAGAATTGTTAAGAACCTGTGGCACATGGAATTAATATAGAAATACTTTAACATAAAACCAATAACAGAATTGTGCAACTTTTCCTAACAATCTGTTCAACATTCTTTCTTTGAAAACAGAAATCTAGACTATTTTGTAATATAGTCTTTCAGGTATTGTGGGCTGATGCAAGTTCTTCTGGACCGTCGCACTGGCTCTGGGCTGGTACTGGGCAGAAGAGCTTCTTCGTTGACTTCAGGGTTTGGAGTGGATCTGGCTGAAGAATCTTCTTCTCTCCTTTCATCAGACGGTGAAGGTCGTGCAATCTTCTTGAAGAATGAGGAGTTGCGGGTGATCTGCACTGTTCCCTGTCCGGCGGTCAGCATGGATCCTTTCTTTGCTGTGACTTGCAGAGGTACTGGATTATAGTATGGTGTCAGTTTTGTTTTCTTTCTTCTGACGGACAAGCACAGTGTCACCAATTTGGATGTTGGATTCAGAAGCATGACGTCTGTTGTCTGCATAGATTTTCATTTTCTCTTTCATTGCAGCATCATGTTGACGGATTTTCCTATCAAGCTTCTGTGATGATTTTCCAGCTTGGTCGTTAATTCCAGGGAGTTGGATCCTTATCTTTCTTCCATAGAGAGCTTCGGCTGGGCTTACACCAGTACTGCTGTGTGGAGTAGCACGGTAGTTGCGAAGGAACTTGTAGAGTTCTTGGCGCCATACCTTTCCTTCTACCTGGGCAGCTTGGATGGTTTTCTTCAGCATGGGCATACATCTTTCTGCACCACCATTGGCTTGTGGCCAGAGAGGCGTGACTTTGCGGTGGTGAAAACCTAAATACTGAGCAAATTGTCCAAATTCACGGCCATTGAATGGGGGTCCATTGTCTGTTTTCACAATGTCTGGTATGCCATGTCGAGCAAATATAGAGTCAAGTTTGGGAATGGTAGCGTTTGCACTGGTAGAACTGACAATTTCAACTTCAGGAAACCGTGAGTATGTGTCAGTCACTACAAGAAGGTATTCTCCTGATGGAAATGGTCCGGCAAAATCAAGACTGACTTCAGACCATGGGTGATGGGTAGTGGGGACATGTGAAGAGGTTCACATGAGTGATCTGGAGTCGTAGATAAGCAGGCAAGGCAGACTTGACATTTGACTCCACTAATCTGTCCATGTGTGGAAACCACACTTTCTCGCGCAGCAGGTTCTTTGTCTTGACAATTCCTTGATGTCCTTCATGAGCAATATCGACTGTACGTTGCTGAAGAGCTTGAGGAATAACCACACGACTGTTGCGGAGAATGATTCCAGTATCTTCGCTGATGGACAGTTCATCCTTGATTGTCTTGAGTATTTGGAAAGAAGAAAACTCAACTGGACAATCCTTGGGTACATGCCACTGGTTGAATTTGATTGCAGTTTTCACAGCTTGCAATGTCGGATCATTTCTAGTTGCTTCGATGATGTCTTCCAGTGTCATGGCTTTAGGAACGGTGTGATCAATGATGAATTTGACGTATTCGTCAGCAACTTTTGACTCATGAATTGACTGTGTGTCAGCAGTTTGAACAGGATGTCGACTAAGAAAGTCAGCTGGATTGTTCTCTCCAGGCTTGTATCGAAGAACGAAATCGTAGGACTGGAGATGCAGATTCCATCTTTCGATTCGTGCAGACGTCTTCGATGCAGGATTGTTGTATATCCCTTCTAACGGCTTGTGGTCAGAGATAACGGTGAATCGACGACCATACAGGTAAAGGTGAAAATGTTCACAAGACCACACAACTGCTAGAGCTTCACGTTCTGTTTGTGAGTAGCGAGATTCCACATCCGTTAGCGCATGGCTAGCATATGCTACAATGTGAGAGGTGTTGTCCTTGTCACGCTGAGTGAGAATTGCACCTAGACCATATGGACTAGCATCAACGATGACTTCCGTCTCTCGATCAGGGTCATAGTACTTCATGGTGGTCTGGCTTGTGAGTCGTGACTTGAGTTCACAAAACGCGTTCTCTTCAGTTTCTGTCCATGTCCACTCTGCATCTTTCCGAGTCAGATCTCGAAGTGGTTTTGTGATGGAAGCATACTGTGGAATGAACTTGGAGACATAGTTGGTCAGACCAAGCAAACTGCGGATTTCTTTGCCATTGGTAGGGGTAGCTGCTTTCTGTATAGCCTCTACTTTCTTTGGATCAGGGGATACTCCATCTTTGCCAAAAATGAAACCATAGAATTCAATGTGATCCTTGTTGAATTCACACTTGCTTTTGTTGAGAGTAAGTCCCTTTTCACTGAAGCGAGAAAACACTTTCCTGAGAGCAGTATCATGTTCTTCTTGAGACTTTCCGTAGATCCAAATTGGTGACACTGTGCTTGTCCGTCAGAAGAAAGAAAACAAACTGACACCATACTATAATCCAGTACCTCTGCAAGTCACAGCAAAGAAAGGATCCATGCTGACTTTGGGTGCTGCACCAGACTTCCCAGAAACACCAAACACGTATTCTTCATCAGATGAAAATTGAGTGTCTCTGCTTTGCTGAACACTGTTGACTTTCGCAGTGAAGAGCTGATTCCTTTGCTGAGGCTTGAAAGATTTACCAGAACGACACACTTTTGCAAAATGTCCAATCTTGGAGCATAGACGACAGGTTCTGTCTTTGGCAGGGCACTGCTCACGTGAATGTTGCTTGGCACCACACCATCCACACAGTCGTTGATGTTGATGTTGATGTGTCTGACTCTGGTTAGGACCATGATTCCAGCTTGTTGATGCATTCTTCGGGCTGAAGGATGATTTCTTCATTCTATCGTATTGACGAACGGCATTGATGGACTGTGCTGATTCCTCCTCAATTGTTTTGGCTTGAATATCAGACAGTTCTAAAGCACGAGCAGTTTCGAGAAGTTTTGTTAGAGTCATGTCTGTTTCACGAAGAGCACGTCTCCTCAGGCGTGATGAGTTACACCCTTGTAGAATTTGAGCTTTTATTTCACGTCAGGATTTTCAAATTCACAGTTAGCTGCTAATAGTCGTAGTCGAGTATTGTAACTATCAGTTGCTTCTCCTTCTTGCTGCTTGCACTGTCTGAATTTGAAGGTTTCAAAGTCAATGTTCCTTTTTGGATTGAAATGACCATTCAAAGATTCCACTAGTGTATCATAACTGTTTGCTTCTCCTTGTTGCTCTGCAGTGAATGATTCGTACACATCAAACACTTCTTCACCAGCATAGTGTAACAATAGAGCTCTTTTTCTTGTATTGTTCGTCACATTCATTGCTGCAAGTAGATTGGTGAAACGTGCCAACCATTTTTTCCAACGAGTTCCAATTGTTGCTTCATCAGAATGAACTACGAATCTTTCGAAGTTTGGTAAGCCAGCTGTAGCCATACTCCTTGGTTTTAATTAATTAATCCTCCTTAGTTTTGATTAATCCTCGTCGCCAGATGTAGAGTTGTCATTCACCCGAACACAACCACTACTAACACAGCTCGTGTGTTTCAATCGGTTATTATTGTGGCTCTTGAGTCTGGAACTAAAAGATCGTCCGTTGTCTTGTTATTGTCTACTGCGCATGCCCTGTGTATCAATTGCTAGGCAACGTCACGAAATTATTAACAACGAGGCTTTATAAATCTAAAACGTCTTTTCATGGAAATGAACTAGAATGGATAATTGATGTACGACATTACACATACATACATACACACACACACACACACACACACACACACACACACACACACACACACACACACACACACACACATCCATCTAATTTCACTGTAGGTGAACAGATGTTAAATGAAGGAACTAACACACTGTCCAAATCTGTAATGTTTAATCTATTTGTCATTAGTTTTCCTTTATTTTGAGGATAATGGACTAAGCACTCATGCTTTTTGTTGTTGTTTTTCATCCATTCCCCATGTGCATGTTGTGTCGTAAATTTTGTCAGCTGTTCCCACCAGCACATATTGCCTACTCTTCTGAAATAGAAACAGATGTTCAAACTGAGACAATCTTGCATTTTTCCCCCTGATTTCATGTTTTTATCTTCTGTTCCAGCAAATTTTGTATCATTTAAAACAAATTGTATTGGTTCATTAAGCATGTGATGAAGCCAACCAGCACTGTGCGTCTGTTTGGGTCTATTGCAGTGTGTGTGTGTTTGTGTGTGTGTGTGCGTGCGTGCATGCATGGGTGTGTGTGTGTGTGCATGTGTGCATTCATGTATGCTTTGCCTGTGTGTGTGTATGTATGTGTGCAAGCTCATATGCTTGCTTGTGTGTGTGTGTACATGCGTGTGTGTGTGTGGAGAGGGGGGGGGGGGAAAGTGCGGCTTGTGTGTGTGTATATGTGTGCAAGCTCATATGCTTGCTTGTGTGTGTGTACGTGTGTGTGTGGGGAGGGTTGAGGGGGGGGGGGGGGGGGGAGAGTGGCGGCTTGTGTGTGTGTATATGTAAACGAATGTGTTCATACATACATGCATGCATGTGTGTGTGTGCATGTGTGTGTGGAGAGGGAGGGGGGAGAGTGGCGGCTTGTGTGTGTGTATATGTAAACGAATGTGTTCATACATGCATGCTTGTGTGTGTGTGTGTGTGTGTGTGTGTGTGTGCAGTGTTTGGGTGCATTGCAGTGTGCCTGATGCCCCTGTGGCCCAGTGAGGTGCACGACGTGGTGTATTACTGCAGCCTGGTAGGGTTGGTGGTGGTGGGCGCTATCCTGGGCCTGGCCCTCAGTGAGTACAGCACACTTCTTTTTACCCTTCTCCTCTCTTTCTCTCCACTCTTTTGCCTTTCAGTCAGGGCACCTTTCTTCTCCTCCCCTCTCTCCTTCTCTGTCTGTCTGTCTCTGTCTCTGTCTGTCTCTCACTCTCTGTCTCTGTCTCTCACTCTCTCTCTCTCTCTCTCTCTCTCCCTCTCTCTCTCTCTCTCTCTCTCTCTCTCTCTCTCTCTCTCATCTCTCTCTCTCTCTCAAGCCTGCTCTGTCTGGGGGACGGGATAGCCTAGTGGTTAGAACATTGTGCTCGCAATCTGACGACCCGGGCTCGATTCTCGTTCAAGGGGATATTTTCCTCTGGAGTTAACATCAGTGCAGACTCCACTTTCCCCAACAGTCCAGCGGATGAGACTATAAACCGAGGTCCCATGTGTGAATGCATGCAGAACATCTTGCGCACATGTTAAATCCTGTTCCGCTGTTCGTAAGAGTAGGCCATTGTGTGCTGGTGGGAACAGATGACAAATTTACAAAACCACATACAGATGGGGACTGGATGTAAAAAGCACATAAGTGCTTATTCCATTATCTTCGATATAAAAGAATTAAATTAAAAAAACCCTCTCTCTCTGTCTCTCTCTCTCGCTCTTGCTCTCTCCATTCTTTTTACCTTTTTTTCCTGCTGTCTTTCTCTCCTCTCTTTTGCCTTTCAGTGAGTACTGTACATTTTTCTTTTCCTCTCTTTCTAGCCACTGTTTTGCCTGTCATTGAGTATTGTATACCTTTCTCCTTCTCTCTTTCTATCAGAAAAACAAACAGAAAAAGAAATTCTTGTGTGCCAGTAGTCATTTGAATTCTAAATTCACAATGACATTGACTACCTATTTTTTACATTTCTCTGAATTTCTTGCCTGATTGTCATTGTTATGAATGTAGTCAATACATGAATGTGTGTGTGTGTGTTGTGTATATGTGTGTGTGGTTTGTGTGTGTGTGTGTGTGTATGAAATAAGTCTCTGTCTTCTTAGTCAATGGTCTTTAAAACATTGTATTCATACATAGGTGTATGTGTGTGGTTGTGCATGGACGCGTTCGTTTATGCACGCATACACGTGCATGTGTGAGTGTTGTGTATGTGTGTGCGTAAATAATAAGTTTATATGTCTTTCTCGTCAATGGTTTTTACAACATTGTGTTCCCAATTGGTATGTGAGTGTGTATGTGTGTGTGTGTGTGTATTCGTGACATATTTATTTGAAGTTATTTTGGAATATTTTAACCAATATGAAATGTAGCATTTTTGTGTCTTTTGATATTACGATATGTATCAATTTGCCTGTCAGTAATGTAATTGCCCTTCAAGGGATGACTAAAGTGTTTTTGACTTGACTTGACTTTCAGTGAGTACAGTACACCTTTATCCTCTCTTTCTGTCCACTCTTTTGCCTGCTAGTCTGGGCCTGGCTGTCAGTGAGTACAGTACACCTTTATCCTCCTCTCTTTCTGTCCACTCTTTTGCCTGCTAGTCTGGGCCTGCCACAGAATGTGTTGATCAGCTCCTTAGCTAACTAAGTTCTACACTTTCAGAGATATCTGATCCTTTGCCACTGTCATAGTCTTTCCATTCAGCTCATGGCATAATAAAGTCTAGGTAAAAGCTAGGCTTGGCTACTGAAACCTTGCTCTATCAGGTCCAAACCCATGACCCCCAAGCCTTTCATCCACTGCACTAAACGTTTTGTCGTGGGTGATTTTTTATTTAGTTTTCTGTGAAAAAAATATACTTTCCTAAGTGATGCCTGTTTAATTAATGTCTATAGTCTATGTTTTGTTTAGCTACAAATAATGTTACGTCAGTTCCCTGAATGCCGTCATTGCATAATCTTCACTTTTTGAGGGCTGTCATACAGTCAGGGAATGATATTAAGTGCTGTGTTGTGTTGTGCTGTGCAGTTCGATTCATCGTGTTCTGTGCCATCTGGCTGCTGACCCTGGGGCGACTCCACTTCTGGCTGCTGCCCAACCTGACGGAAGATGTGGGCTTCTTCCAGTCCTTCCGGCCCCTATACAAGTACCAGGTGGTCCGCCAGCAGTCTGCAGAGGAGAAGGAAGCAGCCAAGTCAGAGTCCAGGAAGAAGTGTGAGGGCAAGGCCAAGTCCAGTGATGGAGAGGACTCTGATGGTGAGCAGGAGTTTGAGATGGTGGGCAGAGGGGATGTGGAAGATGACAAGGAAGAGAAGGAAGGAGAGGAGGAGGAAGAAGAAGGGGAAGAGAACAATGAGGCAGAAGAGGAGGAAGGGGAGGAGGAAGAAGAGGAGGAAGATGATGGTGTTGAAGATGAGGAAGAGGAGGAAATGGAGGAAGAATGTGAAGAAGAGGAGAAGGAAGAAGAAGCTGAATTGAAAAAGAACAAATAACGTGTGTCAGTTGTTATTGCTTTGGGGCATATATAAACGCACATTAACATATACATGCAAACAGCATGACATGCAAACCTTTGCAATTATACGGATCTGCATGTGTGCACACACACGCATACACACACAAGCACTCAAGAGATTATTTATATTTGTTGCTGCTGAAGAGAAATATTTTAAATTTTTGTGAAACTGCTGCCAGGATACTCGTTATACTATATGCTGTTGACCACGATCAGTTTGGTTCATGTTTGAATTACAAGAAGAAAATGGAGAAAATATTCTTTATGTAAATTGTCCTTGGTGCTGAAACATGTTGAATAGTCTTAAGCATTCTCTTCCATACTGCTGAGAAATGGCCTGACAAGTCCAGCAAAGTGTAACATCTCAAGGTTTGTTTGAAAACGTTAGTCTGAGAATTGGGTGTTGTTTTCCTGTATTTTTCCTTGCATTTGAGCTGTGTTGGAGGTATGGAAGTGTGTGTGTGTGTGTGAGAGAGATTGAAGAACACATGATACAGTTTAGTGAAAAAAAAACACCTGACGTAGTCATATCAGTCAAGTGAAGACTTTCAGTTTTATGCTTTTGTTTTTGCCTGCATTCTCAGAGGTTTCAAACCTGTCACTGGTCCTGTGTCGAGTTGTCTGATGAGAATGTTTCTTCTGCCATAAACTTGTCTTTCATCTCAGGAGACGTCAGTGTTTCTAAGATGCTGTTGTTGTATTTCACCATTTAAAGATATACTTCTTGCATGATCTCTATCACTTCTGCAACATTTTTTTTCTGGCACTGTCAGCTAAAGGCCAGGATGTTTGTGCTTTCCATGGCTATTTTGAATACATGCATGAAACAGTCAGGCATGTAACTGCATTTGACATCATCAGCTTGTTCAGTTAGCCAACAAAAAGATCTAGGAAAGAGAAGAGAAAGTGAACTGGTCTTGATATTGGTGAGGTTTGCTAGGACACACTCAGAGATGAAATGATACATAACATCAGTATCATCCTAGGGTCGCCGGTGACATTATTCATTTGTAAGGCCTCATTGTAAACTTCATTTTTGAGTCGGATCAAAAACAGCCAAGCATAAATCTTACTTTTCTCTCTTTTCTTTGTCCTGATTCATGTTAATGTATGGTGCTCTTTGCACTGCTGTGCCTGACATTGCCCTGAGGTAGATGGGATCTATTCCATCGGTACCATGAAACATGGTATGACTTTGACCAGAAAGGCACTGCGGTATGGCTGGTCATAGGTTCACAACATGTTTGATTCAAAAAGCATTGTAACAAACTCATACAGCACATCATGTTGAGCAACAACAAGCTTAAGAGCTGATATCAGTGGGCGATCATTTCACTTTAAATATAAGCATGGATAACATGTCGTTACTGACATTGAACAAGCTTCAGGTGTGATCTACCAGATCTCATGATGTACCCTGTGTTGATGAACAGAAACATTTCCACAGAAACAGAAAAGCAACATGTGGTAAAAAGAAGGAATTTTCTTTCAGGAAACAAGAGACATGCAGGGGGTTATTGACCACTTTTCTGCGTTGTGTGCCTTGACAGAAAACATGGCTTTAATCAAACTGAATGTGAAAAATAGTCTATGATGTTTGTTGTTGTTGTTGTCATTGAAAGTCTTATTTAGCCCCACAGTTATTAAAGATCTTTGGGTTTTTTGTTTTTTTGTCTTTTGTACACATTTATGTTATCTTATGTGTGGGTGAGAAAACTTATTGCAAACTTTTAAGTAATCAAAAAATCAGAAAATGGTTATTCTCTATTTGTGTTCAGTATTGGGTGACTGAAAACAGGAGTAATGTTTTGGGATAGAAAGGGGGATTTTTTTGGTTGTTCATAATTTGGCTGAATTTTCAAAACTGAAATGTGTTCCATCTCGTTATTCCAACAAATTCAGGTGCTTTTATATATGTTGGTTCCAGAAAATGGATGACATTGTTTAGTCTGTGGATGGAAGTGTATTAGTCTCTTTATACGTGTTCAATCAAAATTTTGTCATTTCTGTCAGCTGCAGAAACTCTGTGTGTATGTGGACAAAGGCATTGTAGAGATGTTTTTACTGTTGCTTTGTGTGCTGACACCAGTGTGTCGCAGTGATTCACTTAGTCTTCAGATTGTTTGAGGGAAGGTACCTTCTCTGTTTATTGTTGGTGATTGGACTTTTTTTTTGTTTTCTGTTCAGTCCTCCCCTCCCCCTCCCCTTGCCTCTTTCATTGTCTCCCTTTAAAAAAAAAATCTTTTGGTTTTCATGTATTCATTTATTTCCAGGTAGATTCAGTTCATCAGAAAGATTTTTTTTTTTTAGATGAAATTGGTATGAGAATACATTTATTGTGTACACACACACACACACACACACACACACACACACACACACACACACACACACACACATACCTACACACAGGGTTTGCTAAAACAAAAGAAACAAAAAAACAAAACCAACAAAATGAGCGTAGATTTGGATATATTTCTATTTAACTTGTTATTCCAAATCTGAAGACACAGAGATGTAGAACTGAAACTAACCACAGACACAGAGAAGAAGGAGGAAGATCAGATGGCCATATTCAAAGAGCCAGGCACTGAATCTACCAGCAGAGGAGAGAAGTAGCAGATGAAGAATCAGTTGTCTTCAGTTCGAGGTATGTTCCCAGCTAAATGAATAAACCACTCGCATTAATCCTATAAAAGAAGAAGAAGAAAAAAACACCACCTAAAAACCCAAACAAAAAAGTGGTAGTGTGTAGGGGTAGGAGAGGTGAACAAATGAATAGGTAAACAGAAAAAGTCAGTATGAAGTGTTTGAGACAACATAAATCCCCATCCACAAACACTACCTGTATATAAGTAAGATAAATCTGTACTGATTTATTTTATATATAGTTATCCACCCTCAAGAAGGAAAACATGTAAAATAGCTTTATACAGGGTAGATTTCAGCTGCTGATGATCCGTCTTGATGCACAGAATTTTGGGGGAAACATCAGAAGAATCAAAATCAGAACATTTTATTGCCACAAAATCAGAGAGAAGTATGTTCGGCTTGGAGAGAATAGTTTCTAAAATGCTGATGTGTCCATTTAAGTCCATTCATCATAAAAGTGATGATGTATCCAGTAAAGTCAGTTCACAGTAGAAATGAGGATAGTTAGTAAAATCCATTCACAATAAGAACTTATGATGTGTCCAGTAAAGTCCATTCACCATAGAACTGTTGATGTATCCAATAAAGTCCATTCAACATAGAACTGTTGATGTGTCCAATGAAGTCCATTCACCTTAGAACTGATAATGTATCCAATAAAGTCCATTCATCATAGAAATGTTGATGTATTCAATGAAGTCCATTCACCATAGAAATGATGATGTGTCCAATAAAGTCTATTCATCATAGAACTGATGATATGTCCAATATAGTCCATTCATCATAGAAATGATGATGTATCCAGTGAAGTTCATTCATCATAGAAATGATCATGTATCCAGTGAAGTCCATTCATCATAGAAAAGATGATGTATCCAGTGAAGTCCATTCATCATAGAAATGATCATGTATCCAGTGAAGTCCATTCATCATAGAAATGATGATGTGTCCAATAAAGTCCATTCACCATAGAAATGATGATGTGTCCAATAAAGTCCATTCATCATAGAAATGATATGTCCAATAAAGTCCATTCATCATAGAAAAGATGATGTATCCTGTGAAGTCCATTCATTATAGAAAAGATGATGTATCCAGTGAAGTCCATTCATCATAGAAATGATGATGTATCCAGTGAAGTCCATTCACCATAGAAATGATGATGTGTCCAATAAAGTCCATTCATCATAGAAATGATATGTCCAATAAAGTCCATTCATCATAGAAAAGATGATGTATCCTGTGAAGTTCATTCATCATAGAAAAGATGATGTATCCAGTGAAGTCCATTCATCATAGAAATGATGATGTATCCAGTGAAGTCCATTCACCATAGAAATGATGATGTGTCCAATAAAGTCCCTTCACCATAGAACTAATGATGTGTCCAATAAAGTCCCTTCACCATAGAACTAATGATGTGTCCAATAAAGTCCATTCAACATAGAACTAATGATGTATCCAATAAAGTCCCTTCACCATAGAACTAATGATGTATCCAATATAGTCCATTCACCATAGAAATGATGTATCCAATAAAGTCCATGCACCATAGAAGTGATGATGTATCCAGAGAAGTCCATTCATCATAGAACTGATGATGTATCCAGAGAAGTACATTCATCAAAGAGATGATGATGTATCCAGTAAAGTCCAATCACCATAGAAACGATGTGTCCAGTAAAGTCCATTCACCATAGAAATGATGATGTATCCAGTAAAGTCATTTCACTATTGTGTCAGTTCTGAGAGGATACTGATAAAACTGGTTAACTACGGCTTTTAAAACATTTTTTTTTTGGTGCTTAAAATTTGGTGTCATTACCTTGTTCTTTTCTTTTTGTTGTGGTCTGAAGAAAGCAAGCATTGGTGTGTGTTAGAGGAGATTGTCATGTCTTATGGGGTGGCGGGAGATCTTCCATTTGAATCTACACCTTCTGGTATTTTTCAGAGGTTTTGATCTGGTCATTGGATATCATGTTATTGACATTTCTTTTTTGAGATGTGTGTACTGTGTATTATTTTATTCACTGAATATGTCTACTACTGATCTGTGCTTTTCTTTTTACAGATATCTATACCATACATATACATACCTTTACACTACATATTTGCCTTTAATCAAATGGAGTTGAATGAGTATTAAAGAGTAATATAAAAAAAAGAGAGCATTATTTGTGTTTTGTACAAGTGTGTGCATTCATTTTCCTGCCTCCCAGCTTCACACCTAGGAGGATAGCGAACACTGGGGGATCCTTCAGAATAAGTAGTATACTCATCTTCTGGAGTGCTTTGCAGTTTTATCTTTTCTTCCCTCTTGTTTATCTTTTCTTCCCTCTTGTTTGTTTTGACATCGTTCTTGTCTTTCTATCACCATTTTCCTGCTTATTTCCAAGCGTTTATCAGCAGAAGGGGACGGGATAGCTCAGTGGTCAGAGCACTCGCTTTCCTCCAGCCAAGTTAAGCAGCGTTGAGCGTGGTTACCACTTGAATGGGTGACCGTTTGTGTGCCTTGGCTTCAGTACAGTTCCCCCAGCTGTAAATGGGTACCTGCCCTCTTTAGGGTTAGGGAAGGTAAAGCAGCGAGGAAGAGGAGATGGGCGCCGCCCTCAATATGCAGACCCCTAGAGAAGTGAGGTCTCTGACGCCTCCCTACGACCTTATAGGTTATGGGATACCCTTTACGTTTTTTTTTTTATCAGCAGAAAGCATTACCTACGCTACAGAACCTAGTCTTGTCTCTGAAAATGTGTCTGAAAACAAACACCTTTCTGAAAGGAAAAAGGCAAGTTTCCTGCTAGTGCAGATTCGTCTGTGGTCATTTTCATCAGGCATCACAGATCTAGCTTTTAAAGTGTTCAGTGCAAAGCTGACTTCCACATGTGACGTGGACAAAGTCTGACTGGACCTAGATCCTTGTGCTCCCTGTAGTGTGATGTTGCAAAACAGGCCCTGAGTGGTGGACTGCATGTTCCCTACACTCTGTGAAGAGGTGTTAGGGCACTGCACTGAATGTTTCAGGCCCCCATGTGTCTTGGACATGAAACTTAGCAAAGCCCATCCCTCTGCTGGTGGCCAGGGTACATGCATGCTGGGTACAGGATAGTTGTGTCAGCTATACCACAAGCCATTGCTGGCTGACTCCTGTACAACAGAGCTAGCATCGTGTGCAGATATGTATGCGTTTAAGGTTAGACACGGGTAAAAGGGGCCAAAATCATGTCTTTTTAGAATTTAAAAAACTGCTAGATGCAAATATCGAGAATTCTTTGCGTGAATTTAAAGAAATTAGGTTGTAAAACATGTATGAAGAAATCGATTTCTTGTACCTGTTATAGTTAAAAAGGCTTAGGAGTTGAAACATTTAGTTTTGGCAGCCATTTTGGATTGTTTCCATGGCAACAGTGCATAAACATGAGTAATTTATAGATTTTTAGGCTTTACAAGTGATGTCCTTTCAATATATAGTACAATTTCTAACATGAGCTTGTAAACAAAATTTCATCAGTTTTGACCCTTCATGTCCCACCTTAAACACATGAGTCTTGGTTAGAGACTCATTCGAAAGATTTATGTGATGAGGAAGCAATACCAAGGCAAGAAGTTTATTTCAAAATCCCATCAGAGGATCATGACTGTTACATATTGCATGTGACTAACTCAAAACACGAAACGTGGTCTGATCTTCAGGAACAATGAAACCACTCTCTGAAGTTGTCAACAAAGCAGTATGGTGGATGCACCAACAGGTAACTAGCTTTTTGATGAAATGAACACAACAAGAAGCATAAGTGATCATGAAAGAGGGGAGTTCTGTAGTCTAAACATTTATGACATTATTGTTTGAAAATAAAATCAATGACTTAAGGAGATGTTCATGCACACATGCAAGTGTACTTGTATGCATGCATGTGCATATGCACGCGCGGGTATGTATATGTTTGTGTTGGTTCAACATACGTATATCTTCCCACATTTGTTGATGCGCACCAATGTCCTCATAGCATGCAGAAAGAGGAGAAAAAAAAAGATCAATGCTCAATTCGTTGTGATGAGGTGGACGGCTGACTACAGAGGATGACTTAGGGAAGTCAAGTCAAGTCAAAAACACTTTAATCATCCCATGAAGGGCAATTACAATGACCAGCACTTCCCATGATCACAATCGTCTGACACCCACACCGTGGCCAACAAGAATAGAAATTCCCCAGGCGCGCTGTGACAGTTGTGACTTTCAACCATCCTGGAGCTGTTACCACTATAGTTGTTGAATGACACTGACCTCTTTGAAAGGGCGTCTTATGAGTCAACAACTGGAAATGTTTCCTCTGTGTGTGTGTGTGTGTGTGTGTTGTCTGTCTGTCTGTCTCTGTCTCTCTTTGCGTGCGTGCTTGTGTGTGTGTGTGTGTGTGTGTGTGTGTGTGTTTGTTGTGTACACAGATGAAGTTTGACAGACTCTGTCTCTATGTCTCTGTCTTTCTCTCTCTCCCTGTCTCTCTCTCTCTCTCTCAACTCAAACACACAGAAACCCAAACACATCACAACACACACAAACTCACACACACACACACAAACCACACACACACACACACACACACACACACACAACACACACACACATTCAAGAGACTGGGTCATAAAATGAAAACAAATATTATTTTTGAAGTTGACCAAGATGAGAGCAGAGTGGCAAATGTAATCCACTTAAAAGATCAGATCAATATTTCAATTCCACACCCCAGTGAGTGCTTGCAGAGAACTGGAAGGCATACATGTGTGCGCGGTGACAGCATCTCCTGTCCGTCGAAATAGCTAGCCCTCATGCGTGACTACGTGAAGATCCACACAACTGATGATCGTTGTCCGTCCATCCGTCTGTCTGTCTGTTTGTCTGCCCGTCCGTCTGTCTGCATCTCTTTTATTTTACCCTGCAGCTGTTTCTGGGACAGACAATAATAATAATAATGATAATAATAAAAACAACCAACCACCCCCCTAAAAACAAAAGAAAACAAGCAAAACACTCCCCTCATCCCTATGTAAATGCTTGCCTGTTATACTTGAAAATATAGATGATGGTGGTGATGATAATGATGATGATGAGGAGGATTATGATGATTTTTTTGGGTGATGATTCTCATCAGTAATCATCCTTTTCATCATCGATGTTGTCGTCATTGTCATTGTCGTCATCGTCACCACCACCACCACCATCATCATCATCACCACCATCATCATCACCACCACCATCACCATCATCATCACCACCACACCACCACCATCATCATCATCATCATCATCATCATCATCAACGTCGTCGTCGTCGTCGTCGTCTTTATCATCAGCACCACCACTACCGTCATAGTCGTCGTCGTCGTCGTCCTCCTCCTCCTCATCGTCGTCGTCGTTGTTGTCATAATTTTCTTCTTCTTCTTCTTCCTCCTCCTCCTCCTCATTATACTTGCCTTCATCGTTCTTCTCCTCCTCCTCCTCGTCCTCCTCCTCCTCATTATACTTTTCTTCATCGTCCTCCTCCTCCTTCTCCTCCTCCTCCTCGTCCTCCTCTTCCTCCTCCTCCTCCTCCTCTTCCCGAGGAGCATTCTCTACACGAAGGCAGGGCTGAAAGCTACGTTGTGGAATGGAGGCTGGCCTGTCTGTAGGAAACTTTTAAGGGGAGCTGGTGTGTGACTACCGAGTTCCCCAGCCTGCAGCACAGTAAGTAAGTAAGGGGAAGGCAGCAGTGATCAGGACAGAGGCAGCAGGCTCACTTAACTTCAGTGTGCATCTCTCTCTGTCTGTCTCTGTCTGTCAGTCTCTGTGTCTCTGTCTGTGTGTTTGTCTTCATTATCTTCGAAATAAAAGAATTAGTCATTGTTATTGTCTGTCTGTCTCTGTCTGTCTCTCTGTCTGTCTCTGTCTCTTTGTCTATCTCTGACTCTCTGTCTCTGTCTCTCTATCTCTCCTTTAGATTTTTTTTTTAAAGGATAGTCCTCTGTAAACGTAAGCTTGGGTTTTTATTGACCCGTTTCCTTCGAACATTCGGTCTGAGTGTCAGCCTACGTGTCTGTATGTCTCTCTGTCACTGTCTATCTGTCTCTTTTTCTCCTTCTCTCCTCGCTCTTTCTTTTCCACTCCCCCTTTCCTCCCTCTCCCCCTACCCCTCTCCCCTCTCTCTCCTCTCTCCCCCTCTCTCTCCTCTCTCCTCCACCTTCCTTCTCTTTCTCTCAGGCTCTCACGTTTGAATAAATTTCATGAAAGGCAAGGCCAAAGTAGACTCGCTGCAAGTGCAGCGCTTGCTCACTGACTGACATTTGGCCTGTGCCTGATGATGCCGGAAAACTGACTTGTTTTCTCTGCTGTTGTCACACACTTCTGAACTAAACATAAAGGGTTCGTTAGCACTGATTACCGCCAACTTTATTATTTTATGGATTGATGCAGCAGAGAAAGAGAAAGAGAGAGAGAGGAGAGAGAGAGAGAGAGAGAGAGAGAGAGAGAGAGAGGAGAGAGAGAGAGAGAGAGAGAGAGAGAGAGAGCGAGAGAGAGAGAGCAAGAGAGAGAGCAAGAGAGAGAATTCATTACAGAGAGACAGACATATAGCACAGCCGCCAAGGATGAAATTCTGACATGCAGAGTGACAGCTAGCCAGTTTGCATACATTATACTTACGATTATAATAACCAATATTAGCATGGGAAACAATGAATGTGTGCCTCCCCATCTGACCTTAGCTACCCCTCCCTCCCTGTACCTACACCCACTCCCAGCTACCTTTTCCTGCTACACCTCCCCCCTGTATTCCCCTCTCAAGCTACTCCCCCCCCCCCCCCCCATACTCCCCTCCCCCCTGTACTCCCAAGCAACCGCCCCCTGTATTTCCACCCCTGTACTCCCCTCCCAAGCTACACCCCCCCCCCCATTCCCTTCCCAAGCTACACCCCCCCCCCCCCCCCCCCCCCCCGTATTCCCCTACCCCTTGTATTCCCCTCCTCAAGCTACACTCCCCCCCCCCCCCACTGTATTCCCCCCCCAAGCTACCCCTACCCCCTGTACTTCACACCCCCCCCCCCCCCCTCAAGCTACACTCCCCCCTTGTACTCCCCTTCCAAGCTACCCCTCCACCCCGTATTCCCTTCTTACCTAACCCCCTCCAAACTACCTTCCTCACACCCCCCTCCTTCCTCTATTTCCCTCTCCTCCCCACCAAGTTACCCCTCCCTCCCTCATTCCTTTCGCTATCTACATAAAAATGCTTATACATACAACCAAATTACAAATAAGTTTACAAATTCAAATTCTCTCTCTCTCTCTCTCTCTCTCTCTCTCTCTCTCTCTCTCTCTCTCTCTCTCTCTCTCTCTCTCTCTCTCTCTCTCTCTCTCTCTCTCTCTCTCTCTCTCTCTCTCTGTGATGTTATAAATCATAAACTTCTCCTTAAAAAGCTATCAGCGTACAAACTATCTCTCAACACACTAAATTTAATCTCATCTTTTCTTTCTGATAGACAACAAAGAGTGTCTTTGAACGCATCTATCTCCAGTTTTCATCCAAACGTTTATGGTATACCTCAAGGCTTTGTTTTAGGTCCTTTGCTGTTCTTATTGTATATCAACGATCTTCCTTTAGTTATAGGAACTCAGTGGAAAATGTTTGCAGATGACACCACCTTAGAAATAGTTAAATCAAACGCTCATTAAGTCTATGATACCATGCAAAAAAGTATTGATACCTTGTTAAATGGACACATTTAAACCATATGGCTCTTAACCCACATAAAACTAAATTTATGTTAGTCACAAACAGACAAAAGCATCAGAATCCTACTCAGACATTACCAGATCTTTATATTTCTAATGAAAAAGTTGACCAAGTAGTAAATCACAAAGTCCAAGGTGTAACGATAGACAATAACATATCATGGTCATAACATTTTGAAAGACTTACTGCAAATATTGCATCAAAATTGTATCAGTTTAGAAAAATTAAAAAACTGTTTAGACCTTCATACAGAAAACTATTCTATTATGCATATATTCAGTGTAATATTGATTATGGTTCTACACTGTGGGATCTAGCTAGCAAAGATATACTTAAACCGTTAATAAGTGTTCATAAAAGAGCCATCAAAATTACCGTTGACAAATCAACTTCATTAATAGCATCTGACTACAAACAAGCAAATGTTCTACCTCTCGAAGCAAAACTTCTATACAATAAAGGATTTTTATGCATAAAATACTGCACGAAAATGCTCCATTTGTTCTTAAGAACATGTTTACCGTTAATGAATATCGACATTCACATAAACTGAACCTTCCTTTTACGACAATTACTCTATGCAAATCTAGTCTAAAATATTCTGGAGGATGGTTGTGGAATAATTTACCAGAATTCATAAGATCTGAATCAAACTTTAAAAAATTCAAAATCAGGTTGTATAATTACCTTATGGATTTCTCTGACTTGAGCTGTCTATATCCAAAGATCTATTGAGAACAATATCATATGCATATATATATATATATCCCCCCCCCCCCCCCCCCCCCCCACTGATATTATAATCGGAGTATATTTCGTTTCGGTATACATAGCTTTGATGATCTCTCTCTCTCCCTCTCTCCCCCCCCTCTCTCCTCCCTCTTCCCCCCCCCCCCCCCCCCCACTTCTACTCTCATGTTTGTATTCTCTCTGACACTTAAAAAAAAATGTTGTTCAACAATATGACTCGAAGAAACGTTAGGTATATTTGTCATCATCATTCCATCAAACTCCATACAGTTTATAATAATGTTATCATAATTATTTTGTTTATGATGATTGTGGTGATTATGGGGATTATGATAGAGGTGATGACAACGATGATGATAGTGGTGATGTTTATTGTGATTATTATGATTCACTTTGCTTATATTTTGTCTGTTTACCTTCTTTCTTTCTTTCTTTTCGAGGGCTGGATGTAAAAAAGTCTTGTACTTATTCTATTACCCTCAGAAAATAAAATTTCGTTATCGTTATCGTTATCGTTATCGTCTCTCTTCTCTCTCTCTCTCTCTCTCTCTCTCTCTCTCTCTCTCTCTCTCTCTCACACACACACAACACACACACACACACACACACACACACACCACACACACACACACACACACACACACACACACACAACACACACACACACATGAAGGTTATACACTTTGGCTGGGTGATAGGAATTTTGGCTGTTGAAGGCAGGGACATATATGAGATGAAACAATGGGAAATCTTAGATTTGAAATAAGTATGTCTGGAGGCTGGATTTTAAAGTGTCATTAGTAGGCATTCAGTGAAGAGAAAGAAGGTCATTCCAGATCAATGGACCAGAAATAGAGAAAGATAAACACACACACACACACACACACACACATACACACACACACACACACACACACACACACACACACACACGCTCGGACGCACGCACGCACGCACGCACGCACGCACGCACGCACGAAACACACACACACACACACACACACACACACACACACACACACACACACACACACACACACACACGGGGGAGGGGGGAAGGGGGAACGGGATAGCCTAGTGGTTAGAACATTGCGCTGGCAATCTGATGACCCGGGTTCGATTCCCGTTCAAGGGGATATTTTCCCCTGGAGTTAACATCAGTGCAGACTCCTCTCTCCCCAAAAGTCTTTCGGATGAGACTATAAACCGAGGCCCCGTGTGCGACGCACGCAGAACATCTTGCGTACACGTTAAATCCTGTTCCGCTTTTCGTAAGAGTAGGCCATTGTGTGCCGGTGGGAACAGATGACAGAATTTACAAAACTGCATACACTCGGGGACTGGATGTAAAAAAGCACACGAGTGCTTTTTCGATTATCCTCGATACAAAAGAATAAAAAAGAAAAAAAAAGAAAAACACCTTCTGTGCTTTCTTCTTGTTCTTGTTCTTTTTCTCTGTCTGTCTGTCTTATCTTTGTCCTTGTCTCTGTTTGTCTCTGTTTGTCTGTTTGTCTCTCTGTCTATCTGTCTATCTGTCTCTGTCTGCCTGTCTGTCTGTCTTTCTCTCTTTGTCAGTCTGCCTGTCTGTCTGTCTGTCTGTTTGGTTTCAAGTACCTTACCATACATTACAGGAGTGGTCAATCTAACTTCAGAAGGCTGTTGTCTCTTTGAATGAAAAGGGGGAGTTACAGGTTGTGAAGCTAAGCGCTTTTCATGAGTACAGACAACCACAACGCGATCTTTCCCAGCATAAAAGAACCCATTCTGCTGTAGGCCTGGGTGGGGTGCTTTCCTGACCTCCAAGACTGACACAGGTCAGGAAAGATTGGGGCCCAGTTCCTGGACATGACCTGATTCCTTTGTTTCTGGACAAAGAGTTCGACACACAAAGAAAGGAATACATCTGGAGGAAATGTCCAATTCGAAACCAAAGTAGTGTACTTGGAGAGAATGTGAACTAAACAAAAAAAAAAATCATCATTATCACCACAACCACCTCACTCCCGTCTCCCCCGCCGCCGCCCCGCCGCCACCACCACCACCACCACCACCCCCCACCCACCAACTCCTATCTCATTCATCATTCTTTTCTTCCCCCTTTTCTTCTCTTCTCTTCTTCTTTTTTCTTCTTTTTTTCTTCTTCTTCTTCTCCTCCTCCCCTTTTCCCCCTCCTCCCCCCTCCTCCTCCCTCTCCCTCCTCCTCCCCCCTCCTCCCCCCTCCCCTTCTCCCCTTTTTTTTCCTTTTCCCCCCCTTTTCCCCCCCCCCCCCCCTCCCCCCCCCCCTTTTCCCTTTTTTTTTTCCCCCCCCCTTTTTTCCCCCCCCCCTTTTTTTTTCCCTTTTTTTTTTTTCCCCCCCCCCGGGTCCCCCCCTTTCCCCCCCTTTTTTTTCCCCCCCCTAAAAAATCCCCTTTTCCCCCCCCCCCATTTTCCCTCCTCCCCCCCCCCCCCCTCCCCCCTTCCCCCCCTTTCCCCCCCCCCCCCCCCCCCCTCCCCCCCCTCCCCCTCCCCCCCCCCCTCCCCCCCCCCCCCCCCTTTTTCCCCCCTTTCCTTTTTCCCCCCCTCCCCCCCCCCCCCCCCCCCCCCCCTCCCCCCTCCTCCCCTCCTCCTCCTCCTCTCCCCCCTCTCCCCTTTTAAAAAATAAAATTAAAAAAAGGGTTTTCCCCAACCATTTATTTCGATTTTTCCCCTCCTGAAAAACGCAACCTTTTACAAACAATTAACCCGGGTAAAAAAAGACAGACCGACTGAAGTGACTCTCTGGGTTGTAAAGCCACAAGACACCTACTCACCCTTCCCCCTTACCCCTAAAAAAACCCCCCCTGTCAAACCCAAACCCTCACACCCCCCAACTACTACACCCCCTCCTTCCTCTTGGGTTTTTTGCCCAGCCTTTCTCCTCTCCACCTTCACCTCATGAACAGAAGCTCCTCACTTTTCGCTTGTTTTTGCCCTTGTCTATTCTGTTCTGTTTTTTCCCACCGCTCATTCGACTTTTTCCCTCCAACCATTCGAATCCCC
>CM054151.1:39540228-39542728 GCA_028751875.1 Rapana venosa
ACACCCCGGCAAGCTCGTGTAGATTCACGCACATGCACGTTCTCATGCTCGCACGCACACACACAAACACACACATACACACACACGCGCGCGCACACACACATTTATAGAGACTCAATAACAATGCTATCTCAGTAAACAATATCATGTGTGTTACAAACCATAATAACATAAGAACAAATAACAGAAAAAAATGATCACAGAGAGAAAGAAAAAACAAACAAACACCCCCCAATCTTAAACATTCCACGCACGCACGCACTTACACACAAACACACGACACACTAATATCACGTAATGTGAAAAGACGTTAAATTAAAGAAGAACACAACACACGCACTCACGCGTGTAGGCGCACGCGAGGCTCGCATGCACACAAACAGCACGTAGTCATACCTCTATGTGTGGATTTTGCTGAATGGGTTGGCTGGAGGTCTTAGTCACATTGCTCTTTGTTTTGTTTGTCATTTCGCCCTCTTGGGGATGCCGGGAGCCTGTCAGTATATAATATGGCATCCCCATCTTCTGGAAATTCTTTGCTAGGAGTTCCCTCTTTTCTATCCCCTCTTTGTTTCTGCCTTGTTTCTGCTCTTCCTGTTACCCTCTCCTTGTCTTTTCCCTGCCTTCTTGGACCAATTCTCCTGCCTTTTCCCCCCCAGAAATTCTTAAAAGAAAACAAGTTTCTCCCAGGGCGAAGTCGGATGCGCTGGGCCTGACTTGTCAGGCGCGTAACGACAGCGCAACTAGTTTTCTCTCATATGACAGACAACGATAATTGCTGTCTGAACGTTCAACAAAGAAGAAATATATATATGTATAGATTGGTCTGTATCGTGCTTGTAACATATTACATACGTCAGCGTTTTCGTTCAGAAATACCTACAGAATGGTCTGTATCATGGTTCTAACGTATGATATACGTAAGAGTTTTTTTTCCAGAAGTACGTGTAGATGTGTTTGGTATTATGTTTGTAAACACTATATACGTCAGTGTTTTTGTTCAGAAATATGTATAAATTGGTATGTATCATGTTTGCAAACACTATCATTTTTATACGTCAGTGTGTGTGTGTGTGTGTGTGTGTGTGTGTGTGTGTGTGTGTGTGTGTGTGTGTGTTTTACTTGTGTTTAAAAAAAAAAAGAAATATGCATAAATAGGTATGTATTATGCCTATAAACACTATGTACGTCCGCGTTTTTGTTCAGAAGAATGTAAAGATGTGTATGTTTACAAACACTGCACACGTCAGCATTTCTATTTAGAAGTATGTATATGTGTACTTGCATTAGGTTTGTAAACATTATACACGTCAGCATTTCTGTTAAGAAATATTGATAGATGTTTTTGTATATTGTTTGTAAACACTATATACGTCAGTGTTTTTTTTCAGAAGTACGTATAGATATGTTTGTGTCATGTTTGTAGACACTATACACGTTAGTGTTTTGGTTCAGAAATATGTATAGTGGGTATTGCCATGTTTGTAAACACTCGGAGCTTTTAGAGGAAAAAAAATTAGACATTCAGAATATCACCACTGATAGATTTTCAAATAGTTTTAGCGGGATACCAGATATACTACTACTATACTACTACTACTACTACTACTACTACTACTACTACTACTACTACTACTACTACTTCTACTTCTACTACTACTACTACTACATGGAATTTATACAGCGCAATATCTTGCAAAAATACAAATCAAAGCGCTTTCATTCATCCTAGTCTTTCACATGCAGCCAGTTACAATTAATAGATTTTCACAAATTAAAATGTAAACACACATGTGCGCACAATTGATAGTTTTTACAAATTCAAATGTAAACACACACACACACACACACACACACACACATACACACACACACGTGCGCGCGCGCGCGCGCGCGCGTGCCTCCCTTCCACACACACACACCTTCTGCTGAAAAAAGCTTCTTGGAACCGTGTCAACAGCCAACGAAAGTATTCTTTACGTGGACATTCAATAAGTGTCAGAGTGTGTCATTTTCATAACAGACTGGTGGGAAGTATGATCTACAGGTTCAGATTGGATGCATTTAGGACTAATTTTGTAAACATATAATTTGTCTATGTGGTTCTGACTTATCATCTAAGCATGTCATTCTTCATTGTGAACTACTTCGACCATATTTTTCTGGTACAGTTGTAGATAAGATTTCAAATATGTCATTTGAACAATTATTGGCCGATAATGTGGTTATGTTGGAGATAGTTAGTTGTTTAGTTAGAAGCTCTGTTGGCAAACTTTTGTAATCATTCTTGCTGCAGTTTAAGCTGTGCAATGCCTGTCCCCCCACCTCACCCTGTCCCTCCCATAATTTCTTTGTATTCTTTTCCTTTTATCTCGTGCACAGACACTTATAGGTAAACACACACACACACACACACACACACACACACACACACACACACACACATCCTACACCACATCACACACACACACACACACACCACCACGCACGCACGTAGCAC
>CM054151.1:39547697-39645197 GCA_028751875.1 Rapana venosa
TAATTTTTTAAATTATAAATAATACTTCACAAAATTTATTGTCATTAATGTTTGACAGCCAATTGTCTACAAGACTAGTCAATGCCGTATGGCACGAGGGACTTTTTCTAAATCCAGACTGATTTGGGTGAAGTAAGTTGTTAATATCTATATAATGGACTATGTGTTTATTCATATGTTTTTCCAAGGGTTTTGAAAGGTAAGATAAAATTGATTGGCCTATAATTTGAGGGATCGGAAGTGTCTCCAGACTTGTGGATCGGAATCACACTAGCAGTTTTGAAAGCGTTGGGGAAATAGTTCTTATGAAGAAAAAGGTTATAGATATGTGTCAGAGTGTCTGTAATAACTGGAGCTGAGAGTTTCAGTATTCTGCCATCTATTCCATCACGTCAGGTCAGAGACTCCCTCTGCTACTGGTAACCATGTAACCCAGTACCACCTGCCACATGTGGGGAGTAAACCCAATAAAAAAAAATCCGACCTGGAGAGGGATGGGCTCCGCCAGGTTTGATTTGCCCAAGACACATCCATGAAGAAGACAGCCAGAATCTCCATACCGGATCGGTCGTCGCCCGGGTTACCAAGGACCGCGCCTTCTGTTGCTCATCAGGACAGAGGTCGAAAGTATGCTACTGATGTAAAACACAGCAAAATCCGTGCCAGAAACAACACTATCATTGGCACATGGAATGTACAGACACTAAGAGCTGCAGGCAAAGTGGAAGAACTGACACATGAGATGTCCAGATATCAATGGCACATCCTTGGGCTCTGCGAAGTAAGGTGGAAAAACGTGGGAGAAACAACGACCCAGGAAGACCACAAATTATACTACAGTGGAAAACAGGATAAACATGTACATGGCATGGGGTTTCTCGTTCACAAAGACACCGTGAACACCGTCATGAGCTGTCAGCCTGTGTCCAGCAGACTTATTACCATCCGCCTGAGAGCAACCCCCTTTAACATAACTGTAGTACAGGCATACGCCCCTATATCAGACTGCACAGATGAAACCATAGAAGAATGTTATGACCAGCTACAAGAGGTTCTGAATCAAACTCCCAAGAGAGACATCCTTGTTGTGCAAGGTGACTGGAACGCCAAGGTAGGAGAAGATGCATGGAAAGATTGGGAGGGTGTTTGTGGGCCACATTGCAATAACCAATCAAATGAAAGAGGCTTGAGACTCCTGGAGTTTGCCAGTAACAACCACCTCCAGCTAGTGAATACACTTGGCCCACACAAGAAATCAAGAAAATGGACATGGCATAGCCCAAATGGAGAACACCACAACCAAATAGACTACATCATGGTGAAAAGACGGTTTCAGTCTAGCGTTACATCGCACAGACACGAAGTTTTCCAGGAAGAACATAGGGAGAGATCATGATCTTGTGATGATGACTTTCCGACTACGTCTAAAGAAAATCCACAAGCGGAACAACATCAGGATCAAATTTGACCTCGAGAAGCTGAAGGACCCAGAGGTAGTAGAAATGTTTCAAGCAAGGAAAGGTGGAATGTTTGCAGCACTCACTGTGATAGACTCAGACATAGATACACTGACGAATAGTTTCAATACATCAGTGACTGAAACAGCAAGCGAGCTTCTTGGCAAACACCGACCAGTCAAAAAACCATGGGTCACCCTAACATCCTACAACTATGCGACAAGCGTAGAGAGTTGAAGAAAAAAGAAAAATGAAACAAAAGAAAGAGCAGAACAATATAGGGCAGTCAACAAAAGAATCAGGAAGTCCATGACGGAGGCAAAAAGAGAAATGGATCGGTGAACAGTGCCAAGACATTGAAGAGAACATCAAGAAAAACAATAGCAAAGAAAGCATATCAGCTGGTGAAAGACCTGACTAGCATAAAACAGGGAAAAGGTTTAACAATCCAAGACAAAAATGGGAAGTGTCTCACTGACGACCAGGATATTCTGAACAGATGGACAGAATACTACTCCGACCTGTATAACTATAGAACCGCAAAAGATCCAGAAGTCCTTAATGTACCCGCAAGCAAAGACACAGACAGTCACCCTATCCTCCGAGAAGAAGTGGAAACAGCAGTCAGATCGCTGAAAAAGGGGAAGTCAGCAGGGGCTGACAACATTCCAGCTGAGTTGGTTCAAGCTGGAGGGGAAGCCATGATCAGCGCCCTACTAAGAATCTGCAACAAGGTCTGGCAGACAGGAAAATGGCCAACACCATGGACACAGTCACTCATCATCACCCTCCCCAAGAAAGGAAATCTACAACAATGCCATAATTACCACACAATCAGCCTCATATGCCACCCAAGCAAGGTCATGCTGCAGATAATATTGAATAGACTGACACCACAAGCAGAGACCATCATTGCTGAGGAACAAGCAGGTTTCAGAGCAGGGCGCAGCACAACAGAACAGATATTCAACCTCAGAATATTATGTGAGTGGTACCTTCAACATCAACAAGACCTTTACCATGTATTTATCGATTTTAAGAAGGCATTTGACAGGGTGTGGCATGCAGCTTTGTGGCAACCATGAATTTGTACAGCATCAATGCAAACCTGATCAGAGTCATCAAACAGCTGTACAGCGAGGCCACCAGTGCAGTGTACTACAACAACAACATTGGAGAATGGTTTTGAACAACAGTTGGAGTAAGGCAGGCTGTCTACTCTCACCCACTCTTTTTTCAACATCTTCCTTGAGAGAATCATGGCTAATGCACTGGAACATCATGAAGGATCAGTCAGCATTGGTGGCAAAAACGATCACAAACTACGCTTCGCAGATGACATTGATGGAATAGCAGGATCAGAAAAAAGAGCTTGCCAGCCTAACAGAACACCTGAATAAAGGCCTCCAAAACATACGGCATGGAAATCAGTGCAGAGAAGACCAAACTGATGACTAATAACACAACGGCATTAGCACTGATATCAGGGTTAATGACCAGAAGCTGGAAACAGTTCAAGCTTCAAGTACCTGGGAGCCATTGTATCAGACCATGGATCCAAGCCAGAAGTAGTATGCAGGACTGCACAGACAATAACAGCACTGTCAAACTAAACACATCTGGAGAGATAAAAATATCTCACTTATCTCCAAGATCAGACTAATGAGCTCCCTTGTCATATCCATGTTTCTGTATGCCTGTGAATCATGGACCCTGACTGCAGATTTGGAGAGAAGAGTACAGGCGTGGAGATGAGATGCTTTCGGAGACTCCTTGGCATCTCCTACAAAGACCACATAAGCAACGAAAGCGTGCATAAACAGAATCCAGCAAAACCATTGGACCCTATGAGAACCTTCTAACGATCGTGAAAAAAAACGGTAAACTTAAATTGGTAATGGGCATGTCACAAAATCCAAAGGACTTGCAAAGACAATTTTACAAGGCACTGTCCAAGGAGGAAGAAGAAGAGGAAGACCAAGGAAGAGCTGGGAGGATAACATCAGCGAATGGACAGGCCTAGAACTCAACAAAACCCTGAGAAAGGCAGAACAGAGAGAGGAATGGAGGGAACTGGTTGTTGAGTCTTTGAGGGTGCCCCCACGGTCGTCAGACTACGGGACAGATAGATAGATAGATAGATTCCATCAAGACCACGCGTACTTGATTGTTTGAGGTGAGTCAGGTAATTATAGACCTCAGAAACAGATATGAATGGTATGTGGAGTTTTGATGGAATACGGTTTTCTTGGCAGTATTGTTTTAGTTCACTGAGATCATTGGACTTCGTGTTATCATTGTTAATTATGTTAGAAGAAATATTAATGAAGTGATTGTTTTGTTTTTCGGGCAGAATTATCTTTAATTTACGTTAGATGTGGAAGACAATTGATTATTTGTTATTTGATTAAAATTGCTTTTCCATACAGTCTTTTGGAATTTATTTGGATGAAAGTAATTTTGGAAATATTTCTTTTCTCTCGCCGTTTTTTGTGAGTTTATGGCATTTCTTAATTTTTTTGCCTCTGTTTAATAATTTATGTTAATTTAAAGAAATCTCTAAGAAACATGCTTTTCTAGTCCTTTGTAAAACAAGGTGTTTTGCGGACATGTTTATCCTTTGTTTTTAATGGGCAATGTTTATTAAAAGATTTCGAGAGAGAGAGAGAGAGAGAGAGAGAGAGAGATCACTTAAATGTCCATTAAACTTGTAACTGCTTTCATATCTACAAAGAATTGTTTGCTATAACTATAAAAATATATATATATATTTATTATTTTAAATATTATATTATATATAATTATATATTTGTGTGTGTGTGTGTGTGTGTATGTTTTTTCAGTAAAAGTCAGTGAAATCTTTAAAATGGTAATAATAAAAAAGCTCCAATATTGATACACTTCCATGTTGACCTCCATGTGGTGTGAGTATCAAACAAACAGTAAAACATTGAATTCACTCCTAGTGACTTTCGCTCTGCCTCAGGGATCAGTTTTGAAATAATAATAATAATAACAGAAAAATCAAAATGAACTTCTTTTGTGCCAGCATTCGTCTTAAAAAGATCCCGACATTGCATAAAATATGTATAGGAACAAAATAGTGTTTAGAGCAATCATTGCCAATAACAATATAAGGGAGAGAACTCAAGAAAAAAAGTTTGAGCTGAAGTTGCGATTGTTTCCCTTTGATTGCTGGTTACTGTTTGTGTTCAATGTATTTTGTTGTTGTATTTTATAAGGCTAAAATGTTTTACAGCTGGGCGTGTGGCACATCTTATTTGTTCGGGGGATGCGTCAGTTGAGCAAAGATCGTGTTACTCACCTTTGACCTCTCTGTGATTTCAGCGTGACGATCTATTCCTATTTTCTGCTTGAAATCTCAACGCTAGTAAATTATATTTAGTCACTGACCCTCATGGGATGGTTCCAATAGTTTTGACTGGACATACATCTACCTACACCCCCCCACCACTACCCCCCCCCCCCCCCCCTCCCCAACAGCATAATGAGATAAAGGCTTTAAGTAGAAGAGATACGTGTTGGTATGAATGCACATTAAAAGACTATTCCAAACTATATAAAAAGTATGTTGCCAAAAACATGGCAAAGAAATAAAATAAAATTAACAAATACCCAGAACAATTGAAAATACTCTAAAGTTGGAAAACAAAAAATTGTGAACTACTTGTAACGGCAGCTGTGAAACAAGCAAAATGTAGATTCCGACGATCATACTTTACAAAAAAGAGAATACTGGGGATTGCAATAGAGACAAGGCTATCTCACATAATAACTCTGGATTGGTTAAAACTTCCTGCAGAGACTTATCTTGAAATAATGGTTAAAACGTTTTTAAATCTTGACATTGATACAGAACATGAACATTGGAAAATTTTTCATCGCGTACACAATGTATATTTTTGGCACATTTTGCTCGAAAGGCATTTTGTCAACCTTTTCATGAAAATGAATACCACAGTAAGATGGAACCCAGCAGAAAGCAGCATTTGAACCCTTCAGAATTAGAAAATGTACCAACAATTTAATTTCAGTAATAAGATTCTGCCTAACGGTCGATGACGAGTTACTGAGAGACTGTAATGCAGATTTAGAATCAACTCAGAACAAAATCTGCAAAACAGTATTGGGGAAATCAAGCAGAAAGTACAAAGCCATCAAAATAGCAGTAAGTTCAGCAGTAAAGATGGAATTATTTTTGCCGATGTGATATGACTTTTCAATCTTTAAAGCTGGAATGATGAATGCTGCCCCTGCTTCCTTGTTTTTAAGAAGGGATCCGTCTGTGTATATCTTAAGATGAGAAGGATATGTGTGATATGTGACCTTTGTTCACCTTTGCGCCTGGCGGCAGCATGGCGAATGTCTCTTGTGTTTGAGTGCGTAGTGTGTGTGTTTATACCTGGTCCTGTTGGGAAAGTTTTATATCTTCATGTTTGTATTTTCTCCCTGAATCCCACGGTCAGAATATTTTTGTTCCATATTATTGACTTTTCGAAATATTTCAATTTAAGTTCTTCATCTTCAAGTCGATTTTTTTAAATTAATTTGTCTTCATGAGTTGTATTTTCTTTATGTGCTGGTCTCTGTGACCCACTTAAAATCTGACCCTGCTGCCCGCTAATTTTTGCACGGGGTTCACGTTGCCCCCCCATCAACCCCCGTGTTGTCAATTTTGAAAAAATGGCGGTGAAGGTACGGACATAAGAACAATACTTCACGTAAATTCCACCTTAAAACCTGAGTTTTGTAAAAAAACAATGCACACTGGCTCCTGAAATAATGCGCATATTTTGAAACTTAGGCATTCACGCCGCAAAAACCAGACGGGGAACACGGGGAGGGGTCGTCACGCCATGGCAGGGGTTCCCTCTCTCGTGCCCCCCCCTCCCTCTGACGTCACTTCTGTAACCCGCTGTCAACGATTCTTACCCCGACGCCGTCCACCCGACTTTTCAGCTTTCGTTTCTCTGTTATCGTGAATCTGACAATGTAATTGTGTTCTGATGATGAAGTGTATCATGCATGTTATGTCAAACACCCGAATCATGCCTCCTCTTCCCACCACTCGAAATCCCCCCCCTCTACTACCTCCTATTTCCATTAATCCATCCACTCATTCCCCACTCCCCGCCTGATCAATACATTCTTTTGCATCTCTACTCCCCATACCTGTAAAACCATCCAATCTGTCTGTTTCTTACCACGCTTAGCCACAATCTCCACCATACGCCTTCCATCCCTTCTCTGATTCTTGTCCAAACTCAGCCACTTACATCTTCAACCTCTCATCACCTTCAGATCTCCTTCAAGTTTGTCTGTTCAAGGTGCAGTTCTGTCACAAATGGAAAAGCCGACTACATTTTCCGATTTCAGTCCTCTGAAAAAAACTTGACCAACCTTCCCCACTGAAACATTGGCTAAGACCACATGCCATGACCAAAATAAAACAGCTGACTCCTCCAGATATTAAAACTAGTTTCTTTCCCAGACTCTCTCGATGAGGTGGATTGCCATAATTTTCAAACACACATTGAACCAAGCTCTTTCTTTCAGCACATCCCCATTCCCACACGACTCTATTCCACCTTTTTTCCACTTATAAACTCCGACTATCGACTTTAAATATTCTTTTATATGTTAATTAGATTATTTCTAAACTATGCTTTTTGAAGTTTGCGAAATCAACTCAACTTACCTGGCCACTCCTATTACGTTCTGTTGCCTTACCGCCCACCTCCTAGCCGAAGAACACCTGACATCTTTTCTGTTTTTCTCATCAAGACTTTCAGTCACTTCCTCGACCACTACAGCCTCGCCACTACTAAAACTTAATAATTCTCGGTGACGTTTAACGTCCCATTTCGACAACCAGTCTTCACCAGATGTCATACGTCTTTCTCTTTCGCCCTGTCCACCCATTCGCTCTCCCAACTGGTAAACGAAGCAACGCACACGATCTGGCCATAGTTAGACTGGCTGATTAACTAATGCTTCCTTTTAATCTTGTGACATCTGTGTTTCTGTCACTACGAACTGCATTCTGATCATTTTCCGCCATTCTTTTCCACCTCAACATCACAAAACCTGTCAGACGAAGAAAGATGTTTCTCGTCGCAATCTTAAGCCTAGACATTCATACTTTTCTCTTCCCAAGCTTCCCGAACGTTGTTTTTCAAAACCTCTGAACCACACTGACCTCTCTGAATACTATAACACTGTTCTCCGCCAATTGCTTGATGAGCATGCACCTCCTACTGACCATCTCCTACCTGACAGACCCTGTCGCCATGGTATAACCCAAGACATCCTGATAGCGAAGGGCAAACGCCGGCAACTAGAACGGCAGTGCGAAATCAAAAACCGAAAATCAACAAACAGCTTTGCCGAAAACAAATAAACAAAGTCACCACTCTTAATCATTCAGCAAAGACAGAATACTACTCCTTCCCAAATTCTCTGTGCTACATCCATAAAACTCTTTTCCCCTCACCTCAAATCTCCTTGGTCTGCAAAAACAACTCCTCTGCCTACCACCCACAGCCTGGCTGAACTTCCATCATCTTTCTGACCTTCTTTTCAGACAAAGTCCACAACATACGCCCAGAACTGGATCAGGACTCATTTCCAGCCTCACCTCCTGATCCCCCATTCACTGCACTACCTCTCTTTTTTCCTTCTGTTCCACAATGAAAAAAGAAAATCATAACAAGATTCGCAAGGAAATGACTATAAAATCATGCGATCCTTCGATTCCCATACACCTGCTCCTGGTTTTTTCTCACAATCCTTCCACAACGTAGTACCTATAATCACTAAAATAGTAAACTCATCTCTCTTCTGTCAGTACATTTTCCACTAGCTCTTAAAACTAACCGCAATAGTCACAACTCTACGAAAAAGCACGAACCTCGATCCCAACATTCTGAAGAATTATAGACCTGTCTGTCTCAAACTTACCCTTTGTGCTCTAAAAGTACTAAAAAGAGTTGTTCTCAACAGCTCAACAGTCACCTTCATATCAAAGATCTCCTTCCCCTTTTCAATCTGCCTATCGCCCCAACCAAAGCACCGAAACCACACCTAGTCCATACTTAGATACACTTCTACTTGCCGTCTGATGCTGGAAAAATCGTCCCTCCCTCACTCTTCTTGATTTATCTCAGCCTTCCGACACTATAGATCCTCAATCTTCTTTCTCGCCTCCAAAAACGTTTGGATACAATGGCACTGCCCTCACCGGGGTACTTCATACTCACAGCACGATTCCAGAAAGTTATGTGAAAACAAAATTCATCAAAATCTGTCAAAAATGGAATGTGGAATTCCACAGGATCAAGTCCTGGTCCCCCGTTTTCCTCTTTACCTCTACACTGTCAAAGCTCCACTCTCACATATAATAAACAACCACCATAATGAATCATCATTTCTATGCCGATGACACTCAGCTTCAGTGCAGTGGATACTGGTGAAAACTTGCCTTCCCTCTCCTGACAAATTATGTCCTACTGGCCCTTCAAGACATTCAAAAACTGGATGACTCAGAACAAGTTACAACTTAATGCCGATAAAACCGAAGCCATGCTCATAGGACCCAACATAATCGTTTCCTCCATCAACAACAACAACAATCCTCCAAAAAATACAATTCAGCAGGCAGTGCCTCAGTTCCTTTGTTCCAACTCTGTGAAGTATCTTAGGTATATTTCTGAACTAACACATACACTCACTATGAAAAAATTCATCACCCTACCTGCCAGTCTTGCTACTATCAATTACGGTGCGCATAAGTGCGATTCGCAAGTATCTGTCCACCTGATGCAACTCCAAGCTCGTCACATCTCTCATTCTTTAACGTTTAGACTACTGTATTCCCATTCTGGCTGGCCTACCACATCATCCATCCACCTCAATCAACGCATACAAAAACTCTGCACGCTACTGGTCCTAAGAAAGAAAAGATCCGAACACATCCCTCCTCCTTCTGCGATCCTTCACTGGCGCCAGTCTCACAAGACGAGTAAATATCAATACCCTCTGTTTCAAATGTCTCCACAAGATCGCCACAATCCTATCTTTGTAACTGTCTTTCACCTGAACACTCCATCCCGTTTCCCGTCGTTCAGCCTCCGATACTTTAGTGCTTTCGAACACCCAGATTCAAAACAAACCACTGTTGGCTGTCGAGCTTTTTCCTGTTTTCTCTGGTCGTCCACTTGGAAATGACCTCCCCTCTTTTTCACTTCGCCAAAAACCTTCACTTGATTACCTTCAAATCCACCTCAAAACAACACTTATTTCCCTACCTGACACTTCCACCCTCATATCCGTCTCTACTTTTCAACAGCATTCTTCATCTCCTAAAGTGTGTTCGCGGTGTGTTGTGTGTGTGTGTGTGGTGTGTGTGTGTGTTGTGTGTGTGTGTGTGTTGTTGTGTGTGTGTGTTTTTGGTGTGTGTGTGTGGGTGTTGTGTGTTTGTGAGTGTGTGGTGTGTGTACATACACGTGCATAAATGGAATAATGTTCTTTAATTTATATATTGAGGAAAGTTGCATGCCCGTAAATGATTGAGTGCAAGCGCTTCGATTTGTTTTGTTTTACAAGATTTGGCGCGATATAAATTCCATAATAGTATTTATTATTATTATTATTATTATATGTACTTCTAGGTGCACATTTTGTAAGAGCCAAGAATAAGCACATTTTCTTCGTTTTAAAGAGAGATGGTGGATATCCAAATCTGCTTTCGGAAGTTCCCATTTTGGACAAGGGGTTAAAAGAGGTGTGGAATTTTGCCAGTTTTTAAGGATTGATACTCGACTCTTTGAGGAGATCGGAAGTGTAAGAACTAATAGTGACAAGATAAGAGATATTTTTAGTCTCTCTGGGAAACTCTAAAGTCGCTCTAATTGAATTGTTAATTGATTGCGTGTGTGTGTGTGTGTGTTGTGTGTGTGTGATGTGTGGTGTGTGAGGTGGTGTGTGTGTGTGTGTGTGCGGACTGCATGCGTGCGTGCGTGCGTGCTTGTGTGTGTGAGTTTTTTGTTTATCTATTAGTGTCAGTACCGAGATAAAAGAAAAAAGATACAAAAAAATTATGAGGGACCGGGAATGATGGGGTGGGGGGCATTGGAGAGCTTAAACTGCAACGGAACAATTACAAAAGTTGCCAACAGGCTTCGAACTTAAAAACTACTATCTCCAACATAAAACACATTATCGGCCAATAATTGTTCAAATGACATATTTGAAATCTATCTAAACTGTACAGAAAAATATGGTCGAAGTAGTTAACAATGATGAATTAACAGTTTAAGGAGATAAGTCAGAACACATAGACAAATTCTCAGTTTACAGAATTGAGTTCCAAAATGCATCCCATTCTGACCTGTAATCAAACTTCCCACCAGTCTGTATGAAAATGACACAAACAATGACACTTAATTAATGTTCACTATAGAAATACTTTCGTTGGCTGTTGACAACGGTTTCCAAGAACATTTTCACAGAATATGCCCTCCTGACGTTTGTGTAGAAGGTTCAAAGGTGCTGAGTCACTTCAGAGTCCGTGTCCATAGCAGCAGCTTTGGCTCAACTGGTCACTTTCTCTCGTTGCCGTGGATTCCACAAGTGACGGAATCCAGCAGAAAGTGCAAGGGTAGTACCTCGTAAGGAAAAAAATGTATAAGGTGACAAATGTCAATGATTAAATTCCCCCCTCCTTACCACACCCCTAGTAATGCTTTTAATGCTTGCAACAACCGACTTAGAATCAATACCAAAAAATGTAAATGTACAAAAAGGTACAGATATCCCGTGACCAATGGTGTCGGAGAGGAGCGAGGCATCAGAGCACCTCACATTTTTAAAAATTCTCCAGGACCAGCATATTGAGCGGCGCCCCCCTCCTCCACCCCTCGCTGCTGACTCCTAAAGCGAGGCAGATTCCATTTACAGCTGGGTGAACTGGGGAGTGTACTGGGGTGAAAAATGCCAAGCAGCAAACGGATTATGTACACCGCATTACCTTTTTGTAACCACGCTCGACGCGCTTAACTTTGGCTGGGTAACAGCGAGTACTCGCCCACTGAGCTATCCCGTGCCTACCTCTGAAAATAATCTCTTTAAAAAATGTATCAACGTTGATAAAACATGATAGCATGTTGTGGCCATATGGTATTTGGAACCTTGAAAACTCAGGGAGGAACAATGCGGTGGAAGTGTGAAATATTCGAGCCAAAGTAATTATTTCAAATATATTTTGTATGCGAAAAACATTCCCCAAAACAATCTACAAAGTCAGAAGGAACAATGCGTGCTAAACTGGAAGTGGAACCATTTCCAGCAATTTAAAAATTGAAAATGTCTATTTTATGTGTGAAACACTATATTATCTTAAGAGTCACTACAAAGTCAGAGGAGACCAATATGTGACCATACTATTAAAATAAAGAAATTATCCACAAATAACCCAGTTATAACCTTTGAAAACAGTATAGATAGACCTTCGGCAATTATGGGGGTTGAAATTCCTCGTTTCTATAACTCCCTTTCCTTTCTGCCCCCCGCCCCACCTCCATCACTCTTCTCTCTCTCTCCTCTCATCTCACTCTCTCTTCTTCCTCTCTTTCTCTCTCTCGTCTCTCTCAAAAATTTACAAAACCGCATACACAGACGGGGACTGGTTGTAAAAAAGCACACGAGTGCTTATTACCATGTTCATCGATAAAAAAGAATATAATATATAGCGATAAAAGAAATAAATCTCTCCATCTACTCCTGCAGTTACTCTTTTTAAACTAACAGCCCATCTCCCTGCCTTTATTTGTGTATCAGCCAAATCTCAAACTATTTCTTATCAACTTTCTGAGGAGCTGCCCGAAGTCAGAACGTGTCGGCTGTGGCCAGCGGCAGACCTTCCTGCATACAGAGTGACATAGCACAGGAGAATGGAACCAGGCAGCTACACATTCTAACCCACATAATACAAAACTGATTGATGATCTTGCCAGTTTCGTCATCAGACAACACTGCACTTTGTCCTCAATCTTAGATGATTCATAAAAGCACACCAGTCTCCTGCTAAACTTTTCACATCATTTCATTACCTCAGACAGAGAATTTGACGGCAGATAAATTCAAAGAATTGATTATCTCACCAGAAATTGATGAGCAGATGAATTCAAAGATTGATTACTCAGACAGAAAATTGCGATAGCAGATAATTCAAGATTTTTATTATCTCATCAGCGAAAACTGATGCAGATCAATTCAACACAACCAGAAGCTACTCACAGCATAAGCTACCTGTTTGTATGCTGCTATGCTGGTTATGTTTTCATTATGACATGCTTGTTTCCTGTTCAATTAAATGAATAAACTTTATTAAACCAAATTTTAAAAATTCATTACTCAGACTAGAGAAATAGAGTCAGATAACTTCAAATCTATTTATTTTCTCAGACAATTTTGATGCAGCTAAAGTTTCAGTATGTTATTATCTCAAAAGACAAATTCAATTCAGATAAATTCACAGATTGTATTATCTCAGACAGGAGAAATTGATGCAGATAAATTCAAAGATTTTCAATATCACGAACCACAAATTTCATTAAGATAAATCCAAATAGTTTATTATGTCAGACAGAGAAATCAAGGCCGATAAGTTCACAGTTTTCATATATCAGTCAGAGAAATTGATGCAGATAATATTCAAAGACGGGTGTGTGTGTGTGTTGTGTGTGTGTGTGTGTGTTGTGTGTGTGTGGTGTGCGCGCGCGCGCGCGTGAAAAAAGGTAAAGGTTGTCCCAATAACCACCATATGGTCGTAGGGAGGCCAGGCATCAGAGACCCAACTTGCTGAGTAGAGCCAGCCATATTGAGGGCAGGCGCCCATCTCCACCCCTTTTGCTTTAACCATCCTCTTGACCCCAAACCGGAACAGGTACCCAGATTACAGCTGGGTGAACTGGGGGCCTGTACTGATGTCCAAGGTGATGCAAAAGTCACCCATCCAAGTGCAAGAGGTGTGACTTAGCATATAAGAAATCATTATAGCCTCTATATCTTCCAACACAAAAACCAAAAGCGCTTGCAAAACAACCTATTCTTACACATTCATAGCAACCAAATAGCAATGAAAAACTTAGATTAATCAAATTCAAATGTACACACCAGCATGCTTCTTCTCTCTCTCTCCCATCTCTCTCTCTCTCATCCACCAATAATCCTCTCTTACTCTCCAATTCTCTCCTGTCGCCTCTCTCTCTCTCTTCTCATCTAATACTCAGTGCTTTTTACCTCCAGTCCCGACGGGCGGGACTGATTAAAAAGCACATGAGTAACTTATTCATCCAGGAAAAAAAAGAATTTGTCTCTATTACTTTACAATGGTTAGATGTTCTTTTTAGGACTTTAATTGGGGTTTCCCCCTCTTTATTGTGTGAGTGTATGCGGTAATTGCAATTATTTTTATTATCATGACATTCAAGTTGTAGGGTTATAATTAAAAAAGTGTTTGGTGTTGTTGCTCATGTTCTCTGTGATTATTTATATATTTAGTATAATACCCTGACACCACACACACACACCCACACACACGCACAACACACAACACACACACACTACACACACACACACACACACACACACACACACACTCACTCACTCCATACTCTCCCTTCATGACCTGTATAGGTTTAGATTCTTCTTTTGTTTTGTTTCTTGTTTTTAATTGTTGTGATTTTGATGGGTTTTGTGTTTTATGTCTTTATATGACATATATTTGGAAACGTGGTATGATAAAAAAAATGACGTAGTTGAGGGTTGATAGTTGTACTGTTGTGGAAATATTAATTGGATATTTTATCTTTGAAATACACACACACACTCTTGTCTCAGTCTCATGTCTCTCTCACTATCTCTACCTTTTTTAGTTTGCTTATAGTTATGGTTGTTATCCTCTGATGAAGGATTATATTATTTTATATTTTCTATTACTTATTGGGACTTGTACCTCTGTACTTTAAGTCTGAACGATTCCGTGCACCTTTTTCAATATGTTATTGTTATGTGTAACATGTATATGTTAACCATTTGACATGTGTAGATGGTTTATCTTATGACGTATTAGTTTGGTTGTTATTGCTTTCTTGGTTTTGTTGTTGTTGTTGTTCTTCTTTTTTTTTTTTTCTCCACTTCTTTTTCTTCTTAGTTGGTTTGTTTTTTACTTTCTCTTTTGTTTTGTTTGTTTGTTTTGGTTGTGGGAATGTGTGCGGGGTGGGTTTTTTTTTTTTTTGGGGGGTTGGGGTGGTGGGGGGGTGGATATTTTTAGGGTTTTCTTTTATTAGTTTGCTTTCGGGTGGGGGGTGTGTGGGGGGTTTGTTGATGGCGGGGGGGGCACTGCTTTGATAAAGGGTTATTTTCCCCATGTTTCCTACTGTGAGAGGGACTGTTATAAAGTGTTGTTATTATTAGTTGTTATACATAAGGCGCGGGACTAGATCTGTTAAAAAAAAAAAAGCACAAGTGTGCTCTAATTCATTATCTCGAAATAATAAAAGAATTTGTCATTGTCATTGTCATTCTATTGTCTCTCCTCTCTCTCTTCTCATCTCTCTTCTCTCTCTCTCTCTCTCTCTTCTCTCACATCACCACCCACACAACAACACAACCACACACACACACACACACACACACACGCTGGTTCAACATTTTCGCAGAGGTGAGGGGTATCGGCAGTTTGAAGGAAGAAGAGGAACGGTTTCCAAGATGGAACAGAGTTGAGGGAAAAGTCTAAAATTTTAGATCAATAAATATTTCATTGATGCCTGGAATTTAACAGCAAACAGTGGATTATCCCCTCATCGATCATCGACTCAAAACTTGCGGCACGTTTTAGTTACAAACCTAGGCAACAATATTGAATGCCGCTTTTCCCTATCTCTTTACTAAAACTGAAAGTCATACTAATTTATTTTTGTATTGGGTTAAGTTTTTAATTGTAAAAACTATAAAATTCATGGGATTTATATTTGCTATAATGGTCCACAGAAAAAAAAAAAAGAGTTGAAGAGGGAGAAAGAAAATGGGGTAGGAGAGACCACACGCCTCCACCCGGGGCTGATTGAATGACACACAGCAAGGGTCGACAACTCAACACACAATAAGAGCGTCAATAGGCTTTGACAAATTCCTGAATAACGGGAGATTTCAATAGGTAGCGACTCTAGGGTGTCTTCCCGCCCCCGGAAAGAAATAGCTAGACATGTTTCCATTAACATTCGGTTCCCCAAGCGCAAGACTAGGTTTTTGTCAAATCAGCTACGGTATATTGCCAGTAACAGTGCAACGTCTCAGAGAACTCTAGGTTGTTAGAAACCGAAGCCATCAGACTCTTCGGTGTCTCTGTCATTTGGCAGTGTGAAGTTTGTGCATGGTGATGACATGCAGAGCCTTATTTCATTAAATAAAAGTTGTTTTGATGATTTTATCTTACCTGTACCTTGCCCTTACGTTTGTTAGGTTCCAGAACAACCCTCTCACCATACCTAAATACAGGATCTGCGAGCTTTACAATGGAAGATAATGCATAACTGCCTTTTGGTGCTGCCTTGTGCCACTAACGAAAATGATGTGGTTCTAAAAATAGGAAACGGTCTGTCGAGTATCCCAAAAAAAGAATCACTCAGCATGACGAACCCCTGGTAAACTTGAGCTCACCTTAACATTCGTCTTTCCTCTCTTCCGTTGAAGCGTGTGGTTCTGCTGGGCTTTTCTTTGCTATAGGCTGTGGACGTCGGGCCGGTCTTAAATATTTTCATTTCACGTCAGGTTATAGCCTTGACCGTTCTTTGGCTAGTTCCACCTGCTGTGGCTCTGAGAAGGATTTGTGTTTCAAGCTGCATAGCTAGTTTTGAATGGGGATTGAGTGGAGCCAATACTGCCTGAGTAGGAGACCAGGTGAGAGAGATGATCTTATTAACAACTTTACATCAACAACATATCAAGAACTCTTGATAAGAAATTATTCATTCAACAAATATACAAGAATAATACAAGAACTCCGCATTTTACCAAGTAGAACTTATCAAGAACTTATCAAGATACTTAAAACAAAGAACATATATTAGAACTCTGTCAAGAAAATAAAAAAAGTCCCCATCAACAACTTATCAACAACTCTTATCAACAACCCTTGTCAAGAACAACAACAATTGTTTTACACAAACTAGATTGATATAATATGACAAATGAATTGCGGACTACGAAATTTTTGTTGGTGCATTAACTGGTCTCTAGTCTAAGAGAAATAACAGTGAGAGAGAGTTACTGGATAAAGAAGGAAGAAAAGTTCTTTTCTGTCTCTCTTGCTGCTTGTATTAAAACAATCAGCAATACTTATAGGAACACAACTCAACAGATTTTGAAACAGGTGCTTAGCCCAGTTCATCAACCACAAGAATTTATATAAGTTTTTTAATAGTCCAATGAATCTCTTTTGCGCAAGAATAGTGAAAAGCCCTAGGCATCCTGTTATGTTGAGTCTATATGCTAAAGCAACAAGTAGTTGTCTTTAATGAGGATTCTCTCAGAACGCTGATTGGACCTTTTAGCATATTACCGTCTCCTAAGATCCTATTTTGCATTGAACGCTGGAGCACTTGGCGTGTGATATTTGATTACCTGGTTATTAGGGCATCTATGCCCTGCTCTCTTATAAGCACAGTAATGCTGCTAGTAAGACTTGATACATTACACAACATAATCTCAATTATGACCCCCCCCCCACCTCCCCCCCCCCCCCCCGCACCCCCCCCCTCCCCTCCCCCCCACCCACACTCTTGTCTGTCCATCCCCTAGCCCGACTCAACCAACATAAAACAAAGGATGAGATGTCCAAAGAATCCATAAGAGCAACTCCCTTTCACAAAGTGACATCTGTAACAAAGAAAAGCTGGAGAGTTACGATAGAGCGTGCAACGCTTGCAATCTCGTATAATCCTACTGTAAATCGACAATGCTAAAAAAAATCTACTCAACCACACTCCCAACAAACCTCACAACACAGTTGTTACCAAACTCACCCCTACATCAACACTCCACACCTCTCTCTCGTTCTCGACGCTACTATCTCATACTCTAATACTTTCTCTCATTCCCACCCACGATTCCACTACTCTACATTCGACTTTTAGACGATTCCTTCAGTTCTCTAACTTTATAGAGTTTAGTGGGCTTTTATAGCGAGCCTAATAGCAACCAGCTCAACGACAAAAGGAAACACGCATGTCGATAAGAACCAGCATAAGCCCTCTTAAAGAACCAATCTGAGCACCACAGCTCCACAAACACATGGCACCAGATAAGATAGCTAATACACAATGGACCATCTAATACTCTAAGACAATAAAAATAATAAATACAAAAAAAAAAAAAAAAAGCTGGAGAACCTCGCCCTACTCGCCAAACTATCGCAATCAATATTGTATTTCAAATCGAGAAAATAAAATGATAGTTAGCACATAATGAAATTCTCTTATTTCATTTCTCACTTGACTATATTACTACAGCCCTATCCAGTAACAGATGCTAAATATATGCAGTTTAATACAAAGAATGCCATCCAATGTCTATTACTTCTGGTACTTACACATCGCCTAAGATCCTTTTTAACTGCGCTAGCTACTTAGAGGACCCAATAGGATTAACTAATGTATTTAGAGTGAAATTAGAGTTTTCTAATAAATGCCCACATGTGCCCAAGCTGTCACCCGTCTTGATGTTTTAAGGCACTCCTCGACTTTTTGCGCACCCAAGCGAACGCTCAAGTCACACTGAGTTCGTTGGTCGTACCCTTGTATCAGATCAGCCACTCCATTGAACTCCTGACAATAGATACCTCATCCTTAAGCGTATAAGCAACGTAGACTCCAATATCCATAGAGAATATAATTAGTGTCGACAATAATATGAAATTGTTATCTAGATTCTAGTGTGCTCTGAACATGCCGTTAGCTGGTGCTTGTAGTAGGTCTATACGCACTATTGTGCACAAGATTTTTAAAGCCAATACCAGGTGGCCTTTTACTCAGTGCAAATATAACAACCTTAACTTGACTTTTTCTAAATAATACTTACAAATATTATAACAGGTAAGCAAGATATTTGAAAAGGTAGTAAAGTCTCACTTACAAGAGACCATTCTGATATAAGAGCTTAAAAAAAATCTTGCATACGAAACTAACCATTTTAAAATCATGTCAGATCAGAGCTACCGAATGGCCCCAGAAATCATCTGTATATAGACAACGATACTTTGGCCCACTTCAGTTTTAGACATTTATTAACGATTGAATAACACTTCTTCTCTTTCGTGTATTCATTTTTATTAGCGTGTCATCGCTGCAAAAACAATTTTCTGATTCGTTGTTCGGTCTTGGCCAATGAAACAATGATTTGCAAGAATTAACTACATCACATTGCTAGACAGGCAAACAATATATCTAACAACGCTTGAATCGAATTTCAACTAAATAGCACAACTACAGCTTTAACCGTATGACTATTGTATTATCACAATTCCCTCTTGAATCAAACTCCACGATACAAAAGCAATTAAAGACGATCAGGTACAAGATTTATATGCTTTTTTAATTTTTATTATGTAGTTTCTCTTTTGTGGTACTCTATGTGACAATAGACTTAATACTTTCTTTAGAAACAGTTCAGGTTTGGGCCAGTCTATTAAACAACACATGCTGCATCTTTTTCTTAACATAAGTAATTATATTAAAACAAATGTAGTTATTACAGATCTCCTGCATTAAAATCTCTATGAATTTCCTAATTACTGACTCACCACAAGGTTGCTATTCTGTAAAAGAGTACCATAGCGCTTCATCTGACAGCTATCTATTATATATGCTCGAAGCTATAGCCCTTAGCCCTTAGGGAGTAAAGCTTTCCGATCCGAAACATAAGTTGCAGCCCATCCTTAATTAAATAATCGATTCCCGCGCCCCATCATATATGTTGTATTTTACTTCTTAACCTTAAAAATATCCACTACGCACTAATATTTCAGCCATGAACGATACCATTTATGTATGTAAAAGAGTTCAAATTTAGTTAGGACCTCACGCATATTTCTAATTCAAGATTAGCTTACTAAAGCAATGCGTAATAAGTAGCAATAATAAAGATAGTCCTTTCCTAATACCAAGTCTAACCACAGGATTCATAACAAACGCATTAACTATGGCATTGTAACAAGGTTTTGATAACAAGACTTACCATCTCAGTTCCAGCTCCAAGAATTAAACCGACTTCATTGCTTAATGCAATATCAGCTTTACCACAAGCGACAAGCACTTTCATTAAACGAAGCCCTGCAAATCAATTAGAATACCCTCTCAGACAAAACCTGAATACATTAATATTACATTATTTCCTGAGTAGGTATAGTACAAAGACTATGTGCCCTGATCTACTAAATGTTTTGTAATAGAGCCAATATTCAATACATAATATGAAACTCATTCATGCAGATATACTAAACGCCCACAGGGTTTTTTTCAAACTCCATCAAACATCAATACATTTAAAAACTAAGTATATACTGCATGCACATCACAGAAATCTAAAAATCACCTCACTGTATCAGCCAAAGCACAGACTAAACTATCCTATATAACTCTACTACTACTCCTTTGCGAGATAAACTTGCTTTATTTCCAGAGATATCATATCATTGTGCTATGTCCTGTTGTAGAATTGCTTGAATTAAGCAGTCTTATGTACAGTACCAAACAAGTACTATTAGCATCCCCCCCATGCTCCCCCTTCTATGGGGAATATTCATGCTTAAATAGAGTAACACTCTAATGAAGAATAATTCAACAAAAAGTTGCTGAGATGTCACGTTATATACACACTATACTCTAATTATAAATTAATTCAATTGTACTCATTTTCCCTGCATCTCTACTAGGTATGCTTGTTTGCTTAATTATTTAACATCATAACATTCTCAGCTAAGAGAGCATGGAGTCCAACCTGGCAGCTCTTCTTCTAGCTGTATTAGCCACACAATTCTTTAACTTTTCTCTGAACTAACCACATGTGTACCATGTAACTCTCAATTTCTGTCTCAGTTATAGGTCATAGCGGTACCTATAAACGCCTCATTCTAACTCAGATGAATGTAATTAATGTAGGCATTCCTTGTTCTAAATGGCTCTCTCTTACAATTTCTTATCATATGCTTATTACTGTCCTACTACAATAATTCTATATTACGCAGAATTTGAACATTTTTTGATAATCATCTGAAACGCTTGATCAGATTGGAAAAGCTAATCCTCGCTAAATCTATCCATTATCTAAAATCTATCAACTCCCATAGTAAAATAACATAATTTAGTCTAATCAGAGATAAAGCTACAATTTTTCCTCTACTCTTACGTTTTTGGCATGTCTACTCATAGGTATTTACTCATAATCTATCTTTTTCTTGCTCCCTTCACCAATAAGTTCTGTTCTATGAATCGTCCAGCTATACTCTTTAGTAGAAATAGTTCAGTATGGAGTAATAGCATAAATTGTTCATCCAACTTACAAGATTAGTAATTTTTGATTCTAACGAGTATATAAACTATATTCCATTTGACGTTTCTGAAGTCCAACTAAATTGTATTCGTAGCCTCGCCCTCTATTTAAATAATAACCATGCCATTAACTAATATAGACTCCTATATAATCATTTACATTTACCTTTATAGTTCTATTTGTGTACCAAGTGCGGAAGTTTTCCAAAACTCTTCAATTTTTGGAATGCATAGTCTACCGCATCATTAATTATTACCCAATTCTTACAATATTTTATTACACCTGTGAAGATATAATAACTCAACACGCTTTTGATGTCCTGCCCTGCACATCAATGCTCCCCTATTTACTTTCTCTAACCACAGTTGTGTTGTTTACTTTACTGGAAGCTTCTCATCAGACAAAGGTTGATTTTTGCATGCAATGAGTCTTACTTCTTATTGTCATACATACTCGCCATATTTATGCTGTTACTGAGGCCTTTTTTCTTGTCATGGCATGCAATATCATCTCTACCTCTCAAATGATGCTTGGCACGATTCTCTTTAGTCATTTAGTTTATTCTGATTGAAACCAAAACATGTTTTCGCAATGTCTTATGTTATATACTTTTGCATACCCCTTACTATGCATTTTTTTTCTTGACCTAAACGAATACCTTTACTGACACTTTATTTAATTATAAAACAACCTGCCTGCTATATCTGAGACTTTGATATCTTACTCTTATTGCAAATACGCCAACAATTATTCTATATTTGCGATTTCATTATCTATACACTAATCATTAACTTTTTTTTTTATAATCCCTTTGTTGTATCTGTTATACGATATGCATAGTTGGATCTGCTACTTTATGATTATACTCGATCTAAAGAGTGCTTAACAAATTACCATTGGACATTCAATGATCTCCATTTTAGAAGCATTTCTCTACTCGTTACCGTCACTAACAATGGGTATTTTTTCTATTCTGCATTTTGAATTTTCCTAATGATTACGGGATAAGCTGAGTTCATTATAGTCCGACAGAAAGAATGTCCTAGATGTTCTTGGTTGTAACGATAAGACTCCATATATTACCTATCCGAGTCAAAGTAGATAAATTAAACTGTTTATAAGACGCTTATTGTACTATAGTCTGTAATACATCTGACATAGAAACCATTCTCAACCCCAAGCATCCAAACACTGCTTTGACTAGTACTTACAACAGGCATACTACACTAGATACCATATATGCTAATTATCATGTGCTATTTTTGTACAATCAGTTCATTATACTATGCCATCTCTACTCACTTACTTATACATGATGCACTCAATTTACTAAGTCATTACTGTCTATAGCAAATATCCTCCTTGACAATAACTGTTTCTCCCTACTAAGTCTCATGATAGCCTATATAGGCTTTTGTTGATTTATGTTAAGCTTATCTATTATATGCGCTTACCTTCGATTTTTCCCTTGTAGTGTGGACTAAGATCTTTAACATTTTTCTATTTAGTAGTGGACTTCTTATCATAACTAAACATATGGTTTTTCTCACATTTGTTTTTTGTTTTCTTTACTTCCTATATATGCAATGCTACTTTGTTCATAGGAGTATTTGTATAGTACAAATTCATCTTTGATACTGATTTTTTGCATTGATTCGGTTTGCGATTTTAATTTCATGTTGTCAAGATTTCAGATCGTTTCTTCCTTTAATATGATGTTCAATGGTATTCTAGTGTCAATCTGCTCATTGCCTTTGTCTACACTACAATGATTCTCGATCTTAGATGTTGACTAGACGCTCCTTTTTAACTGCTAGATATATAAACCATGCCTTTAGGTTATATGTATACTCTCTGATATAATGCATGGTTCACTGTATGTGGATCAAATCATAATAACTTGAACTAGCACTTTTAAGCTTCAATTAAGTTTTGCTAACAAAGCTTTTGGTGGTTACATTCTTTATTTAGGATGTTAGGTTTTAGAGCCTTATTACTATTGCCATAGCCTATATGGGTAGTCATTAAGTCATTCTAGTAAGCAATTAGCATCATTGTTGTTTCATCTAGCGTGAGATGACTATCTAGACTAAAAATAACTATCTTCTACAAGCCATGAACACAACTCTATGGGTAGTTTTCGCCCCCATTCCCGACATGGCATCTACATTCCATATTTCTTTCTAGTATGCGACTCCTAATCGATAACCTTTCTATCTTGTTGTCAACATCAAATCAACAGCCAATAATAAGTGTATCATTTTTTTCTTAAACTATTCTGAAAGCTTTTCCGTTTCCCAGATATTCCAACTGGTACTACTGTGATTGGACAACAATTGTCGTTAACATCTCCATAGTAAACAGATGCTGATGATTGCCTCTGGCAGACCATAGTTACCTTAATTGTATGCTCAGTTCATGTTAGAACAGCTATGTGATAGCCATTCAGCTGATCATATGTCTCTTCTAAATTTATATATTTAGTTTGTTGGCTCTTTTATCTAACAAATGATAGATTGCTGTCTCGAATTGCAACACTATACTGCATGCATCACACCATCGCAGATCTTTCTCTTCAACTCTAAATCGAGATATGTTGTGAGCTTGTTTTTTAATTCTTGGATTAGGTCGATTTGCTATCACTATTTTATTCAATAATACTGACTCCATAACCCCTTGTAAACTTTTTATTCTAAATTTGGAAAGCATCCTCCTATGTACATCCCCAGTCTTGTAGATCTGCTCAAAAATTGAACTTTTGCTATTTTTAAAATAGTATATCTTTGATGTTTGGATGGCGTACTTATAAAACAGTTCATCTATAATGTTTTCATTCATTCCCTCTGTGTCTTCACTACTTTTCTGCTAAAGTCTTTAGGTTGTCTCACAAAAAGTAATTCATTATCAAAGTCAGCCTAAAGTAACAAAACTACTGCTATCATCAAGCACTCTCATTCAGGTAATGAAATAATGCATACACATGGTTAACTTGATAAAGACACTCAACATCACCAATCTCGTCATTTTGATCATAGTCTTAGCATATATGTTTTCTACACTCTTCCTTGCATTTTTAGTGCCCATACTTGATTGCTTTAGCTAGATAGATTCAATAGCTATTCCTGAACATGCCAAAATTTCCGTCTTTCCGCCATCTGTCAGTATATGCCACTGATAAGAATAGCTCTTCTGCCACTTTTTGCGACAGGCAGTACTCTATACCTTCATAAAACGCCTTTGCTACCGTCGTGTCCTACGTATCGAGTACTATCACTAACCGAAATACATCTTCCTTGCTATCCTACCCATTGACAAGCCGATAGACAATCTCTATTCGCCACTTTGAATGCCTTTGAATTGTTCTGAGTATGTATTTTTCTCAAAACATTTTATTTTTTTCTAACTATGCTCTAAAGTTATATTACTCCTGAATAGTTTTCGATGAAAGTTACAACTAAAGATACTCGAAAGTAAAGAAAGAATGTAGAGAGACAATCGCGATACGCTTAGACAACAAATCACGATCTACACTAAATACACCCTATCTAGATTCGTTTGCCCTGTTACGCCGTAGAATGTTCAATTAGTTAATAGTTGATTAGCTTAATAATATGCATAACCTGTAATAAGCTCACGGAGACCTTTCACGCTGAAGGATTGACACATGCGGAGCCTAATGCTTAGTATATGCCGGATTATATCTATACAACTATATATACTGACTATACTATACTACCTGCTATATATCAAGTTAGCAACTAGCTATAAATTTATGATGTTCGTCGAGTCCTATCGATTACTTATCTATAACGAATCCCATAACCCTTACATAGATGTGTGGATACATAAGGCAGATCTACGCGAGAACACCATGATCCTTATTCTTCATATGTGTTCTGAAAGTCGTATTATTACTTCTTCTAGCTCTGTAAGGATTTAATACAGTTCCTATATAACATATTGTGCAAAATGACTGCGATATCTCAAAACTGGATATCGATTCGATTCCACCTTGTATGTGAGTCCAATGACATCTGTCTCGACTGTGCGACCCATTCCGCTCCCTTCCTTTTGACAATGCCTTCATTCAGGTTCATGACCAAATTTATATCACATGTAATCCCTAACAATTAGATGCCTTTGTCGTCGGCAAGTAAGCCCCATAATATAGATGTCATCTGGTCGCTCTAATTCTTTAGATCAGATCAAATGATCAGCCTCTCGTTTTAGGCTCTAGTAGCCTGCTTGCTTGCAGACAGTACATGTGGGTATGTATTTGCAATGTCTCTAATTTTTTTAGCATAGAATGATCTCACATGTGAAAACCCATACTTAAGCAGCCAGAGTCCTATTCCATAGAAGGCTTTTTTATCTCCTCTCCGCAAAGCTCAAAGTTACGAAATGATGAGCTCTTCCACTACTGGACGTCGCCTCTCTATTACCACACATCTGCATCCACACAATTAATCACATACCAACTGTATATATGATAGCTAGTACAAATTTATCAGCTCACTTTCTATCATCCTCTAAGCTGTAGCCCACAATAGAGAATAAAACCTTACGTCAAGTTGACTTACATTTAACTTAGTCAGCCAAACAGGGAATCTCACTGCCATTTCATAAGTAGAATTTTTCTCTTACCTCATCTATACCTTTTTTATCTATTGAAGCTTATCTAAAGATAGACTCTGAAACATAGTCAGCCAATCAATACACCATTACTTACCGCAGGACTACTTTTCATACTTTTATTGCCTAAACTTCTTGTTATAATTTAACTTTCTTGAAACGTACATTACTTCTTTTTTGACGCTTCCACTGTTGTATCCTTGTTGTGTGTTAACAATGCTAGTTTCATCGTGATGCTCTCTGTCAGTCTTCAAATCTTTTACAATCTTGTTCTTGATGCTTATAATTAATGAACCAAAAAGTTGAGTTTATTTTAATAAGATCAAGCACGCTTTGCTACTAGTGTCTATTGCAATAAACGAACTATAGCTATTACGTCCCTAGCAAGAACTACTTTTAATGCTTTTTTGCATGTACCTATTTTTTGCTTTTTCACTCGATTCCGCATGTAGAGCAACTATATGGTTTCCTATCCTTCTACCCCCCCCCCCCCCCCCCACAACCTTGCCTTAATATCTTTTCCACATCAGACCCTGTTTTTATATATCTGCGTAAGCCATTTGCTCACTTTATTTATGTTTTTCCGGGATGCATGTTATTAACAAATTTTAAATGTCTTTCAGCTCATTGCTATACTCATTACGAATTCTTATCAGTGACTATCCACATTATATGTAGAGAACTGACCCTCTTTGATAGTCATACATCAATAACGGTTCTTAACTCGGTTTGTACTTCCCAAGTAACCATCCAATTAAACACTAAATTGGATTTTCGATAGAGTGCATGTTAAGGTTAATTTTATCCTCCGATTTAAGAAAGGCATACGGGTAGTAGTTATCATATAAATCACAAAATTATTATATAGGTACAATCAATAAGATTGAACTCTTAACTTCTCTACACAACTAGTAAGAGTAATAGACTACTCGGATTAATGCTGCCATCCATATAACAGTGAAGTCGAATAGCTTCCCCTGCGCAGTCTACAGAAACTGTATCAATTGTTAATTAGCTTATTGCAGCCACTTCTACAATTTATTGAAAGTTTCTCTTCTTTGATTGACTTATGAGTTAAAAAACCTTAGCTATTTGCACTACTTACATCATTACTACAGGCACGCTGTCTTTTATTCATTTACTCTTTTTGTTTTACTTCATGTCAGGTTTAGCTATCATGTCCTGCTTCATTATAGTTGAAATAACTTTTCTTTAATTGTGTAGCGGATATTGTAAGCCTTTGCCCTACTCAACAAATCAATGTCAGCGATGAATACTTTGTTTGCATCAACAGTGCATCATTTTGTCTAAATTTGAATTTTCTACTTACATGCGTTAGCAGAAAACCTTTTTATTATTTCTATTGATAAGACAGTGTTAAGCGCCGGTATTTTTAACCAACGGAACTCATTTCAGGATCTAGGAAGCCAGTTATTGAGATGCAATTATCAGGTATCAATCGATCGATTTTTTTAGATCAGTCAGATTCTCCTGTCCAGAATTTCATTTATCGTGATTTTATTTTCATCACTTATGTCTAGGTCTTTTAGTTGAAAGTAAGTGCAATTTAAGAGTGTAAATTCGTTGCACCATTCTCGCAGATTATTGAGTGAATACTGGAGGAAAATGACCAGGCCTTTCTAGGTAAGACGTCAAATGTATGATCAGCTTTTGCGAAGACGATTTTTAATTTGTTCACGGCGACTCTGTCATACAAGCATTAAAGAGAATGTTCCTTAACAGATAGGATAAATATATAAGAAACGATCGATCAAGTATTTCGATGAACGTGGTGGATTAAGGCTCCATTGCTGTTCTCATGGTCATAGGATATGGTGTCTTGGCTATTCACTAATTCAGAAATTCCATTATGAGACTGCCTAGATTGTTCGCAGAGAAGAAAGCTATTTGAGATTTTCAGATATGCACTATTTCATCTGTAACCTCCATGTACTTATACTGAGATTTGCTTTTACCCTGATTTTCTACGTGCTTGTCGCTCTTGTTACTGAACTTCTTGGTTCTATCACTGTGCTGCATTGCTGAATTACTTCCTTATGTTAGTAGACATTGTATACATGCCTATTTGACCGTGTCCTAGTTTACCAGTCCTTATCAAATATACCACATGTGCCTCGTAGTCATCCTATTCGCTACATGGCCCTTCCATCCTATTACTTGTGCTTATTGTATTAACTGTTTACTTTTTTGTCTCACATCACTCTACTGCCCACTCTTCATTCAGATGCGAGACTAGCCAAGTACCATTCTTGTAGATAATAGATGTCAACGCTATCCTAGCACTTAACGGTAAAGCACAAGATAGTCGGGTTCTATATCTTACCCATGCTTTTGCTTATCCCAAAAACATTCTTCCCCTATCACACTTTAGCAGCGTGGTTAGGTTTGGTACCCTGCGGGATGTACAGTTCTTTCGGATCTGATACTGTGCTTAGATGAACATAATCAATTACAACTGTTGTATCGCACACTATCTGTTTCAGCTGAAAGACTGAAGAAACCTCCGCGACTCATTTTCTTATCCTTGATTGCGACACTAAGAGCAAGTCCTTGGCATCCTCGCCTTGCGATTCTGTAGCATTGAACTAAACACACAAGATCGTCGATTTTTAAATGATTGAACTGCATGGAACTTGTATTGCTCTTCTAGAAGGACAGTCAATCTATCATTACACATACAAACAACCAACAACAACTATATACCAAGAAACACGCCCCCAAACCGATCCAACCAACAAAAATACATTTCCTCTCATAAACTATAGATCACATCAAATAACATAAAACAGCGCACATAACAACTCAATTAATTCATCATAAACCCCAACACAAACAAAACAAACAACAACCAATTTAATGATCAACTGCTCTCATCCAATATCTTTACATTTCTTTCGCCCGTACGATTCATCTAAATTCTACCAACAAACCCACTCCATAACTATCACACATCTAACCATCCCCCCCCTAAATCCCCCCCCCCCCCCCCCCACAATCGTAACTCCTGGCACTCGTTCACACTCCTATGAAAACAAAGACTCACATCGCACACAACTACACACGATCTACTTACACACTTACATACACACACACATTACACAATCATCACATCAATTAACAACAAACCAAACAATACACCAACCCATCTCCACAACATCTATTACACACACACAATCCACACTACACAACAAACACACAACTACACACCACACTACACTAACATAACACACAATACAACCACCAAAAGTGTGTGTGTAAGTGAACGTTGATGAACCGTCGAGTACGATGAGAATTCTGAATGCCAGACTTGAATTTTATCTTCTTGATAGATATTGTCAACAGAACGTATTAAGATGAAGTAGGACCCTGAAGAGGATCCGGATACATGAATAACAGAGCTAGGTCCTTTGGCTGATAGCACTGTGCTGTGTCGTGTCTTTGTGCGCGGCTTATATTAAGACGCGCTTTCCATATGAACTTATTCATATCATTCTGTTTAAGTTATGTGTTGTTGTGTCTTTTATGCTCTTTTCTGATAGCTGTACTTCGAACAAACAAGTTCTTTTCTTTCAATACCATTTGCCTTCATACAATTTAATTAAGTAAAATGTAATAGGTCCATTACTATTACTACGAATCAATCAGCTGCTTATTTATCTTCTTTATTGAATGCATAGAAAGACTCAAAATCAATCAGCGCAACTATAGCATCGAAACATCTAAATTTACCGCTTAATTACGTCTTTTCACCACAGTTCTTATCTACGAAACCTATATGGTACAGAGATAAATCAATTAGTTTCTAAACAACAGATTATTAACAAACATATACGGCTATCACGCTATGCAGACGGAGATCTTTTATAGAATATGAGTATAATTTTGTCATATAGTCAAAAAGCTTGTTCCACAAATTAGCAAAATAGTCACTCACACCACCACAGTTGTATCACCTACTTTATGACATTCTTAGTAATGCGCAGAATTCGAGATTTTAACAGACTATAGCTATATGTGTTGGTATTGGGTTAGCTTCTTTTATCCAGCGCATTCTTGCATATTTTTAGATATGAAGGACATGACTTTAGCTATGTTGCGAAGCTATTAACTTCTACGAAAATCCGTTTAAGAATTCGTTTAATGGAACATTACAAAGGATGCTACTATTATACCCCAACGAGAACTTTGAATTTTAGATATAGTGTCTAATATTGCCTTAAATTGCTACTTCTGATTGCGAATCGACTCCTCTATTCTTTACTAATTATGAAAGAGGTGAGCCTCTATTCTCCTCACAGATAGTCGTTAATTCTATCGGACCCGAACTAGAGAAAGTTCCTCCTCTCTCTGTCTCTCTCTTCTCTCCTCTCTCTCTCTCTCTATTTCTCATCTACAGTACTCATGTGCTCTTTTACATCCAGTCCCCTACGGGCGGGGGATATGGAATGTAAAAAGCACATGAGTACTTATTCTTTATCCTGAAAAAAAAAGTATTTGTTCTCTTTACATTACAATGTTAGATGTTCTTTTTATGTCTTTATTTGGGGTTTCCCCCTCTTTATTGTGTGAGTGTATGCGGTAATTGCAATTATTTTTATTATCATGACATTCAAGTTGTAGGGTTATAATTAAAAAAGTGTTTGGTGTTGTTGCTCATGTTCTCTGTGATTATTTATATATTTAGTATAATACCCTGACACCACACACACACACCCACACACACGCACAACACACAACACACACACACTACACACACACACACACACACACACACACACACACTCACTCACTCCATACTCTCCCTTCATGACCTGTATAGGTTTAGATTCTTCTTTTGTTTTGTTTCTTGTTTTTAATTGTTGTGATTTTGATGGGTTTTGTGTTTTATGTCTTTATATGACATATATTTGGAAACGTGGTATGATAAAAAAAATGACGTAGTTGAGGGTTGATAGTTGTACTGTTGTGGAAATATTAATTGGATATTTTATCTTTGAAATACACACACACACTCTTGTCTCAGTCTCATGTCTCTCTCACTATCTCTACCTTTTTTAGTTTGCTTATAGTTATGGTTGTTATCCTCTGATGAAGGATTATATTATTTTATATTTTCTATTACTTATTGGGACTTGTACCTCTGTACTTTAAGTCTGAACGATTCCGTGCACCTTTTTCAATATGTTATTGTTATGTGTAACATGTATATGTTAACCATTTGACATGTGTAGATGGTTTATCTTATGACGTATTAGTTTGGTTGTTATTGCTTTCTTGGTTTTGTTGTTGTTGTTGTTCTTCTTTTTTTTTTTTTCTCCACTTCTTTTTCTTCTTAGTTGGTTTGTTTTTTACTTTCTCTTTTGTTTTGTTTGTTTGTTTTGGTTGTGGGAATGTGTGCGGGGTGGGTTTTTTTTTTTTTTGGGGGGTTGGGGTGGTGGGGGGGTGGATATTTTTAGGGTTTTCTTTTATTAGTTTGCTTTCGGGTGGGGGGTGTGTGGGGGGTTTGTTGATGGCGGGGGGGGCACTGCTTTGATAAAGGGTTATTTTCCCCATGTTTCCTACTGTGAGAGGGACTGTTATAAAGTGTTGTTATTATTAGTTGTTATACATAAGGCGCGGGACTAGATCTGTTAAAAAAAAAAAAGCACAAGTGTGCTCTAATTCATTATCTCGAAATAATAAAAGAATTTGTCATTGTCATTGTCATTCTATTGTCTCTCCTCTCTCTCTTCTCATCTCTCTTCTCTCTCTCTCTCTCTCTCTTCTCTCACATCACCACCCACACAACAACACAACCACACACACACACACACACACACACACGCTGGTTCAACATTTTCGCAGAGGTGAGGGGTATCGGCAGTTTGAAGGAAGAAGAGGAACGGTTTCCAAGATGGAACAGAGTTGAGGGAAAAGTCTAAAATTTTAGATCAATAAATATTTCATTGATGCCTGGAATTTAACAGCAAACAGTGGATTATCCCCTCATCGATCATCGACTCAAAACTTGCGGCACGTTTTAGTTACAAACCTAGGCAACAATATTGAATGCCGCTTTTCCCTATCTCTTTACTAAAACTGAAAGTCATACTAATTTATTTTTGTATTGGGTTAAGTTTTTAATTGTAAAAACTATAAAATTCATGGGATTTATATTTGCTATAATGGTCCACAGAAAAAAAAAAAAGAGTTGAAGAGGGAGAAAGAAAATGGGGTAGGAGAGACCACACGCCTCCACCCGGGGCTGATTGAATGACACACAGCAAGGGTCGACAACTCAACACACAATAAGAGCGTCAATAGGCTTTGACAAATTCCTGAATAACGGGAGATTTCAATAGGTAGCGACTCTAGGGTGTCTTCCCGCCCCCGGAAAGAAATAGCTAGACATGTTTCCATTAACATTCGGTTCCCCAAGCGCAAGACTAGGTTTTTGTCAAATCAGCTACGGTATATTGCCAGTAACAGTGCAACGTCTCAGAGAACTCTAGGTTGTTAGAAACCGAAGCCATCAGACTCTTCGGTGTCTCTGTCATTTGGCAGTGTGAAGTTTGTGCATGGTGATGACATGCAGAGCCTTATTTCATTAAATAAAAGTTGTTTTGATGATTTTATCTTACCTGTACCTTGCCCTTACGTTTGTTAGGTTCCAGAACAACCCTCTCACCATACCTAAATACAGGATCTGCGAGCTTTACAATGGAAGATAATGCATAACTGCCTTTTGGTGCTGCCTTGTGCCACTAACGAAAATGATGTGGTTCTAAAAATAGGAAACGGTCTGTCGAGTATCCCAAAAAAAGAATCACTCAGCATGACGAACCCCTGGTAAACTTGAGCTCACCTTAACATTCGTCTTTCCTCTCTTCCGTTGAAGCGTGTGGTTCTGCTGGGCTTTTCTTTGCTATAGGCTGTGGACGTCGGGCCGGTCTTAAATATTTTCATTTCACGTCAGGTTATAGCCTTGACCGTTCTTTGGCTAGTTCCACCTGCTGTGGCTCTGAGAAGGATTTGTGTTTCAAGCTGCATAGCTAGTTTTGAATGGGGATTGAGTGGAGCCAATACTGCCTGAGTAGGAGACCAGGTGAGAGAGATGATCTTATTAACAACTTTACATCAACAACATATCAAGAACTCTTGATAAGAAATTATTCATTCAACAAATATACAAGAATAATACAAGAACTCCGCATTTTACCAAGTAGAACTTATCAAGAACTTATCAAGATACTTAAAACAAAGAACATATATTAGAACTCTGTCAAGAAAATAAAAAAAGTCCCCATCAACAACTTATCAACAACTCTTATCAACAACCCTTGTCAAGAACAACAACAATTGTTTTACACAAACTAGATTGATATAATATGACAAATGAATTGCGGACTACGAAATTTTTGTTGGTGCATTAACTGGTCTCTAGTCTAAGAGAAATAACAGTGAGAGAGAGTTACTGGATAAAGAAGGAAGAAAAGTTCTTTTCTGTCTCTCTTGCTGCTTGTATTAAAACAATCAGCAATACTTATAGGAACACAACTCAACAGATTTTGAAACAGGTGCTTAGCCCAGTTCATCAACCACAAGAATTTATATAAGTTTTTTAATAGTCCAATGAATCTCTTTTGCGCAAGAATAGTGAAAAGCCCTAGGCATCCTGTTATGTTGAGTCTATATGCTAAAGCAACAAGTAGTTGTCTTTAATGAGGATTCTCTCAGAACGCTGATTGGACCTTTTAGCATATTACCGTCTCCTAAGATCCTATTTTGCATTGAACGCTGGAGCACTTGGCGTGTGATATTTGATTACCTGGTTATTAGGGCATCTATGCCCTGCTCTCTTATAAGCACAGTAATGCTGCTAGTAAGACTTGATACATTACACAACATAATCTCAATTATGACCCCCCCCCCACCTCCCCCCCCCCCCCCCGCACCCCCCCCCTCCCCTCCCCCCCACCCACACTCTTGTCTGTCCATCCCCTAGCCCGACTCAACCAACATAAAACAAAGGATGAGATGTCCAAAGAATCCATAAGAGCAACTCCCTTTCACAAAGTGACATCTGTAACAAAGAAAAGCTGGAGAGTTACGATAGAGCGTGCAACGCTTGCAATCTCGTATAATCCTACTGTAAATCGACAATGCTAAAAAAAATCTACTCAACCACACTCCCAACAAACCTCACAACACAGTTGTTACCAAACTCACCCCTACATCAACACTCCACACCTCTCTCTCGTTCTCGACGCTACTATCTCATACTCTAATACTTTCTCTCATTCCCACCCACGATTCCACTACTCTACATTCGACTTTTAGACGATTCCTTCAGTTCTCTAACTTTATAGAGTTTAGTGGGCTTTTATAGCGAGCCTAATAGCAACCAGCTCAACGACAAAAGGAAACACGCATGTCGATAAGAACCAGCATAAGCCCTCTTAAAGAACCAATCTGAGCACCACAGCTCCACAAACACATGGCACCAGATAAGATAGCTAATACACAATGGACCATCTAATACTCTAAGACAATAAAAATAATAAATACAAAAAAAAAAAAAAAAAGCTGGAGAACCTCGCCCTACTCGCCAAACTATCGCAATCAATATTGTATTTCAAATCGAGAAAATAAAATGATAGTTAGCACATAATGAAATTCTCTTATTTCATTTCTCACTTGACTATATTACTACAGCCCTATCCAGTAACAGATGCTAAATATATGCAGTTTAATACAAAGAATGCCATCCAATGTCTATTACTTCTGGTACTTACACATCGCCTAAGATCCTTTTTAACTGCGCTAGCTACTTAGAGGACCCAATAGGATTAACTAATGTATTTAGAGTGAAATTAGAGTTTTCTAATAAATGCCCACATGTGCCCAAGCTGTCACCCGTCTTGATGTTTTAAGGCACTCCTCGACTTTTTGCGCACCCAAGCGAACGCTCAAGTCACACTGAGTTCGTTGGTCGTACCCTTGTATCAGATCAGCCACTCCATTGAACTCCTGACAATAGATACCTCATCCTTAAGCGTATAAGCAACGTAGACTCCAATATCCATAGAGAATATAATTAGTGTCGACAATAATATGAAATTGTTATCTAGATTCTAGTGTGCTCTGAACATGCCGTTAGCTGGTGCTTGTAGTAGGTCTATACGCACTATTGTGCACAAGATTTTTAAAGCCAATACCAGGTGGCCTTTTACTCAGTGCAAATATAACAACCTTAACTTGACTTTTTCTAAATAATACTTACAAATATTATAACAGGTAAGCAAGATATTTGAAAAGGTAGTAAAGTCTCACTTACAAGAGACCATTCTGATATAAGAGCTTAAAAAAAATCTTGCATACGAAACTAACCATTTTAAAATCATGTCAGATCAGAGCTACCGAATGGCCCCAGAAATCATCTGTATATAGACAACGATACTTTGGCCCACTTCAGTTTTAGACATTTATTAACGATTGAATAACACTTCTTCTCTTTCGTGTATTCATTTTTATTAGCGTGTCATCGCTGCAAAAACAATTTTCTGATTCGTTGTTCGGTCTTGGCCAATGAAACAATGATTTGCAAGAATTAACTACATCACATTGCTAGACAGGCAAACAATATATCTAACAACGCTTGAATCGAATTTCAACTAAATAGCACAACTACAGCTTTAACCGTATGACTATTGTATTATCACAATTCCCTCTTGAATCAAACTCCACGATACAAAAGCAATTAAAGACGATCAGGTACAAGATTTATATGCTTTTTTAATTTTTATTATGTAGTTTCTCTTTTGTGGTACTCTATGTGACAATAGACTTAATACTTTCTTTAGAAACAGTTCAGGTTTGGGCCAGTCTATTAAACAACACATGCTGCATCTTTTTCTTAACATAAGTAATTATATTAAAACAAATGTAGTTATTACAGATCTCCTGCATTAAAATCTCTATGAATTTCCTAATTACTGACTCACCACAAGGTTGCTATTCTGTAAAAGAGTACCATAGCGCTTCATCTGACAGCTATCTATTATATATGCTCGAAGCTATAGCCCTTAGCCCTTAGGGAGTAAAGCTTTCCGATCCGAAACATAAGTTGCAGCCCATCCTTAATTAAATAATCGATTCCCGCGCCCCATCATATATGTTGTATTTTACTTCTTAACCTTAAAAATATCCACTACGCACTAATATTTCAGCCATGAACGATACCATTTATGTATGTAAAAGAGTTCAAATTTAGTTAGGACCTCACGCATATTTCTAATTCAAGATTAGCTTACTAAAGCAATGCGTAATAAGTAGCAATAATAAAGATAGTCCTTTCCTAATACCAAGTCTAACCACAGGATTCATAACAAACGCATTAACTATGGCATTGTAACAAGGTTTTGATAACAAGACTTACCATCTCAGTTCCAGCTCCAAGAATTAAACCGACTTCATTGCTTAATGCAATATCAGCTTTACCACAAGCGACAAGCACTTTCATTAAACGAAGCCCTGCAAATCAATTAGAATACCCTCTCAGACAAAACCTGAATACATTAATATTACATTATTTCCTGAGTAGGTATAGTACAAAGACTATGTGCCCTGATCTACTAAATGTTTTGTAATAGAGCCAATATTCAATACATAATATGAAACTCATTCATGCAGATATACTAAACGCCCACAGGGTTTTTTTCAAACTCCATCAAACATCAATACATTTAAAAACTAAGTATATACTGCATGCACATCACAGAAATCTAAAAATCACCTCACTGTATCAGCCAAAGCACAGACTAAACTATCCTATATAACTCTACTACTACTCCTTTGCGAGATAAACTTGCTTTATTTCCAGAGATATCATATCATTGTGCTATGTCCTGTTGTAGAATTGCTTGAATTAAGCAGTCTTATGTACAGTACCAAACAAGTACTATTAGCATCCCCCCCATGCTCCCCCTTCTATGGGGAATATTCATGCTTAAATAGAGTAACACTCTAATGAAGAATAATTCAACAAAAAGTTGCTGAGATGTCACGTTATATACACACTATACTCTAATTATAAATTAATTCAATTGTACTCATTTTCCCTGCATCTCTACTAGGTATGCTTGTTTGCTTAATTATTTAACATCATAACATTCTCAGCTAAGAGAGCATGGAGTCCAACCTGGCAGCTCTTCTTCTAGCTGTATTAGCCACACAATTCTTTAACTTTTCTCTGAACTAACCACATGTGTACCATGTAACTCTCAATTTCTGTCTCAGTTATAGGTCATAGCGGTACCTATAAACGCCTCATTCTAACTCAGATGAATGTAATTAATGTAGGCATTCCTTGTTCTAAATGGCTCTCTCTTACAATTTCTTATCATATGCTTATTACTGTCCTACTACAATAATTCTATATTACGCAGAATTTGAACATTTTTTGATAATCATCTGAAACGCTTGATCAGATTGGAAAAGCTAATCCTCGCTAAATCTATCCATTATCTAAAATCTATCAACTCCCATAGTAAAATAACATAATTTAGTCTAATCAGAGATAAAGCTACAATTTTTCCTCTACTCTTACGTTTTTGGCATGTCTACTCATAGGTATTTACTCATAATCTATCTTTTTCTTGCTCCCTTCACCAATAAGTTCTGTTCTATGAATCGTCCAGCTATACTCTTTAGTAGAAATAGTTCAGTATGGAGTAATAGCATAAATTGTTCATCCAACTTACAAGATTAGTAATTTTTGATTCTAACGAGTATATAAACTATATTCCATTTGACGTTTCTGAAGTCCAACTAAATTGTATTCGTAGCCTCGCCCTCTATTTAAATAATAACCATGCCATTAACTAATATAGACTCCTATATAATCATTTACATTTACCTTTATAGTTCTATTTGTGTACCAAGTGCGGAAGTTTTCCAAAACTCTTCAATTTTTGGAATGCATAGTCTACCGCATCATTAATTATTACCCAATTCTTACAATATTTTATTACACCTGTGAAGATATAATAACTCAACACGCTTTTGATGTCCTGCCCTGCACATCAATGCTCCCCTATTTACTTTCTCTAACCACAGTTGTGTTGTTTACTTTACTGGAAGCTTCTCATCAGACAAAGGTTGATTTTTGCATGCAATGAGTCTTACTTCTTATTGTCATACATACTCGCCATATTTATGCTGTTACTGAGGCCTTTTTTCTTGTCATGGCATGCAATATCATCTCTACCTCTCAAATGATGCTTGGCACGATTCTCTTTAGTCATTTAGTTTATTCTGATTGAAACCAAAACATGTTTTCGCAATGTCTTATGTTATATACTTTTGCATACCCCTTACTATGCATTTTTTTTCTTGACCTAAACGAATACCTTTACTGACACTTTATTTAATTATAAAACAACCTGCCTGCTATATCTGAGACTTTGATATCTTACTCTTATTGCAAATACGCCAACAATTATTCTATATTTGCGATTTCATTATCTATACACTAATCATTAACTTTTTTTTTTATAATCCCTTTGTTGTATCTGTTATACGATATGCATAGTTGGATCTGCTACTTTATGATTATACTCGATCTAAAGAGTGCTTAACAAATTACCATTGGACATTCAATGATCTCCATTTTAGAAGCATTTCTCTACTCGTTACCGTCACTAACAATGGGTATTTTTTCTATTCTGCATTTTGAATTTTCCTAATGATTACGGGATAAGCTGAGTTCATTATAGTCCGACAGAAAGAATGTCCTAGATGTTCTTGGTTGTAACGATAAGACTCCATATATTACCTATCCGAGTCAAAGTAGATAAATTAAACTGTTTATAAGACGCTTATTGTACTATAGTCTGTAATACATCTGACATAGAAACCATTCTCAACCCCAAGCATCCAAACACTGCTTTGACTAGTACTTACAACAGGCATACTACACTAGATACCATATATGCTAATTATCATGTGCTATTTTTGTACAATCAGTTCATTATACTATGCCATCTCTACTCACTTACTTATACATGATGCACTCAATTTACTAAGTCATTACTGTCTATAGCAAATATCCTCCTTGACAATAACTGTTTCTCCCTACTAAGTCTCATGATAGCCTATATAGGCTTTTGTTGATTTATGTTAAGCTTATCTATTATATGCGCTTACCTTCGATTTTTCCCTTGTAGTGTGGACTAAGATCTTTAACATTTTTCTATTTAGTAGTGGACTTCTTATCATAACTAAACATATGGTTTTTCTCACATTTGTTTTTTGTTTTCTTTACTTCCTATATATGCAATGCTACTTTGTTCATAGGAGTATTTGTATAGTACAAATTCATCTTTGATACTGATTTTTTGCATTGATTCGGTTTGCGATTTTAATTTCATGTTGTCAAGATTTCAGATCGTTTCTTCCTTTAATATGATGTTCAATGGTATTCTAGTGTCAATCTGCTCATTGCCTTTGTCTACACTACAATGATTCTCGATCTTAGATGTTGACTAGACGCTCCTTTTTAACTGCTAGATATATAAACCATGCCTTTAGGTTATATGTATACTCTCTGATATAATGCATGGTTCACTGTATGTGGATCAAATCATAATAACTTGAACTAGCACTTTTAAGCTTCAATTAAGTTTTGCTAACAAAGCTTTTGGTGGTTACATTCTTTATTTAGGATGTTAGGTTTTAGAGCCTTATTACTATTGCCATAGCCTATATGGGTAGTCATTAAGTCATTCTAGTAAGCAATTAGCATCATTGTTGTTTCATCTAGCGTGAGATGACTATCTAGACTAAAAATAACTATCTTCTACAAGCCATGAACACAACTCTATGGGTAGTTTTCGCCCCCATTCCCGACATGGCATCTACATTCCATATTTCTTTCTAGTATGCGACTCCTAATCGATAACCTTTCTATCTTGTTGTCAACATCAAATCAACAGCCAATAATAAGTGTATCATTTTTTTCTTAAACTATTCTGAAAGCTTTTCCGTTTCCCAGATATTCCAACTGGTACTACTGTGATTGGACAACAATTGTCGTTAACATCTCCATAGTAAACAGATGCTGATGATTGCCTCTGGCAGACCATAGTTACCTTAATTGTATGCTCAGTTCATGTTAGAACAGCTATGTGATAGCCATTCAGCTGATCATATGTCTCTTCTAAATTTATATATTTAGTTTGTTGGCTCTTTTATCTAACAAATGATAGATTGCTGTCTCGAATTGCAACACTATACTGCATGCATCACACCATCGCAGATCTTTCTCTTCAACTCTAAATCGAGATATGTTGTGAGCTTGTTTTTTAATTCTTGGATTAGGTCGATTTGCTATCACTATTTTATTCAATAATACTGACTCCATAACCCCTTGTAAACTTTTTATTCTAAATTTGGAAAGCATCCTCCTATGTACATCCCCAGTCTTGTAGATCTGCTCAAAAATTGAACTTTTGCTATTTTTAAAATAGTATATCTTTGATGTTTGGATGGCGTACTTATAAAACAGTTCATCTATAATGTTTTCATTCATTCCCTCTGTGTCTTCACTACTTTTCTGCTAAAGTCTTTAGGTTGTCTCACAAAAAGTAATTCATTATCAAAGTCAGCCTAAAGTAACAAAACTACTGCTATCATCAAGCACTCTCATTCAGGTAATGAAATAATGCATACACATGGTTAACTTGATAAAGACACTCAACATCACCAATCTCGTCATTTTGATCATAGTCTTAGCATATATGTTTTCTACACTCTTCCTTGCATTTTTAGTGCCCATACTTGATTGCTTTAGCTAGATAGATTCAATAGCTATTCCTGAACATGCCAAAATTTCCGTCTTTCCGCCATCTGTCAGTATATGCCACTGATAAGAATAGCTCTTCTGCCACTTTTTGCGACAGGCAGTACTCTATACCTTCATAAAACGCCTTTGCTACCGTCGTGTCCTACGTATCGAGTACTATCACTAACCGAAATACATCTTCCTTGCTATCCTACCCATTGACAAGCCGATAGACAATCTCTATTCGCCACTTTGAATGCCTTTGAATTGTTCTGAGTATGTATTTTTCTCAAAACATTTTATTTTTTTCTAACTATGCTCTAAAGTTATATTACTCCTGAATAGTTTTCGATGAAAGTTACAACTAAAGATACTCGAAAGTAAAGAAAGAATGTAGAGAGACAATCGCGATACGCTTAGACAACAAATCACGATCTACACTAAATACACCCTATCTAGATTCGTTTGCCCTGTTACGCCGTAGAATGTTCAATTAGTTAATAGTTGATTAGCTTAATAATATGCATAACCTGTAATAAGCTCACGGAGACCTTTCACGCTGAAGGATTGACACATGCGGAGCCTAATGCTTAGTATATGCCGGATTATATCTATACAACTATATATACTGACTATACTATACTACCTGCTATATATCAAGTTAGCAACTAGCTATAAATTTATGATGTTCGTCGAGTCCTATCGATTACTTATCTATAACGAATCCCATAACCCTTACATAGATGTGTGGATACATAAGGCAGATCTACGCGAGAACACCATGATCCTTATTCTTCATATGTGTTCTGAAAGTCGTATTATTACTTCTTCTAGCTCTGTAAGGATTTAATACAGTTCCTATATAACATATTGTGCAAAATGACTGCGATATCTCAAAACTGGATATCGATTCGATTCCACCTTGTATGTGAGTCCAATGACATCTGTCTCGACTGTGCGACCCATTCCGCTCCCTTCCTTTTGACAATGCCTTCATTCAGGTTCATGACCAAATTTATATCACATGTAATCCCTAACAATTAGATGCCTTTGTCGTCGGCAAGTAAGCCCCATAATATAGATGTCATCTGGTCGCTCTAATTCTTTAGATCAGATCAAATGATCAGCCTCTCGTTTTAGGCTCTAGTAGCCTGCTTGCTTGCAGACAGTACATGTGGGTATGTATTTGCAATGTCTCTAATTTTTTTAGCATAGAATGATCTCACATGTGAAAACCCATACTTAAGCAGCCAGAGTCCTATTCCATAGAAGGCTTTTTTATCTCCTCTCCGCAAAGCTCAAAGTTACGAAATGATGAGCTCTTCCACTACTGGACGTCGCCTCTCTATTACCACACATCTGCATCCACACAATTAATCACATACCAACTGTATATATGATAGCTAGTACAAATTTATCAGCTCACTTTCTATCATCCTCTAAGCTGTAGCCCACAATAGAGAATAAAACCTTACGTCAAGTTGACTTACATTTAACTTAGTCAGCCAAACAGGGAATCTCACTGCCATTTCATAAGTAGAATTTTTCTCTTACCTCATCTATACCTTTTTTATCTATTGAAGCTTATCTAAAGATAGACTCTGAAACATAGTCAGCCAATCAATACACCATTACTTACCGCAGGACTACTTTTCATACTTTTATTGCCTAAACTTCTTGTTATAATTTAACTTTCTTGAAACGTACATTACTTCTTTTTTGACGCTTCCACTGTTGTATCCTTGTTGTGTGTTAACAATGCTAGTTTCATCGTGATGCTCTCTGTCAGTCTTCAAATCTTTTACAATCTTGTTCTTGATGCTTATAATTAATGAACCAAAAAGTTGAGTTTATTTTAATAAGATCAAGCACGCTTTGCTACTAGTGTCTATTGCAATAAACGAACTATAGCTATTACGTCCCTAGCAAGAACTACTTTTAATGCTTTTTTGCATGTACCTATTTTTTGCTTTTTCACTCGATTCCGCATGTAGAGCAACTATATGGTTTCCTATCCTTCTACCCCCCCCCCCCCCCCCCACAACCTTGCCTTAATATCTTTTCCACATCAGACCCTGTTTTTATATATCTGCGTAAGCCATTTGCTCACTTTATTTATGTTTTTCCGGGATGCATGTTATTAACAAATTTTAAATGTCTTTCAGCTCATTGCTATACTCATTACGAATTCTTATCAGTGACTATCCACATTATATGTAGAGAACTGACCCTCTTTGATAGTCATACATCAATAACGGTTCTTAACTCGGTTTGTACTTCCCAAGTAACCATCCAATTAAACACTAAATTGGATTTTCGATAGAGTGCATGTTAAGGTTAATTTTATCCTCCGATTTAAGAAAGGCATACGGGTAGTAGTTATCATATAAATCACAAAATTATTATATAGGTACAATCAATAAGATTGAACTCTTAACTTCTCTACACAACTAGTAAGAGTAATAGACTACTCGGATTAATGCTGCCATCCATATAACAGTGAAGTCGAATAGCTTCCCCTGCGCAGTCTACAGAAACTGTATCAATTGTTAATTAGCTTATTGCAGCCACTTCTACAATTTATTGAAAGTTTCTCTTCTTTGATTGACTTATGAGTTAAAAAACCTTAGCTATTTGCACTACTTACATCATTACTACAGGCACGCTGTCTTTTATTCATTTACTCTTTTTGTTTTACTTCATGTCAGGTTTAGCTATCATGTCCTGCTTCATTATAGTTGAAATAACTTTTCTTTAATTGTGTAGCGGATATTGTAAGCCTTTGCCCTACTCAACAAATCAATGTCAGCGATGAATACTTTGTTTGCATCAACAGTGCATCATTTTGTCTAAATTTGAATTTTCTACTTACATGCGTTAGCAGAAAACCTTTTTATTATTTCTATTGATAAGACAGTGTTAAGCGCCGGTATTTTTAACCAACGGAACTCATTTCAGGATCTAGGAAGCCAGTTATTGAGATGCAATTATCAGGTATCAATCGATCGATTTTTTTAGATCAGTCAGATTCTCCTGTCCAGAATTTCATTTATCGTGATTTTATTTTCATCACTTATGTCTAGGTCTTTTAGTTGAAAGTAAGTGCAATTTAAGAGTGTAAATTCGTTGCACCATTCTCGCAGATTATTGAGTGAATACTGGAGGAAAATGACCAGGCCTTTCTAGGTAAGACGTCAAATGTATGATCAGCTTTTGCGAAGACGATTTTTAATTTGTTCACGGCGACTCTGTCATACAAGCATTAAAGAGAATGTTCCTTAACAGATAGGATAAATATATAAGAAACGATCGATCAAGTATTTCGATGAACGTGGTGGATTAAGGCTCCATTGCTGTTCTCATGGTCATAGGATATGGTGTCTTGGCTATTCACTAATTCAGAAATTCCATTATGAGACTGCCTAGATTGTTCGCAGAGAAGAAAGCTATTTGAGATTTTCAGATATGCACTATTTCATCTGTAACCTCCATGTACTTATACTGAGATTTGCTTTTACCCTGATTTTCTACGTGCTTGTCGCTCTTGTTACTGAACTTCTTGGTTCTATCACTGTGCTGCATTGCTGAATTACTTCCTTATGTTAGTAGACATTGTATACATGCCTATTTGACCGTGTCCTAGTTTACCAGTCCTTATCAAATATACCACATGTGCCTCGTAGTCATCCTATTCGCTACATGGCCCTTCCATCCTATTACTTGTGCTTATTGTATTAACTGTTTACTTTTTTGTCTCACATCACTCTACTGCCCACTCTTCATTCAGATGCGAGACTAGCCAAGTACCATTCTTGTAGATAATAGATGTCAACGCTATCCTAGCACTTAACGGTAAAGCACAAGATAGTCGGGTTCTATATCTTACCCATGCTTTTGCTTATCCCAAAAACATTCTTCCCCTATCACACTTTAGCAGCGTGGTTAGGTTTGGTACCCTGCGGGATGTACAGTTCTTTCGGATCTGATACTGTGCTTAGATGAACATAATCAATTACAACTGTTGTATCGCACACTATCTGTTTCAGCTGAAAGACTGAAGAAACCTCCGCGACTCATTTTCTTATCCTTGATTGCGACACTAAGAGCAAGTCCTTGGCATCCTCGCCTTGCGATTCTGTAGCATTGAACTAAACACACAAGATCGTCGATTTTTAAATGATTGAACTGCATGGAACTTGTATTGCTCTTCTAGAAGGACAGTCAATCTATCATTACACATACAAACAACCAACAACAACTATATACCAAGAAACACGCCCCCAAACCGATCCAACCAACAAAAATACATTTCCTCTCATAAACTATAGATCACATCAAATAACATAAAACAGCGCACATAACAACTCAATTAATTCATCATAAACCCCAACACAAACAAAACAAACAACAACCAATTTAATGATCAACTGCTCTCATCCAATATCTTTACATTTCTTTCGCCCGTACGATTCATCTAAATTCTACCAACAAACCCACTCCATAACTATCACACATCTAACCATCCCCCCCCTAAATCCCCCCCCCCCCCCCCCCACAATCGTAACTCCTGGCACTCGTTCACACTCCTATGAAAACAAAGACTCACATCGCACACAACTACACACGATCTACTTACACACTTACATACACACACACATTACACAATCATCACATCAATTAACAACAAACCAAACAATACACCAACCCATCTCCACAACATCTATTACACACACACAATCCACACTACACAACAAACACACAACTACACACCACACTACACTAACATAACACACAATACAACCACCAAAAGTGTGTGTGTAAGTGAACGTTGATGAACCGTCGAGTACGATGAGAATTCTGAATGCCAGACTTGAATTTTATCTTCTTGATAGATATTGTCAACAGAACGTATTAAGATGAAGTAGGACCCTGAAGAGGATCCGGATACATGAATAACAGAGCTAGGTCCTTTGGCTGATAGCACTGTGCTGTGTCGTGTCTTTGTGCGCGGCTTATATTAAGACGCGCTTTCCATATGAACTTATTCATATCATTCTGTTTAAGTTATGTGTTGTTGTGTCTTTTATGCTCTTTTCTGATAGCTGTACTTCGAACAAACAAGTTCTTTTCTTTCAATACCATTTGCCTTCATACAATTTAATTAAGTAAAATGTAATAGGTCCATTACTATTACTACGAATCAATCAGCTGCTTATTTATCTTCTTTATTGAATGCATAGAAAGACTCAAAATCAATCAGCGCAACTATAGCATCGAAACATCTAAATTTACCGCTTAATTACGTCTTTTCACCACAGTTCTTATCTACGAAACCTATATGGTACAGAGATAAATCAATTAGTTTCTAAACAACAGATTATTAACAAACATATACGGCTATCACGCTATGCAGACGGAGATCTTTTATAGAATATGAGTATAATTTTGTCATATAGTCAAAAAGCTTGTTCCACAAATTAGCAAAATAGTCACTCACACCACCACAGTTGTATCACCTACTTTATGACATTCTTAGTAATGCGCAGAATTCGAGATTTTAACAGACTATAGCTATATGTGTTGGTATTGGGTTAGCTTCTTTTATCCAGCGCATTCTTGCATATTTTTAGATATGAAGGACATGACTTTAGCTATGTTGCGAAGCTATTAACTTCTACGAAAATCCGTTTAAGAATTCGTTTAATGGAACATTACAAAGGATGCTACTATTATACCCCAACGAGAACTTTGAATTTTAGATATAGTGTCTAATATTGCCTTAAATTGCTACTTCTGATTGCGAATCGACTCCTCTATTCTTTACTAATTATGAAAGAGGTGAGCCTCTATTCTCCTCACAGATAGTCGTTAATTCTATCGGACCCGAACTTTTCCTGGTTTTGGGTGAAAAATTTTCAGTGTTTTGCTTGGGTCTATTTTAACAATGTTTTCGTGTTTGCAGCATTTTTGTAGTGATGATAAACGAACTAAGCATCGTCTACAGAACTCTTGTTTTTGATGCTTTTTTGTTGTAGGGCAATAAGTCCTCATTGTTCGATTAGTTTTAAAATGGTACCCTTTTGTCATTGTGATTAAAAAAAGGTCTACATGATTCTTATCAGGACTACACTGTAGGAACCTTTTGATATCCTAAAAGGGTCTTAACCTTTGGGTTTCTTATCTCCCAAGTGTACACTTTAAACATTTTGGGGGGTTTATTCCTCAAAGGCATCAAATTTTCACTTCAACAGGAAGGTATACCATGAAGCGAGTTGTTAAAATGTTTAAAGTTTGCCACTCTCCTGCTTCTTTTGTTTATGGAAAAACCTTGCTACACACACCAATAAAGCACTTATCATTTTTTTCTGTATGTTTGCACAGCCCGTTTTGTTATTTTTTTCTATTTAGGGGAATTTAGCCCCTTTCCAACAAGGGGATGAAACTTTGTTTGAAAATGCCATGAAGCATGGACGATTTTTTTTCTTGTAAGAGTAAAGGGGTTTAAACAAACCGGGTTTTAGAGACATTGGGATCAAAATCACATGATTTTTAGTCATTTCTTTCAAATTATCGGATTTTTTCCACTTTGCGGGGAAAAAAAAGGAGGGGAGTCCCCAGAGAATTGGGGATCAGGAGGTGCAGGCGGGGAAAGGATTCTATCCATTTTGGAGCAAATTTATGGATTTTTTTCAGAAAGAATGCAGAAAATTGAAGGAAAATTTCAGAGTGGTTGTGGATGGAAGGCAAGGGCTTGCCTTCCAGATCCAAAAAATAGATGTGAGGAAAAAGAGTTTAAATTGATGACTGTACTAACTTAGGTGGGGTACTGTACTGTGTGGCGTACTGTACTATACTTCTTGCGTACTTTACTGTCTTTACTGTGCCGTGCTGTACTGTACATACTGTGGTGGTACTGTATTTACTGGCTGTTCTGTACTGTACATTTTGTGGGGCGGTGGTCTAGAGGGAACGCACCTGCCTAGAAAGCCAGAAGTACGGGTTTTAAACCCCGTTTTTCCCAAAACTTTCCCCCTACCCTAGAGTGGGGTGGCTGGGGGGTCTTTTGGCTGAGGTGAAAACGTGTGCAAAACTGTTTTTAGCCACGTGAAAGAACCCGTACAACAAGAGATGCTCCTACTAATTTGTAGAGAAAAAAACCAGTCATTTTAAAGAGACTGCCAGATATGATGTTAAAGGGGCACTCTAAAAAACACAACAAAAACAACTTTTCAGAAAAAGCAAAACAAAACAAAACAAAAAAATACATCATAAACAACAACAAAAAACAAAAAACAACATTAAAAATAAACAACAACAAAAAAACAAACAACAAACAAAATGCTCCCCAAATTTTTTGGTCGATATTTTTAACCACAAACTACACCCAAAACATACCCTTGAAATGAACCTGTCACACCTTTTAAAAAGACCCAAACCCCACACTCACACACCCACACACACCACACACCATACACACACACATCACCACAAAAAAACACCCCCCCACCCACACACCCCACACAACCAACACACACACACACCACACCACAACACACCCACACAAACACATACACACACAAACAAAACCCCCCCTTTTTTTTTTTAAAAAAAAAAAAAAAAGGAAGGGAATAAAAGGGGGGAAGGGAAAGGAAGACAGAAAGAAAAAAGGGGGCATATTGGAAGCGGGTTTGTTTGTTTTGTGCGCGCGAATGTGTATGTGTGTGTGCTTCTGGAGTGTATGGATGTATTTTTTTTAAATAATAAAAATTTAAATGGAACTTATCACGCTATTCTTGCAAAGACAAATCAAAGCGCAGCATGGGCCCTAACGTTACACGCCCAAAAACCCCGACAAAAAATCAATAGTTCAAAACAATTTACAAAATGGTCCCTGCAGACCAAATCATAAAATAAATTGCAATAGTCAAATGTTTTTTAAAAACACACACCACACAGGCATATACTTTAAAGGGGTGATAGGACATAGTTAAGTGAAGGGTGGGAATTTTGATAGACAGGAGGAGAAATCTTGGGTTTGAAATAAAATGCTTGGATTTGTTTAAAAAAGTGTCATGCTAGGCTCGGGGCAAAAGAGAGAGGGGAGCTCTTTCCCAGGTGGGATGGCCCCGAAATAGAGAAAGAGCGGCGGCCCAAACCCAGTAGATTGGTTAATTTCTACGTTTTTCCGTGGGGCAAAGGGTATCTGCAGCAGAGGGGGGAAAAACGTAAAGGAGGGGAAAGGTTTAAGACATTCACAGGGGAGGGGGGTTCCCAGTTTTGTGGGACATTTGAAACAGAGGGTACTGATTTTATTTTCTACTCTCTATGGCACAGGCACCCCGGGGAGAATCGCAAGGGGGGGGGTAATGGCCCCAAATTTTTTCTTTCTGGAACTAGCCCGAGCTGCGGAGTGGGGCTTTGTTTTTTTCCCCCCCTTCAAATTTGGGGCCAAGGCCTTTTGAAAAACCTTTTGCTTTTCGCATTCTCTTCCTCTCTCTCTCCTCTCTCTCCCCTCTTCTCTCTCTCTTCTCCCCTCTTTTCTCTCTCTCTCTCTTTTCTCTCTCTCTTCTCTCCCCTTCTCTCTCTTTTTCCATTAAATTTCTTTAAAAATCTTCTTTCCAAAAAAATTTGGATTAGCAATTTTTAAATTTTGAAAAGTGTGCACGGGAAAATTTAAAAAACCCCAAAACTCCCCCCTTTTTCCCCCGGGGGTTGTTTTTTCAAGAAACCCTTAAATATTGAAGGTTTAAAACTCTTTTAAAAGGTTCAAGGATTTTTGTAGACGCGTTTTTTCCAAAACTGTTAGAGATATTGGGCACAATCTACCCCAATTTGAAGAGTCTGGGGGCAGGGGGAAAAAAAAATTGTGAGAAGGGTTTTTGGGACATTTGATCATTAATGGCAAAAAGGGATGACCCTTTAAAATCTTAAAAAAAAGGGGTTTAGCTTGTTGGCCGGCCCATACAATCTTTCCTGCCATAGTCAAAAATTTACAGGGGGGTAAAAAAAAGAAAACCAGACACCGGCCCCTCAGCCTCAGTTGGGATTTGATGTAAAGGGCTTAGCCAAGTGAGGCCATTTTTGTGATGAAGTGAGGCGTAAACACTCCCCAATTTAAAGGGTAGCCAAAGACAGGCTGATTTTGGGCCCTAGGTTTTAACACCACCCTAAAAAAATGGGGTTTGTAGGCAGCCCTTCCATTAAAGGCCTTTTTTAACTGCTGTAAAAGCAAAAATTCCCTGTGTTTTGCCCGGTCAAGAAATTTGGGTTTGGAAAGTGTCAGTCCTTGGGGGTTTGTGGATAAATTTAAATTTTGGGGTAATACAGATAAAAAAATAAAACTTTTTCTTTTTTTGTCTTGGAACGAAAGGGATTGTTTTTCAAAACGGGTTGTTTGAATTTTGTATCTTATGTGCGTAGTTTTGTTTTTATATTCTGACAAAAAACTTTCCCTGGAAAATTCCAGCCAAAAGTTTTTACGGGGCTAAAGGCCCTTTCTGAAAGTGGGCAATTAAATTTACCCCATCAAGGGAGGCTTTCTAGTTTTTTAAAGTTTTTTTTAATAAGGCATGAGTTAAACTCCCTTTTGGGTAAATTTGTTTTAGATTTTTCCATATCCTAAATTTCCCATTTTTTCTCTGTGACAAATCTCTGTTGGGTCCCCAAAAAGGGAAATGTTTTTCCCTTGTCTGTGGTAAAATCCCCCCCTGAAGGTTCCCCTTTTTTAAAAAATTTTTGGGTTTTTAAACAATATAATGGAAAATTTGCAAATGTTGGAAAAATGTTTAGTAAATTGGGGGTTTGAAACGGGGAATTTTAAATTTGAATAATATTTTGTGGAGTTTTAAAAAACAGCAGGACCTAAAAACTTTCTTGTCGGGCCATGATAAATAAATTTGGGTTCAGAGGGTCCAAAAGTAAAAAAAGTCCCCTCGGGCAGCAGTCGAAATTTTCAAAGATTGGGTTATCAAAATTATGGAAAATTTACTTTTGAATATGTCACTGCTCTTATTTAAAAAATTTCTAAATGGCGAAAGTAATGGTGACCAAAGGGGACCTATACATACTCTCTGCGGAGGATTAGTTTTTAATGATTTTTTTTTAGGGGTCAGATAAATTTTTTTTCCCTCAAAATTTTTTACTCATGTCGTATTTTTTGTTGCCAAAGCGTTTGATTCCGATCCCCTTTCCTTTAAAATTATATATTAATCCAGTATAAAATACAGGTGTGGAAACTTTTAACCCCATCTTTTGGGGGAAAAATTTTTGGTATGGGATAAAAAACAAACTCTCAGTTTATAAAGAAAATCCCAGGTTGGGGAACAGTTAAAAATTTTTTTTAAATGTTTTCCAGATGATTGATAAAGAACATTAATAAAGGGTTTTAGTTTTTGTTTAATGGTTTCATAAAAGCCAGTGCTGAATGTATGAAGAAACAGGTACATATCAATAAAGGTCCATCAAAGGGATACTTGGTTTGATAATGAATGAAAAAAGTATAAAATAAAAAGGGAAAACTTCGAAAAACTTTCCGAAAAACATTAAGAAATGGGACAAAAACGTGTCTTTTGCCCTCAAAAAAGGGAAATAAATGCATGCTTGAACGAAAAAAAAAAAACAGTTAATCCCCCCTTTACTTGCAGAAATAGTCATCTTCTCTTCTCAAACCCCAGTTCGGGAAAAAAAGGTGTTAAGAAGGCGTCATTTAAAAAAAAGGGCACCAAAAAATTAGAATACCCCCCCCCTTTGGACAGGGGTTTTAAAACATTTAAAAACCCCCGGGGGTTTGGGGGAAAAGACCTTACCCAACTCCATGTTACTGATTTTTGACAGTGGGGGAAAAATGAGGACGTTTTTGATCGTCCTATATCTAAAGATAAAGAAAATTGGGGGCACTTAAAAAATTTAAAAGGGAGTGAGAAAGCACCCCGGCCCTGATAAAATCTTTGGTAAATTGCTAAAATAGGGAGGGGGAAAAATTGTGTTTTTCCTTCTAAACTATTAAAAACAAAATTTTTATGATGGTCTTTTCCCAGATAACTGGGCGAATCTAAATACTAACATTGCTTAAAAAGGGTGATGTTGTTTAACCCTAATAACTCCCGGGAAATTTCTCTTACTGACATAAGTATTTAAGTTAAAATAGTACTTTTTTAAACCCAATAGGTTACAAGAATGGGTTATAAAGAATAATATTCCAGGTGAGCCCCAAAGGGCTGGTTTAAGAGAGGTTCTCCCAACTATAGATAATAGTTTACTTGTTGCGTTTGTCCCAGAAAACATTTTGCTCAAAACCCGTAAGCTTTTATTAGCTTTTTTGATTTTGGGAAAAAAGATTTGATTCTTTTAAACCGGGAACTTGTTGTGGCCTATTCTCCTAAAAAATGGGGGAAAGGGGGTAAACAAATTACGATTTTTTGAGAGAAAAGTAAACCCGAATGTCAGAAGCAGAAAAAAGATGTGGAAAAATAAAATGTCTGACATAATATATGTACCCAGGGGGTTTAAAAAGGGTTGTAAAAGTGGGCCCCCTTTTTGTTTTCTGTTTTTTTAAACAATGAGGTTTTAAAACCAAAAGACATCAAACAATAATGGTGAAACAAGGTTTTCCCCGTTCCCCCCAAAAATTTTCTCGAAATTGTTTATTTTTCTGCTTGCTAAGATGTTATTTGTATCTGGAAACCCGTCGTGGTTTTTTCAAAAGCCGTTTTAAAAAGCTTAAAAGGGCTTTAAAAAGCACTGGATCTTAAGGTTAAAAAAAGTAAAGAGTAACAAACGTTGTATTCAGAAAAGGGGATTTTTAGCTGCTCATTGAAAAATGGTTGTACAAAGGAAATATCCCTGTGATTAATGTAAATAAAAAATTTTGGAATCTTTTTTTTTTACTAAGCTTAATTTTTACAACTGCATGTAAAGATCTGGGGCAATCTGGAAAAAGAAAACTTGTTAAATTTTGGGTTTAAAAAAAATAAAAATTGAATAATAAAATCTTTTGAATTTTTTCCCTTTAAAATATTTGATGCACAAATACAACCCACGTGTTTAAAGGTGGGAGAAATGGGGGGTTTTGGGTGCAGCTGTAACCATTGTGAATCATTTCACCTCTTTTTCTTTAAAACAGTTTTTTAGGCTTAGTAGACGTACCCCCAAAGATCTTGTTTTTTAGTAAAATAATGAAACCCTCTCTCTTTTAATGCGCTGTAAGATGCATTAGATATTGGGTTAAGTTTTTGCATATTAATGAGAGCAGGCTAAACCTTTTTAAATTTCCCACAAAATGCTTTTGATCTAGATGTCAAAGGGAAAAAAAAAAATTGGGCAACACAAATAGTACCCGTTTGTGTGAACTCGGGTTTTTGGGGTTTTTGGCTCAATCCAAAGGGGTCGGGAAAAGGGAGAGAGTTTTTTTAACGCTTTCAGGGAAAAATTGGGTTGACTTTTGATGGGACAAAGGAAATAATTTATATACAAACATGAAAAATTTCAAATGTACAACAATTTATTTTTTTCGCCCCTGATGTCAATCCTTATCTAAAACTTGAAATGGATTCCCTTTGAAAAGAAAAATGCTAAGTTTAGACTTTGGGGTATCAATAAAATGTTCATAAATTCAGATTTCAGGAACAGGTTATTGACCCACGTCAGGCCCGTTGTGCCCATTATGTAAGCAAGCCCGGAGGAAAGAAATTTAAAATTTGTCTTGTGCTGTCCCGTATTTGGGGTGTAGGCAGAAAAATACATCCCCGTTAAAAAAAAGTAGAAGCCTAATTTTTTTTAGACTTGGGACCCCCTGGGAAACGGGCCAAACTTTAAAAGGGGGGTGCCCCAAACCTCACTTTTTATTTGTGTAAAAGCCCCCCCTTTAAAATAAAAGAGATAATGTTATTTCCCAAATGATATTTTTGTAGCGACCCTTTTTGTAAATTTCATTACATGTTGGTCTGGTGGTTTTTGTGTGTGTGATGTGGGTGTGTGCGGGGCGTGCGGGGCGTGCGTGCGTGTGTGTGTGTGGTGTGCTATGTGTTAAAACTAAAATACAACAGTTCGGGAACCCCCTTCATTATGGGCCAAAGGCCTTTTTTTTGAATAAAACGTTCGGTTCGAGTTTTTGGGGTTCGAGTTCTCTTACATCATTTCCCGTTCATTTAAAGGGCAGTGTTTGGGCCTTTTTCAGTTCTGGGCCCTTTGTTTCGAAAAACACTCCTCCTCTCTTAAACCCCCATCTCCCTCCCGTAGCACAGAAATCTGTTCCATAAAAACCATTCCCCCCTTTTTTCCATCTTTTCCATTCTACGTCCTTTTAATTTTTTTAAGTCTTCCAGTTTAGTCCTAATCTCAATCAGCGTTTGTTCCATCAGGAGAAAGGGGGAGCGTTGCCCCCTGTTTCCCGAGAAGTGCCATCTTTTTCCACACGGCTCGGGCCCCCCTCCCCACTGGGGCAGTCGTGTTGCCCAGAGATTCCCGGTTTCTGAGGTCAGGGGCCCCAGGGCCCGCTTAAAATCGGCCCCAAACGTAAAAGCAGTCTGCCCCCAAAAAATCAGGGGAGGAGCAAGCCCAGGGTAAAAACCGTCAAACGGCGGCGCAGTGTCCAAAATGGGCGGGGTGCTGGGGGCTTTTCCCCCGGCTCTTTCCAAAACAAAAGCCAGGTTTTAAAATGGCCGAAGGCCCAAACCCCAACCTGGGCCCAAAACCCAAAAGGGTTAAAAAGGGGATGGGATCTTGTCTACCTGCTTGCCAAACTTAAAAAACAAGTACTGTCAAATGTCACATACGGGTTTATCCAAATCTCTCTCAATTTTCTCTCTCGCCTCTCACTCTCCCCTCCCTCCCCTTTTTCTCTCTCTCTCACTCTCTCCCCCACTCTCTCTCTCCTCTCCCTCTCTCCTTTTTCTCTCCTCTCTCCTCTCTCTCTCTCCAAAATGTTTAAAAAATTGGGGGTTTTTTTTCAAACCTCCTTTTTTGAAAATAGTGCAAAAACATCTGAAAAAGCCAAAAAAAAAAAAATTTTCCTTTAAAATTAGGGAATAGCTGGACTCCCCTGTTTGCCTTTTTTTGTTCTTTTTCATTTGCTAACTGGTTCATAAATATTTAAGGGCCTTTTTCAACATATACTGTATTTTTAAATCCCCAAAAAAATTCATCTCCCCGAACAAAAATGGGTTTCCCCTGCGTTTTTGCATTTACATCACCAATTAGTAGAACATAAAAATAATCATTTGATTCCTGCAAGTCTAATATACACTGCTCTAGCATTTCCATGCCATAACCATGTTGGTGATGATTCCAAACTGTATAATCATATGGGGGTATATTAGTACAAATTAGCAGTACATCTTTATTAGTTTGTACCAGATCCTTTTGGATGTTAAGCACAACCATATTATTATATATTACATCAACCTTTTCAACTTAGCAGGTATACTTTTTCTTCACCATCACTATCATTCCTCCAGAATATCGACTCTGATGCCACAGTTTCTTGGCCTTTGATGTAAATACAACAAAATCAATGAATAGTGGTGATTCAAAATCAAAACTTACAAATGTTTCTGTTAAACATATAAAATCACGAGGCAAAATGAAATTAACAAAATCATTATTTTCTTACTTTTGTAATAAGCCATTTACATTATAGTTGAGAAAATTAATATGTTGTTCATGTACAGTATTTACAAACAGTTTTGTCTGCTTCTCTTCGCCTTTATTAACAGAGCCAGAAAATAGGGTTTCATTACTTTTAGATGTAGATATAAGACTGTTGTCATGATCTTCAGTTAAGTGTTAATATAAATACAACTAAGATAATGGTACTTAGGAAAGGGGGATTTCTTTCAAAACAGGAACAATCGTATTACAATGGTATTCGGTTAGAAGTTGTGAATCAGTATTGCTATCTAGGTTTTAGTTTTACAACAAAGATGAGGCAGTGGTTCAGTTGAACAAAGTCTTTAATAGTTATAAAGAAATAAACGTTAGTACTTTTTTCAAGATTTTCGACACTAAGATTCAGCCAATATTCTTGTATTCATCGGAAATATGGGGAACAAACAAACTATATCATATTGAGAAAATTCATTTGATGGCATGGACAACATTTTTAGGAGTACCTGTAAGAACCCAATAATGATGGTTTACGGCGATTTAGGCAGATATCTACTTTATGTCAACTCCTGTACAAGCACCATCAAGTATTGGTTCAAAACTATTGCAAATGGATCAAAGTAGAATACCATATAATGCTTACTGCATGCAGTTTAGAGTTAGATAGCAATGGTAAATATTGCTGGATTTCAAAAATAAGAGAAATTTTGTGTGAGACAGGTTTTGTTTGTCCATCGTGTCCAACGATGATCTCCAAAACAGCAGAGGAGGCAGCTGCTGTTTTGGAAACTGGGCAGATTATAGTGGAGATGTCTTGCCCACAGCACATCCCCACTCTCTTGGCCAAGTGGGCATAAGGACAGTTAGCGTTGGAGATGCTCTCCCAAAGGGCCAACCAGCCCCAAGGGCTGCAGCACATAAGGACTGTGCGAGTCAAGCCTCCTATCAGTAGAGTCATAGTCATCACTAAAGACTAAGCCGTAAATGGAATTCCATGAGTGTGAAAGCCCTGGTTCATACAGCCTCTCTCACCTTTGCTGTTGCCCCTAGCGTTCAATGGTTTAATCAAGAACTGTTATAAAGCAACAGTTTTAACAATCTTTGATGCAGTAAAGTGTCCAGGTAATGTAAAAGTTTTCTTAGGTATGTTTTAAACAAAGATTCGTGATATGTTTATTCAAGAATGGGATGGGATTATACGAGATAACGAAGGAATGAAAATTATAGAACGTTTAAAAAAATATATTTTGTAAAAGACATATCTAAAACTCATATAGATGTTACTGTTTCATGTAGCAATTAACACAGCAATATTTACTTTTTTAATTACCTCTTTACCATAATGTTTATAGAACGATCTTAATAATATTCAAGATAAATTATTTCCATTTTGTAAAAACAAATTGAAAATAAAGCCCACTTTTCTATTGGAATGTTACACGTACTCAAAAAATAGAGAGAGAAGTTTTTAAGCATATGCATCAATTTACCATTGCCAGAATATGTTTTACAAAGTAAGAAATGATAGTACAAACATAGTTTGTCTAGATACATTTTTCATTCTATTAACACAAAAAAACAATGTTGGCCCAAAAACTTTATGTGAAAAACACTGCTATGATTTGATATACTCATATGGATGATTTTACTCGATAACACATCTTCTTTCTAAGATTGGGTATGGTTGATTTAAGGCTTGTAATCAGAAATAGAATAATTGGTGTTTTTCTTCTTTATTCAGTCAAAATTGTTTACTGACATAACCTGTTTTATGATTTGGTTATGTATTTTTTTGTTTTGTTCTTATACCTCATCATAAATCAACACTGTTTTGCCTTTGCTTTAGCCAATGGAGATGAACTGATCCCATTGTTCCATCCCAATGTCCAAACGAGCAGTGCATAGTTTAAGTAGAATTTATTCAAAGGGCAAAGAAGTGACACAAAAACTTTTTTTAAAGGTATTTGACGCAAAAGTGCAGTGGATACCGTTATACTCCTCTGAAGTCTGGGAGTTAATAGACTGAAACCTCGAAAAAGACAAGACCTTTTAGCTTGCAAGCAATATACTGGGCATACCTTTGAAGTCGCCAAAAAATTATTGTCTGGGTGGAGCTAGGTATATATATATCATCTCCATATGATTTTATATCATATCATTCGTCTCCTATTCATCAACACAGCATTCAGATCCTGTGAAGTATTGGCCAGCGTTTATGTTCATGCCGGAATAGGACATCCACCCTAACGTGAAGGGGGTAGATATGAAAATATAGAACGTTTAAAGAATTCTTTGGCAAAGAAAGATAATATTACACAATTGAATAAAGTAAGTTTAGTTCCGCGTTTTCGCATGTAAGACTGGTATATACCTATAAACAGCAATATCATAGGTACAGTGAAAATCCCCGATGGACAAGCTATGCCCATATGTTTTCACGCAGAAAATGAAACAACATTTCTTACTTGACTTGTCCGTTATAATGACCTGAGAGAAAAGTTCCTTAAAGATTTTTCTTGAAGTTCACTCTGTCAAGACTGCAAGATGGAAAGAAGCGAAGCTGTCTGTGGCCAATGGATGTCGGTAAATATGTTTGCACTATTAGACGAAGACAGCATTTCTTGAAAAGCCAGGTCAACTTCAGTTTCAACACCCTCACCCCTTCCCCGTAATGTTTACTCGAGGGGTCGTCCAGTGATATTCTTGTTCACAAAAGTTTTCTTTTCTCATACAAGAATAGATGATACATATTTTATTACGTAGAAAGTTTCTGATGTGGAAAATCTAATGCTATTTGTGCAAACTATAATGCGTTGTACCTTTGACATTCTGATTCGGAACATGATTTTTCAGCATGTCATATATTAAAGGACGACCCCACCCCTCCCTTTAAGTGTATGTAGCTATGGCCAAAACCATTAACAGTTAAGTCTTGAGTCTTGGAGTCTCCCTCTCTTTCCCCGTGTTATAGCCTTCCTTTACACTTCACCGGGTCCCATAGACTGAAGATTTTGCAACAGCTTCCTCCCTCCCGGGTTTCTCGCTTTCATTAGCAAGTCGTCCACTCAAGCCATCCACTCTTTGATGTTGTCTTCTCATCGTTTTCTCTGTCTAATACAAGTTATGAAAAGACGTTTATATACTCTTGAACACAGACACAGACTGACAATTAAAAAAACTTTTTTTCTCTAGCCAGATGCCCTAACCAAACTTACCCGGTAAAGGCTTTTTTTAAGATGTGCCTGCAGCATTGGAGGTCCTCTGTCTCACTGCCTCTGTCTCTGTCTCCCTCTCCCTCTCTCTCTCCTCTCATAATAAAAAGACTTTGTCATTCTCTCTCTCTCTCTCTCTCTCATCCTCTCCTCTCTCTCTCACTCGTCTCCTCTCAATCCATTCTCCTTCATCATCTTCTCTCTCTCCCTTCTCACTCTCTCTCCCTCTCTCTCTCTCACCTACACTTTCAGATCAGTGAACCTTACTTCCTTAAGTGTGCCTGGTTCTTTCTTATCCATCACTCTTTTACTTCCCGTACGTTACATCCTGTTTTGTTTGTCAGGGTAGAAATCCCTTTGATAACATAATTAAGTGCTTTCTTCCATCCTCTTAAAATATCGATAAAATGTGACCTCATAAGCGTAATCTAGTTTTTTGTTTTTTAAGTCAGAAAAACGTCTAATTTTTCCCTTTTAAACTGAAAAAACAAAAAGGTTACAGATATTATTATTATATTTATTCTTGATATCGAAGATAATGGAATAAGCACTCATGTGCTTTTCTACATGCAGTCCCCGTGTGTATGTGGTATTGTAATTCTGTCATCTTTTACCACCGGCACATCATTGGCCTCCTCTTACGAAAAAGCGGGAACATGATTTAACGTGTGCGCAAGATGTTTCATGCAAACAATACATTGTGTTGTTGAGTGAGTGCTTTTATTTTAATTTTATTTGCTTTGTTTTATTTATTCTTCTATATCAAGATAACAATAAGCACACATAATTATGTGTTGGGGCGTGAGTGCGTGTGTGCACGCAATTGCTTTTCATTTTCATATCTTTATTTTATTTATTCTTTTATATCGAGGATAATGGAATAAGCACACATGTGGTGTGACGTGCGTTCGTGTGTGTGAGTATGTGGCCGCGGCGTGTGTGCGTGTGTGTTTGGTCATAGGGGAGTGAGGCATCAGAGACCTCACTTCTCTAGGGCCAGCATATTGAGGCGGCCTATCTCCTCTCCCTCACTGCTTTACCTTCCCTGACCCTAAAAGAGTGCAGGTACCCATATGCAGCTTGGGTTACCTGGGACTGTACTGAAGCCCAAGGCAGCTACGGTCCCCCATACCAAGTGTAACCACGCTTGAAGCTGCTTTAACCATGGCTGGGGGAAAGCACGTGCTCGACCAATGACTTCCCATTCCCTATGCTGTAGGCAAGCTGGATTTTTTATTTCAAGCATGGTGGTTCACACATAAGCAGCATACTCTGACTTCAGAGAGGTTTCTTTTCACCTGAGGAAGAGAACAGTTAACACTCAGAGCATGTTATGGCTGAAGACAGTCTTCAGCAAAGCATTTTCAAAACGGAAAGTGTCCATATTCAAGAGACAGATAGCTCAGGGGATAGTGACAGTTGATTGGTTTGTTGTTGTTGTTGTTTGTTGTTTTGTTGTGCGTTCCCCACTTAACACTCTGGGTTTTGATCACCCAAACATGCACTCTGAATCACTTTTTCCCCCCGGGAATCACTGTGAGATAGGAATACAGCCGGGGTGAGAAGTTGTGTTTATACTCTTTCAAGTACACTCGCCTCATAGGCAGCCATACTCCGACCTCAGATCGTTTTTTCTCCTTTCAGGATACTACATAGGTTTGTTATGTATAGAGCTCGTCATGGCGAAGCACGCAATCTCAAACACTATTTTTACAACCATAATAGCATTTTTAGTGTAGCCTTGGCAATTAGCTGATCATGAATGACGGACATCAGCATTTTTGTGAAATAGCTTGTTGGTATATGGACTAGGCCTAGCTGAGGCTGATGGTGAGTCCAAAGGCCGCCTGCAGAGGTAGAGAACCAGCCATAATGAACCTGTATGTCCTCATGGGTGTGTGCGGCAAGTGCGCAAACATCAGCGAAAGAGGAACCTCTCAAAAGTGCCACAGACACCCTGGATCTACATGAGTCGCCGCAAGTTGAATAATTGCCACAGTGTGAAACTGAATGTAGATTGCCCTGACACAGTCTTGGAAGCGTCAATTCAGCATGGCAGAGCAGAGAATAGCGAACCGTGTGGGAGCCAGGACGCAGCCCCGCATCACTCCATTAACCACTTTTCTTGCAACTGGCGTAACTGCAAACACCAGTCCACATGTTTCCCTGCCTGAGCGAAACCGGCACTGTGCTTCAGGGATGACTGGCTGAAGGCATGGTCAAGCAGTCCTGTTCATATGATGCGGTGAAGATTTTGCCCGCGAGTAAGAAGGAGATTACACGGTGGTTGTAACGCAGCATGTTTTGTTCTCCCTTCCTTTGTAAATGTGACAATTGAACATCCTTGAAATCCTGGGGGGAACCTCCCCTTTCTCCCAGATAGATTGGAACAGGGTGGTCAGCTTGTCTTCACACCTGCGCCTCCACACTTGTAGATGTCCGGCCTGGATTCCATCCCTCCTGTGCTTTTCCTGACGTTCACTTCAGGGCTTTCCAAAAGGTCCGCCCTAGTGGGAGGGGGAAGCTAGTGATCACTGACTGGTAGCTTGTGGGAGGGCTGCAATTTTGCCTCATCAGATAGCAATTAGTCCCTGTTGAGGAAGGTTTGAAGTGCTCTGCCCAGCGTGTAAGGGATGTCTTTCTTGTCTGTCAGGAGAGTGGTGCTGTCCAAGGTTGGAACAGGGGTTGACCCTATGGCTCTTGGCCCCTATACAGCGCGGAGACCCATCATGGAGGTCTTCCCATGTCATGAGCGTCGCACTGACTGAGCTTTTCAAGACTTTCTTTCCCACCAGTTGTTCCTTCATACTCACCATGTCTTCAGCTTGTCTATTATGTACAAGATGCTTGGTTTGGCAAGTACTGGTTCTTCTTCCTCTGGCAGTCTTTATCAAAATGTGATTCCTGATGCTATGCCGTTTGTGCAGTGTGTTCAGGAGCTGGAGATCTCAGAGCCATCTCCGTCAAACAATCGTTGTGGCTCCTCTGTACAAAGCGAGTGTGTCAGCTGCTGTTTTTCGTGTAATCAGCGTCTCCTAAAGGTGCCCATAATCTCTTTCTACTCAGTCGATGCAGGGGTTTTCTTGGAGAGCGCTTGGATTTGCTGCTGTAGGCGTCCTTGGTGATAGGGAGGTGGTGGATGTTTAGAACATCCTGGGGGGGTTTCTGCCTGGCTGTTTGGAGCTTGCGTGCAAGTCAGATGTTCATCTTGCTAGCGTACCAGGCGATTGGTCCCGGACCAACAGACTGCTCCTCGCAATGCAGCGTGTAATGGAAACATCACGCCTGTCCCTCTCTGCACGGCCGATTACCGTAGTCCTGCATGTGCCACTGCTTTCGAGCGGGCTGCATTCCATGTGTTCTTGTACTTGTCTTCTTGTGAAAGTGGGTGGTAGTGAGGTCATTCATAGCTGCGCGCAGAGCGAGAGCAAAAGCAGTCCCGTTGGAGTTTGCACTTGCCTGTTTTTTGGGCCGGGCCGTCCTAGGACTTTTGGCCAGGAGGAGAATCCCACGCCGACTCGGGCATTGAAATCCCGCGAGGATAAATCAGCCTTCGCTTTCTGTCTACCAGCTAAGATTGTGCGGCTTCGCTCTTCATGGAAAGCTTCTTTGATGTCAACAAGGGGGGTTGGACCAGTGTTGGGGCATAGCAACTGATGACTGTAGAAAAGCGTTCTTGGACATCTTCAGACGCAGGGTCATCATCCTATCGTTTAATCCCACGTGGGAAGGCTGTCAAGCTGTCGTGCAAGTTGGGTTTTATGCAAAGCCCACACCTGAGGTTCTTGTGGTGTCATCTGGCTTCCTAATGCATAAAGTGTAACCCCCTCAAACTTCCTCCAAATTGGGTTTCACCAGCAAACCTTGTTTCCTCAGGGCCGCTATGTCCACCTTGAGCGATTAGGCGTTCAGCAATGAGCGCTGTACGCCTCTCTGGTCTGTCGTCTCTGTCCAAAAGGTGCGAATCATGCAGGCACGAAACAAGTCAGAGGCAGACCTCCTGGATCTTTTCATCTGTTGTTTTCGACGCTAGTGTTGATGTCCAACGTAGGTACGGTTTCCTACTAGGTACTAAGAGAGGCAGGCTTTGTTTAGGGATCCTTTTAATCTCCCCCATTCCTCCCCATGTGGGAATCAGTGCCGTCCCTAAAAAGGCTGCTCTGACTTTAGTAGGAAGGTATAGATTTATTTCAACCCTTGTAGAATTCTTCCGTTGGCTGTTGACACGGTTCCAAGAAGCTTTTTTTCAGCAGAATATGCCCTCCAGAGTTTGAGTAGAAGGTTCAAAGGTGATGTCACTCGAGAGTCCGTGTCCATGGCAGCAGCTTTGGCTAACTGGCAAGCTTTCTCGTTGCCGTGGATTCCACAATGTGACGGAATCCAGCAAAAGGCAAGGGTAGTACCTTGTAAGGAAAGAAAATGTATAAGGTGACAAATGTCAATGATTAGTTCCCCTCTTACCTTAGTATTAAATGCTTTTAATGCGTGCAAAACCGGCTTAGAATCAATACCAAAAAATGTAAATGTAAATGTACAAAAAGGTAAAGATATCCCCTAACCTATGTGGTCGGAGAGGAGCGAGGCATCAGAGACCTCACTTCTCCAGGGGCCACCAATTTGAGGACGGCACCCACCTCTTTTCCCTCGTTGCTTTACCTTCCCTTTACCTTCCCTGACCCTAAAGAGGCGGGTACCCATTGACAGCTGGGTGAACTGGGGGACTGTACTGAAGCCAAGGCAGGCAAACGGTCAGCCATCCACTTGGTAACAACACTTGATGCTGCTTAACTTTGGCTGGGGGAAAGCGAGTGCTCTGACCACTGAGCTATCCCGTCCCCTACCTCTGAAATAAATCTTTAAAATGATCAACGTTGAGAAAACATGATATGCAATGTTGAGGCCATATTGTCTTTGGGAACCTTACAAACTCAGGGAGGAACAATGCGTGTGGAAGTGTGGAATATTCAGCAAAGTAATTAGTTCAAACATATTTTGTCATGGGAAAAACATTATTTCCCAAAAATAATCTACAAAGTCAGGAAGTAGCAATGCGTGATATACTGTGAAAGTGTGAACAATTTTCAAGCAAATTAATCATTTGAAAAATGTCTATATAATGTGAAAACTATATTTCTTAAGGTTCATCTACAAAGTCAGAGAAGACCAATATGTGACATACTATTAAAATTAGAAATTATCCACAAATTACCCATTTTACTTTGAAAACAGTATAGATAGCCTTCTGGAAATTGTGTGCTTAAAATTTCCTCGTTTCTATAACTCCCTTTCTTTCTGCCCCCCCCCCCCTCTCTCTCTCTCTCTCTCTCTCTCTCTCTCTCTCTCTCTCTCTCTCCTCTCTCTCTCTCTCTCTCTCTCTCTCTCCCTCTCTCTCTCTCTCCAACAACGAGAGTAGGGGGCGGGATAGCCTTGTGGTTAGAGTGATGTATTCGTGATCTGCTGACCCTGGTTCAACTCTCGTTCAAGATTATTTTTTCCTCTGCAGTTAACATCAGTGCCGACTCCACTCTCCCCAAAAGTCTTTCGGGTGAAACTATAAACCGAGGTCTCGTGTGCGAACGCACTCAGAACATCTTGCGCACTACAGTTAAAACCCGTTCCGCTTTTCGGAGGAGCAGGCATTGTGTGCTGGTTGAAACAGGTGGCAAAATCGACACAACTGCATACTCACGGGACTGGATGTAAAATAAAAGCACATGCTTGCCTATTCCCTTATCCTCGATAAAAACAAGAATAAATGAATAATTAAAATCTCTCTCTCTCTCTCTCTCTCTCTCTCTCTTCTCTCTCTCTCTCTCTCTCTCTCTCTCTCTCCCTCTCTCTCTCCTCTCTCCTGCTGTTTACTTTTTTTTAACTAACCAGCCCATTCTCCTGCCTTTTATTTGTGTATCAGCCAAATCTCAAACTATTTCTTATCAACTTTCTGAGGAGCTGCCCTGAAGTCGGAACGTGTCGGCTGAGGCCAGCGGGCAGACCTCCTGCATACAGAGTGACAAGCACAGGAGAAGACCAGGCACTACACATTCTACCCAATAATGCAAACAGATTTTATGATTGCCAGTTTCGTCATCAGGACAATCACTGCACTTCCTGCAATCATAGATGATTGCAGTAAAAGCAGCAGCGTCTCCTGATAAATTCACATTATTTCATTACCTCAGACAGAGAAATTGACGCAGATAAATTCAAAGATTTGATTATCTCAGACAGAAATTGATAGCAGATGAATTCAAAGATTTTATTATCTCAGACAGAAATTGATAACAGATAAATTCAAAGATTTTATTATCTCAGACAGCGAAACTGATGCAGATAAATTCAAACACAACATAAGCTACCCACAACATAAGCTACCTGTTTGTTGCTGCTATGCTGGTTATGCTCATTATGCTATGCTTGTTTCATGTTCATTAATGAATAACCATTATTTAAACCAAATTTTAAAAGTTCAATATCTCAGACAGAGAAATAGAGTCAGATATATTCAAAGATTTCATTACTTCAGACAGAAAATTTGATGCAGAAAAGTTCAAATATGTTATTATCTCAGAAAGAAATTCATTTCAGATAAATTCACAGATTTTATTATCTCAGAAAGATAAATTGATGCAGATAAATTCAAAGATTTCATTATCACAGACATAAATTCATTTCAGATAAATCCAAATATTTTATGATGTCAGATAGATAAATCAATAGCAGATAAGTTCACAGATTCCATTATATCAGTCAGAGAAATTGATGCAGATAAATTCAAAGACGTGTGTGTGTTGTGTGTGTGTGTGTGTGTGTGTGTTGTGTGTGTGTGTGTGTGTGTGTGTGTGTGTGTGTGTGTGTGTGTGTGTGTATGTGATGTGTGTGTGTGTGTGGTGTGTGTGTGTGTGTGTGTGTGTGTGGTGTGTGTGTTGTGTGTGTGTGTGTGTGTGCGGGCGCGTGAAAAAAGGTAAAGGTGTCCGATAATCTATGTGGTCGGAGGGAGGCCAGGCATCAGACACCTCACTTCTCTAGGAGCCAGCATATTGAGGGCGGCGCCCATCTCCTCTCCCTTGTTGCTTTACCTTCCCTGACTCCAAACAGAACAGGTACCCATTGCTGAGTGACATTATTCAGTTACTGCTGAGTGACATTATTCAGTGAGGGAATGAGCCGTGCAGCAAATCCCTGGACTAATTGCTGAGTGGCCTTTTCGTTTGTGTTGATCGTGTGCTATGTGAGTATTACATATTTAGTATTATCCCTGAAAAAAACTTAAGTCACTTAATTTATGTACACAGTTTTTGCGTTCTTTGTCTTTCGTTTTGATTTTTAATAACAAATTATTTCTGAGTTCATCATATAAAATGCATTCATCAAGTAAATGAAATTCATCTTCAATTTTGTTACAGTGTCTACATTTTCTGTCCTCTCTGGATATATTTTGGTGTCTCCCTTTCTCTATCATTAAATTGTGACAGCTTGTGCGAAATTTACAATATGTCTTCTTATGAGTTTTGTTTTCATAGTTTACTAAGTATGGTTCCAATCTGTATTCTTTGGTAGCAAAATCATAAAATTTGAGTTTTGCAAACTCTTTCTTTTGGTAATCCAAAATGTTTTATACATGTCCTCAAGTTTTCTTCTAACAGCATAACTCAAAACCCATGGGAAAATTAAGAGTGCTTTGGTTCTTCCAGACATGTTTGAATCCAATTTTGTACAGAATATTTTTCACTGTGTTTATCCATTTATCGTATGTATTATTCTGATACAAATAATCGTATACTATTCTAATATAAGAGTCTGGTTTTGACTCTGTCAAATGAATCCAAAAGGATATTGTGTGTGTGTGTGTGTGTGTGTGTGTGTGTGTGTGTGTGTGTGTGTGTGTGTGTGTGTGTGTGTGTGTGTGTGTGTGTGTGTGTGTGTGTGTGTGTGTGTGTGAGAGAGAGAGAGAGAGAGAGAGAGAGAGAGAGAGAGAGATGAGAGAAGAGAGAGAGAGAGAATGACAATGACAATGACAATGACAATGACAAATTCTTTTATTTCGAGGATAATGAATAAGCACACATGTGCTTTTTTACATCCAGTCCCCGCCCGTTAGGGATACATCTTAATAATAATAACCAAATACTTATACAGTCTCACAATAAAAACAAGGGGAAATAACCTTTTCAAAACAGCTCCCCCCCAACAACCCCCCCCCCCCCCCCAAAGCAAGCAAATAAAGAAAACCCTAAAAATACCCCCCCACCCCCCCAAAAAAAACCTAACCAAAACAAACAAACAAACAAAGGAGAAAGAAAAACCAAGCCAACAGAAGAAGATAAAAAGAGAAAAACAGACAAACAACAACAAGAACAACAACAGAGCCAAGAAAAATAACACAACCAAACTTAATAAGTCATAAAGATAAACATCTACACATTGTCAAATGGTACACATACTTGTTACACATAACTATAAGGTATTGAAATAGGGCACTCATTAAAACTTAAGTTTGGATGTTGCATAAGTAGACAGGTACTTTCGAATTGCACTAATATGCCATAACTGATAGTAGCATGATTGGCAGGTCTGGGTGATGAATTTTTGCATAGAGAGTGTGTTGTGGACAATGACCCCAAGATCCTTCACAGCAGTGGATAGAGGGACTGATGTATTGCCTAGTTCTATTGAAGCTGTTGTAATAAAAGAGAGTTTGTGTTTGATACCTACGGGCATAGCTTCAGTTTTATCTACGTTTAGCTGAGATAGTTCTCTATTATCGGGTTTTGCATATCTTCAAAGCAGTAAACCATATTTGTCAAGAGAGAAGGAAGATTTTCAGGAGTAACACTGCTTTGAATCTGAGATTCATCTCCATAAAAATGATAGTTGATCTGATGACGGTTTATTACATGTGACAGTAGAGCAGTGTGGGAAGTGAAAAGAACAGGGTCCAGAACTGATCCCTGTTGGACTCCACATTCCAATTCGGCAGGTATTGATTAAAGTTTATTTACTGAAACTGTTTGGAATCTGTCAGTAAAGTATGATATAAACTAGGTGAGGGCTGTGCCAGTAACACCGAACGTTTTTTGAAGACAAGAGAGGATTGAGTGGTGTATTGTGTCGAAGGCTGCCGATAAGTCGAGTAGAGTGAGAAGGGTGATTTTCCCGTGTCAGAAGCCAGTAGAAACGTGTTTAAAGTGTGAACTAGGGTGGTTTCAGTGCTGTGGCTGACGCGATAGGCAGACTGACGTGCAAAAAGAAGACTGTTGGAGAGAAGGTGGTTGTTGAGCTGTTTCAGAACTACTTTTCCAAGGACTTTAGAGGTAAAAGGTAGGTTGGAAACAGGTATGTAATTCTTCAGAATGTTAGGGTCAAGGTCATGCTTTTTCAGTAGAGGTGTGACTTTAGCAATTTTGAAAGCTGATGGAACATTTCCTGCAACTAGAGATGAATTAAACGATTTTTGTGATAGTGGGTATAAGCTGTGGTAGGCACTGTGCGAAAAGAGAAGCAGGTATGGGATCGAGGTCACATGATTTTATAGTCATTCCTTTCCGAATTTTGATTCCTTTCTCACTTGTTGGACGAAAGAATAGGAGAGGAGTGCCAGAGAATGGGGCATCAGGAAGTGCAGGCTGGAAAGGAGTCTGATCCAAACTAGAGCGAATGTTGCGGAATTTGTCAGAAAAGAATGCAGAAAATATAGAAGGAAGTTCAGAGTGGTTGTGGATGGAAGGCAGAGGGCTTGCCTTCACAGATCCAAGAAGAGTAGATGTGAGGGAAAAGAGAGATTTCATAGACGTGGCATCAAGAACTTTAGAAGAGCAATAGATAGATAGATAGATAGATAGATAGATAGATAGATAGATAGATAGAGAGATATATAGATAGATAGATAGATAGATAGATAGATAGATAGATAGATAGATAGATATGTGTATATATATTAGATAGAGAGAGAGAGTAAAATAAATATGTGACATATAAAAGGGGGGGGGGGTGTGCGTGCGTGCGTGCGTGCGTGCGCGCGTGTGTGTGTGTGTGCCTGTCTGTCTGTCTGTGTCCATACCTGTTTGCCTATGCCTACCTGCCTGTACATCTTCTTCGTCCATCGGGATCAATGATGACCAACTATTCATCCTGGGATTGGGAGGGTCCATTTCGTGGGTGCCAAGATGACTTATTTGGCCAATCCGCGCTTGAAAAGTTCTTGAGCAGTATGGACATGGTATAGTGGCTGCTTTTGGAGACTTGGAGGCTCTATCTTTCCTGTCTTGCCTGTGCTGCTCAGCTGTCGCAATTCTCTTTGCTTCGTGGGCCTTGGCGCCACTGCGTACAGCTGCTCGCCACTGTGGCCTCTCCATTGCTGCCTGCTCCCATGAGTTTATCTCAATGTTGAAGGCTTTCAGTGAGGCTTTCAGAGTGTCCTTGAAGCGTTTCTTATGGCCTCCTTGGGAGCGCATTTCCATGCTGAAGTTCGCAAGAAGTTTGGGTAGCCGATGGTCTGGGCTGCGAACATGGCACGAAGCTGGGCAAAAAGGGTTTAATTTTGGGGGGGGGGGGGTTTTTTTTTAAAAAAAAAGGGGGTTTTGGGAAAAAGGGGTTTTTTCCTTCCCCCAAAAAAATTTTTAAAAAAAATTTTTAAAAAAGGGGTTAAAAATTAAAAAGGGAAAAAAGAAAAAAAAGGGGGGTTAAAAAAAATTTTTTTTGGGGTTTAAATTTTTTTTTTTTAAAAAAGGGGGAAAAAAAATAGGGAAAAAAAAAGGGGGGGGGGGGCGGGGGGGGGGGGGGGGGGGGGGGGGGGGTTTTTGGGGGGGGCGGGGGGGAAAAAAAGGGGGGGGGGTTTGGGGGGGGGGGGGGGGGGGGGGGGGGGGGGCCCCCTTTAAAGTGGGGGGGGGCGAGGGGGGGGGGGGAAAAAAGGGGGGGGGGGGGGGGGGGGGGGGGGGGGGAAAAAAAAGGGGGGGGGGGGGGGGGGAAAAAAGGGGGGGGGGGGGGGGGGGGAAAGGGGGGGGGGGGGGGGGGGGGTTTTTGGGGGGGGGGGGGTTTTGGGGGGGGGGGGGGGGGGGGGGGGGGGGGGGGGGGGGGGGGTTTTTTTTCCCCGGTTTTTTTTTTTCCCCTTTTTGGCCTTTTTTTTTTTTTTCCCCTTCCCAACCCTTTTCCCCCCCCAAAAAAAAACCCCCCGGGGGGGGGTTTTTTTGGGGGGAAAACCCCCTTAAAAAGGGGGGGTTTTTGGGGGGGTTTTTTTTTTTCCCCTTTTTCCTTTTTTTCCCCTTTTCCCTTTTTTTTTTGGGGGGGGGGGTTTTGGGCCCTCCCCCCCCCCTTTTTTCCCCCGGGTTTTTTGGGTTTGGGGGGGTTTTTTTTGGCCCTTTTTTTTTCCCCCCCAAAAAAAAAACCCCGGGGCCGGGGGGGGGGAAAACCCCCCCCCCCCCCGGGGGGGGGGGGGGGGTTTTTTTTAAACCCTTTTTGGGGGTTTTTCCCCCCTTTTAAAAAAACTTTTTTAAAAAAAGGGGGGGGGTTTTGGGGTTTTTTTGGGGGGGCCCCCAAAATTTCCCCCGGGGGGGGGGGGGTTTTTTTGGGTTTTTTTTGGTTTTTTTTGGGCCCCCCCCCCCAACCCCGGAACCCCCCCTTTTTTTTTAAAAATTTTTTTTGGGGGGGGGGGGGTTTTTTTTCCCCTTTTAAAAAATTTTTTTTTCGGGGTTTTTTTTAAAAGGGTTTTTGGGGGGGGGGGGGCCCCCCCCCCCCCCCCCAGTCTTCTTGGTTTTGATTGTCAACCCAAGGGTTTTCGCCCAAACTTTAAAAAACTTGTCAACCCCTGCTTTTCAGTCGACTAAAAGAACACATTGAGTGCGCAATTATCAGCAAAAAAGGAAATTTGTTTTTTATAACTGTTTTAGAAAACCCTTGGGTTTTTTCTTGATCCTCCTGGATTTATGAGGGATCCATCATAAACCCGTACCCGATGCGAACCAACATCCAAATCTCTGAACCCATCTACAGCAAATTTCCGAAAACAGGGGGCCCGAAAACCCGGGGGGGTGGGGGCAAGAACACAGCCCGCTTCCTTTCCCTTGGTGGGGGGAAGAATTTAGATGCCCCCCTCCGTTTTCTTGTAACCCCTGGCCAGCATTTCCCCTCATGAAACTGACGTTCATGGCGATGAAATTTTTTTGGGCAGGCCCCCCTTTCTTTTGCCATGATTTCCATAGACCCTCCTTTCTAACAGGATCGAAGGCCTTTTTCAATAAACAAAGATGGAAAAAGGTCAGTGTTTTGTTTCCCGACACTTTTCTTGGAGCTCCCGGCAAAACACCCAAAGTCGAAGCCCGCGACTTTCCGGAAACCAATTGACTTCTGGGAAAAGGTCTTTTTCAAGATGGGCTAAAGAGCCGGGTTTAGCAGCACTCGGCCAACCTTTTCCCGCATGGGCCCCAGGGAATTCTTCCGGGGGTTTAAGGCCTGGTGGTTTTTCCCTTTTTTTCTTATTAGATGAAGGAACAATTTTTAAGTCTTTCGGAAGTACTCCCTGCTGCCCCTACGACTTGGGGGAGTCATGAATTTTTTTAGTTCAGTGCTCTCCAGCCCCTTTGGAAATCTCAGTGGGGGTTTATCGCGGGCCGGGGGGGCTTTCCCCCGGAAAAGCAGGCGAATTTCTTTTTTTTGGGATCCCCCTCATTGGGTTTGGTTTGGGGCCCCAAAAAAAGTCTCTACCCTTGGGGAAATTGTGGGGGGCGGGTTAATGCTTTTATCGTTGAAGGGGGAAGGACCCTTTTTGAAGAGTAAAATTGTTCAGCCATCCTCAAATCCTTTTCTTTTTCAGTGATGAGAGTAACCCCTCTGCACTGAGGGGAGGTTTGATCTTGATGTGGGGGGCAAAAGATCTCTTTGGTCCCCCCAAAAGAAAATTCTTCATTAATTTCTTTCACAATCCTTGGATCTCATCGCTTTTTAATTTCGTCCAGGGGTCCTGGGATCTCCCCAGCTTTAGCTGGGGTGGTGCCACGCTTGGGGGCCTCCGGCATCTTTCTTTGCTGTTGAATTTTCGGGGGATCCCAAGGGGGGTTTAAGGCACAGAGCTTGTCTTCCAAAACTGTGGGGTTTTCTTCAAAATTCTTTTCCAAAAACCCGTCCCTGGGGCGCCGGGAAATAGGGCCGAGGCACTCCATAGCTGTTTAAAACCCATCCCGGAGTGTTCCCCATGCTATTCCACGTTTTGGCAAACCAGCACAAAAAAGGGGCTCTAGGGGTTCCCCCAAAGGCGACAGCAAGAAGGGCCGCTTTACTGGGTCGTTCTTCCTCTTGTTGGGCATTCAGGGGTTTTTGGGGCTTTCCCCCCTTGTTTTTGGGCCCTCCCTGGGCGGACAAGCAACCTGAGCTTAGAGCGAAGGGCGGTTGTCCCCGTCCCCCTTCGGGTCCCAAAAACCCGTCGTTTGTGAAAAACGAAAAATCCTGCCGCCCCCCCCTTTTCCTGGTGATGAATAGTCAATAAGATTTCCATGCCTAGAGCGGGGGTGCAAACCATGATGTCCCGTTTCCCTGAAAGGGGGTTGAAAGCGTGTTTGTATCGTAGGTCAGCTCCCCACCAAATCTGGAGGGGCAGTAGGCCGTTGCTGTTGCAGTTGCCAAAATCCATACTTTTCCAATCCCCCTTCCCACCGGTAAATGCCCCCAGCCTACTCCCATTGGAAATCACCAAGGAGTTTTAAACCTGTCTGCGTTGGGAACCGGGGGGAAAAAACAGCAATTTAGTCTTCTTTAAAAATTGTAATTTATTCCTCGGGTTTGTCATGGTTTGGGAAACATAAACACTGACAAAAGGGGAAACAAAATTCCCTTCCCCTGGAAAAAGGGGAGTTTTCATCCCTCATAAGTTTATCATTCCCTTTCCTTTTTGGGGGCCAGCCAGGGTTGCAACAAAACGTTTTCTTTCTGCAAAGCCAACTCCAGCCTAATTTTCCCCTTTAGGCCCAGTCCACTCCAAAAAAAGGTGTAGCCTGTGCCCAAATTTGCAAAAGCCTGGTAGCCCGGGCTACTAAGGGCAGCAAAAGTCGATGTTGTAAACTGGCGTGTTTCCCCCTTGCGATAAGTTCGGTTTGTCTCTGGGCCCTTTTGCTCTCGTGTTCGCACATTCCAACTAGCAAGGTTCAGACACTGTATCCTATTCTTTTTTCTTGATTTTTTCACTGTTTCGACCGCATGAGCAGGGTCCCCGCCAGCCGCGGTAAGCTAGCCAGGGTGATGTGGAGCAGGCAATGTTTAGGGCACCTTTTCTAGCCCCTTCCTTACAGCCAAGTGGAGCCCATCCCTCTCCTGACTGGCTTTTTGGGTCGGGGTTGGCCCCCCCACATGGAATAGGTAGTACTGGTTTACATGGTTACCAGTAGCAGAGAAACACCCGACCTGATACCAACACAAACACACACACACACACACACACACAACACACACACACACACACACACACACACACACACACACACACACATCCAGACAGCAATAAGAATTATCATCAAGAGTGACAAAGCAAACAACAAAAAAACAACCTCTAATATCGTTACACTTTTAAGACAGTGTCATCAAATAGCTTATGAGCACAATCAAAATTCAGACACAGAATTTATTGTTACCATCGTAAGACAGTTTGTATAGAAATGGAAAGTGCCCATCACATTTGAGAATCCCCGTGAGACAGTAAGTAAGTACACCCTTGTGTGAGAAAGTCTGTTTGTGCACCTGTTTTTAAAACTGTAACCAAAGGTCAAGGGATTCCCATAACCTATGCGATCGTTGAGGAGCGAGATGTCAGAAACCTCAACTTCTCAATGGCCCAACATATTGAGGGCGGCGCCCATCTCCTCTCCCTCGCTGCTTTACCTTCCCTGACTCTAAAAGAGGGCAGGTACCCATTTACAGCTGGGTGAACTGGGGGACTGTACTGAAGCCAAGGCAGGCAAACGGTCACCTTTCCAAGTGGTAACCACGCTCGAAGCTGCTTAACCTTGGCTGGGTGAAAGCGAGTGCTCTGACCACTGGGCTATCCCGTCCCCAAACAGGCGACTACATCTCTGTAGGGCGGTGGTCTACAGGTAACGCACCTGCCTAGAAAGCCAGAAGTACGGGTTCGATCCCCGTTTGTTCCCAAAACATTTCCCCCTATCCATTAGAGTGGTGGTGGTCTGGGGGTTAGTCTTTCGGCTGAGGTGATAAACTGTGTGCAATACTGTTTCAGCGCACGTGAAAGAACCTGTGACAACAAGAGAGCTGCTCCTAGCTAGATTCTGTAAAGAAAAAAACCAGTCGATTTTAAAGATGACTGCCAGGATATGATGTTAGGGGAGTGCTCTACAACAACAACAACAACTATAACAAGAACAAGCAAAACAACAACAAACAAAAACTACAAACAACAACAAACAAACAGCAAACAATAATACATGCCCCCCAAATTTCGTGTGGAAGATTGGTAAGCACAAACCATCACCCAAACCAACAGTGAAATGAACACGGTCACACCTTGAAAAGACCACAAGCACACACACACACACACACACACTCACAAATACACACAAGAACACACACCACACCCACACACTGATGAGCATGTTACAGTATCTGGCCTTGCCAAGGTGTCTCCCTCCTATACCCTATTGTAATCTAAGTATATTCTTTCTTTTAAAAGCCTCGTTCTGACTGCCTTTCCTTCCTGTCTCCTGTCACAACCTCTGCCTCTCGCCCTCCTCGCTCAGGAATGATTTTGGGGTCATGGCTGCAGTATATTATAACAAGCTTTACACTTAAATCGTTTTTTGCTCAATGATCAAGCTGAGGATGGTCCAGTGTAATGATGATAGAGACATTGAGCAATAACAGTTTAAAAGCTACGAAAAGGAATGGTTCACTTATTCCTAGCGAAAGTCATTTTCAAACTTTAAAATTTGTTTCCATTTGATCTCATTTTTTCTCATTTTTTCTCGCTGTACGGTATATTTTTTGTAAACTTTTTAGGATTTTGCATGTGCTTGTAAGATATTAATGCTTGATTAGTGTGATATGTGTATAGATTTAATTTGGTAATTTGTTAATTTTGTGTACAAGCAAGTATTGTAAGCATCACACCTTTGTATCTTAGTGAGTGTTTATATTTTCAATTACGTGGTTTGTTTTGGGTTTTTTAATTCGTATATGTTTATTTTGTTTGTTTTTTTTTGTGCGTGTGCTCACTTAAACCTGAAATTCCTAACACAGCGTTATTAGCCGCATCTCCTCCCTCTAACGTCATGTCTCTTACCATCAGACAATGCCAATAAAACATGGTCTACGAGTAGGCTACCCTCAACATAAACAATGCAACCAAATAAAAAAAGATGACATTTGCTAGCATACTAATTTAATGATGGGAAAATGAGTTTTCAGTTATATGGCTTTGCTGAATCCCAGCCTTTTATTCAAATAACCTGATGCAGACAAGCACATTCCAGGATACCAAATATTTCGGCCTTGATCCCTACAAACCAAAAACTACAGGCTTATAACTTATTTTGCTTCCTCATTAGCTGTCAAATGCTATACAATTTTGATGTTTATGAGATCGAAGCGATTTGGAGAGATCAAATTAAAGCACAGTATTCCACTTTTCATAGGATTCATATACAGAAATCCTCAGAAACCACTAATTGTTGTGATAATTCCATTCGCTAATGATGTAGTTGCACTTTAAACTGTGAAACTATTATTCGTGAGATTTATAACATATACGTACGCAAACCATACACCGAAATGGTATCACAACTACATGATCCTGGTCTGGAACAACTAATAGATAACCCACACGTATAACAATAACTCAGTAACTTAATGAATCATATATACTCTAACGCAAAACAACACATACTGAAGTATATGCTCCTCAGTGATGCACGATCATAACCTGTCTGCGGTACTTTGGATTAAAGAGTTCGCATAACAATTCCTAAAGTTGGGCATAAACTATATATTTACCGACGATTCAAAACTTCTGTGAGGATAATTTTATTTCCGACCTGATGAACTCACCATTACTCTTATATTTCAAATCAGAGACCCGATGAAGCTACTGAATTTTGGGTAACACTTTTATACAGTGTATGACATACATGCTTCCCTTTATAATAACAAGATTTAAAAAAATAGCCAAACCTCCATGGATAACAAAAAGACAAGAATCTGAATAACTAAGAAACCACCTGAAAACCCATGGTACAACATGTACAATTTGACCAAAGGAAATAAAATGAAGTCCATTATTCGCAGTTCAAAGCGTAATTACTTCAACATTGTTAATAACCACTAGTGACTCTCGCCAGATTTGGTAAGCCATCAATACATTTATGTAATAAACATGTTCAAAAAAGTCAACAGTTCATTAAAGACATATCAGCTGATAAATTAAACAGCCATGTTGTCAAATGTAGCAAATAAAGTTATAACATGGGACAAGCATGCGAAATGATGTCGCTACCTACAACAATATATTAACTCAAAACATATTAACTGTCCATTTAATCTCCCAGCCAATACAACCTTAGACGTATTAGAAAGCCATAAAAATGCAAACGAGATCTAGATCTACGTGGATCTAACAATAAGATGTCGAATTATAAACCGCTATCTGGATATTGTTGAAACACTGACTTATCTATAGCAACGTGTGTATTGAGAAAAGGTTTTTCCTCTCAAGTTTTAAAAATCAAAAGTATACCTGTCCATAAATCAGGTGACTGCTCTTCTCCTTCAAAATACAGGAGCCAATTGTCAATTTTCTCTGTACGAGTCTACACCCATTGCAAAACACATACAAACAGATCACTAAATTCTTACTTATAAAAAAAAAATTATGGCAACGAGATCAGTCAGGTTTTTGTAAAAACGATTCCGGACAGATCTAGCGCTCTAACTCAGCTCACTGACAGTCCCTCCAAATATAAAATGAGAAATAAGGTTTACGCCCTCCTGTTTTTGACTTTGAAAAAGCATTTGATGTGCTCAACCACTCTTGTCATGGCCGTTAAATTAGAATTGTACAAAAGCCACCGGAAGTTATATCCAATTACTAGAAAGTTTTTCTGTCTAATAGGCAGCAGCTTGTATCATCTATAATATCAAAGCATCAGAACTACTACCCATTAGATAGGTAAACCCAAGGCTCAGTATTGAGACCACACTTGTTTTCATCCATGTTAATGATTTACCCTGTTTTTTATTAAATGTAACTGGACATGTTGGCTGACGATACCACTCTCTTTTATGTAGTGATTCAGTACTCCAGCAGATTAAGCTCCAAACTTCAATACAGTATTGGCAATGATTATTTGGACTCAATTAAACCACTTGTCCTTAAATGCACATAATACAAAGTGTATGTACTATCTGCAAGACAAAAAAGGCAAAAATGAATGATAAGGTTTTCAACCTCTGTTGTTTGGAATGAACGGAATATTTGAAGGAAGTGACTCACATAAAATATTAGGTGTTACCATTGACAAAAATATACTGGATGATCACAGAATGTCACTAGGTAAACGCCTAGCTCTCAGCTACGTCAAATTAACCAAAATAAAAACACTTTCTAAATTAATGAATTTCTCGAAAACTTTTTTTTTTCGGGCACATTCTACCCAAGCATGGACTAGCGTCAACGAGTTGGGATACCTGCGGGTTCGAACTTGAAATTCATTCATCGGTATATAAAAAGCAGTAAAATGGGTATTGTTAAAAACAACACCCTTACAATTGAGGATTATAATCGAATAAATGCCTACATTTCGAAACCACTTTTATTCAATAAGAAGCGGTGTTTATGCAAAAGTTGTTAATTCAAATCACCTCTGAAATTACCAAAGCTTTCATATAACCAACATATACACAACCATTTGCTAACATTTCCAAGACCGAGAAAACCTATATAAAGCGAGCATCTATGATTCAGGCAGTACCTATGGAAGAAACTCCCTCAAAAATTTGAAATGTATTTAAAGCAAAAATCATATAAAAACAACATCTAAAAAGATATTTCATGAAAAAAAGTACAGAAGACGACTGGAAACTTAAGAGAGTGATTTAAGTGTCACTGGCGGTTATTCTTGTCATTAAAATCAATAGGACCCAAGTTTCAGATTCTATAGAGTACATGTGTAAGCATTGATCTATATATGGGTTGATAGATTATCAACCGCTCACGCCTTTGAATTGGTGTGTGTTGTGTGTGTGTGTGTGTGTTGTGTGTGTGTGAAAAAGTGTGTGGAATGCGTTGTGTTGTGTAATTGGTTCGGTTTTGGTGTTTACCTTTCTTTCTGTTTTGGCCGTTTTACGTTTTTTTTTTGTGTTAAACAAAAATATGCTGATTTATTTAAGTATTGTCGGCTGGTAGGTTTCTTTTCGTTGTATGAGATGAGCTAAATTGGTATTGCTGACGTAGTACTGCTGGTGGGTTACATTTGCCTGAATTTAATTTTTGATGGAAGGATAACGTTGTTCTCTGCCTCAAATCAAAAAGCACATGTACATGCGTGTATATGACCTAAGGAAATTGATGTCTTTGTTATACTATCTTTGCTCTAAATCAATAGCTGTTGGTTATTTCTGTTTATCCTTATATATGTTATATTTATGTGGTGAGGGGATATGGTGAGGAGTGTATGTTATGTGTATGAAGTGTTTAAATGATACATCAGTTTCCTCTGTTTATATCATTGTTAGTTGTTGTTAGTTGTGGTGTTGGTGGTGGTGGGGTTCTGGTTATTTTTTTGCTTATTGTTTGTTTTGGGGTTAGGTGGATTTCCTTGGGAGGGGAGGGGTATTTTGACGTCTTTTTCTCGTCTTTTTTGTTAGTTCTATATTGTTCTTCATATGACTTTGCTGTATTCTTTCCTATGTTTAGTTATTGTCGCTGTTGTTGTTGTGTACGTATGTTTGTGGTTTGTTTGATTGTTTATGTTTCGTGGTTGTGGTTGTTCTTTGGTTGAATCACTTTTTTTATGTGTTTTTGAATTCAGCTTGTTTGTATGGTTGAAGGTTTGTGTGTGTATGTGTGTGAGGGGGGGGTGGGGGGGGGGGGGGGGAGGGAAGGCAGTGGTGTAGATTGTTAACATTTTTATTCTGATTTGGTCTCTTTGTTGTTTGGTGTTGGTGGTTCTTTGTTCCTTGTTTGTTGTGTTATGACGGGATATTTTTTTCAAGAATTTGAATTATTTGAATTGTTATGGTTTAATATTTTTCTGGGGGTTTTTTGTTTTGTTGTTAATTCCACATATGAGCATATGTTATTGTTTTTTCTTGTTCTGATTTGTATTTTTACCATAGGAATTTAAGTTTTTTATTCTATTCGCACAAAACATTATCTTTTTTTCTCCGCTTTATTTTTTCTTTAGATAGATGGCTTAATGAAAAAAGCAAATGCACTGCCTTATTCCAATGTACCATCGAAAAACAAAGTTTGAACTTTGACTTTTGACTTGACACACAGAGTAATTTCCGGGAATTCCCCCCAAACATAAGAACTGTGCACACCGCTCTCAGCACGAGCAGTATCAGCTACGACACGGCGCTGAAAAGGTCTGAGTGTTCCCAGGGCTGGCAACTTCTTCTACAAGTCTGGCATCGCAGCCGTGGAATTGACAGACAAAACAGACAGAACAACAGTGCTATGGCCTGTGGTGTGGATCCTGTGTAGTGCGTCATTTGTTAACATGGTGCGTTTTGTGTTTGTTTCTTGTGGTAAATTGTGAAATTTTGTTGTAAAATGAAGGGATGTTTGGCAGATCAGTTTTCTTGTCAATGAGACAGTTAGCTTTTATATTTGAGGATTGTTGTTGTTGTTGTGTACACACACACAATCTAAATATACACCTACATTTATACACACGTGCACGCACGTGCATGCACAACTGCATAAGTGCTCTATCTCTCTCTCTCTTCTATCACGCACACACACACATACACATACACACCACGTACGCACATAAACACAATCACACACACACGCACAAACACACACACACACACACACACACACACACACACACACACACATACTCACACACAACACACATACACCCTGGGAAAACAAACAGGACAAAGAAAACAAGAGATCAATCCAATGTACTTTAATAAGGAAAGTAATAACCGAGTAAACTTTATTTTTAATCCTCCACTTATTTGCACCTAATTGTAACACCTCTCTCTCTCTCTACTCTCACTCTCACTCATCTCTCTCTCTCATCCCTCTCCCTCTCTCTCTCACTCTCTAATAGTCCTCTCGTCTCTCTCATCTCTTCTCTCTCTCCTCTCGCCTCTCTCCATCATCTCTCTCTCCAGTCTCTCTCTCTCGCTCCTTACTCAAAAGAGTATACCTACTTTTCTAACACAAGCACTTTCTTGCCCTTTCATTCAAATGGAAACTATTCTTCCAATCTTATATACAATCCTCAATAGACTATGCTTCTACCCTGTGGGATTCTGCTAGTGCAAACACTATGAAACCGTTACTGAGTCTGTATAAACGTGCACACACTGTGTCTGTATAAACATCATGTGTCAGGTCAGTCAGAGAAGTTCTCTGTTACTGCTACTGGTATCCATGTAACTCAGTACAACCTGTCGCATGTGGGGGAGGAAACCCTAATAGAAAAAAACCAAACATATGGAGACTTGGAGAGGAGATTGGCGCCACCAAGGAATATCCTAAGCCCACAGAAAAGACATCAGAGACAAATGCAAAGCCAATATGATACCGTATCGGTCGAGGCCCGGGTTACCAACGACCGCGCTTCCATTGATAACACCAGGGTTGGAAGTGACAAGTCAGCTACTGAGTTAAAAACATACTTTAACTCCCTAGAGAAAAAAAAAAAAAACAGATCACCAATGGGAACATGGAACGTCCGTACACTCGACCAGTGCGGTAAAATCAAAGAACTAGAGTTTGAGCCTTAGCTGCTATAAATAGGGACATTATGGGACAAGGAAAAGTGTGATGGACAGATTTGGTGAGGACAATGACTGAAGAAGGCAACAAGATCTGGTACAGTGTCAAGAGAACATCACAACATGGAGTGGCATTTATTGCCAGAAAGGAATAGTGGGGTGCATTAACACCTGTACAACCGCTTCCAGCAGGATTATCACATCCGGGTGTCGGCCAAGCCCAGAACATCAACCATCATACAAATGCTATGCACCATCATCTGACCATAGCAGATGAAAGAAGTAGAAGAATTTTTACGAAGACTTGAAGAGACATTATGAAATAACCCAAAAAGGTCCATCATCAGCATTCAAGGGATTTTTAACGCCAAAGAAGTCCTGACTACTTACAACAATGGCCGGAACAGTTGGTCAGTTTTGAAGCTTGAGAGACCAACGACAGGGACTACTCTGCTGGAGTTGCCTCACCCCACAGATTACCATTGGCCAATACCCTCTATCCCCACAAGCAGGTCAAGGAGGACAACCTGGCATGCGCCAAACGGCAAGATCCATAACCAAATAGATTTCATCTTAACACCACGGCGCTTCAAATCCAGCATCAACAGAGCCAAAAAAAACTACCCTGGAGCAGACATAGCAGCGACCACGATCTTGTGCTGCTGGTATTCAAAATGAAGCTGAAGAAAAATAAACAAGCCTTAAACCCACTACCAAATTTGACAGTGACCAAACTGAAAGATCCAGATGTCGAGGAATCTTCCTAGCTAAGCTTGGCGGAGACGTTTTGGCGGCAATAACCCTCCTGGACAATGACAACAATGACCTAGTCAACACCTTTAAAAAGGCAGTCCGCGAGAAACAGCAAAGGAGGTACTCGCACTGAAACCAACCAGGTCTTCCAACCCTAAAGAAATACCGGTGGCCAACAATTCTTGTGAAGAAGTCAATGTTAAAAGGCCAAAGAAGTGGATCTGTTGATCAATTGAGAGTCGAAAAAGCAGAAAGTGGGCAACAGTAAAAAGGCATACGACACCCTGCAAGAACTCACAAAAACCACTTCAAACCAAATCATCAGTCATTGAAGACAGCTCCGGAAACCTCCTCACAAAACCAGCTGCATTGAACAGGGGTCTTGAGTATTGTCAAGAACTATACAACTACCAATCCAACCTGACAAGAGGCCAATAGAAGAGGACAGGCACAAACCCAAAATTCAAGGAAGGTATTAAACCCTCGCCATTACCTATACTTGAGGGAAAAGTGGAAGAAGCCATCCGCAGTTTACCAGTAGGAAAGTCCCCAGGAGCAGACAACATACCAGCAGAGCTGCTCAAGCATTGGTGCGATACAGTTAGCACACATTTACCAGCTATCTGTGCAGAAGATTTGGAGACAAACAGTGGCCAACAAATGGACACAAGCACTCATCATACCTCTGCCAAGAGGTGAATTTTCGCCAATGCCAAAACTATAGAACAAGTCGCCTCATCAGCCACACCAGCAAATCATGCTCAAAGTTAATTTGAATTGACGTCCAAGAAGAGGCAGAAGAACACATTGCAGAGGAACAACTGGTTTCAGGGGCATGCAGAAGCACAATCGAAACAGATTTTTAACTGAGCCCACATCTGATGGAAAACATTTTCAATAATCAGAGAGACCTGTTCCACAACTTCATCGAACTCAAGAAGGCTTCGACAGAGTCTGGCACGAAGCCTGTGGCAAGGTCCTCAGAAATGTTTGGCATGAAGAAGGACGAGTGTAAACCATTCAATGCACTAACAACACCGTAAGCATGCCAGTCCTTCTGAACATCAGTCGAGACTACTTCAAAACCACAGTGGGGGTCCGACAAGGATGCCTGTTAGCTCCATCCCTTTATCTGTTCTTAGGAAAACATTATGGAGAGAGACCCCTCCATGACTTCCACCTAACTAAACAACCAAATCTCCAATGGCGGCAAGGCCCCTCAACACCTTGCGGTTTGTCCGATGACATTGACCTTCATGGGCGAAGAAACACAAGCTGCAAGATCTTACGACCAGGACTTGAGAACAGAGCTGGAGCATATGGGAATGGAGGTGAGCTTCGGAGAAAAGTTAAAGTATCTTGTGAACAGCAACGGAACAACGCCAACAGCTAAAATTACATGAATGCGGCCACCACTGGAGGAGGGAGACGCTTTAAATACCTTGCGCTAAACTCACAAGGACGGGCCGATCGACGACAGAAATCAAAGTCAGACTACCATGCAACAATCTTCCATGACAAAACTCACCACATATGGAAAAGTAAAGAGATCAGTTTCCCAATCAAACTAAAGCTCTACTAAGCCCTAATCAGACTATCCTGCGTAACGGAAGTGAAACCGGACACTGACTGGCTGAAACCGCAAAGCAAATCCAGTCACTTGAAACAAAATGCCATAGAAAAACTGCTGGGCATATCTGGAGAGAAACGAAAGACCATGAATTTGTCAAGAAGTCAAATAACACGGACTGGCAGGTCCACAGAACACACTCTCACCATCCGTCAAGAAGAAAAAGCTGACATGGTTTGGCACGTCACCCGCCACAAACACTCTGCCAAACACATACTGCAGGGAACACTCGAAGGTAAGCAGAAAGAGGGGAAGACAGAACAAGTCATGGATGGACCAACATCAGAAATGGACCGGTTAATGACTCGGCACTACTGCGCGAGCCCGAGGACCGAGATGGATGGAGGAGGCTTACCACGGGCATCATCTTTCGTGTCTCCTCCACGACCGCCAAGGTCACGGGACTGATGAGGATGATGATGATAAACGTGCTCTCAAACTGGTCTTTCTAAAAAAGACAAGCTTAGTAGAAGCTGACTATACTCAATTAAATATTTTCCCCTTACACCAAAGATTAAAATATAACAAAGGAGTCATGATGTTCAAGATCATGAAAGGAACTGTTCCATCATACTTAAAAGACAAATTCCCCCTAAACCAGACCAAAACTACTAGAAAGCCTAGTGTCCCCAATTCCAGAAAAGACTTATTCAATCTAGTCTAACTTTTACTCAGCCCTATGCTGTGGAACTCCCTTCCCCTGATCAGGTAAACAAAAATCATTCAATAACAATCTACAAAACTCAATTATCACTCACTTGATACATCAACAATAACATCCCACAATCCATAGCCTTTAAAACAAGGTTGCATATCCTCCCTCTACCTATCTGCCCTTTCCATCTTACCTATCTGCCCTCCCCTTTCCCTTCACCTGTCTGTCAGACCGTCTGTCCCTCTCTCTCTCCTCTCTCTCACTCTCTCTCAGACATCATCTCTCTCATCTCTCTCCTCTTCTCTCCTCTCTCTCCATCTCTCTCATCTCTTCCGCTCATCTCTCTTCATCTCTCTCATCTCTCTCTCCTCGTCCTCTCTTTCAAATGTTAATTGGTTGTATAAGTGATTTACCAAGTGAAAGTTTTTTTTTATACACTATATATTAAAAAAGAAATAGTTCTAATCAGAACATACTATGCGTTCATCTGTAACGAGTATAATCAAAAAGAGTGTTGACAGTAATGATGCGCTGTTTTGAGAAATATATTCAGTATTTTTTCTTATGTCGTTTGGTGGTTTTGTTTGTTACAAACAAAAAGCATTTCTCTGATATAAAAAAAACAACAACAACACAAAAAAACACACACAACCTCTCTCTCCCACTCTCTCTCATTTCTTTCCTCCCACCCCCCCTATCTCTCTCTCCTACTTACAATTGTATAGATGTTACAGATTTATGAACTTTAGTAAATAAAAAAATTCTCCTTATTATATGAAGTGTATTAGCTTGGGCTTTTTTTTTATTTCATGACCTTCATTTGTACGAGTAAAATTCGAAAAGATATTGATGGTGTTTCTGTGCTGTCTTCAGAATTATATATTTAGTATTATCCTTGAAACACACACACACACAAAAACGCACACACACACACTCCCCCTCTCTCTCTCTATCTCTCTCCCTCCCACCCCCCTCCTTCTCTCTCAAAACCCTGGACCTTATAGAGTTGACTTTTATCCCCCGTTCGTCTGCTTCCGTGTTATTTTATTGTGTGAGTATACGGTATTGATTTATTTCATTATCATGACATTTTTGCAGGAGTATAAATCAAAAATAAGTGTTGAGGTGACGTGCAATTGTTTTTGAAAGGTATATTCAGTGTTATCCCTGAAAACACACACACATCTCTCTCTCTCCTCTCTCTCTTCATCTCATCATCTCTCGTCTCCTCTCGTCTCTCTCTCCTCTCTTCTCTCTCTCAACTGAACAATGTACATTAATCATTTTCAGTGTTCAGTGTTCAGTGTTCAGTGTTCTCCTCTCTCCTCTCTTCTCTCTCATCCTTCTCATCTCTCTCTCTCTCTCTCCTCCATCTCATCTCTCTCTCAACTGTCTCTCGTCTCTCTCTCTCGCCCTTTCTTCCCACTTATGACCTTATAGATCTGCCTGGGGTTTTTATTTTCTTTCTTTCTTCCTTGTTTTTATTATATGAGAGTATGGGTATTGAGTGTATTTGATGAATCATGAACATATAATTTGTATGAGTAATCAAATAAGTGTTAGGGATCGTAGACTTTTTTTAGAATTTAAATTTAGTACCCATCTCTTGAAACACGCACACCACACACACACACATCCTCTCTCTCTCTTCTCTCACTCGTCTCTCGACATCTCATCTCTCCATCTCTCATCATCTCTCTCTCTCACTCTCTCTCTCTCTCCTCTCATCTCTCATCCCTCTCATCCTCCTCTCTCTCTCGCTCTCTCGCCTCTCTTCTCTGCCTTCTATATGTGCTGTATTCTAATGAAGGAACTACATTCATGCTTTCTATTCAATATTATTTTGGGCTGTTGAACGACTTGAGCTCCAGTATTGTCCTATTGTCAAATATCTTAATAAGTGTAACAACTATGTGTACTAATCTACAATATGAAGCGATCAATTTTATGATCTATAAGTTTTGGCCTTTCTCTTGTTGTTTATTTGGGGGGTTTGTTTGGTTTTTTTGTTTTGGCTGTATGTGTGTGTATGGGGGGAGGGGGACGGTGTTGGTTGTTGTGTGTGTGTGTGTGTTGTGTGTGGTTGTTTTTTTTCTCTTTTGTTTGTTGTTTTGTTGGTGGTCTTTGTCTTGTTTTGTGTTTAGTTTGTTGGGGGTGGGGGTTTTGTGCTGTGGTTTGTTTGATCTGGGGTTTGTGTGTGTTGGTTTTGTTTTTCTCTTTTTAAAAAGTTTTTTTCCCCTTTGCTTCTACGTTGAAAGAATGGAGTAGTGGGTTCTTATTAATATGTAACCCTGCGGGCGTAGGACTAGATGTAAAAACACATAGTACGTATTCAGTATTCCTGGTAAAAAAATTTATCTCTTACTTACAATTGTAGATGTTCTTTTTATACTTTAAGGGTTTTTTTCACCCTCTTAATGGGTGGAGTATATGTATTGCACATACTTATATATAACAGTCAATTTTGTATGAGTTATCAAATCAAAAAGTGTTTGGTGTTGATCGTGTGCATGTGAGTAATTATAGAATTAGTATTATCCCTAAAACACCCACACACACACACACGCACTCACACACACACACACACACCCACACACATCTCTCGTCAATGACTTATAGGTTTAGATTTCTTCTTTTGTTTTGTTTCTTGTATTTATTATGTGAATGTATGGGTATTGGGTTTATTTCATCATCATGGTATATAATTTGAACGAGTATAATAAAAAATGAGTGTTGATGGTTTTCTGTACTATTTTGGGAATTATATATTGGATATTATCTCTGAAATACACACACACACTTCTGTCTCTCTGTCTCTGTCTCTATCTCTCACCTTTTATCGTTTTGCTTATAGTTATAGTGTATCCTGATGTATAGTAGTATGTTCTTTCGAGCCAGAAGGCCCATAGAGCCGGAGCTTATCCCGGTTTCTGTAGCGTTAAGCGAACTGATGGTTTTTCACCACCCCTGTGACAGGACGCTAGTCTGTCGCCAGATACTTCCCCAGCAGAGCTGGTACCCACTTATACACCTGGGTGGAGTGAGGAAAATAGGAGTAAAGTGTCTTTCCTAAGGACACAACACCGAGCCGAGCGGGGATCGAACCCGCGACCTCTGGATCACGAGTTGACCGCCTAAACCATTCGACCACGGTTCCTGTGTATCCTGATGAAGGATTCATATTTTATATTTTCAATACTTTATTGGGCTTGACCGCTGTACTTAAATTTTAATGAGTGTCCTATTTCAATATCTTATTGTTATATGTAACAAGTATATGTACCATTTGACAATGTGTGGATGTTTATCTTAATGACTTATTAAGTTTGGTTGTTGTTATTTTTCTTGGTTTTGTTGTTGTTCTTGTTGTTGTTGTTTGTTTTTCTCTTTTTTTCTTTTCCCTTCTTTTGTTGATTTGGTTTTTCTTTCTCTTTGTTTGTTTCGGTTGGGGGGGGGGGTGTTGGGGGGGGTGTGGGGGGTGTTTTAAGGGTTTTCTTTGTTTGTTTTTTGGGGGTTTTTTTTTTTTTGGTTTGTTTTTGTTGGGGGGGGGGGCTGTTTTGAAAAGGGTTATTTCCCCTTGTTTCTACTGTGAGATTGTATAAGTATTGGGTTATTATTGAATGTCTGACTCCTAATGGATATTCAAAAATCTCTGATAATTGGCTACCTATTCGTATACATGAAAGTAATGACTTATACATAGCTAATAATGGAACAAAGAATTTTCCTTTTACCCCCTGGCTTTTCATACAGTTCAAACGTTTTTCATGTCTAACCGAGTCAAAGGCTTTTTTGAAGTCCACAAAAGCAACATACAGATTTTTGCCTTTCTTGGACATGCACTTTTGGACAATTGAATACAGATTAAAGATCTGATCTATTGTAGAATACCCTTTCCTAAATCCCGCTTGGTTTTCACAGATCATGTGCTTACTTTCTAGCCATGAATATAATCTAGTGTTTAATATAGAAGCATAGCATTTAATAATGTATAGGAGTTATATAGCACTGAATCTTGTAAAGTAAAGAAATCAAAGCGCTTGCATTCAAATCATTCACACGCATGCAACCGTCCACAAATATCAAGATAGACAAATATCAAATTTATACACACAACACACTTAGGTGGGGGTGGTGGAGGTGAAGGTAGCTATTGAAAAGTAGGAACAGATAACAGGGGAAGATCTCAATTAAAAAATAAGTGATTAAGATAAGATGCTCAGTAATGAGACACCTCTATAATTATCTACAAGCTCCGGATCCCCTTTCTTATATATTGGAATAATAATGGCTTTGGACCAAATCAGTGGATATACATCTTTATTGAAGAGAGCATTAACAAGTTTGAATATAAACTGTCTGACCTCCCTACTTCCATATTTTAGCATTTCTGCAGTGATTCCATCAACTCCACATGCCTTGCCAGACTTCAGTTTATGTATTACTGCATTTATTTCTTCTTCTGTGATTTCTCCCTTTAATTCATGGTCATTTTCTTCTAACAGATTTACTTCTGTGTGCATGCAGTCATTAGTCATTAATTCTTTGAAAAAACCCCCTTGAAAACATTTTTAACCCACTTGTAGATTTTATGTTGTTGTCATTTTTCCCTTTTTTAAAACACACCCCATATTCAAGCTTTTTCCCCAGAACAGTGTGAATTTGATTGTTTTTTGCCGAGATTTTACTTTTGTTTTCTATATGTTTACCGTTTAATATTTGAAAACTATCTATGTTTTTTCCGTGCTAAAGAAAACCACAAGCGGAACAACATCAGGATCAAATTTGCCCTCGAGAAGCTGAAGGCCCCAGAGGTAGTAGAAATTTTTTTCAAGAAGGAAAGAGGGAAAAGTTTGCAGCACTCACGTGATAGACTAGACAAGATCTGACATAGTTTCAATACAGCAGTACTAAAACAGCAACGACTTTTTTGGGAAAAAAAACCGACCCCAGTAAAAAAAAACCCGGGGTACCCTAATCCTACAACATGTGACAAGCGTAGAGAGTTGAAAAAAAAAAAAAATGAAACAAAGAAAGAGCAAACAATAAAGGGCAGTAAAACAAAGAATCAGGAAGTCCTGAAGGAGGAAAAAAGAAAATGATCGGTGAACATGCCAAGAATGAGAGACATCAGAAAACAAAGCAAGAAAGATATCAGCTGGGGAAAGACCTGACTAGCAAAAAACAGGGAAAAGGGTTTAACAACCAGACAAAAATGGGAAAATTCTCAATGACGACAAGGGTTCTGAAAAATGGACGAATATCTCCCCTGTATGCTATAGAACCCCAAAAAAGATCCAGAATCCTTAAAGTACCCGCAAGCAAGAACAAAGCACCCTATCCCCCGAGAAGAAGTGGAAACAAGTCAGATCGCTGAAAAGGGGAAGTCAGCAGGGGCTGAAACCCCTTTCCACTGAGTTGGTTCAAGTGGAGGGGAAGCCATGACAGCGCCCTACTAAAAATCTGCCCAAAATTGGCAGACGGAAAAAGGCCCCAAAACCGGACACGTCACTATCTCACCCCCCCCAAAAAAGGAAAAACACAACAATGCCTATTACCGCACAATCAGCCCCATATGCCCCCCAAACAAGGCATGTGCAATAATATTGAATAGATGAAGCCCCAAGCAGAGAAACCTTTTTTGCTGAGGGAAAAAGCAGGTTTTCAGAGCAGGGGCAGCACAAGAACGTATTCAATCGAAATAGTGAGCGGTTTTCCTTCAACTCAAAAAGACCTTTTCCCGATTTATCGATTTTTTAAAAAGGCATTTGACAGGGTGTGGGATGGCTTTTTGGGGAACCCTGAAATTTTTACAGCTCAATGCAAACCCGGTCAGATCATAAACAGTGACAGCGAGGCCCCCCCCCCCAGTGCGTGTACTACAACAACAAATTGGGGAATGGGTTTTGAACAACAGTTGGGGTAAGGGATGGTTGTTATCTCACCCCCCCTTTTCAACATCTTCCTTGAAGAATCGGTGATGTACTGGAACATCATGAAGGATCATCAGCATTGGTGGCGAACGATCACAAACCTCCGCTTCGCAGATGACATTGATGGAAAAGCAGGATCAGAAAAGAGCTTGCCAGCCTAACAGAACACTTGAATAAGGCCTCCAAAATATACGGCATGGAAATCAGTGCAGAGAAGACCAAACTGATGACTAATAACGTCAACGGCTTTAGCACTGATATCAGGGTTAATGACCAGAAGCTGGAAACAGTTCAAAGCTTCAAGTACCTGGGAGCCATTGTATCAGACCAGGGATCCAAGCCAGAAGTAGTATGCAAGCCTGCACAGACAATAACAGCTTTGTCAAAACTAAACACCATCTGGAGAGATAAAAATATCTCACTTATTTCCAAGATCAGACTAATGCGCTCCCTTGTCATATCCATATTTCTGTATGCCTGTGAATCATGGACCCTGACTGTAGATTTGGAGAGAAGAGTACAGGCGGTGGAGATGAGATGCTTTCGGAGACTCCTTGGCATCTCCTACAAAGACCACATAAGCAACGAAAGCGTGCATAACAGAATCCAGCAAACCATTGGACCCTATGAGAACCTTCTAACGATCGTGAAAAAGCGTAAACTTAAATGGTATGGGCATGTCACAAGATCCAAAGGACTTGCAAAGACAGTTTTACAAGGCACTGTCCAAGGAGGAAGAAGAAGAGGCAGACCAAGGAAGAGCTGGGAGGATAACATCAGCGAATGGACAGGCCTAGAACTCAACAAAACCTTGAGAAAGGCAGAACAGAGAGAGGAATGGAGGGAACTGGTTGTTGAGTCTTTGAGGGTGCCCCCACGGTCGTCAGACTACGGGACAGATAGATAGATAGATAGATAGATAGATTGATAGAACATAGATTTGTCTGTCGTTTTCATTTTGTGTTTTCCTAAATAAATTCAAGCTCTTCTGGTCTCATTTTTAGCCTAGTGACACTCATCATCCAACCATCTTGACAGTTTATTCTGACAGGTATGACGTCTAGTGAGCATGCACCTACTAGCCTCATTCAGACATTGTGTGCATTGCTCCAGAGCATCATCTATGTCACTGTTAAGTAGGTTTACTGCACTAACAATTCTATTCTGCATGGTGTTTCAATAAATTCTTCCTTTTGATCATCTTTCCAGACATGTTTTTTCCACGTCACCATTTTCTTCTTTGTCTGATTGTTCAACATTTTGTTTTGTCACATCCGGTTTCAAGTGAATCCTCATAAAAACAGGCAGATGATCTGACTTTGATGTGCTTTTCATGTCCACAGCTAAAATATCAACAGATGCATACCATTCACAAGACATGATAAAATAGTCAAATGTGACTGAAATGTATGTATAGTCCTGTGACTGAAATGTATGTATAGCCATCATCAAAGTCATGTTGATACAGACCATTTAAAATTAAGTAATCAAACATATGAAAGGTTTCAAGCAGCTGATTGCCAAACACATTTGTTTGTTTGTCTTGTGAATTTCTAGAATAATCATGTGCAACATATATTGTATTTAACTCCCAATCAAATTCATCATCAGAAAAGGAAATGTTTTCACATGCTGTTCTTGCATTCAAATCACCAGTTAGTAGAACATTAAATCATTAATTGATTCCTGCAAGTCCAATGTACAATGCTCTAGCATTTCCATGCCATAACCATTTTGGTAATAATTCTAAAATATAAAATCATATGGGGCTATGCGTAAGTACAAATTAGCAGTACATCTTTATTAGTTTGTAACAGATCCTCTTGGATGTTAAGCACAACCATATCATTATATATTACATCAACCTTTTCACTTAGCAGGCATACTTTTTCTTCACCATCACTATCACTCCTCCAGAATATCGGCCCTGATGCCACAGTTTCTTGGCCTTTGATGTAAATACAACAAAATCACTGAATAGTGGTGATTCAAAATCAAAACTTACAATGTTTCTGTTAAACGTATAAAATCATAAGGCAAAATGAAATTAACAAAATCATTATTTTCTAACTTTTTTAATAAGCCATTTACATTATAGTTGAGAAAATTAATATGTTGTTTGTGTACAGTATTTACAAACAGTTTTGTCTGCTTCTCTTTGACTTTATTAACAGAGCCAGAAAATAGGGTTTCATTACTTTTAGATGTAGATTTTGTTTCTGTGGCCCGGCCAATGTCCTGTTTCTTGGATACAGAGGCTCCAGAATTAGCAGGCTTTCTTTTCTCACGCGAGGCCACTCTGCTCTCATGGAGATGTTCCCCCACTGACACTCTCCTGAGAGAGTCCAGGATGCTGGATTGGCTTACTGACCTGCGTGTCTCTACGTGCGTGCTTTGAGCTTCTGTTTGCTTCTGAGAGGCAGCATGCCTCGGAGACCTGGGCTGCCTCCCTGCTGCTGATGTCTGGGCATTACACAGGCTGACAGATCCTGCCTTGCCCTGCTCTGTCACCTCCACCTTTCTCTAAGAGTCGGCGTTTTTACCTCTGATGGTGCCTGACTGTTGATGGACTATCTTACCATCTGTTCCTCTACCGTTCTTTACTTGTGAGACCTCGCTGTCACCGTGTTTTACTGGACTCTTCACACTGTTGTTTTGGTCTACAGTGTCAGTGGGTCTGTCAACGTTGCCATCAGTCACTTCTTGAGTCTCATTCACCTTTGTTATATCTTGTTCACCGTCTGTTGTGTTCAGTCCATGTTCATGACTGTCAAGACCATGTTGGTGAAAGGTTTCCCTGTCACACCTCATTTTTACTTCAGTTTCGTCATCTGCAGTTTTGTCATCATCTGTCTGTTCTTCCTTTCTGGGTGATGGAGAAAAGCTATTGTCTTTCTCGACAATGTTTTCCTCATTTTCGTCACTTTCACACCTGTCTGTATTTTTTTTTTAGTCATTGTGGCTGTTATAACACTCCCCAACAACCTCACACACTGTATTTATGCCAGGTTCTTGCAAATTCTTGCTTCGATCTTGACGCCTAGTTGTCCCGCTCTCAGAATAATGTTCTAGTCTATCAGCAGATTCTCTGGTCTCTTTGTGGCCCTGGTCCTTAAAAACCACAAACCGTCTGTGCTCAGGTGATGGAAAGTCATTGTCCTCCTAGAGAGAGAGGAGGGGCGACATAGCGGGACAGAGAGAGAGAGAGGGACAGAGAGAGGGGAGGACATAGCGGGACAGAGAGAGGGGGGGGGACAGGGAGAGGGGGGGACATAGCGGGACAGAGAGAGAGAGAGGGACAGAGAGAGAGAGGGGCGACATAGCAGGACAGAGAGAGAGAGGGGGACAGGGAGAGGGGGGGACATAGCGGGACAGAGAGAGAGGGGGAGGAGAGAAAGAGGGAGAGACAGGGGGAGAAAACGAGAGAGAGAGAGACAGAAGAGAGAGAGAGGGAGAGAGATAGGGAGAGAGAGAGGGAGGGGTAGAAAGGGGTAGAGAAAGAGGGGAAGAGAGGGGAGAGAGGGAGAGAGAGGTGGAGACAAAGAGGGAGAGAGAATGGAGAGAGGGAGATTAAGAGAAGAAGAGAGGGGAGATAGAGGGAGATAGGTGGAAAGAGAGAGAGACAGACAGGCAGACAGAGAGAGACAGACTGAGAGAGAGAGGTAGAGAGAGCAGGACAGAAAGAGAGACAGAGACAGCAACAGACGGACAGACCAAAAGAGAGACAGAGACAAAGAGAGACAGAGACAGCGACAGACGGACAGACACAAAGAGAAACACAGACAAAGAGAGATAGAGGCAGCGACAGACGGACAGACACAAAGAGAAACAGAGACAAAGATAGACAGAAAGAGACAGAGAGAAAGAGAGAGAACAGCAATGAACAAAGTTTATTCCTCAGACCACCAGCCCCTAGAATGGGGTCAAACCAAGTTTATGAAAATACCAAAGTACCATGAAAATAGTAAACTCATCTCTTCTCAGGAATTTTTCCATCAGCTCTCAAAACTGCTATAGTTACACCTCTATTCAAAAAGCACGACCTCGACCCTAACATTCTGAAGAATTACAGGCCTGTTTCTAACCTACCTTTTATCTCTAAAGTCCTTGAAAAATTGTTCTGAAACAACTCAATAGCTATCTTCATTCCAACAATCTCCTTCACCCTTTTCAAGTCTGACTATGGCGCCAGCCACGGCACCAAAACCACCCTAGTTCACATCTTAAACACGCTTTTGTATACTTCTCACTCTCCTTGACTTATCTGCAGGCTTTGACACTATAGACCACTCAATTCTTTTCTACTGTCTCCAAAACACATTTGGTATTAAAGACACAGCCCTCACTTGGTTCAGTTTATACCTTACAGACCGATTCCACACAGTTACAGTAAATAAGATTCAATCAACACCTGCCAAACTGGAATGTGGAGTCCCACAGGGGTCACTTCTCGGCTCTGTTCTTTTCACTCTCTACACTGCCACACTTTCAAATATAATAAACCGTCATCAAATCAGCCATCATTATCATGCAGACGACTCTCAGATTCTTAGCAGTGAAACTCCCAAAACTCTGCCTTCTCTCTTTACAAATATGTCCTACTGCCTTCAAGATATCCAAAATTGGATGACAGAGAACAAGTTACAGTTAAATGCAGATAAAACCGAAGCCATGCTTATAGGGACCAAACACAAAGTCTCTTCCATCACAACAGCTTCGATAGAATTCGGCAATACATAGTTGTGCTACTATCAATTACGCGTATTAGTGCAGTTCGAAAGTATATGTCCACTGATGCAACATCCAAACTAGTCATGTCTCTAATTCTCTTACGTCTGGACTATTGCAATTCTCTTCTGGCTGGTCTGCCAGCATCATCTATCCACCCTCTTCAACGTATACAAACCTCTGCAGCTCGACTAGTCCTCAGAACGAAAAAATCTGAACACATTACACCTTTCTTGCGATCTCTCCACTGGCTGCCTATGCCACAGAGAGTAAACTATAAGATCTGTACGCTCTGTTACAAATGTCTCCACAAAACAGCACCTTCCTACCTCTGTGAATGTCTTCACTTGTACACTCCTTCTCGTTCCCTCCGCTCTGCTGCAGATACCTTATGCTTAAGAATACCTAGATTCAACCAGTCCACTATTGGCCGTCGCTCTTTCTCTGGTTCTGGTCCAGTGATCTGGAATGACCTCCCTCTCTCCCTTTGTCAAAAGCCTACTTATGATGACTTTAGAGTCAGGTCACGGGCTTAGCCCTTGCTACTGGTACCATGTAACCCAGTACTACCTGCCGCATATGAAGTCCCAACGGCGGATCAGGCGGAGGAGGAAACCTTTCCCAACGGCTGTGAAGGCGGAAGAGGATGACCAAAGGGCAGGGGGAGCTCTTATCCTTGGCTGGAAGTCCTCCTAGGAGTTGGAACTCCGAAGAAAAAACCTGCACTTACCGAGGCCGTTCTACACGTGGCAGTACCTGCACCTGTGGGACTCTGAGCGTCGGTAGGCGAGAGAGTGGAGAAGGGACTGCACAACTCCTCTTCACTTAAAAAAGTCACCTGTGCTGGTCAGGCAACCAGGCTAATGCCGGAACAATGAGGCTAGCCCATCAACAGCCAGTTTTCCCAAGCCCTGCGGCGATGGAGAAGTGGTAACGGGTACAGGCAGAGGATGCTGCTGGCAGTTCCTAGTCACGACTCTGCACGCAGGCGGCTGTGGGGTGATGGTCGTCCGCCGTAGACTGGGGCAGATGCGGCGCCCGTATTCTCCTACAGTGTCAGAGCAGCCCTTTTTAGGGACAGCACTGCTCTCCCCACACGGGGAAGGGGAGATAAAAGGATCCCTAAACAAAGCCTGCCTCTCTTAGTACCTAGTAGGAAACCGTACCTACTTGGACATCAAACACTAACGGTCGAAAACAACAGAAGAAAGGAACCAGGAGTCATGCCCTGACTCTGGGTGCCTGGAATGTTCGCACCCTTTTGGACAGAGACGACAGACCAGAGAGGCGTACAGCGCTCATTGCTAGAACGCTTAATCGCTACCAGGTGGACATAGCGGCCCTGAGCGAAACAAGGTTTGCTGGTGAAACCCATCTGGAGGAAGTTGGGGGGGGTTACACCTTCTACTGCATTGGGAAGCCAGATGACACACCAGGAACCTCAGGTGTGGGCTTTGCAATAAAAACCAAACTTGCACGACAGCTTGACAGCCTTCCACGTGGGATAAACGATAGGCTGATGACCCTACGTCTGAAGCTGTCCAAGGATCGCTTTTCCACAGTCATCAGCTGCTATGCCCCAACGATGACCAACCCTGATGACATTAAAGAAGCTTTCTATGAAGACCTTAGCCGCACGATCTCAGCGGTAGACAGAAAGAACAGGCTGATTATCCTCGGGGATTTCAATGCCCGCGTCGGCGTGGACTTCTCCTCCTGGCCAAAAGCCCGGCACGGCACTGGAAAGTGCAACTCCAACGGACTGCTTTTGTTCTCGCTCTGCGCGCAGCATGAACTGACCATCACTAACACCCTCTTTCAACAAGCAGACGAGTACAAGAACACATGGATGCACCCCCGCTCGAAGCAGTGGCACATGCTGGACTGCGTAATCGTCCGGCAGAGGGACAGAGGTGATGTTTCCATTACACGCTGCATGAGAGGAGCAGTCTGTTGGTCGGACCATCACCTGGTACGCAGCAAGATGAACATCAGACTTGCACGCAAGCTCCAACCAGCCAGGCAGAAACCCCCCAGGAAGCTAAACATCCACCGCCTCCCTATCACCAAGGACGCACTACAGCAGCAAATCCAAGCAGCTCTCCAAGAAACCCCTGTATCGACTGATGTAGAAGAGATATGGGGCACCTTTAGATACGCTGTATACACAGCAGCAGCTGACACACTCGGCTTTGTACAGAGGAGCCACAAAGACTGGTTTGACGAGAATGACTCTGAGATCTCCAAGCTCCCGAACACACTGCACAAACGGCATCAGGATCCCATTTCTGATAAAGACTGCCAGAGGAAGAAGAACCAGTACTTGCAAACCAAGCAACTTGTACAGAAGAGGCTGCGTGAGATGAAGAACAACTGGTGGGAAAGAAAGTCCGAAGAGTTTCAGTCAGCTGCTGACGCTCATGACATGAAGACCTTCCATGATGGTCTCCGAGCTGTATATGGGCCAAGAGCCACAGGATCAACCCCTGTCCGACCCTTGGACCAGACCACTCTCCTGACAGACAAGAAAGACATCCTTACACGCTGGGAAGAGCACTTCAACACCCTCCTCAACAGGGACTCATCTGTATCTGATGAGGCAATTGCAGCCCTCCCACAGCTACCAGTCAGTGACTCACTAGCTGGCCCTCCCACAAAGGCCGAGACCTGGAAAGCCCTGAAGCTGACAACATCAGGAAAAGCACCAGGAGCGGATGGAATCCAGGCCGATATCTACAAGTGTGGAGGCGAGGTGCTGACAGACAAGCTGACCGCCCTGTTCCAATCTATCTGGGAGAAAGGGGAGGTCCCCAAGGATTTCAAGGATGCTTCAATTGTCCACATTTACAAACGGAAGGGAGACAAAACATGCTGCAACAACCACCATGGAATCTTCTTAGCATTGCTGGCAAAATCTTCGCCCGCATTATACTGAACAGACTGATTGACCATGCCTCCAACACAGTCATCCCTGAAGCACAGTGCGTTTTCCGCTCAGGCAGGGGAACATGTGACATGGTGTTTGCAGTACGCCAGTTGCAAGAAAAGTGCCGTGAGCAGAACATGGAGCTCCACATGGTCTTTGTAGACCTAACCAAGGCCTTCGACACGGTGAACCGCCGTGGGCTGTGGAAGATCCTCCTAAAGTTTGGTTACCCAAAGAGCCTAATACAGCTGATTGCGTCACTCCACGATGGCTTGCAGGCGAGAGTACAGGAAAATACTGACATGTCGAATCCATTTCCTGTGGTAAATGGAGTGAAGCAGGGCTGCGTCCTGGCACCCACACTGTTCTCTATTCTCTTCTCTGCCATGCTGATTGACGCCTTCCAAGACTGTGACAGGGGTATCTACATTCAGTTTCGCACTGATGGCAAACTTTTCAACTTGCGGCGACTCCATGCTAGATCCAGGGTGTCTGAGGCACTGTTGAGAGAGTTCCTCTTCGCTGATGATTGCGCACTTGCCGCACACACCCATGAG
>CM054151.1:39650197-39672697 GCA_028751875.1 Rapana venosa
TTCTCCACAGACCTTCCATGAGGTGATGCAGTGTTGTTGCAGCAGGGCACCTAGCGTCACTTCCAGCGTTGTTGGTAACCCGACAACTGGCATGGTGCTGGTTTATTTGGCAATTTAAACACAAAATTTACACAGCAAAATTTCGCCCTGCCTATATCCAAGGGAGATCACCCCGACGAGAGAGAGAGAGAGAGAGAGAGAGAGAGAGAGAGAGAGAGAGAGAGAGAGAGAAGAGAGAGAGGAGAGAGAGAGAGAGAGTAGCAACAAGTAAGAAAGAAAGCAAAACAGAAATCACAGAAACAACCGAAAAAATAGCAAGAACCAAATGCAAAACAAAAGCGGCAACAACAACAAGGGGAGAGCGGACAACCGAATAGTCCCCCCTCAACAACAAAAAACCAATAAAAAAAACAACCCCAAACCCAAACCAAAACAGAACCAAACAAAGCAAAACCTCCATAGAATAAAGGAGAACAAACCACGTAAATAGTATCATTTGGGCTAACAGAAAGAAACGTCAACAAATTCATTGTGCTTTTATGGGAGGCAACAGCAATAGTGAGCTACATGAAAAAATATTGTATAAGCAATTTGCATCCCCATGCACACGTACACACACACACGTGCGCGCGCACACACCATGCATCAATGTCAACATCAAATCTTTATGAATATCATGTATAGTCATAGAAAAGGACATCGGCACTTTGGAATTAGCTATACATAATTGGTACGCTCAAAACAAGATATCAAAATAAAACATTCACTAAATCTCAAATACAGTCAACTTATGCAATAGAACTGAAATATCAAATCTGAATAAATCATTCAACGGGATACTAATTGTAAACACGACAATTAAATCTATAAGCAAACAATAAAAGGAGAGGACGAGAGTGTGAGAGAGAGAGAGAGACAGAGAGAGAGAGAGAGAGAGAGAGAGAGAGAGACAGAGAGAGACAGGGAGAGACAGGGAGAGACAGAGAGAGAGAGCACAGCACATTTTGAATCCATATGATATTGCATATAACAATAACAGCACTGTCAAAACTAAACACCATCTGGAGAGATAAAAATATCTCACTTATCTCCAAGATCAGACTAATGCCTCCCTTGTCATATCCATATTTCTGTATGCCTGTGAATCATGGACCCTGACTGCAGATTTGGAGAGAAGAGTACAGGCGGTGGAGATGAGATGCTTTCGGAGACTCCTTGGCATCTCCTACAAAGACCACATAAGCAACGAAAGCGTGCATAACAGAATCCAGCAAACCATTGGACCCTACGAGAACCTTCTAACGATCGTGAAAAAGCGTAAACTCAAATGATATGGGCATGTCACAAGATCCAAAGGACTTGCAAAGACAATTTTACAAGGCACTGTCCAAGGAGGAAGAAGAAGAGGAAGACCAAGGAAGAGCTGGGAGGATAACATCAGCGAATGTACAGGCCTAGAACTCAACAAAACCTTGAGAAAGGCAGAACAGAGAGAGGAATGGAGGGAACTGGTTGTTGAGTCTTTGAGGGTGCCCCCACGGTCGTCAGACTACGGGACAGATAGATAGATAGATGATATTGCATATAGTTTTCAATTCATCAATACTATCACCATTAGCACTCACTGTGATTTAACATTGTACATGTTAAGATCGTCCTAGAGTCCTAATAAAGAAGTAGAATAGTGGAAAAAATCATTTCTAGAAGTCATTTTTCAATAACACAATAGCGATATACATGTAACACATTCACAATTATAAAGAGAGAGGAGAGAGAGAGAAAGAAAGAGAGAGAGGATAATTTGGTATAATGTAAGGGGGGATATATTTACTTTGTTTCCAACAGATCAAGTGTGGATTTTCATGTTTGATGCATTAAGTGGATGAAAAAATGACTTTTGAAGATTGTTAATGATTGGTGTTGTCTAAATAAGTCAGGAAGGGAGTTCCACAGCACAGGGCCTGAGTAAAGTAAGCTAGATTTGAACAAATCTATTCTTGGGATTGGGACACTCGGCTTTTCAGTATTTCTGGAATGATTCATTGGGAACTTGTCTTTTAAGGATGAGGGAAAAGTTCCTGTCATTATCTTAAACATCATGATGCCTTTGTTAAATCTTAGTCTTTGGTGTAGGGGAAGAATATTTAACTGAGTATAATCCACTTCTAGTAAGGTAGACTTCTTCAGAAGAACCAGTTTAAGAGCACGTTTATACAAGACTAATAATGGTTTCATAGTGTTTGCACTAGCAGAAAATCCCGCTAGCAGAGAGAGAGAGAGAAGAGAGTAGAGAGAGAGAAGAGAGAGAGAGAGAGAGAGAGAGAGGGGGGGGGGGGGGGGCAGAAAGAAAGGGAGTTATAGAAAAGAGGAATTTTCAAGCCCATAATTTCCAGAAGCCTATCTATACTGTTTTCAAAGTAAAATGGATAATTTGTGGATAATTTCTAATCTTAATAGTATGTCACGTATTGTTCTTCTCTGACTTTGTAGATGAACCTTAAGAAATATAGTTTTCACATTATATAGACATTTTTCAAATGATTAGTTTGCTGGAACGTTGTACACACTTCCACAGTATATCACGCATTGTTCCTTCCTGACTTTGTAGATTATTTTTGGAAAATAATGTTTATCGCATGACAAAATATGTTTGAAATAATTTACTTTGCTCAATATTTCACACTTCCACAAGCATTGTTCCTCCCTGAATTTGCAGTGTTCTCAAAGACAATATGGTCACAAAATTGCGTATCATGTTTCTCAATGTTGAACATTTTCAAGATTTATTTGAGAGGTAGGGGACGGGATAGCTCAGTGGTCAGAGCACTCGCTTTCCCCAGCCAAGGTTAAGCAGCATCGACCGAGGTTACCAAGTTGATGGGTGACAGTTTGCTTGCCTTGGCTTCAGTACAATCCCCCAGTTCACCCAGCTGTAAATGGGTACCTGCCCTCTTTACGGTCAGGGAAGGTAAAGCAGCAAGGGAGAGGAGATGGGCGCCGCCCTCAATATGCTGGCCCCTGGAGAAGTGAGGTCTCTGATGCCTCGCTCCTTTACGACCACATAGGTTACGGGACATCTTTACCTTTACCTTTATTTAGAGGTAAGGTAGTTGCTGCTGTGCTTTCGAATGAGAGAGGAATGTTTTATTTTGTGTAAATAAACGCTACACAGTACCACCATAATAATAATAATGTATGGAATTTATATAGCGCTGAATCTTGTAAAGCAACAAATCAAAGCGCTCAGATTTCATTTCATACCACTTTAAGTCACGCAGATTTCTTTCCGTGAAATTCGGGCTGTTCTCCCCGGGGATAGCGCGTCGCCACAAGAGCAGCGCCACCCATTTTTTTTCTTTTTCCTGTCTGCAACTGTATTTGTTTCCCTATCAGAGTGGCTTTTTTCTAAGAATTTTGCCAGGGACAACTCTCTTGTTGCCGTGGGTTCTTTTACGTGCGCTAAATAATTACGGTTAACACACGGGACCTCGGTTTATCGTCTCATCCGAAAGACTAGCGCCCAGACCACCACTCATGGTCTAATGGATGGGGGGGGGGGGGGGGGGGGGGGGGGGGGGGGGGAAGTTTCGGGTCCAAACGGGGTACGAACCGCCGCACACTTCCGACCCAGACTTTTCGCTTTCTAGACAGGCGCGTTACCTCTAGACCACCGATCCACCACACCAAACAATAAGCAAAGAGTGAAAGCAATGGAAAGTATAATGAAATGCAATACGAGGTATTTGGGGGAAGGCAGATGTATGTCCAGTCAAAAACTATTGGAACCATTCCATGAGGGTCAGTGACAAAATATAATTTACTGACGTTGAGATTTCAAGCGGAAAATAGGAATAGATCATCAAGCTGAAATCACAGAGAGGTCAAAGGTGAATAGCACGATCTTTGCTCAACTGACGCATCCCCCGAATAAATAAGATGTGCCACACGCCCAGCTGTAATGCATTTTAGGCTTAAAAACAACAACAAAATACATTGAACACAAACAGTAATTAGTGATCAATCAAAGGGAAAGCAATCGCACCTTCAGCTCAAACATTTTTACTTGAGTTCCCTCCCGTATACTGTTATTAGTAACGATTGCTCTAAACGCTATTTTGTTGCTATATATATTTTATTTATTTGATAAACGCTATTTTGTTCCTATATATATCTGTTATTAATTTCTTTTATTTATTTAATAAATGCTATTTTGTTCCTTAATATATATTATTTATCTTAGTTATTGAATAAACGCTATTTTGTTCCTATATATTTTTTGTTTGTTTTGTTTTTGTTTAATGTCCATTCACTACTTGGTGATAAGGACACACCCGCATTCAAACCAACATCTCTCTCTCTCTCTCTCTCTCTCTCTCTCTCTCTCTAAAAAATTATATGTGTATTTATATTCTCACAACTATCTACAGTAGATGTCTTACTGGGGAAGAATATATAACCTCAGCAACTGATGTTATGAACTGCTGAGAGTCATATAAAACTTCTTGAACAGTGGAATATTTTTTATGAATATCTATCCCTCTCCTTTTAAACAGGTCAGTTAGGATTGGGCAATCAAACAATAAATGGTGGATTGTTTGGTGTTCCATGCATTTAGTCTCATTTTATATATTAAAATTTCTACTTTCCATGAGCAAGAAATGTTTTCAGAGTGTGTTTTCTCCATTTTAGAATGTATACAATTCATCAATTTAGCATTAATTTCATGCGAGGACAATGCGAGATTGGAACCAAACGTTTCAAAGTTGCAAGCCGAGGCAGCTTGTTTTGCTAAAGAATAAAACCAACTATTCCAATGATTCCACAGTGAGAAGGGACCCAGCAAAAAGTTATTTGTATGCCTCTGTTGCAATACAATTTTATCAAGAATTTAATCTCAAATACAATATCTTTCCTTATGTTCCCCTGCCAGTGCTTTAGTGCCATCAATACTGCTTTTGAGTCAATGCAAAAAAGAATGTGGCGAATGTCAAGCGCAGTATTTGACAAAAAATTCAAGGCCATAAGGGGGTTGCAAACAATTCACACGTAAAATAGAAAAATGTTTTCCTAAATGAAATAATTTTTGTACTTTAAAAACAGGAATCACAAATGCTGCCCCTTTCTTCCTGATTCCAGAACAGATCCATCAGTATACACTTTTAAATGATTAGAATAATTACTTTCAATGTGACTTTTTACATCAACGGTGAGCAAAAATTTTTATCTTCATTCTTTTTGACATCCGTGTAGTCAGTGTCAAAGTTAGCCGATATATGTTCCCAAGGAGGCATTTGAGGAACCATTGGGAAAATTGGAATTGTTGTTACGTCAATACCAATGTCTTTCATTAATGAATCTGTATAATTTTTATTTGGCAGGAGAAATGAAACATTGCTTGCTCGTTTTGGATAGTCAGTGTCTTGATTCATAAAAAATTAATCTTTTACTGAATTTGGAACAGAGAGACTTCGAATCACATACTTTGATACGGCCAATCTTCGTTGTTCACAAAGAGAGAGTAAATGTGCTTCTTTATAAGTATTATTTATGTTAGCATGGACTGGAACACCAAGTGCTATTTTTATGGCTTTACTGTCTAAACTTTGTAATTTTTTAAGTAGGTAATCTGCAGCAGAAAAATAAACTTCTTGTCCATAGATTAATTTTGAACGTACTAAAGATTGAGCCAAATGTATCAGTGTCTTGGTATCTTGGCTCCATGCCTGAAAAGTTATTATTTTTAAAAAGTGAAGTCTTTTTCTAGCCTCAGATATTAACTGGTTAATGTGCATCTTCCAGCTCAGCTTTCTAGTTAAAATTGCACCTAAGAATTTGACATCTGGTTTATACTTAAGCACTGTTCCTTCTAATTTCAGTATTGGTAATTTTGATGGGTTTTCACCATTATTAAAAAGCACCAGACATGTTTTTTCTGCATATAATTCTAACTTATTCTCATTCATAAAGCTACAGAATTTATTTAGCTCATCTTGATATAATTTTTCAACATGATTGATAACTCTTTTTGTCGTGTTTTTCCGAACTGAAGTATCTATATATTTCTATATATAAGTTCCTATATATATTTTATGTAATGTCGGGATCTTTTTAAGACTAATGCTGGCACAAAAGAAGTTCATTTTGATTTTTCTGTTGGTGATATTGTTATTGTTGTTGTGATTATTATTATTATTATTATTATTATTTCAAAACTGTTCCCTGAGGCAGAGGCAAAGTCACTAGGAGTGAATTCAATGTTTCACTGTTGTGGATTTATCTGTTTGTTTGATACTCACACCTTGTGGAGGTCAACATGGAAGTGTATATTGGAGCTTTTAAATTTTTTAATTTTTTTTAGAATTCACTGACTTGACCGGAAAAAACATACACAGAGATATTTACGCATAGTTATAGCAACAATTCTTTGTAGATATGAAAGCAGTTACAAATTAATGGACATTTCAGCTTCTCTCTCTCTCTCTCTCTCTCTCTCTCTCTCTCTCTCTCTCTCTCTCTCTCTCTCTCTCTCTCCTCTCTCTCTCTCTCTCTCTCTCTCTCTCTCAATACAATACAGAAAAGAAAACAAGAAAATATCTTATATAACAGCACCCATCTATATTCTACAATCATTGGTTAATTGAGAATCATAATGGTACATCTCATACCTACTACAGTTCAAATTTTAAGGACAGTTGTCAACTCACAGTTTACGTTTCACATTTACTGAAATCATCAGAGTCAGAGACATTAGTATAAAAAGGGGAGATACAGAAAAACATGATCATGTTATGCCACGAATTCTTGATAATAGCGATATAAACAAGGGTGAACATGTTTAAATGGTTTACCAGACATACATCATGGGATTGGTTACCTTGTAGACTTAAAGTATTTTCTTCCGCCTATTGCTTGCATGAAACACATATTTAGATAAATTGTATCTGTGGATAGGATCAGTGGCTCTAAGCAAGATGTGCAGAGGAAGTTCTTTTGACTCTTTTAGAAATTTGACCCTTAAATCTTCATACATAGCACAAAATAACACAAAATATTTTTCATTTTCGATCTGATTTTTGCAAAATGGACAGAATTTATCATGAACAGATTCACTATATCGATGTACATTGTTATTCAGTGGGAGTACATTAAACCTTAACTGCGTGATGGCAACACGAAAACAATAATTTTCCATATCTAGAATATAACTTTCTTTTTCGAATATAGTCTTAAATGATCTATATGGTTGATATCTATCACGATCTCTTATAGTTCCTGACCATTCTTGAATAAACATATCGATGAGCCTCTGTTTAAATATGCTTAGAGACTTTTTCACATCCCCAACACCCTGCTGCAACCAAACAATGTTAAATCCAGTTAAGCATAAGATTTCTCTTATTTTCGAAACCCAGCACTGTTTTCCGGAATTGTCTAGCTGCAACAGCATTTGATACGCCTTATATGGTAACCGTTCATTATTCATTTGTAATAATTTAAACCAATATCTTATGCAGGCAGTGTATGAATTTACATAGAGAGGATATCTACACAAATCTCCATATATCATTTTGTTTGGTGTTTTGGTTGGTACACCTAAAAACCTTTTGCACGCCATCATGTGAGCTTTTTCTATATGTTCTAACTGGTTTATTCCCCATACTTCATCAGCATATAGCAATATTGGCTGTATTTTTGTATAAAAAATGTTGAAAAAAGTATTTACTGTCATTTCTTTATATTTCCGAAAAACTCTATTGAGCTGAACTACTGCCTTTTTCCCTTTTGTTACTAGATGCTGTGTACCGTTTAAGGCCAATGTGCAATCAAATCATTTCAGAGTTCAGAGTTCTCTCTCTCATGGAGAGAGGTGTGATGTGTATAGATCGTTTAGGGGTATTTTTTGTAAAAGAGCAATGTTTAAACTTTATAGATGTCTACTGCTTTCGTGTAGCAATTGCACAAGCAAGAGTTAATGTTTTACCTCTTGGCAATAATGTGTATAGATATAGTGATGATATCCGAGATGGATTGTGTCCATTTTGTAAAACGAACTTTGAAAACGAGGCCCACTTTCTATTGGAATGTTACATGTACTCAAGCTTGAGAGAAAAGTTTTGGGGCAAATGTATCAATGTACCATTGACAGATATGTTCAAAGTAAGAAATGATGAGTACAAACATAGTTTGTCTAACTACATTTTTCATTCTATTAACAAAAGGAAAATAATTTTGGCGCAAATACTTTATTGGAAAACTGCTACGATTTGCTATACTCAATATGGATGATTTTTCTTAGACAGCATCTTCTTTCTATGATTGGGTTATGATTGATTTAAGGTTTATAATCAAGAAATAGAATAAATGGTGTTCTTCTTTTGTATTCAGTAATGAACTGTTACTGACATAATCTTTTTGCATTATTTGGCTATGTATATGTTGGTGTTTTTCTTCTCTAATCAGTCATAAATCATTATTTGTTTGTGCATTTGCTTTGCCAATGATATAAATGAACCCATTGTTCTATCCCAAGCCCAACAAATGTATTGTGGTCCAAGGCCAATGTACATTAAATCATTTCAGTGTTCAGTGTTCAGTGTTCTCTCTCTCTCTCTCTCTCTCTCTCTCTCTCTCTCTCTCTCTCTCTCTCTCTCTCTCTCTCCTCTCTCTCTCTCTCTCTCTAATTTGTATGAGTAATCAAAATAAGTGTTGAAGGTGATCGTGTACTGTTTTGAGAATTATAAATTTAGTACCATCTCTGAAACACAAACACACACACACACACACACTCTCTCTCTCCCTCTCCCTCTCTCTCTCTCTCTCTCTCTCTCTCTCTCTCTCTCTCTCTCTCTCTCTCTCTCTCTCTCTCTCTCTCTCTCGCTTTCTATAGTTGTGGTGTATTCTAATGAATGACACATTCATGCTTTCTATTTTCATTATTATTTTGGGCTTGTTGACTGTACTTGAGCTCCAGTGATTGTCATATTTCAATATCTTAGTATTATGTGTAACAACTATGTATACTATTCTACACTATGAAGGCGTTCAATTTTTATGATCTATAAGTTTGGCCTTCTCTCTAGTTGATTTGTTTGTGGGTTTTTTGTTTGTTTTTTTGTTTTTGGTGTATGTGTGTGTAGGGGGGGGGGGGGGGGGGAGGGCGGTGTTGGGTTTGTGTGTGTGAGTGGGGTATTTTTCTTTCTTCTTTTTTCTCTTTTGTTTGTTTGTTGGTTTTTTTCTTGTTTTTTGTTTGTTTGTTTGTTGGGGTGTGGGGGTTTTGTTGTTGGGGTTTTTTTTTGGTTTTTTGTTTGTTTCTTTGTCTATCTGGGGTTTTTTGTGTGTGTGTTTGGTTTTTTCTCTTTAAAAAAAAAGTTTTTTTCCCCCTTTGCTTCTACTGTTTCAAAGTATGAGTATTGGGTTCATTTTTAATATGTGACCCTACGGTCGGGGACTGGATGTAAAAAAGCACATGAGTACTTATTCATTATCCTGGTAAAAAAAATGTCTCTCTTACTTACAATGTGTAGATGTTCTTTTTAGGACTTTTTTGAGGTTTTTCTCCCCTCTTTATTGTGTGAGCATATGGGTATTGCACTTACTTTATCATTATAACATTCAATTTGTATATCTTGGAATGTTGAAACCAATAGAATATGAAATGTAGCTTTCTTGTGTCTTTCGAGATTATGATCTTGGAATGTTGAAACCAATAGAATATGAAATGTAGCTTTCTTGTGTCTTTCGAGATTATGATATTGTATCAATGTGCCTGTCAGTATTGTAACTGCCCTTCATGGGATGATTAATGTATTTTTGACTTGACTTGACTTCACACAGACACAGACAGACACACGCAGGCACGCAAATACACACGCACGAACGCACACACGCATGCACGCACCCATGCACACACACACATTAGTAGAAGGATGTTAAAGTGAAGAAGAAAAGAGAGAGAGTGAGAGAGAGAGACAATTTGACAAAATTTTGACAATTTTGACAAAATTTATTGCTATTTAGCAATCAAGCCATATAGTACTGCACGGTAACAAACGATATCGAATGCGACACCATTACAATGACATGGAAACCATGGCAATAGTGGTATGTACATCAAGATTGGATACATTATTGTCCATGTCTCTATTTTCAAAACAGCCTTTCCTCTTCCAGTCTGCAGCCAGCGAAGTCAGCCCATGTAAAACCGGATCAGGTCCCGAAGATGATGTAAATCCCACTCAGCATGCTCCACTGTCTCTGTGTGTTGTGTGTTAGGACACTGCTTCCCTTTACAAAGTCTGGCAAGCCTGACATGTTCTTCTGGCAACATGTTTTCCTCTTCTTGCTTGATGTACCAGAACACACACTTAGATTCCTCGCCAGTATCTCCATTACAAGAGTATTCCAGGGCAATGTCATCGATTCACCATCACAATGTTTTGATCGCCTGAACTATGTACCACCACCGTGTGTTTCTCTTGCTGTCCCATACTGCACACGTTTGTCAGTTAGAGTAGACATACTGTTTCACAATACCAGTATCAGAGTCATCCACTGTGCAGCCAACTGTCAGCTCTTCCTGCACATCAGACACCTCAGGAAACACACCGATCTTGCTGTCTGTTGCTGGTTCACACTGCAGATCAAGTGAATCTGGTGTGGCCGAGGCATTCACTGCACTGTTGACACATAGCTCTGTGTACACACTGGTTTGTTTTTCTTCTGTTTCCACATCGAACAGGGAGTTAATGTTACACAAGACCGGCTCTTCCAAGACACTGTCATTGTCACATTGGGGACTTGCCTGTCTTTCTTGGTGTTGTCTGCTTCTTTGGAGGTCGCAACAGATTTGACAGGGGGGCTTTTTGCAATAGTACTGAACTGGAGTTACAGTTCGGCACTGGTCCCCCATTTCTGTTGACACTGACTTGTCAGCTGGCTTCATTGGCAAGACGAACACAACGCTGCCGCTCTCCCCCGTGACTTTCCAACTCATAGGACGTTGTCGATCAGCAGGGCGTTTAAAGTTGTTATTACAGTTGCTGGAAGGCCAGTAACTGACATTTTGAAGCTAAAATCAACGCTATATAAATTCCATACATAATAATAATAATAATAATAATGATAATAATAATAATAATAATAATAATAAAATGCAAAAATTTGCAGCAGCTTACTAACAGCACACCCCTTCAGTTCTCGTCCAGTCACGTCGAGAGAGAGAGAGAGAGAGAGAGAGAGAGAGAGAGAGAGAGAGAGAGAGAGAGAGAGAGAGAGAGAGAGAGAGATTTTAATTGTCTGTTTATTCTTTTTTATCGAGGATAAGGGAATACGCACGCATATGCTTTTTTACATCTAGTCCCGTGTGTATGCAGTTTTGTCAATTTTTTAAAAAAAATTTTAAAACTTTTTAAATTTTCGTTTTGCATTTACAAGGAATTAAAGACAAAATGTTTATAAAAAAAAAATAAATAAATAAATAAACTTAAAGAAAATTTGTGTCAATTTTGTCATCCGTTCCCACCGGCACACAATGGCCTACTCTTTCGAAAAGCGGAACGGGTTTTAACGTGTGTGCAAGAGGTTCTGAGTGCGTTCACACACAGGACCTCGGTTTATAGTCTCACCCGAAAGACTTTTGGGGAGAGTGGAGTCGGTACTAATGTTAACTCCAGAGGAAAAATTCTCTTGAACGAGAGTCGAACCCGGGTCAGCAGATCACAAATACATCAATCTAACCCCCAGGCTATCACGTCCCCTACTCTCTCTCTCTCTCTCTCTCTTGAGAGAGAGAGAGAGAGAGAGAGAGAGAGAGAGAGAGAGAGAGAGAGAGAGAGAGAGGGAATAATAGAAAAGAGGAAATTTCAAGCCCATAATTTCCAGAGGGCTATCTATACTGTTTTCAAAGTAAAATGGGTGATTTGTAGATAATTTCTAATCTTAATAATATTCCACATATTCCTCTTCTCTGACTTTGTAGATGACCGTTAAGAAATATAGTTTTCACATTATTGATATTTTTCAAATGATTAATTTGCTGGACAATTTTTCACACTTCCACAGCATATCAGGCATTGTTCCTCCCTGAATTTATAGATTAGTCTTGGGCAATAATGGTTTTCGCATGACAAAATTTGTTCGAAATGATTACTTTGCTGAATATTTAACCCTTCCACACGCATTGTTCCTCCCTGAATTTGCAGCGTTCTCAAAGACAATATGGTCACAACATTGCATATCATGTTTTCTCAACGTTGAACATTTTCAAGATTTATTTCAGATGAAGGGGACAGGATAGCTCAGTGGTCAGAGCACTCGCTTTCCCCAGCCAAGGTTAAACAGCATCGAGCGTGGTTACCAAATGGACGGGTGACCGTTTGCACAGCTTGGCTTCAGTACAGTCCCCCAGTTCACCCAGCTGTAAATGGGTACCTGCCTCTTTAGGGTCAGGGAAGGTAAAACAGCGAGGGAGAGGAGATGGGCGTTGCCTTCAAAGTGTTGGCCCTTGGAGAAGTTGAGGTCTCTGATGCCTGCTCCTCTACGACCACATAGGTTATGGAACACCTTTACCTTTATTGAGAGGTAGGGTTTTTGCTGCCTGTTCTTTCGAATGAGAGAGGAATGTGTTAGTTTGTGTAAATAAACGCTTCATGGTACCATCAAACCAAACAATAAGCAAAGAGTGAAAGCAATGGAAGTATAATGAAATGCAAGACGAGGTATTTGGGGGAAGGCAGATGTATGTCCAGTCAAAAACTATTGGAACCATACCATGAGGGTGAGTGACAAAACATAATTTACTGACGTTGAGATTTCAAACAGAAAATAGGAATAGATCGGCACAGCACGCTGAAATCCACAGAGAGGTCAAAGGTGAGTAACATGATCTTCGCTCAACGGACACACCCCCCCCCCCCCCCCCCCACCCCCCCCCCCCCCAGAACAAATAAGATGTGCCATATGTCCAGCTATAATACATTTTAGCCTTATAAACATGTAACACACACACAGCAAAACAAAACAAACAAACAAACAAACAACAACAAAAAAACCCCATAACCAGCCTCCAATCAAAGGGAAAGCACTCAAACCTTTAGATCAAACATTTTCTTTGAGTTCCCTCCCATATACTGTTATTTGTTTATTTATTTATTCTTTTATTTCGAGGATAATGGAATAAGCATTCCTGTACATGTGTATGTGGTTTTGTCAATTTTGTCATCCGTTCCTACCGACACACAATGGCCTACTCTTTCGAAAAGCCGAACAGGATTTAACGTGTGCACAAGATGTTCTCTGTGCGTTCGCACACGGGGCCTCGGTTTATAGTCTCATCCGGACTTTTGGGGAGAGTGGAGTCTGCACTGATGTTCTCCAGGGGAAAAATCCCCTTGAACGGGAATCAACCCAGGTCGTCAGATTGCGAACACAATGTTCTAACCACTAAGCTATCCCGTCCCTGTTATAGATAATGATTGCTATAAAGACTATTTTGTTCTTAGAAGTATTTTTATGCAGTTTCGGAATCTTTTTCAGACCAATGCTGGAACACAGTAAGTTGATTTGATTTTTCTAGAATGATGATTTTCTGAAGCTTCAAAACTAATGTCTGAGGCAGAGGGCAGGTGCCTGTGAGTGAATTCGATGTTTCATTGTTGTTGACTGATCTGTTTGTTTGATACTGACTCCTTGTCGAGGTCAACAGGGGAGCCTGTCAACAAGTTGAAGCTCTTTTTTGTTGAGAATTCACTGACTTGACTGGAGAAAAATACACAGATATATATACACATATTTATAGCAACAGTTCTTTGTAGATATGAAAGCACTTAACAAATTCATCATCATCATCAGTCCCGTGACCTTGGCGGTCGTGGAGGAGACACGAAAGACGATGCCGTGGTAAGCCTCCTACATCCATCTCGGTGACATAGATACGACATGGAAGCAGATCTGTAAACTGTACACTGAGAGCAGCAAGGACAACATCGGCCATCAAAAGAAGAAGACCAACAATGACTGGATCCAACAAGAGACCCTCGATGCCATCAAATAAAGAAGAGAGACCAAGAAGAGACTTCTGCAAGTAAAGTCTCCACGGCTACGAGAGAGGCAGGAAGAGTTGTACAGAGAGGCACACAGGAAAGTGAAGAGACTCGTACGCCGCGACAAGAGAGAAGCCATGGACCAGCTGGCAGCTGAGGCAGAAGAGGCGGCGGTCCAAGGAGAGCAAGGGAGAGTCTACAAGATCACCAAGAAAGTATGCAACAAATTTAAGAGGAGTGCTGGGGGACCAATCAGGGACAGACAAGGGAAACTGTTGACAACAGAGAAAGAGCAAGAAGAAAGATGGGCTGAACACTTCCAGGAAGTTCTCAACCGACCACCATCTGACGAGACAGCCGACATCCCAGAAGCTACAAAAGACTTAGACATTGACGTCAACCCCCCAACAAAGGAAGAGATAGTGGCTGCCATCAAGACTCTCAAGAACGGCAAGTCACCAGGCCAGGACAACCTTGGTGCCGAACTGTTCAAGGCAGATTCTGAACTAGCAGCTGACATACTGCAACCACTGTTCACAGCTGCATGGAAGAACGAGAAAGTACCTGACGATTGGACCAAGGGAGTGATAGTCAAAATCCCCAAGAAAGGAACCCTGAGCAACTGCAACAACTGGAGGGGAATCCCTCTTTTGTCTGTGCCAAGCAAGATACTGGCCAAGGTCATCATCAGAAGAATATCAGACGCTGTGGACGATGCTTTGAGGAAGGAACAAGCAGGGTTCAGGAAGCAACGAGGATGTATAGACCAGATATTCACGCTCAGAAACATCATCGAACAGTGCACAGAGTGGCAAAGACAACTGTATGTGAATTTTGTGGACTTCGAAAAGGCATTTGACAGCATACACAGAGACAGCCTTTGGAATATCCTTCGACACTATGGCATCCCATCAAAACTGGTACACCTTATCAAAAGCTTCTATGACAACTTCAGGTGCTCTGTGGGCCATAGCAACACTGTCTTCGAAGTCAAGACTGGAGTAAGACAAGGATGTGTGATGTCGGCAGTTCTCTTCAATCTGGCCATTGATTAGGTGATGAGGAAGACGACAGAAGACACCCCAAGAGGGATTCGCTGGAGCCTTTTCTCAACACTAGACAACCTTGACTGTGCGGATGACCTGGCGCTGCTGTCCCACACACACCAACATTTCCAGGAGAAGACCAGCAGACTCCAAACATTCGGACAGCAAGTGGGGCTTCGTATTAGCACCAAGAAAACAGAGACAATGTCTCTCAATGTGAACACACCAACCCCTGTGAAAGTGAATGGAACTGACCTGCGCCAGACAGACAAGCTCACATACCTTGGCAGCATCATCAAACCAGAGGGCGGCACAAAAGAAGACATCCACAACAGACTGGGCAAGGCCAGGAATGTGTTTAGGGAGATGAACAATATCTGGAGATCAACTCAGTACAGCACCAACACCAAGCTAAAGCTATACCAGAGCTGTGTTGTGTCTACGCTCCTGTACGGTTCTGAGGGCTGGAGGATGACGGAAGTGGATCTTACCAAACTTCGATCCTTCCACACCATACGCCTGCGAAGAATTCTCCGGATCTTTTGGCCAGAGAAGATCTCCAATGAAGACCTACTACGGAGATGCAGGCAAGAAGACATGGGAACCATCATCACCAGACGACGGTGGAAGTGGATTGGGCACATCCTCCGAAGAGACCCACAGTCAATCACAAGAACAGCATTGCACTGGACCCCAGAAGGAAGGAGAAAGAAAGGAAGACCAAAAGCAACATGGAGGAGAACTGTAGAAAGTGAGATGAAGGCCATGCAGCACACTTGGGGATCAGTGACTAGGTTGGCCCAGGATAGGCAGAAGTGGAAGCGCTTTGTTGCTGCCCTACACACCGCTGGGTGTAATGGTTAATGATGATGATGATCCATCTCGGTCCTCGGCTCTGCACAGTAGTGCCGAGTCATTCATCCTGGTCCATTCTCTGATGTTGTCCATCCATGACTTGTTCTGTCTTCTCCTCTTTCTGCCACCTTCGAGTGTTCCCTGCAGTACTGTTTTTGGCAGAGTGTTGTGGCGGGTGACGTGGCCGAACCATGTCAGCTTTTTCTTCTTGACGATGGTGAGAAGGGGTTCCTGTGGACCTGCCAGCCGTGTTATTTGACTCTTGACAAATTCATTGGTCTTTCGTTCTCTCCAGGATATGCCCAGCAGTTTTCTATGGCATTTTGTTTCAAATGACTGGATTCGCTTTGCTGTTTCAGCAGTCAATGTCCAGGTTTTACATCGTACAGCAGGATAGTCTGAATTAGGGCTTTGTAGAGCTTTAGTTTGATTGGGAAACTGATCTCTTTACTTTTCCATATGGTGGTTAGTTTTGTCATGGAAGATGTTGCCATGGCTAGTCTGACTTTGATTTCTGTCGTCGATCGCCCGTCCTTTGTGAGTGTAGCGCCAAGGTATTTAAAAGCGTCTACCTCCTCCAGTTGCTGGCCGTTCATGTAAATTTTAGCAGTGGCGTTGCTCGTTCTGTTCACAAGTACTTTATTTTTCTCCGAGCTCACCTCCATCCCATATGCTCCAGCTCTGTTCTCAAGTCTGGTCGTAAGATCTTGCAGCTCTGTGTTACTTCTGCCCATGAGGTCAATGTCATCGGCAAACCGCAAGTTGTTGAGGGGTCTGCCGCCAATGGAGATGGTAGAGTGGAAGTCGTGGAGGGTCTCTCTCATAATGTTTTCCAAGAACAGATTAAACAGGACTGGAAACGTAACATTTGTATAGATAAATTAAGTGACATAATCACAGTTAATATCTATCAAGCAGATATCATCAAATAATTATGTGTATGAATGTTTTAAGAAAAGAGAAAATGAGAAGTAAAATGCAACATGCTTGAGTGTACATCAATTTGAGCCAAAGAGATGATTATAACTGATGTTTGCTTGTTTTGTTGTTGTGTCAAATAAGTCTACTTGACTTAAATGGCAATAAAATATTCTGAATCTGAATCTGAATCTGAAATCTCGGTCGAAGGCCTTCTTGAAGTCAATGAAGTTGTTGTAGAGCTGTAGTTGATGTTGGAGGTGCTTCTCTATGAGCATTCTGATGTTGAAGATCTGCTCAACAGTGTTTCGACCTGGTCTGAATCCTGCCTATTCTTCTGATAGGATTTCTTCTGCTTGTGGTATCAGTCTGTTCAAGGCAATGCGTAGCATAACTTTGCTTGGATGGCTTATCAGACTGATTGTTCTGTAATTTTGGCACTTCTTCAGGTCTCCCTTCTTTGGAAGTGGAACTATGATGGATTGGGTCCACTGTTCAGGCCACTCTTTGCTGGTCCAGATGCGTTGGCAGATGATTGTTAGTGCCTTGATCATCTCTGGGCCTCCGTACTTGATGAGCTCAGCTGGGATGTTGTCAATCCCTGGTGACTTGCCTCCTTTCAAGGATCTTACTGCTTCTTCTACCTCTTCCTCCAGCACCTGTGTGCTTTCAGGATCTGATGGTCTGGGATCTTTCTCGTGAAGTTTGTTCGGATCAGCCTTCAGCTTGTAGTTGTACAGGTCGCTGCAATATTCTGTCCATCTCTTCATGATAGTGGCGCTCTCTGTAAGGACTGACCCCTCTTTGTCTTCAATAACGGAGGTCTTTGGCTGCTGGGACTTGGTTAGTACCTTGATGGTCTGGTACGCCTCTTTGCTGTCTCCTTTCGCCATTGCATTCTCAACCTTGGAGCATTGTTCTGACATCCAGTTCCCCATGGCCTCAGTCATCTTCGTCTTGATTGACCTGTTGACTGTTCTATACCTGTATGTTGGTGTTTGGAGTTGTCGCCACTATACCATAGTTTGTGATCTTCTTCTGTGGTTGTTTCGCCAAATCCGACCCAACGGACTTCGGCCAGTCCAAGTATGTCCCATTCGTATCTTCGTAATTCATGGGTTAGTTCTTGGAGTTTCCCGCATACATGCAAGGTACGGATGTTCCATGTACCAATGATGGTCCTCTCAGCCTGGAGTTTGATCGCTGTTGTTTGCATTCCAGTCACATATTTTCTACCTCCATCCTGGAACGTTCCAATGGAAGGCGCAGTTGTTGGTATTCCGGGCCTCAACCGATCCGGCATGTTGTCTTTTCTTGCAGTACTGTCCATGTTGGCATTTCTGTGGGCGTGGATTGCTTGGCGGCACCCATCTCCTCTCCAAGCAGCTATTTGCTATTTGCCCATAACTGGGGATTTTTGGGTCGGGTTATCTCCCCATTGAGACAGGTAGTACTGGGCTACAGGTTACCAGTAGCAGAGGAACACCTCTGACTCTGACTTTATACTCAAGTAGACTGATCTCCATGCGTATCGCAGCAAAACCACACAACATGACCATCATACAAGTCTATGCACCAACATCAGACTACGATGATGAAGCAATCGAGCGTTTCTACGAGGATTTGGAGAGCGTCATCAAATCAACTCCAAAGAAGGACTTTCTCGTGATTCAGGGCGACTGGAATGCCAAGATCGGACCTGACGCCTATGACCAATGGCCAGGGACAATAGGCCGTTTTGGCGTGGACGAAACCAACGATAGAGGTCTCAGACTTTTGGAATTCGCAAGCAGCCACAATCTTACTGTCGCCAACACCCTATACCCCCACAAGACATCAAGAAGAACGACGTGGCACTCACCAAATGGAAAGATACATACCAGATTGATTACATCTTGGCCCCCAAACGATTTAAGTCAAGCATCAACAAAGCCCAGACAAGAACTTTCCCTGGCGCTGATATCGGCAGTGACCATGACATGGTACTCATGACCCTACAGATCAAGCTGAAGACCAAGAACCAGAAGAGAAATCCCCGTTTGCGGTTCAACATGGAAAAGCTGAAGGACCCCGAAGTCGCTGAAATCTTTAAAGCTGAGATAGGGGGCAGATTTGCAGCATTGAATTTCCTCCAAGATGACATCAACAACCTCATTGAGACCTTCAGCAAGACCATTCAGGAGACAGCACTGGAGATCCTTGGGAAAGAAAGTAAAAAGAACCAACCGTGGGTTACCAACGATATCCTGGACCTGTGTGATCAACGTAGGGAGCTAAAGCCAGAGAAGAACAAAAACCCAGAAACACACATTATATTCACAATCAACTATATAAAGCATTTTCAATAATGGCGTAACAATAATTTCCAGCAAAGTCGTAAATGGTTCTAAGCAGGAGTAGGAAACAAATTGATGCAGCCTCTTTCATTGTCCCTTGTCCTTCCTCCAAGTTCTTCACTGTCCATCTGTCCCCACTCAGTCCACGTGTTCTGGATGTTCATTTCCTCTCGGCTATAGCAATACGACAGGGCCAAATTCTTAGTTCTTTCAGACCACCTGAAACAAATATCTCTGAAAAGATGTTTTAAATGATGAAAAACTGGGGTTTTGTTTTAAGTGATCAGGGATTTCATTTTATAGTTTACCTCCTGAATAAGACATCAAGAGATAAAGAGAGAGACAGAGACAGAGAGAGACAGAGACAGACAGACAGACAGACAGGTGAAGGGAAAGAGCAGATAGGTAAGGGCGGATATATAACTTTGTTTTCAAGGCTATGGACTCTGGTTTGTTGTTGTTGATGTATCAATTGAGTTGATAATTGAGGTTTGTAGATTGTTATTGATGGGGATGGATTGGGCACACCCTGAGAAAGCCAGCCAGCAACATCACAAGGCAGGCACTATCATGGAACCCCCAGGGAAAACGAAAAAGAGGAAGGCCAAGAAACACCTGGCGACGCGACCTTGAGGCAGAAACCAGAAAGATGGGATATACCTGGAGACAGCTGGAGAGAATAGCCCAGGACAGAGGACTCTGGCGGACTGTTGTCGGTGGCCTATGCTCCAGGGGGAGTGATGGGCCTAAGTAAGTAAGTAAGTAAGTAGATTGTTATTGATTGATGTTGTTTAACTGAATCAGGATGGGAGTTCCACAGCAAAAGGCCTGAGTAAAGTAAACTAGATTTGAATAAGTCTTTCCTTGGGATTGGGACACTAGGGTTTATAGTATTTCCGGATTGGTTCAGGGGGAATTTGTCTTTTAAGCATGATGGAACAGTTCCTGTCATAATCTTGAACATCATGACTCCTTTGTTATATTTTAATATTTTGGTGTAGGGAAGAAAAGGAACAAGGCAGACACAAAGAGAGTGACAGCAAAGAGGAAATTTCTAGCACAGAATTTCCAAAACGTAGTTACTTACTTACCTAGGCCCATCACTCCCCCTGGAGCATAGGCCGCCAACAGTCCGCCAGAGTCCTCTGTCCTGGGCTATTCTCTCCAACTGTCTCCAGGTATATCCCATCTTTCTGGTTTCTGCAGCATCTCTCCAGTGAGCAGTCTCCTTTGTCCTGACTGTGTCCAATGGGTCTCACTGATGCCAAGCAATGTGAGGTTGTAGCTTTTCATCTCTGCTGCTACTTGTGTTTGTTTTTCCCGTCTCATACATGGTCCTCACATTCCATGTTCCGACGTTGATGGTCCTGGTCGATAAAAGGGGGATCGGCCTTGTGGCTTCCGTAGACTCACGGCTTTCACCACATGGCGTCATACATCCTCTTGGCGAGGACCCTTCCTCTCCCAGGGCAGTAGTCTCTTGGTCTGTTGTTGGCGTTTCTGTAGCAAACTTAGTTTTTATGGGGTGGGGTTCCTAGCCCCACGCCCAACCCTCCTCCTTTCTCATCCGGGCTTGGGACCGGCAATGGCAGAGTTTCCAAAACGTAGGGATGCTGTTAATTTTTACACTGACAGACCCCTGGCATGCCGACGGGGGGAACATGACAGAACAGGAGCCAGTCTTGGGTTAAATTAATGGAAGAAAAATTGTGAGATGCCTTCTCTTGTTGTGACACAACATTGATGCTTTGAGTCCTCAGGCCAGACAAGATGATACAAGATTGCAGCCGTGTAGTGAGATAATGAGCTGTAGTGTCTTTTCTCCTCGGACTTGAAAGTTTTCATGAGGTTCGTATATTGGTTTCGAAATGCATGGCCGACATATCTTAGTTTCCGTTCATTTATTAAAGTAAGACGTTTTGTTGGGTGTTTGTTGTTGTTGTTGTTGTTGTTGTTGTTGTTGTTGTTCCTAGTTCATGTAATATACTAGAAGTTTTCATGAGGTTCAAATCTTGGTTTTGTAACGCATGGCCCACATATAATTATTAGTTTCCGTTCATTTATTAAAGTAAGAAGTTTGTTGTTGCTGTTCCTAAATCATGTAATATGGTTTCATTAGTTCTTTTATACCGTTCCACTGACTTTGAGCAGCGCCCCCCCCCCCCCCCCCCACCCTCCCGCAACAAACAAACAAACAAAAACGGCCACATCTAGCCTGTTTCGATTCATTTTGCATCGTCTTTTCTTTGTGTCCAGGATTCACAGCCATAAAAGATGAGGAACCATACTAAGCATTTCATTATTTTCATTTTAGCTGGTGAGGAATGCTGCCATCTGTCCAGAAGTTGTTTAGTTGGATCATTTGTTCATGCTGTTTAGTTGGATCATGTGCGTGTGTGTGCGTGCGTGCGCGCGCGCGTGCGTGCATTTGTGCGTGCGTGTGTGTGTGTGTGTGTAGTTGACATATTTCAAGCATGAATATCATTTTCGTCCTGATGGATGGCAACTTTGGTAGACCACAAGAATATTGAATTACTCTCGGTAATACGATTGGCACTTCTAAATTATATATATATATATATTTAAAAGTGTCACTTGGTAAGGTGCCACAAAGGGTAATCCTCCGATCACCCCCGCCCCGGGACAAATGAAGAGTGCTCATGCAGGAGCCGAAACTGGAGTCAGGTCAGGTCAGGCCAAAGGCATGGTCGTCACTCAATGATGGCTCAAACGCTATAATTATTGACAGATTGGGTTGTCTTGTGTCATTTTGTGTGTGTGTGTGTGTGTGTGTTTTCCCCTGTTTGGTTGGTTATTTGCAGACAGACAGACAGACAGACAGAGACAGAGAGAATACTTCAACCGCTGATACACAACAGCACTGAATGCAGTCTGTCGACAGAACAATCAGTGCAGTTCCTCATCATTGATGCCGTCACCATTTTTGTGGGTTTTTTTCAAAATCGAAATGAATGGTCTCCTGTATCCCGCGTCCTGATTGGCTGACAGAGGGCCTCAATTCCTGCAGCAACGCAACACAGGCGACGCCGGCATGCATGCATGCTTGTAGCATTGCGTTCCGACAGTGCTGACAGCAACACCGCTGCAGCAGCAGCAGCAGCAACTTCTTTGTGTTTTAGCCGTGTTGCTTCCTTCGTGTGTGTTAGGCTAGGCCAGCTGTGTGCGGCCTGTGCATTGACCTAGCTGGGAACGCGCGTGCGTGTGTGTGTGGGGGGGGAGTGTATTCGTTTTCCGGGGTGATGAAGCACTGCGCCTAGTTCTGTGAAGCTTGGAGTTGTATTCTAT
>CM054151.1:39682697-39695197 GCA_028751875.1 Rapana venosa
ATCGATGTTCGTAGATATAACTGTATTCAAGGAAAATGAGGAGACATGGATTGTTTTGCTTACAGCAACACACTGGCAACAGAAATTCGTTTTAGTTTTGAATGGCTCAAGAGTGAACATATTATGAGATTAAAAGAATGACATTCTGAGCTGTGTGTGTCTTCTGTCTTTGTCTGTCTATATCTGATGCCGTCAGCGCCTGGGCTTTATCACAGTTCTTGATTAAACCATTGACGCTGGGGGCAACAGCAAAGTGAGAGGCTGTATGACCAGTGGCTTTCCCACTCATGGAATTCCACTTTATAGCTTAGTCTTTAGTGATCGACTATGACTCTCTGACTAGGAGGCTTAACTCGCACAGTCCTTATGTGCTGCAGCCCTAGGGGCTGGTTGGCCTTTGGAGAACATCTCTAACGCTGACTGTCCTTATGCCCACTTGGCCGAGAGAGTGGGGATGTACTGTGGGCAAGGCATCTCCACTATAATCAAATTTCTGCCCAGTTTCCAAAACAGTAGCTGCCTCCTCTGCTGTTTTGGAGGTCATCGTCGGACACGACGGACAAACATATCTGTCTGTCTGTCTCTCTTTCTTTCTCTGTCTGTCTGTGTCTTTGTCTCTGTCTCTGTGTCTAGTGCTTTCTCTGTCTGTGTGTCGAACTGTCTCTGTTGGTCTTCGTCTCTGTCTGTTTGTTTGTCTGTCTCCCTCTCTCTCCCTCTCGCTCACGCACTCACTCACTGCCCCTCCTCCACCACCCCTCTCTCTCTGTATATCCCTCCTTACTTTTCTCTTCGCCCCTCCTCCCCCTCTCTCTCTCCTTCCTCTCTCTCTCTCTCTCTCTCTCTCTCTCTCTCTCTCTCTCTCTCTCTCTCTCTCTCTCTCTTCTCTCTCTCTCTCTCTCTCTCTCTCTTGTTTGTGTGAACTCGGGTTTGGATTTGTTTGGCTCAATCAAGGAGTCGGAAATTGTAGAGAGTTTATTAACGCTTTCAGGCAAAGACTGATTGACTGCCGATGGCAGCAATGGAGTGATCATATACAAAACAGTGAAAGATTTCAAATGTACAGACAATTTATAAGTTCGCATGATGTCAAATCTTATCTAAAACTTGATAAGGATATACATTTGAAAAGAATTATGTCTAAGTTTAGACTTGGTGTACCAGATATAAATGTTCATAAATTCAGATACAGAGAACATGATATTGACGACCCCAGGCTGCTATGCCCATTATGTAAGCAAGCACCGGAAGTACATTTTGTGTTGTGCTGTCCAGTTTTTGAGGATGTTAGGCAGAACTACATCCCTGTTAAATAGAGTAGACAGCCTAATTTATTTAGACTCTGTTTACTTCTGGCATCAAGTCATCCTGAGGTAGTGCGCAGCCTCACTTTATATTTGTGTAAAGCTTTCAGAATAAGAGAGATAATGTTATCCTAAGTGATATTTTTGTAGCTGACTTTTTGTTATTCAGTAACATGTTGTCTATGTGTGTGTGTTTTTGTTTATTATATTTTATTTTTTAACCAAAATACTAAGCAGTTCGGCAACCCCCTTCATGTATGGGCCAATGGCCTTTTTGGAAATAAATCATTCTCGTTCTCGTTCTCGTTCTCGTTCTCTCTCTCTCTCTCTCTCTCTCTCTCTCTCTCTTTTCTCTCTCCTTTTCTCTCTCTCTCTCTCTGTGTCTCTGATTTGATGTTGTGTACGGTTCGGTTTTGCAAGCATTACGTTATGGCCTTTAGGTTTGTGTGTATTATTAGTTTTGTTATCATCATTATATAATCGACAACACGGATACGCCCAAGCGCACTTCAGGAAGCATTATTTAACGGTCTGTGGAGAGATGGCATAAGTCTAACACGATCTTTATCTACTTACGCAATTTTTCAGCTGCCACTGTTGTGTCTTTTTTTTCCATTCTTTTTCGTCTTGTTTTTTCAAGTCAAGTCAAGTCAAATTTTTATTTCCAGATGGTACATTGAATAAGCAATACATTTGCTTTTTTTTCATCAAGCCATCTATCTAGGAACAAAATACTTGATCAATATTATCTAACTACATTATTACCATAACCAATAATAATAAAACTAACTCCATAAGAAAAATAGAAACAGATTTTCGGTGTGTTTGTATGTGTGTGTGTGCGTGTGTGTGCGCGCGCGCGCGTGCGTGCATGCGTACGTGCGTGCGTGCGTGTGTGTGTGTGTGTGTGTTTGTGTAAGTCTGCATATAAGAAGATGCTATCTTTGTAGCGTAGGTTTGCAAGAATCGGGCCGTAAAGAGCAAGTTAAAACAATTGATGCTGTTCTCCCTGTGTAAGAGTGGCAGTTATAGAGTTTGTATTGTATTTGTATTCAAGTCAAGTCTAGAACACTTTAATCATCCCATCGAGGGCAATTACAATACTGACAAGCCTTGTCTTTTGTTGTATTGCAGTTTCAAAAATGATGGGGGGGGGGGGGGGGGGGGGGGGGGGGTGTCCCTACAGGTATAAGAGCGGCACAATTAAGAGTTTGTATTGTATTGTGTTGTATCGGGTTGTGTTGTCTTGTATTAATTTCTTTGTTGTTGTATTGTATATTGTATTTATCACACTGTTTTGTTTTTTCACATTCAGTCACAGCAGATTTTTAGTGTGAAATTCGGGTTGCTCTTATCGGGAAGAGAGTGCGTCTCCACAAGTCCAGTGCCATCCGTAATAATAATTTAAAAAATTCAATCTCTGTGCGTGTGTATCGATTGTTGTTTCCCTGTCTGAGCGGCTTTTTTGTAACAGAATTTTGCTATGGACAACTCTCATGCAGCCGTGCATTCTTTTACGTGCACTGATTTTTTTGTTGCACTCGGGACCTGTGGTTATCTTCTCATCTGAAAACTAGCACCCAGGCCAACTCCCAAGGTTTTGTGGATGAGGGGAAAATGTTGGGGTTTAACTGTTACTGAGCTTGTAATAATTATGTTAACTAAGCTTACTCGTGGGCATGCAAGTTTGTTGCACACACACACACACACACACACTCTCTCTCTCTCTCTCTCTCTCTCTCTCTCTCTCGCATACACACACATACTCTCTCTCTCTCTCAAACACACACACACACAGGCACACACAAGTGTTTTTTCCATTGTTGTTCATTATTCTCTCTCTCTCTCTCTCACCACACACACACACACACACACACACACACACACACACACACACACACACACACACACACACACACACACACACACAGCTCAGCGAGAGAGAGAGAGAGAGAGAGAGAGAGAGAGGAGAGAGAGAGAGAGAGAGAGAGAGAGAGAGACAGACAACAGACAGACAGACAGACAGACAGACAGACAGACAGACATTCAGAGGAAGAAGCACTCATACAGATATCATCGCGCATCATTTTATGCCTCAGCAGCCGTGAGATCCGCTCCCTCCACCCCCTCCCTTACCCCCCCCCCCCCCCCCTCCTCCCGCTTCACCCCCCCCCCCCCCCCCCCCCCCCCCCCCCCCCCCCCCTCCCCACTCTCCTCCCAGCTGGAAGCCAGATGGCACTTAAACCGTTTCCCTGCCTCACCTGCCTGACCGCAGATCTGCACTGCATGTCTGGATGTTAAGTTATCGCCACTCCCAATGAGAACCGTATGATAACCCTGCCGATATAATGCATAATGTATGTATAGTTCATAAACCTGGTAGTACAGCCACGAAAGCCCTGTTATCTCGTAAGTAGATTCATTGACGGGATATTATGGATGGATGGATGGATGGATGGAGAGAGAGAGAGAGAGAGAGAGAGAGAGGTGGGTAGGTAGGTAGGTAGGTGGGTGGGTAGGTAGGTAGGGAGGGATGGGAGGGAGGGAGGGAGGGAGGCAGGTATGTATGTTGTATGTATGTATGTATGTATGTATGTATGTATGTGTGTATGCATGTATGCATGCATGTTATGTATGTATGTATGTATGTATGTATGTATGTATGTATGTATGTATGTGTGTATGCATGCATGTATGTATGTATGTATGTATGTATGTATGTATGCATGTATTATGTATGTATGTATGTATGTATGCATGTATGTATGTATGTATGTATGTATGTATGTATGCATGTATGTATGTATATATGTAGGTAGGTAGACAGGTGGGAAGGTAGGTAGACAGGTGGGAAGGTAGGTAGACAGACAGACAGACAGACAGACAGACAGGACAGCCAGGCAGACAGGAAGACAGACAGACAGGCAAACTTTTTTTCTAAGATTCCCCCCCCCCCCCCCCCCCACCTTTCCACCCCCCACACCCCCAAAGTTTTCCACCTTCCCACCCCCCACACCCCCAAAGTTTTCCGTGCGAACGCGTTCAGAACACCTTGCACCTTACGCCTAAGTTAAAAACAACACACCCATGTGCTGTTTTGCAAAAGAGAAGGCTGTGACCCGTAGGATGTCTTAGAAGGACACACCCAGCAGCTGTAGATACATTGTATTGATAGCTATAAGCCTGTTCTTGTGTGTGTGTGTGTTTTGTGTGTGTGTGTGTGTGTGTGTGTGTGTGTGTGTGTGTGTGTGTGTGTGTGTGTGTGTGTGGTGTGTGTTGTGTGTTTTTATTCGTATAGATGGTTGTGTTCATAGATCCCTCGGACGTTATAGCCAAGTGGTTATTTATTTATTTAATTTATTTTGTTTATACCACTTTAAGTCACGAGATTTCTCTGCGTGACATTCGGGCTGCTCTCCCCGGGGAGAGCGCGTCGCCAGAAGAGCAGCACCACCATTTTTTTGTGTCTGCAAATGTATTTGTTTCCCTAACAGAGTGGCTTTTTCCTGAGAATTTTGCCAGGGACAACTCTCTTGTTGCCGTGGGTTCTTTTACGTACGCTGAATAATTTTGTGTAACACACGGGACCTCGGTTTATCGTCTCATCCGAAAGACTAGCGCCCAGACCACCACTCATGGTCTAATGGATGGGGGAAAAGTTTCGGGCCAAACGGTTAAGGCCGTTCTATTTCAATCATATGGGTCCATGAAGTCGTGAGTTCAAAACTCGAAGACATCTGGTGAATTAAGGGTGGGAATGTTCACGATACCCTGGTTATCTTCATGTGCAGACCTGCCAGTGTCTTATATCCCTTCGTGTAGTCACACGCGCGCGCGCCCACACACACGCACACACACACACATGCGCGCGCGGATGCATGCACGCACGCACGCACACACTCATACAGAGACAAGACAGACTTACACGGACACAAACACACAGACACACAGGCACAGACACACAGATGGCCAATCGATACCGTAAATAACTAAGTAGATAACCGAGAGGCAAACATGTTCACAGTCCTATCCTATCCTATTCTATGCTATCCTATCCTACCCTACCCTACCCTACCCTGTCCTATCCTATCCTACCCTACCCTACCCAACCCTACCCTACCCTACCCTGTCCTATCCTATCCTACCCTATCCTATCTTACTCTATCCTTCTCTACCCTATCCTACCCTATGCTGTCCTATCCTACCCTATCCTATCCTGTCCTATCCTATCCTGTACTGTCCTACCCTATCCTGTCCTATTCTACCCTATCCTGTCCTATTCTACCCTATCCTACCCTACCTATATTATCCTATCCTATACTATCCTACCCTATCCTATCCTATTCTATCCTACCCTATTCTATCATATCCTGTCCTATCCCATTCTACCTATCCTGTACTGTCCTACCCTATCCTGTCATATTCTACCCTATCCTATTCTACCCTACCCTATCCTGTCCTATCCTATCCTATCCTGTCCTATTTGACCCTACCCTATCCTACCATATCCTTCCTACCCTATCCTATCCTACCGTACCCTGTCCTGTCCTACCCTACCTATCCTACCCTGTCCTATGCTACCCTATCCTGTCCTAACCTACCCTGTCCTCTCCTACCCTATCCTACCCTAACCTACCCTATCCTGTCCTATCCTACCCTACCTAACTTACCCTATCCTGTCCTATCCTATCCTATCCTATCCTGCCCTAACCTACCCTATCCTACTCTACCCTATCCTACTCTACGCTATCCTATCTTGTCCTATCTTACCCTACCCTATCCTGCCCTATCCTATCCTATTCTACCCTATCCTATCCTACATTATCCTATCCTATTGTACCCTATCCTATCCTACCCTATCCTATCCTACCCTATCCTACGCTATCCAATCCTATCCTACCCTATCCTATCCTACCCTATCCTATCCTGCTCACACATTTAGAGAACTAGAGAAGAACATGACGTAACACATCTCTGCATTTCTGTCTGACTCAAAGCGTAGATTTGGCACTTCTGACGTCAAGAGATGAGTCATATTTTTTCCATAGGCGTTTCCTTGGTGGCTGTGCGCTTGGATAAGTTTATCTTTCTTTCCTTTCCTTTCTTTCTTTTAATGTCTGCTGACTTAACGCAGAAAAATCTGTTCCAGCTGATAGTGCGTCAGTCTATCAGTGTCGTCTGTCAGCGTGTTAGGATGCATCTATTATAGTTAGAAAGTTGCTTTCTTTGCTTAAAATGTTTTGGAACAGATTTGGATAAAGAATGATACTTTACATATTGTGATGTGAGGATGGAAAAGGTTGATGGTGTTTGTAGTACGATTTTATTTTTTGTTTTCCCTCATGTACACTCACATGTGCGTGCATGTATGTATGCACACACACACGCATGCAAGTAGATAATATATTATATGCACGCGCACACGCAGACAGGCACATACAGACATACGTACACACACACACGCACGCACGCACACACACCAAAACATACATACACTTACACACAACACACTCACACACACAAACATCTATACTACTATCCATACCATTGGGCAATAACCGACACACAGACTTTCAAGTAGAATAATATGTATTATGTTTGCCTAAGACATAACATGTTTGCACACAGGATCAATACATATCGCATTCCTCAAAATTATTACACAGGTTTTCAATATGTAATATTAGCCCTTTTTTTCCCACACAGGACCTCGGAATACAATTGCATCCAAAAGTTTGCACACAGGACCTTGATATATGATCATCCAAAATATTGCCCACAGGGCCTGGAATAATCATTGGAAAATGTGTACACAGGCCCTCGGATTACCATCGGAAAGTTTGAGCACATCTGATTATTGTTGGAAAGTTTGCGCATAGTACCTGATTATTGTTGGAAAGTTTGCGTACATGACCTCTGATTACCATCGGAAAGTTTGCACACAAGACATCGGATTATCATTGAAAGTTTGCGCACATCTGATTATTGTTGGAAAGTTTGCGCACATGACCTCTGATTATTGTTTGAAAGTTTCAGCACAAGACCTTGGATTATTGTTGGAAAGTTTGCACAGAGAACCTCGGATATAACATCGGAAAGTTTGCGCACTGGACCTTGGATTATTGTTGGACATTTTGCACAGAGAACCTTGGATATAACATCGGAAAGTTTGCGCACAAGTCATCGGATTATTATTCGAAACTTTGTACACGTACACGGAACCTCGGATAATCATTGTAAAGTTTGCATACATGACCTTGACATAACCTGAAATACTTTCTTGGCAGTTGAATAAAAGCTCATGTTAACCATGGGAGGTTGGGGTGCTGTGGTGAGGTTGTGGGTCGGGGCGGGCTTGTCTAATTAACGTAGGTATGCCCCAACACGGACTCGAACCAGCGTTCTTCAGATCATGCGTTCGGCGTTCTTACCAAGAAACTCTTCCACCACCTGTGATTCCTCAGTAGCCTGAAACACAGTATACGTGCGGTGTATTGGCTAGATCGGTGGTAACGCGTCAGAGAGAAAGCAAACCATATGTTGTAGGTGTTGTACGCGCAGACATCTTCCCCGCTCCCGTTACTGACAGGTGGGGAACAGGTGAAAGGCAGGAAGAAGCCGACACAGATCAACTGTCAGGACAATGTTTGCTTGTGTGCCTGCAGAGAGGAAAATAATCCGCTGATCTGCCAGAGAAGAAAAATATAGGAGGAGGCCAGATAGGGTTTGGATAGGACAGGCGGATTGGACAGTTTTGTTTATTGCTGGGTATGGTGGCGGTGGTGGTGGTGGTTGTGGTGGGTGGGGGGGGGGGGGGGGGGGTGGTTGGTATGTACTTGCTGTGATTTTCATCTTCATGACGTGGGTGTTCTTTTTTTTAATCATCACTTTTATCATGGGTTTTGTTGTTGTTGCGGTTTTTCCCTTTTTGTGTGTGCGGCTGCTTTTTATTTCTATATCTGTCTCGTCTGTCTTTCTGTCTCAGTCTGTCTATCTGTCTGTCTATGTCTTTGTCGCTCTCTCTCTCTCTGTGTCTTGTCTGTGTGTGTGTGTGTGTCTGTCTGTCTGTTTCTCTCTCTCTCTCGTTTCTGTGAATGCACGCGCGTGAGTGCGTGCGTGCGTTGTGTGTGTGTGTGTGTGTGTGTGTGTGTGTGTGTGTGTGTGTGTGTGTGTGTGTGTGTGTGTGTATGTTGTGAGTATAGGTGTGTGTGTGTATGTATGTGGAGTGAGACAGACAGACAGACAGACAGACACACGCACACGCACGCACGCGCGAGCACGCACGCACACACAGATACACACACACACACACATATCCGTGAATATACCACTGTGGCTGTGGAGGAACAGAGGCTTTATTCATCATCCTCATCCTCATCGTAGCACAAAAAGCTACCTTCAGTAAAATAAAAACAACCCAAACACCGCTCTCTGTTAGGAGCCGCCTGCTGCTATTATACTGTCGGCAATAGACACCAGCCTCTTGTTTACAAAGGTTCTTTTTGTGTGTGTGTGAATTCATCCCACTGTCGCGCGCGCGCGCGTGTGTGTATGTTTGTGCACGCGCGCGTGCGTGCGTGTGTGTGGGTGTTGTGTGTTGGTGTGTGTGTTGTGTGTCTATTTCTGTGTGTGTGACTCTCTCTCTTCTCTCATTTTGTGCGCTTGCGTGTGTGTATATATGTGTGTGTGACTCTCTCTCTCTCTCTCTCTCTCTCTCTCTCTCTCTCTCTCTCTCTCTCTCTCTCTCTCTCTCTCATCTGTGTGTGTGGTCGAGTGGGTGTGTTTGCGCGCGCGCGGGTGTGTGTGTATATATGTATGGATGTGTGTGTATGTGCATGCGTCCTTGCGCGGGCGTTTTTATGTGTATTGTGTGAATGTGCGTGCGTGCGCGCGCGCGCGCGCGCGCGCGTGTGTGTGTGTTGGGGGTAAGGGAGATGAAGGGGGGAGGGGTAAGTGTAGCCAAGTATAGGAGGAGGCGCGTGGATGTGGCCGACAGGCTCATCAATTATTCCCACTGATCTTTCCCACATACCGACACCACCAGCCTCATGTGGGGTATAGCTTATGGACAAAGAGCACATGTACAAGTGCACACTAACACACACACACACACACACACACACTCACACACACACGCACACACACATACACACGCACTCACACACACTCACACACTCACACTCACATACTCACACTTAAACAGAGAGAGATTTAGTTATTTCATTTTATTTTATTTTATTCTTTTATTTCGAGGATAATGGAATAAGAACTCATGTGGGTTTTTTTTCCATCTAGTGCCCGTGTGTATGCAGCTGTGTAAATGTTGTCATCCGTTCCCACCGGCACACATTGGCCTACTCTTCCGAAAAGCGGAACGGGTTTTAACGTGTGCGCAAGATGTTCTGCGTGCGTTCGCACACGGCACCTCGGTTTATAGTCTCATCCGAAGGACTTTTGGGGAGAGTGGAGTCTGCACTGATGTTAACTCCAGAGGAAAATTGCTCTTGAACAGGAATCAAACTTTGGTCAGCAGATCACGAGCGCATCACGCTAACCACTAGGCTATCTCGTTCCCCCAGAGAGAGAGAACTCGAACTCGAACTCGAACTCGAATATTTTAATGAGGGTAAATGGATAAGCCAGAGGCTTCTTTACACCAGGCCCTCATGGGGAAAAATTGAAAACAAGCATGAATAAATCAACTAATTAATAAACAAGATGATTTCAAATAACAATGAAATATTTCACTCAAACTCCCATTCAAATTATTCAAAAAAATCAAAAAATCAAATGAATAAACAAAACAATTAAACAAGAAAAAAACTCCCCTTCCCAACACCCCCTCCCTTAATAAAACAACACTCCCCCAAAAGTCCAGGCTAAATACGAGGCGCACGCACGCACACACACACACACACACACACACACACACTTACGCATCCACGCACACCACACACACATACACACTCACACACATCACACACATCCGGGATACATATCCATTCGCATGACATTTCCTCACATACAAGATAATAGACACATGTCATAATCATCAAAATATCATAACCATACATTTGCACAGACAAAATCAGGCAATAAACATTATTTGATGTACGAAGACAGCGAGCCACAAAGCATCAAGAAAATGACAGATCTAACATCAGCTATTTCAACAATACACAGAACTACTTTCTTTCCGCTCTCATCTTCCAATACTGGTATGCATGCTCATACCTACTCACTCTCTCTCTCACACACACACACACACACACACACATGTGTGTGTGCCCAGCCCTATATACACATTAATAGAATTGATATAAAAATCCACAGAGGTAATGAAATTGTCCAACAGAACATTGCAAATTAACAATCCATACCATTCTGCATTAACAACAAAATACAACCCAAACGTCATTTTAAGGGGGGGAAACTCAGACAAGTTCATTGTTAAAAAAAATCAAAGCAAGCAAGGGCACACACACATACCCACTACTGTTCCAAGCAAGCTCACTAATGTCAGTTACACTGAATTGAACAAGTATGCATGGAAAGCTTTTTTGAAAGATAGTACACTACTTTTGTTTTTAATTGAGACAGGGATCTCATTCCATAATTTGGTACCAGAATAAACCAGTGAAGACATAAAAAGATCAGTTCTTGGTCGAGGTGTAACAACTATACATTTATTTCGAACTGTTTTCACTGGAAATCTCTGACAAAGATAAAGTGGAGCAAGATTATTCATAATTTTATACATAAATAGGCCTTTATTGAAGCGACATTTCAGACTAAATGGAAGAATGTCCAATTCTTTATAGTCACAAATTTCCAGGGAACTAGTTCTTAAGAGAATTAACTTTAGAGAACGTCTGTACGCTCTTTCAATTCGCTTTATACAGTTTTTACTCGCTGAATCCCAGCACGTAGAGGCGTAATCAATGTCTGGTTTTATATAAGCAGAGAAGAATAGTTTGCGAGTATGTTGATCCAAATAATGTTTTATTCTGTTGAGTTGAAATAACTTTTTAGATAATTTCTTGGAAACATTAAAGATGTGGTTTGACCAGGACAAGTTATTATCAATATGTAGACCAAGTAATTTAAATGAATTAACTTCTTCCAACATTTTATCATTGACTTTTATTCCATTTAGTTTGGTTTTGAAGTTCTGGCGTTTTTGTCTGGTTGTAACTACCATGAGTTTAGATTTCTGAGGATTGATGGCCATGTGATTATGTTCTGACCATGTGGTCAGATTGTCTAAGTCATTTTGTAATTCTGTACTCATTGACATTACATCCTTGCCTACAGTATGTATGGTAGTGTCGTCTGCAAAGAGTTCACATGTGGAAGATACATGGAGGGGAAGATCGTTGATGTATATTGAAAAGAGGACTGGACCCAACACGGACCCTTGAGGAACACCATATTTTATGGGCAAGAAAGACGATGTTATGGAGACTTGATAAACAACTTGTCTCCTGTCATTAAGAAATGAGTTGATCAGTTTTAGTGCGTCTGTACATATACCATATATTGTTAGTTTCCTTATGAGTAAGTTGTGATCGATAGTGTCAAAGGCCTTAGCAAAGTCAACAAAAACTGCTCCTGTTAGTAAATCATTGTTAATATTATGATGCCACTGCTCTATCAGATTAGTAAGTGCTGTATGACATGAATAATTTTCTCTAAATCCACTTTGGTTAGGATGAAACAATTTATATTTTGTAAGTGTAGAGAGAGAGAGAGAGGAGAGAGAGAGAGAGAGAGAGAGAGAGGAGAGAGAGAGAGAGAGAGAGGTTATAATTGTTCTGTAGCATGGATATATAATGTGTGTGCGTGTGCACGCCTGTGCGCATATATGTGTGTATGTGCACTCGCTGGCGTGCTACTGTGCGTGCAGGTATGCGCCTGCACGTGTGTGTGTGTGTGTGCGCGTGCGTGCATGTAACCGCACAAATACACACACGCGTGTACATGTGCATAAACCCACCGGCGAATAATTATACATTCAACACACAGAAGGGGTGTGGTATGTCAGTGTACTCTGGCAGACAGACACAAGTAACGGAATAAGGAGAAAAACGGACGAATAAATAAATTATATAATGCGTCATTCTCGTAGCTTGGTTCAGACAGAATTTTGGCCGATTTTTTCCCCCCACCACTTCACTCTGAACAAACGCTGGCTGTTTT
>CM054151.1:39697697-39707697 GCA_028751875.1 Rapana venosa
GAGCAAAAATTTCCTTATGAAAATGATTGAAAGAAAATAGATAAGGAAAGAAAAAAACAACTCAATAATTTTTTTTATATCGAGGATAATGGAATAAGCACTCATGTGCTTTTTTTTTTTACATCTAGTCCCTGTGTGTATGCGGTTTTGTAAATTCTGTCATCTGTTCCCACCGGCACACAATGGCCTACTCTACCAATTTGAAAATTAGTTGAAGAGGGTGGTGGTGGTGGTGGTGGTGGGGTGGTTGGTGTGTGTGTGTGTGTGTGTGTGGTGCGCGCGCGCGTGTGTGTGTGTGTGTGTGTGTGTGTGTGTGCGCGCCGCGTGTGTGTAGTGGTGGTGATGACGATATGTATGTATGTGTTCGCAGGTGCGTGCGCGTATATGTGTGTGTGTGCGCGCGTGCGCAGCCGTGCGCGCCCGCCCGCATGGCAATGTGCGATTTCTTGCAAGCTGTGCATGCATACAGTAAGTTGAAGCACGCGCTTGCACTCTGTCGTCCACAAAATTTAATGATGCGACATCTGCACAGATTTGTCATCATAACAAGAAACAGCAAAACTGTGAAAAGCACCCAGATCTCTACAGCGGCCAGAGATAACCGTGTCAATGCCGCCCCCCCCCCCCCCCCCCCCCCCCCCCTCCCCTCCCAAAAAAAAAACCAACCCCCAACAAAAAACTTGGCATGACCTGGGTAGAGTAGCAGTGTGAAAGTGTCATTGTGATAGAGAAAAAAACCCACAACACCCTGGCATTTTTCCCTACTCGTTCGGATGAGACTATAAACCGAGGCCCCGTGTGCGAACGCATGCAGAACATCTTGCGCACACGTTAAATCCTGTTCCGCTTTTCGAAAGAGTAGGACATTGTGTGCCGGTGGGAACAGATGACAAAATTTACAAAACCGCATACACACGGGGACTGGATGTAAAAAAAAAAAGCACATGAGGGCTTATTCCATTATCCTCGATATAAAAAAAATCTGAGCGCTTTGATTTGTTGCTTTTCAAGATTCAGCGCTAAATAAATTTCATACATTGTTATTTATTATTATTATTACTCTGAGAAAAGCATGTGAAGCAGCTAAAGGGGTGCGGGAGATATTAGGTCGGGCTGTTTCCACTCTCTTTCTAAAACACAGGTTTCGCTTCTCATTAAGTTAAAAGACGTGAATCATTTTTCCAGCTTAACTGTTTTGTTTTGTTTTGTTTGTGTGTTTGTTTGCAATCCCTGGAGCTGCGTGTGTGGGTGTGGGTGGGTGGGGGGCGGGGTGGTGAGGTGGGGGTGTGGGGGTGAGTGTGTGTGTGTGTGTGTGTGTGTGTGTGTGTGTGTGTTGTGTATGTGTGTTATTATTTGTCTGTTGTTGTTATCTATTCTTTTATATTGAGGATAATGGAATAAGCACTTATGTGTTTTTTACATCCAGTCCCCGTGTGTATGCGGCTTTTGTAAATTTTGTCAGTGTGTGCGTGCGTGCGTGCGTGTGGGGGGTGGGGGGATGAGTGTGTGTGTGTTGTTTAAGACATATAAAATGCTAACAGTAATTGTAACAGCAGTACTATTAATACAACCATAAGCTTTATCATCAAAAGAATCGAACTGTGTCTGTCTGTCTGCCTGTCTCTATCTCTCTCTCTTTCACACACACACACACACACACACACACACACACACACACACACACACACACACACACACACAACACACACACACACACACACACACGCGCGCGCGCGCGCGCGCGCGCGCGCACACACGCATACTGTCACACACACAAACACTCACACACACGCGCGCGCGCAGTATTTGAAAGTAGCCAGAGAAAAAGTTTTAACAGCAATGTCAAAGCGTACCGCACAGAGTGACTCATCTCTAAACAGGTGAATAAAAAGAAAAAGATAAGGTGTTAGCAATATATACCTTATGAATAACTGAAGTAACATCGGCATGATAGCTGTTTTCGAAATCTCCATGACCTCTTGTGGTGGTGGTGGTAGGGGGTGTGTGTGTGTGTGTGTGTGTGTGTGTGTGTGTGTGTGTGTGTGTGTGTGTGTGTGTGTGTTTATGTGTGTGCGCGCGTGTGCATGCATGCGTGTCTGCGTGCGAACGCTTATGCGTGCCTACTATTTGAAAAGCTTTTGAACAGCTGCAATATTTTATATGATAGTCTGCAGATTATATATATATATATATATATATATATATATTATATATATATATATATATATTATATATATATATATATAACACGTGTATGCTAAGCAATTTGCTCATAACTGCTTGGCATTCTCTCTCTCTCTCTCTCTCTCTCTCTCTCTCTCTCTCTCTCTCTCTCCTCTCTCTCTCTCTCTCTCTCTCTCTCTCTCTCTCTCTCCTCTCTCTCTCTCTCTCCTCTCTCCATCCCTCCCCCCTCTCTGTCTGTCTGCCTGCCTGCCTGCCTGCCTACCTGCCTGCCTGTCTGTCTGTCTATTTCTCTCTCTGTCTGCCTTTGTCTAGGTCCCTCTCTCTGTGTCTGTCTTGTCTGTCTGTTTTCCTGTCTGTCTCTTTCTCTCTTTAAACACGCACAGAGACACACAGACACACACAGACTCATACACAGACACACAGAGACACATACACATAGACACACACACACACATTATTTTATAATACTATATATTTTATATATATATATATATATATATATATACATACATACATATTGGTATGTATATATAACGTCTCCCCACCACCGATTCTTGGAAGGAGATGCGAACACTTGCTTCTACATTGTAGACGGTAGTAGGTATAGCAGACAGTTTCGTGATGAGATCGACCCGATCCCTCACGTTTGGGAATAGCAAGATAGTAGTCCTTACAACTCTGACATGTTTAGGGGGGGGGGGGGGGGGGGGGGACGGAGAGAGGGAAAGTGGGGGGGGGGGGGGGGTGGAAACTATATATTATCATATCCAAAACGATGGGACACCAGGAGAAGGGTAGTGTCTTCGTTGACTCGTGCAGATATGTGCGTGCTTCTGTTCTCTTTTTCCATCAACTGATTGTGTGTATGTGTGTATGCCTGGGTATTTCTCTCTCTCTCTCTCTCTCTCTCTCCTCTCTCTCTCTACTCTCTCCTCTCTCTCTTCTCTCTCTCTCTCTCTCTCTCTCTCTCTCTCTCTCCCCTCTCTGTCTGTGTTTGTGTCAAAGTCAAACTTTTATTTTCAGATGGTACATTGAGTAAGCAGTGAATTTGCTTTTTTTCCCCATCAAGCCATCTATCTAGAGAGAAAAAAAGATAATATATATGCAGACAAAGAATAAAAAACCTAATCAATGATAAACCATACACATCAAACAAGAAAAGACAATAACATGCATACATGGATAAACAAAAAACCCTGAACAATATTAAACCATACAATTCAAATAATTCAAAAATCTTGAATATATCCATCATAATACAACCAAACAAGCAACAAAGGAAAACCAAAGCAAAACAAAGAAGAAGTGTGGTGCTGTGCGCGCGCGCGCGCGCGGTGGTTTTGTGTTGTGTGTTTTGTGTGTCTGTTCTCTGCTAAGTGTTGTGTGTTCATTTTGTATTTTGTCTGTATGTGGGTTTATTCTTTTTTTTATCCATTACTCTTCTTTATCTTTTTAGGATGTGGTTGTTCATGGGATTTTTTTTTTTTTCGTCTTGTCCTGTTGGGATAGTGCATTTCGGTCTGTGCCGCTGTGTGTGTGTTGTGTGTGTGTGTGTGTGTGTGTGTGTGTGTGTGTTGTATGTGTGTGTGTGTGTTTTGTTTGTACCTTCGTCTGTCTATCTGTCCTGTCTCTTTCTCTATCTGTCTGTCTGTCTCTGTCTTTTCTTTTCCCCCTCTCTGTCGTCTGTCTGTCTCTGTCTCTCTTTGTGTCTGTCTCTTCCCTCTCCCTCCTCCTTCTCTACCAAAATGGTCCTTAGCATGAACTTTAAAGTGATGGCATTTAACAAAGGGCGGGTTTAGTGGGCTCTGTCAGCCCCGGGTCAAATGGCTCCATGGCTGCTTCCCTTGTCAATCATGGTTCGGGCTCTGCCCTCCTCCCCCCTCTCACTCTCTCTGTCTGTCTGATTCTCTCTCTCTCTCTCTCTCTCTCTCTCTCTCTCTTCTCTCTCTCTCTCTCTCGCTCTTCTCTCTCTCTCTTCCTTCGTTCCTTCCTTCCTTTCTTTTTTCCCCTGTTGCTTTGTCTCTGTTTGGTTCTCTCTCTCTTTCTCTTTATCTTCTCTCTCTCTCTCTCTCTCTCTCTCTCTCTCTTCTCTCTCTCTCTCTCTCTCTCTCTCTCTCTTCTTTTTCCTCTTCTTTCTCTTCCTTCCTCCCTCTCCCTAACCCCTCAATTGGCTGGAAAAGAGAGGGAGCAGTGGAAATGGATGTTTGGACTAGGATAGGGCCATAATGATTTTTTTGAGTTGTGACGATCCTTCACCCATTTGTAGAAGCGAAAATGTGACGAAACATACACAGAAGATTCGCGCTTGCTGGTCCAACGTGAATAATGATGTAGAGAAACATCATAGGAACATTGTGCCTAGAAACTCCATGGCAATTTTGGAGAACCTGCAGCGTACAGCTGCCATCATTGCAGGTACTGACTGAACTTTCCTGACCAGCTGACGATAACTATACCCTAGGTTGTCACCATACACTTCCTAGTGGAGAAAGCCTGTGGCTGTGGGGGAATGATGGAAGTGATCCTCCTCATCTCTGTATGGCAGGGCGTGGTTGTCATGTCACGGTTATTGCCTAGTCCCCCGTCTTTTGACACATGTCCCTGTTGGGATGGACACCTGCCTGTCTGTCTGTCACTTAGGCCAGAACGCCATCAACACACACACACACACACACAACACACACACACACACACACACACACACCACACCACACACATACGTAAGCATGCACTCGCACGCGTTCACACACATATACATGAACCACAAAACGAACACACACACACACACACACACGCGCGCGCGCGCGTCAACACACACACACACACACGTAAGCATGCACGCGCACGCATTCACACACATATACATGAACACACACACACACACACACACACACACACACACAAAACACACAACAACACACACAAAACGCGCGCGCACGCACGAGATATCGACCTCAGTTTTTCTGCTAGAGGCTAATGTTCTTGAGAGTGGCGCCCATCTCCTCTCCCTCGCTGCTTTACCTTCCCTGACCCTAAAGAAGCAGGTACCCATTGACAGCTGGGTGAACTGGAAGACTGTACTGAAGCCAAGGCGTGCAAACGGTCACCCATCCAAGTGGTAACCATGCTCGATGCTGCTTAACTTTAGCTGGGGGAAAGCGAGTGCTCTGACCACTGTGCTATACCCGTGCCCTAACGGTAGCTTTGGGGAGAGCAAATTTAGCTCTAATGTTCCGACCACTGATGAGTTATCTCGTCTCCTTTTCACTAACAGTTCTCTGCAAACTTGACTCTGCATCTGAGGGATGGTTACGACAAGCCTGGGTATAGGATGGTGAGGAGAAAGATCGGAATGAATGGCGTGGGAATGGCTCGATTGCTATGTCACACAAGCTGAGGTAGCAAACACAAAACAACACAAAAAGACAAACAACCCCCCTACCCCCCAAACCCAAACAGGTTCCATGAATCTCTCTCTCTCTCTCTCTCTCTCTCCCCTCTCTCTCTCTCCCCCCTCTCTCTCTCTCTACTCCCCCCCCCCCCCCTCTCTCTCTCTCTCTCTAATGATCAGATGTAGAGAAGAAAGTTAGAGGTGGAATGCTGTTGTGTTGTATAGAGCGAAAGAGGAAGCGGAAGAGAGAATCTTTGATGGCTGGCGGAAACGGAAACAGGACTTAACGGGAAAGATAAACCGCGTTGTGAAGTGGGGTTATGTTCAGTTCTTCTGAGGTCGGGGTGTTGATGGCGTCGCCTGCAATTTTCTTTCTTTTTCTTTCTTTCTTTTTTTCTCTGGTGCACGTGAAAAGGCTAACTATTGCACACATTGATATAATGTAGAGTACATGCCAATAAGCTTTATTGGTGAATTACATACACACACTTTCTCACACACACACTTTAATTATATATATATATATATATATATATATATATATATATATATATATATATAAATATATATATATATATATATACATATATATATATATATATATATACATATATATATAATGGGTGGGTGGGGGGGGGGGTTACACGTGTGTGGGTGGTGTGGTACACGTGTGTGTGTGTGTGTGTTCACGCCGGTAAAGTCTACGTCCTAATATTCCATCGCTTGAGAAGCAGATTGACTTGTTCTTTCTCTCTCTTTTTTATATTATTATTTATTAATTTCTTTTCTTTTTTTGGTGGTGGAGGGGGGGGGGGGGGGTGGGATTGGGGTTGCGGTAATGGGACTCTCTTACTCTCTCTCTCTTCCTGTTTATCCTCTCTCTTCTCTCTCTCTCTCTCTTATCTCTTTTTTCTCTCTCTGTGTTTTCAGCCAGATCCCCCCATCTGCCTTTGTTGTTTAAATAAAATCTCTCTCTCTCTCTCTCTCTCTCTCTCTCCCTCTCTAAAAGAGTAAATAAAATAAATAAAAAGAAATCCCCTCTCCTTCTCTCTCCGTCTCCTCTCTCTCTCTCTCTCTCTCTCTCTCTCTCCTCCTCTCCCTCCCCCCTCTCTAAAAGAGTTTAAAAAAAAAATCTCACTCTCTTTCTCTCTTCCCATCTCTCTCTCTCTCTCTCTTCTCTCTCTCTCTCTCTCTCTCTCCTCTCTCTCTCTCCCCTCTCTCTCTCTCCCCCCCCCCTCCCCCCCGTTCCCCTCACCCACTCTTTGCACCCGCCCTTCTGCCTGCAAAAGTCTTTAACCTTCTCGTGGCCTCACATCACAGTTCATGTGCAATAGTGTTGCCTGTGCTGCTGGCCTGCTTTCTCCTGGTTCTAGTCATCATGGGGCTGTGTGGCCGACCTCTCTCCGTCTCTCTCTCTGTCTCTCTCTGTCTGTTTCTCTCTTTTGTCTCTGTCTGTCTGTCTCTCTCTGTCTGTCTCTCTCTGTCTCTGTCTGTCTGACTCTCCCTCTGTCTCTGTCTCTCTCTGTGTCTGTCTGTCTGTCTGTCTCTCTCTCTCTGTTTCTGTCTGTCTCCCTCCCTCTCTGTCTGCTGTCTGTCGCTCTCTCTGTCTCTGCGTATCTGTCTCTCTTTCTCTCTCAGTGTCTCTGTCTCTGTCTCTGTCTATCTCTCTGTCTCTGTCTCTGTGTGTGTGTCTCTCTCTCTCTCTCTCTCTCCTTCTCTCTCTCTCTCTCTCTCTCTCTCTCTCTCTCTCTCTCTCTCTCTCTCTGCGCGCACGTTAAATCCCGTTCCGCTTTTCGTAAGAGTAAGCCATTGTGTGCCGGTGGGAACAGATGACAGAATTTACAAAACCGCATGCACACGGGGACTGGATTTAAAAAGCACATAAGTGCTTATTCCATTATCTTCGATTATAAAAACTCTCTCTCCCCCTTTTCTCTCTCTCTCTCTCTCTCTCTCTCTCTCCCTCTCTCTCTCTCTCTCTAGCTCTCCTCTCTTCTTCACATGCAGTCTTGGTGATCGGTGTTGTGCCCTGGGGGCAACCAGCGATCAGCCAACACCAGTGAGTCATCGGGGAAGACGCTGCGTTCGCTTTGAGTTATTGCCCTTTCATAAAAAAAAAAAAAATTTTCGGAGGTTGGGGGAAGTGGGGGTGGGGGTACTTGTTCTGTCGGTGTCTGTCTTTGTGTGTGTGTGTGTGTGTGTGTGTGTGTGTGTGTGTGTGTGTGTGTTGTGTGTGTGTGTGTGTGTGTGTTTGTGTGTGTGTGTGTTTGTGTGTGGTGTGTGTGTGTGTGCATGTGCGTGTGTATGTGTGTCTGTGTCTTTCTGCCTCTCTCTGTCTCTCTTTCTGTCTCTCTGTCTTTCTCTCGCTCTCTGTGTGTGTCTCTGTCTCTGTCCGTCTCTCTCTCTCTGTTCCTGTTATTGTTGTTTTTTCCTGTTTTGTATTTGTTGTTTGATATTGTTTTTAGGTTTTTAAAAGAACTGTGTTTATCTTTCTAAAAAAAACAACACCGAAACTTCCAGATGGATGGTTTGAACAAAAAACAACACCAAACAAACAAAAAATAAACGAACAACAACAAAAAAGCAGATAGTCTGCTTATTCATTTTACCATCTGGAAATAAAAGTTGACTTTGACTTTGGCTTCGACTTTTCTCGTTCGCTGTCTAGGCGTTAGCTTGTTCCCTTAGATGTATTCATTTCTCTCTTTTTACTGACCCCCCCCCCCCCCCCCCCCCCCCCCCCCGATTTATTTCTTTCTTTCTTCTTTTGTTCTTTCTTTGATTCTTCCTTCCTTTCTTTCTTCCTTCTTCCTTCCTTCTTTCCTTTCTTTCATTTCTTTCTCTCTGATAAAACCCCAGACTTTGTCTTTTCCCTCTCGATTTCTCCCGTTCTTTCTTTTCTTGATATATTTTCTTTTTCTTCTTCTTTCTTTCTTTTTTTTAATGCATTCCTATGTTTATTTGTGATTTCTTTCTCTTTCATTTTTTGTCGTTGACTTGTTCTTTCTTTCTTTCTGTCTGTCTTTCTTTGTTTCTTTGAGTCTTTCTTTCTTTGATTCTTTTCTTTCTTTCTTTCTTTCTTTCTTTATTGTCTTTATTAGGTGTCAGGGGTGTCTTTCAAAGGTATTGCTTTTATTTTTGTGTGTGTCTGTTTGTGTGTCTCTCCGTCTGTTTATATATATATATATATGATTTACATATATGATATATATATATATATATATATATATATATATATATATATATATATATATATATATATATATATATATATATATATATATCTGCGTGTGTATGTATGCAGGTATGTATGTATGCTTATCTATCGTACATTCATTTATTAATTCATTTTTTTTTTTTTTTTTTGTCTTTTCATTTAAAGAGACACACCAAAATCTCTTCACCCTGGCACACTGGAGCATGCACGCGCGCGCGTCAACATGCTTGCTTGCGCTCGTGAGCTTTGAACGTGGATACGGTGCTTTGGGGAGGAGGGAGAATTTTATGGCTTGAAGTCAATGCACCACTCTGACTCAGTCGCCATAACTTTTGACTTTGCTACCCATAAATAACGTCAGATGAAAGGGTTTCTCTCTCTCTCCGTCCCCTCGCTTCTTCCTTTTTTTGTGTATTCTTCCCCCTCTTTCGTTTTTTTTTTTGTTCGTTGTTATTTGTTGTTGTTCGTTGTTGTCGTTGCTGTTGTTCTCCTCGTCTCCTTCTTCAAATTCCTCTCTCCTCCTCCTCTTTCTTCTTCTTCTTCTTCTTTTCTTCTTCTTCTTCTTCTTCTTTGCAATCTACTTCTTTGCATTCTTCTTCTTCATCTCTGCATTCTACTTCTTTGCATTCTTTGCATTCTTTGCATTCTTCTTCTTCTTCTTCTTCTTCTTCTTCCTTCTCCTTCTCTTTCTTTCTTTCTTTATTTCTTCTTCTTCTTCTTTTCTTCTTCTTCTCTTCTTCTTCTTCTTCTTCTTCTTCTATGCATCTTATTCTGTATCTTCTTCTTCTAGTATTTTTTGTTTGTTTACCTCTTTTCCTCATTCTTCTCCACTTCCACCTCCTTCTTTTAAGTGGCCTCCGCTTCAGCTGTATCTTCTAGTATTTTTTGTTTTTGTTTACTTTTCTTTATTTACGGAGGCATACACTTTACTTTCTTCTTCTTCTTCTTCTTCTTCTTCTTCTTCTTCTTCTTTTCTTCTTCTTCTTCTTCTTCTTCTTCTTCTTCTTCTTCTTCGTCTCTTATTCTTCGTCATTTATCTCTGTCCTCTTCTTTTTCTGTTCTTGTCGTTCGTCGACGTGTGTGAGTGTGTATGTGTGTGTGTGCGTGTGTGTGTGTGTGTGGTGTGTGCGTGCGTGCGTGTGTGTGTGTGTGTGTGTGTCCCCGCGCGCTTACGCGCGTGTGTGTGTGTGTGTGCACACGTGCGCGGA
>CM054151.1:39712697-39722697 GCA_028751875.1 Rapana venosa
TCAGTAGAAAAGATATAGACAGGCGAGGCAACGTTGTGTTATACAGAATGTGCGTGCACGTGCACACACACACACACACACACACACAACACAACACAACACAACACACCACACACACACACACACACACACACACAAAGTTGTGCATCCCATACCCCACATGACCTTTGTGGAAACACACACAATGGCGATGTAGCGTTTGTACTGTGATGTCGTTAAGAGGTCTTCCTGTCCCTAACTGGCTCAAGGCATTCGACTGCGCGAACCTGCTCTCAAAGTAACTAGAATTTATCATTCTTTTAAACTGCTGAGCACATATCTTTATACTGAAGCAGATTGGAACACGGCGCTAAATAGCGGCAATAAAAATGTTATTTAAACAAATTTTATTTAATCAATAATTATGTTTTTCTAATTATCTATTTATTGCCGTTCTATTTGGGGTCGTGTTTTCGTCCGTGCGTGGTGATGTAAACTCTTATGTACTAAGCAGTTTGAAAATAATTTCCAGGTGTTTTTTTATATTAAGTTTTGTTGTTTTGTTTTGTTTGTTTGTTTTGTTTTGTTTTGCCTGGGTTTGCATAGTTAAACGCCTGGAGCCAGTTAACGGCAAACAAACGGCTTAACGACACGACAGGCGAGGCAGTGTTAGCGTTGCGTTGGTGCAGAACAGATGTTGAGAAACTAAACGGACAGTTTCTATATATAGGTAGCTGTATATACACAGCTGTACCACCAGCAGAGAGAGAGAGAGAGAGAGAGAGAGAGAGAGAGAGAGAGAGGAGAGAGAGAGGGAAAAAGAGAGTGTGTGTTGTGTGGTGTGTGTGTGTGTTGTGTGTGTGTGTGTTGTGTGTGTGTAGGATAGTATGTGTGTGTGTGTGTGTTGTGTTGTGTGTGTGTGTAGGATAGTGCGTGTGTGTGTGTGTGTGTGTGTGTGTGTGTGTGTGTGTGTGTGTGTGTGTGTGTGTGTGTAGGATAGTATGTGTGTGTGTGTGTGTTGTGTTGTGTGTGTGTGTAGGATAGTGCGTGTTGTGTGTGTGTTGTGTGTGTGTGTGTGTGTGTGTGTGTGTGTGTGTAGGATAGTGTGTGTGTGTATGTGTGTGTGTATGTTGTATTGTGTGTTGTATTGTGTTGTGTTGTGTTGTAATAATAATAATAATAAATGGAACTTATATAGGGCTATATCTTGCAAAGACAAATCAAAGCGCATGTTGTGTGTGTATGTGTGTGTAGTATAGTGTGTTTTGTGGTGTGTGTGTGTAGGATAGTGGTGTGTTGTGATGTGTGTGTGGGAGGGGGTAGAGGTAATATTGAGTGTGTGTGTCTGCCATTCTGTCTGTCTGTCTGTCTGTCTGTCTCTCTCTGTGTCTGTGTCATACTCATTCACACACACACACACACACACACACACACACACACACACACACACACACACACACACACACACACACACACACAAAATCTCCATAGATTTTGTCTTCAACATGTGTGAACATTGTATTTTGATTGCCTTTATATGTCGATTTTCTTGATTTGTGTGTGTGTGTGTGAGGGCAGGATGAGAAAGAGTTGTATAAACTTAATCTTTTATCCTCAATAAAGATCATTTCGACTTGACTTGACTTGACTTGACACACACAGCGTTTTTGTTCACACACTGTCAGAACATGAGAATTGGGTGGGGTAGGGGGAGCGTTTAGTGAGTAGGGTGTGGAGTTGATGAGGGGGTGAAATACGGTGCCTGAAAGGGAGGGGTGGGAGATGGTGGTGAACAGGGTGATGGAGGAGGGGGTGGAAGAGAGAGAGAGAGAGAGAGAGAGAGAGAGAGAAGAGAGAGAGAGAGAGAGAGAGAGAGAGAGAGAGAGAGAGAGAGAGAGAGAGAGAGAGAGAAGGGGGAGTCACAGAGAGACAGACAGACAGAGAGAGAAGGGGAGACAGAGAGAGAGAGAGAGGGAGTGAGAGAGAGACACAGACACACACAGACACAGGGAGAGACAGAAAGAGAGGAGAAGGAGACAGAGAGACAGAGAGAAAGTGAAGAGGGGTGAGGAGGCAAGAGCGAGAGATGAGGAAAAGGGGTGGGGTGGGGGATCAAAAGGAAGACTCAAGACTGATTATTTGCTATTAGCCATTGAGAAATGCCAGGCACAGAACAGAGGTAGAAATTAGGGGAAAGGGGAATAAGATTAAAAGAGAACACGAAGAAAGAGAGAGAGAGAGAGGGGCGGAAGGGGGGGGGGGGGGGGGGGGGGCGCGCGGGAACAGAAATAGAGAGAAAGAGAGACAGACAAGCAGGCAGAGACTGACACAAAGACACGCAGAAAGACATGTATACATACAGGGAACATAGAGACAGACAGACAGAGGGAACATACAGAGAGAGACAAACAGACAGACAGTCAGAGAGAGAGAGAGAGAGAGAGAGAACACTGAACTCTGAACGTGTTTAATCTGTACAGAGAGAGAGAGAGAGAGGAGAGAGAGAGAGAGAGAGAGAGAGAGAGAGAACACTGAACTCTGAACGTGTTTAATCTGTACAGAGAGAGAGAGAGAGAGAGAGAGAGAGAGAGAGAGAGAGAGAGAGAGAGAGAGAGAGAGAGAGAGAGAGAAAAGAAAACAAGAAAGAAAAGAAAAGGGCAGGGAAAAAAATCCGTAAACCGCACATTTTCTGGATTTCTAGTGGTTTTAACAGTTGCAGAAAAGCAGAGATGGTATACTAACTACACGGGGGAACTGGGAGGGAGTTAGACAGGGGAGTGAAAGACACGGCTGACTAATGGAGAGAGCATACCACAACAGTCAGTGTTGTTGTATGTCATGGTCCACAGAGAGAGAGAGAGAGAGAGAGAGAGAGAGGAAGAGGAGAGAGAGGAGAGAAGAGAGAGAGAGAGAGAGAGAGGAGAGGAGGAGAAAGAGAGTGGGAGAGAGAGAGAAGAGGGGGGAGATAGAAAGTGGGAGAGAGAGAGAGAGAGAGAGAGAGAGAGAGAGAGAGAGAGAGAGAGAGAGGAGGGGAGAGATAGAGAGTGGAGAGAGAGAGAGGAGGGAGGGAGAGAGAGAGGAGGGAGAGAGAGAGAGTGGGAGCGAGAGAGCGATGAAACATACCAATTTTTTTTTTTCATTACGGACAACATACAGAGAAACATGGCCAAAACGAAAACCAAAACATACAAACAAACAAACAGAAACAAGAAGAACCAGCAATTTGTACAATTAGCCACGCACATATCACAGCTTCTGCAAATGACAAAAGACGTATTCAATTTATAAGTCGCAAGACAGAATATCTGTCATTACGTTTCCACGCGCTTGTGTTTAACTTTTATTTTGCTGTACGATATCGTCAGTTTACAGTAGAAAAGTAGTCTAAAAACAATTCAAGCAGTACATATTGGGACTTCAACCTCGAGAAATTTAGCAAGCACAGACAATAGGTTTAGGTGCGTCACAAAAGATAAGGCAATAAACAAATAAATAAACAAACAAACAAAACAAAACATGGATCTGTGGTTTAGAGCTATAACACACTTGCCTAGAAAGCGAGAAGCGCGGGTTTGATCCCCGACTGTGCCCTAACTTTTCCACACATTCCTTAGGCCTTGGGTGGTGGTCTGGGTGCTAGTCTTTCGGATGAGACGAAAAACTAAGGTCCTGTGTGCGACACGCTCTCAGCGCACGTATAAGCATCCACGGCAACAAGAGAATCGTCCATGGCAAAAACTGTGCAGAAAAAAGCCACTCTTAAAGGGAAACTAAGTACAGCTGCAGACAGGATTTTGTTTTTAATTGACAAGCAAGTGTGATTTTGCTTTTAACTGAAAAGTAAGTGCAAGTTTGCTTTTAACTGAAAAGATAATGTGATTTTGTTTTTAAATGAAAACTACATGTGATTTTGTTTTTACTGAAAAGTAAATGCGAATTTGTTTTTAACTGAAGAAAAGTAAATGTGATTTTGTTTTTAACAGAAAAGTAAATGTGATTTTGTTTTTAACAGAAAAGTAAATGTAATTTTGTTTTTAACTGAAAAGTAAATGCGATTTTGTTTATAAACTGAAAGGTAAATGTGATTTTGTTTTAAACTGAAAAGTAAATGAGGTTTTGTTTTTAAACTGAAAAGTAAATTGTGATTTTGTTGGGTTTTTTTACTGAAAATTAAGTGTGATTTTGTTGTTTGTTTTTTTTAACTGAAAATTAAGTGGTGCTCCTCTTGTGGCCCCGCGATCCTCCATGGAGAGCAACCGGAATTTCATGTAGAATAAAACCTACCGTGACTGAAATAAGTGTTCATTACAATACAATACAATACGCAACAACAAGTTGCAATTTTGCCGCAGAAGCAGAGGCCACCCCTTGGCTCCATCAGTCAGCAGGGGGACGGGATAACCTAGTGGTTAGAACATTGCGCTCGCAGTCTGACGACCCGGGTTCGATTCCCGTTCAAGGGGATATTTACCCCTGGAGTTAACACCAGTGCCGACTCCACTCTCCCCAAAAGTCCTCCGGATGAGGCTATGAACCGAGGTCCCGTGTGGGAATGCGCGCAGAACATCTTGCGCACACATTAAATCCTGTTCCGCTTTTCGTAAGAGAAGGCCATTGTGTGCCGGTGGGAACAGATGAGAGAATTTACGAAACCGCATACACACGGGGACTGGATGTAAAAAAAAAGCACATAAGTGTTATCCTCGATATAAAAGAGAGAAAAAAAGAAGAAAAAAAGCACTATTGCACGTGCTGCTGGGTTGCAATGAGGACGGGTCTGCCGGTAAGGGAGACGAGTGCAACCCTGCACGTGTTGTAAACTCATTATTCACAGCCAGAACAGCTGACGGAAGGTGTCCTAACGCGCCATCCCCAGGACTTTGAAAGATATTAATGATAAGGGCTTGTTTGCGCTTACTGCGCATATACATATATATATCTTGTTAATTTTAGAGCATACTGCGCAACTTCGATATTATCACGCCGTGGACAGTTCGTTTCAGTGTAGGGATGGGGTGTTTTGTTGTTTTTTCTTTCCTGTCATGGAGGCGTCAGTTACGCGCAGCATTTTTCTTCTTTATTGTTGAACGCCCAGACAGTAACTATTGTTTGTCATATTATGAGTGAAATGCGTTGCGTTTCTGTTAAGTACCTGACAAGCAAGGCCCAGCGCATCCGACTTCAGGGGATGGAGAGAATTGTTCTCTTTTCAAGTTTTCTGGGGGATTTTATTATATTGTTAGGTAAACAGTATATATACCATTGTAAATCAAATAAAAGTAGACCTGTACTGCAGGTGTTATCAACAAGTTGAAAAGAAGATATTCGATAGAGGAGTACATAGCACGTAAAAATTTTACTCATAACACTTTTGTTCTTGAATGGACTCCATATCAGGCCTTGTTTAATGACCAAATTGAGTATTTGAAGGTCTGTTGAAAAACCTTTAAAAAAAATAGAAGGCAGAAAATATACAAGGAGTTGACAGGAAGAAAAGGAACAAGGCAAAAACAAAGAGAGTAATAGGAAAGAGATATTTTCTGGTACATAATTTACAGAAGGTGGGGATGCTTTTATACTGACAGGTTCCCGGCATCTCCACAGGGGGGGGGGGGGGGGGGGGGGGGGGGGGGGGGAGGGGGGGGGGGGGGGGGGAGAGCAGCATTTTGCACTGTCGATGGATCTTCCGCTAGGTTGACCGGAAGTTGTAACCCTGCCATTGAACCGAAATTGGCATTCGACGATTGAAAACCTTAGTCGACAAACTAATTTCCCGTGCAACTGCAGGTTATAGGTCAATGTTGAGCCTTAGGTCACTTCCGGTGAACTCTTATAACATGCTTCCGCTGCGTTAGAGATCAACAAGGGAAGTAATTTTAACTGTGCAGAAATATTTATTATGGATCTTCTCCGCAATTCTTCTTGCTTTTATTTACTTTCAATAACAACAAAATGTGGCAAATGATGGATTAAGGCTGTTGTTTCACTACGTCAAATGACGAGCACAACTCTTCGTACTTTCAGTATCCAGATAGTGTACAGAAAAAGGAATATGCAGACAATCTAATATGCACGTAAAAGATACTGTAACTCATGGGGTTATTTTTTGTAGCTCATGGGTTAAAAAAAGGAAATGTAAAACGTTACACACACACACACACACGGCATCCCATCCCAAGCGCTTTGACTTGTTTTCACAAGATATAACACTATAAATTCCTTGTACTGTTATCCCCCTACCCCTGAACGTGTCATGGCGAAATGTCATTTGTAGGGAAAACTACAGATACACAGGGAGAAAAAATATTTATTGTGAAAACGACACAAAAAATCAGAAAATTCGAACTGACGTTGCAATTTGCTGGCAGGGCCGAGAGAGAGAGAGAGGGAGAGAGAGAGCGAGTGAGGAGAGAGAGAGAGAGAGAGAGAGAGAGGAGAGAGAGAGAGAGAGTGAGGGTGAGAGTGTGTGTGTGTGTGTGTGTGTGCGCGCGTGAAATAAGAGACAGAGAGCAAATTTTTTTTTTTTTTAAAGAAAAGAAGGATAAGGGCTGGGAGAGGGAGGGTGGACGTATAGCGATAATCTTCTGTTATTAATGTCAGGGTGGTACAGACAACGAGGAATCAGTCATGCAATATTCAACATCCCAACGGGGTTAGGATAGGTGTCTGCCTTCTCTTCTCTGTCTGGCTTGGCGTCTATGGCCTCTCTGTCTCTCTCTCTGTCTCTGTCTCTCTCTGTCCCTCTCTGTCTCTGTGTTTGTGTGTGTCTCTCTCTCATCTCATTCACTCACCCTCACGGAGAGAGAGAGAGAGAGAGAGAGAGTCTGTCTGTCGCTCTCCTCATCTCTCCCCCCCTCCTCTCTCTCTCTCTCTGTCTCTGTCTCTCTCTCTCTCTGTCTCTCTCTCTCTCTCTCTCTCTCTCTCTCTCTCTCTCTCTCTCTCTCTCTCTCTCCCCCCCTCTCTCTCTCTGTGAACTACAAAGCAAAGGCATCAGGCCAGGCTGTAAAGTCCCTGTACTATCATCGAGGCAATGCAGTGTATCAAATGAACGATAATGCAAGCTTTCATGTGCGAGCATTCAGGCAGGCAGGTGCCAAGGTGTGACTGTGTAGCAGCATTGTGTGTGCGTGTGTGTGTGCGTGCGTGCGTGCGTGCATGTGTGTGTGTGTGTGTGTGTGTGTTCGTGGTGTCCTTATATGGTATACTTGTCGCTAACAGGATTTAGAGACTGATGTTCAACTACGCTAACTCGGTCGTACAGTAACTTGAAGTCAATTTTAAACTGCTTACAATATCGGGGTTTTTGTTGTTGTTATTAACACAGTAGAAAACGCGATTCAAAGTAACGGCAATACATATGTAATGACTAAAAACTCAGCCAAGACTGCGGACGTAAAGTAAGTGTTCCCTTTCGAATACATTAACCCAAGCATTCCATATGAATTTTTTTTGGGTCCTCAAGAAGTTCCCAGTCTGTTGTTAACTGTCCACTTTACGACAATAGCTGCTTAAGGACACAAGATACTACACATTTGTGTAGGGTTTTTCTTTTCTGTTCTTTTGTGTCTGTCTGTCTGTCTTTCTTTCTATTTTTCTGTCTTTTCTTTCTTTCTTTCTTTCTTTCTTTTCTTTTCCTTCTTTCTGTTTTTTTCTTTCTTTTCTTTCTTTTTTTTCCTTTCTTTTCTTTTCTCTCTTTCTGTCTTGTCTTGTCTTTTCTTTCTTTTTTTCTTCTTTCTTTTCTTTTCTCTCTTTCTTTCTTTCTTTTCTTTTCTCTCTTTCTTTATTCTTTCAATATTTCCTTCTTTCTTTTCTTTCTTTTTCTTTCTTCTCTCTCTCTCATTCTTTCTTTCTTTCTTTTCAGATAGAAGAATAAGGTCACGTTTATCTGTGCCCTTATTTTGTTATTCTATACTGGATGTTGATGGGCTGAGAGAGATAGTTTTTCCCGAGGGCTCTGCCTGTTTCTATATTGTTGTGAAACTTATGGCCAGATCTGAGACACGCTCTTTGACGATAACGATAACTTTGATGATGATAATGACGGCAGCATCGGTGATGATGACGGAAAATGAAACAACAACAGCAATAATCATCTAGCAGCAGCAACAGCAGTGGTATTAGCTACAGTATACTAGTAGTCATCGTAGTGGGTAGTGGTGGTAGTAGTAGTAGTAGTAGTAGCAACAGCAGCAGCAGCAGCAGCAGCAGCAGCAGCAGCAGTAGTAGTAGTAGTGGTAGTAGTAGGAGTAGAAGTAGTAGTCGTGTGTGGTGGTAGGTGGCGGCGTGCGTGTCGTGTGGGAGCGCGCAGGTAGTAGTAAGTAGTAGTAGTAGTAGTAGTAGTTGAATAAGTCAGACGAGATAGTAGTAAAAGTAGTAGTAGTAATAGTTATAGTAGTAATGGTAGTAGCAGTAGTGGTAGTAGAAAACAAGACTTAGAAAAGGAGAATGAGAAGAAGGAGGGGGTAAAAAATAACATTCAAGGGGAAAAAGAGAAGCCTAGACAGTATGATCCCAACTTTCTGGAAATGTTGTGCAAGAAATTTCCCTTTTTCTATCATTCTCTTTGTGTCTTTTGCCTCCCTTTCTATCACTCTCTTCGTTTCTGTGTCTTTGTGCCTGTCTCTGTCTCTCTCTCTTCAGTGTTCAGTGATCTCTCTCTCCTCCTCTCTCCTCTCTCTCTCTCTCTCTTCTCTCTCTCTACTTCCAGTTTTCTGCGCTTTCAGCAGTCGACCACTTTCCCAGTGATTCATGTTTGTATTTATGTGGTGACAAGCGAAGTGGATGACGAAGTCATTATGTGTGTTTGCCCAGATGATTAAAATGCTTCTGTATATGAATGTTTTTGTGGTAACAAGTGTGAAAAAAACCTGGGATGTGTGCAGGGAATACCATGATCTGTGTACTTTGCCCACATACACACGTGATGTGACGACGAATGCTCTTCTTTGGTATGATTTCGTCTATATGATGTTCTTTTTCTCTATATTTCGGTATTGCGCGTTGATTTGTTTAAGCCTGGACACATGATTCAGAGATAACTAACTGTGAGTCTGTGATGCAACGCGTGATGATGGATGGCGAACGACGATGATGCGATGACGTGTATCGACGATGAGACGACGATGACTATGATGAGAGGACTATGTTGATGTATGACGTACGATTATGATGATGATGAGACGACTGATGGTTTGACGACGACGACGACGATAATGATGACGACGATGTGATGATGACGACAAACGACGACGACGAAATGAGATGACTGGTAATGTGATGACGATGACGGTGATGTGCAGCTGATCGGCAGACGGAAAACGACCGATGTGACTAGACTGAACTGGAGGATGGTGATGACGACGATCACACGACGATGATGATGATGAGGTGTGATGTGAGGACATGATGATGATGTGAGATGACGATGATGATGATGTGACGGATTGATGTGTGATGATGATGTGTGATGATGATGATGATGTGTGAGATGATGAGATGAGATGACGGATGAAGATGATGAACGATGACGGGATGTTGAGGTTGGATCGGTAGGGAAGACGACATTTTTTAAGGCTGAATGGAGGTGGTGGTGATCACCGTCTGTACAGTGTGTGGTCGGTGTGTGGGGTGTGTGTGTGTGTGTTGGTGGTGTGGTGTGTTGTGTGTGTTGTGTGGGTGTGGTATAGTGTGTGTGAGTGTGTGTGTGTGATGTGAGTGTGTGTTGTGGTGTGTGGAGTGGGTGTGTGGATATTGTTATGTGTGTGTTGTGAGTGTTGTGCGTGCGTGCGTGATGAGTGTGGTGTGTGTGTGAGTGTGTGTGTGTGTGTGTGTGTGGGGTTTGTGCGTGCGTGTAGTGTGTTTGTGTGGGTGTGTGTATGTGTGGTGTGATCAGAGTGTATGTGATGTGTGATGTATGTGTGGATGATGGTGTGTTTTTGTGTGTGTGTTATGAGTGTGTGTGCGTGCGTGCGTGGTGATGATGTGTGTTTGTGCGTGCGTGTGTGTGTAGTTGTTTGTGTGT
>CM054151.1:39727697-39750197 GCA_028751875.1 Rapana venosa
CAAGAGTAGCGTCCTATGGAATGACGGCCAAAGTGCTACCTATTTATTAGTTTTTGTTATTTACCTACTTAATATTTACTGACTGTAAAACAAAATAAAACAAAAAAAAGCTCACAAACGAAAGAGGCAAGTGTGCTTGAAGTAAAAATAGACATGGAACATCTAAGTGAGGAATGAAGTGAAACTCTTTTGTTTTTTCATTGATTCATTTATTTATTCATTCATTTATTTATTTATCAAACATAAAGAAAAGCTTCTTTGAGACAAACAAATAAAAAAAACACCCAGAGAAAGAGTGAAAACAAAGACATTAATTGACTCAGTTTTTTGTTGGGGTATTTTTGTTTTTGTTTTATTGTGTGCTTTGGGTGAGGGGTGGGGGGTTGTGTGCTAATACACAGTGAACAGCTTATGAAAAAACATTGTGAAACATTGTTGTGGGTTTTAAAGAAAAAAACACTATTCATTTATTTGTTTCTTGCCCTCTAAGGACAACAGAGATGACTGTATATTTTAATATGAGTAAATCCAAACACTGGGGTACAGTGAAACAAAGAGTGCCACATTTTCATCTTAATCATAGATTGAACAATAGATATTTTCGTCATTATTTTCCATTTTCTTTCTTTTTTTTCATACTATCTTACTTTTTTTGGTTACACATTTGACAGAGAATCTGAACCAGGCTGTAATGACGTTGTTAAAATGTAGAACAAGAGGCAATGTTTTGGGCCTTCTTCATTCAGTCAGTCCATGTGTTGGGCATCTACTGGTCGTTTTTGTTCATCTATCTAGGCTAACTCTCCATTTTCAATTTAATGTTGAGGGTATGGTGATGAGAAATACCACAGGCATGTTTCTTTATTGTTTGTATCTATTTTTTCAGTTATTTGTGTATTCATTTGTTTATTTATTTACTTAAAAAAATATATTTCTTCATTTCTCTTTTTTATTGATTGGCTGATTCATTGAATCATTATGTTGATTAATTGATTGATTCATTCATTCATTATATTCATTATATGCATGTATTCATTTCTTTGTTTGTGTTTTTAACGATTCCTTTGTCTTAAAATTAATAGGTTGTCCACACCCAGATGCATGGGTTGCCAGAGTGCCAGAGTAAACTTCAGCTTCCTTCACCAGTTACCGCTTTGAATGGCAAGCGAAAGGCCCACGTCAGTACAAACCTGTCGTTTTCTGCCCCGCCATGACAGAACACATGAATGAGGATTGGGAGGAAAAGAGCATAGTCACCTACCTGCAAGTTAAAGTGCTATGAGTTTTACAAAACATAGATACTTATATTGATATGAACAATTGCGGCAAAGTCTTCAAGTGCTATGAGTCTCAAAACACGGTCCATGAATAATAATAATAATAATAATAATAATGTATGGAATTTATATAGTGCTGAATCTTGTAAAGCAACAAATCAAAGCGCTCAGATTTTTTTTTTTAACGAGGATAATGGAATAAGCACTCGTGTGTTGTTGTTTTTTTACATCTAGTCCCCGTGTGTATGCGGTTTTGTAAAGTTTGTCATCTGTTCCCACCGGCACACAATGGCCTACTCTTTCGAAAAGCGGAACAGGATTTAACTTGTGTGCAAGATGTTCTTCATGCGTTCGCACACGGGGCCTCGGTTTATAGTCTCATCCGAAGGACTTTGACATTCTGTTCGATTTTGTTGTCAAACTGGGAAGAAAGGGCGAGGCTGGGAATCGAACCCAGAACCTCACGGTTTACTTGTTGGCAGGCAAACGTCTTAACCATCCTGCCACCTTCCTTCCTAAACACATGAACACATCTGATGAAATGAAAGTGAGCACCACCTGCAAATTCTGTGACTGTAAGAACATGATCTGTGGATGATTGTGTTGATATGAAAGATTTTGACAACTCTGTTAATGCTACGCCATTCAGACCACGGTCTGTGGATGTTCACATTGATGTGTAAAAAGTGCGACGCCTCCGAATGCTGTGCGTTACCAAACATGCTCCTTGCATGCTTATTTCGTTATGAAAGAGCGACACCCGCTGTGAATGCTCTGAGTCTCAAAAGATGATCCATGGATGCTTATGTTGAAATGAAAGAGTGTGGTACTTTTGAGTGCTTCGAGTCTCAAAACATGATCCATGAATGCTTTCTCGTGTGTTGAAATGAAAGAGTGTGACACTTCCTAATGCTATGAGTTTCAAAACATGATGCATGAATACTTATGTGGAAACAAAAGAACGCTACTCCTCCAAGCGCAAAATGTTTCAAAACGTGAGCTGTGGATGCTTAACTTTGAAATGAAAGAGCACAACATCTCCATACCTGTGAGTCTCAGAACTTAATCCTTGGATGTCTATGTTGAAGTGAAAGAGTGCGTCACCTCTAAGTGCTGTAAGTCTCAGAACCTACTCCGTTGATGCTATTCTAAAACGAAAAATTACGATGCCTCTGGTTGCAATGAGTTTCAAAGCACGATCCATGGATGCTTATGTTAAAGTTAAAAAGTGCAGGATCTCCAGTTAGTTGCTGAACATGATGCTATGATGCCTCTGTTGACATCAACAAGTCAACATCTCTGAGTTTCATCCTGTGTTTCAGAACATGATCCATGGATGTTTATGTTGAAATGAAAGAGTATCACACCGGCAAGTGCTTAGAGTTTCACAGCATGATGTATGGATGCTTATGTAGAAAGGAAAGAATGGAACACGTCCAATACTATGAGTTTCAGATTACAATCCTCGAATGCTTATGTTGAAATCAACCAGTGCGACACCACAAAATGCTACGAGTTTCAAAACATGATCCGTGACGTGAATGCTTGTGTTGACATGAAAGAGCACGACTAGTCCGAATGCTATCAGTCTCAACACATGGTCCATGGATGCATATGCTGAAATGAAAGAGTGCAATTCCTCCCTGTGCTGTGAGTAGCAAAACGTGGCTCATGGATGCATATGTTGACGTGAAAAAGCACACCTTCCATTGCTGTGACTTTCAAAACAATATCTGTGTTCCTAATTATTAAGGTGAAGAGCGCAACACCTCCGAATGCTGAAGTTTCAAAACGACCCACGCATGCTGATATCGATGTGAAAGAACACGACACCTCTGAATGCTACAAAACATGATCCCTAGGTGCTCATGTTGATATCGAAAGGGCCTGGCAAGGCCAAGTGTGGAGAGCGCAGTGCAAAAGTATGGTCCATGAATGCTTATGTTTAAGTGAAAGAGTGGTGTGTCTCCAAACGCTGAGTTTCATAGTATGATCGATGGATGCTTGCTTCTGTTGAACTGAAAGAGCGTGATACGCCCAAGTGAAGTGAGATTCAAAAGCACGATGCATGAATGCTTGCTCCCTACTCCATCAAGTGCTCAGCGTTTCAGAACATAATCCACGGGTGTTTATGTTTGAAACACACGAGTGCGACAGTTCTGAAAGCTACTACAATTGCAAGCCATAATCTTTGCATGCTTGTACTGGTATGAAAGAGCAGATGACTCCGAGTGCTACAGAGTTTCAGAACATCCATGGTGGCTTATGCTGAAACGAACGAGCAAAAACCCTTCCAGGTGCTGTGAGTCTCATGACACGATCCGTGATGATGCTGACAACGAAGTGTGCAGAATGTGACCAATTTACATAACACAGAGCTGTAGCATTAGATTGCAACAACAAAAATTAGCTCTAATTCATGAACTGGGCCATAGATGGAGTTAGCATGGTGCTATACCTGTTAATTGGCATGAATGTGAATGATGATCAGGCTACCAAATCCATATAGTTTTTAAAAAAAAAAATTGTAGGGGGTATGGGGATTGGTTTGTACAGATGTTATTTTGGAAAAGTTGTATTTTCCTTCTTTTTTTTTGTATTGCAGTATTAGCAACGGACATAGTTCTTAGTCAAGTGTGTATTGCTGTTGTATGCTTGTGTGTGTGTCTTTGTGTGTGTGTGTGTGTGTGTGTGCGTGCGTGTGTGTGTGTGTGTGCGTGCGTGCGTGTGTGTGTGTGTGTGTGTGTGTGTGTGTGTTCGCGCGCACATACACAAACACACACACGCGCATATGGATAAGCGGGTGGAAGATGGAGAAATCGGAGGGGGCTGTAAATCACACATTTATTTTAAGCAATCTGTTGTTTATGATAAACATGGCTAATCAGTTATGCTTGTTAACGTAAGCGAACCGCCATTATTCATACAGTTGCAGTTCTGTTGTGCAGTGGCAAATGCAGTTCAACATAGTGCTGCAAAACATAGCCAATGTATACTTTGTACGTAAGATTATGTTGTTATTAAGTAACCTCAGTCATCAAAAAAATAATTTCAAGAAATGGTATTGCATGAGTGTGCTAGTGTGAATAAGCGAAAAATGTATCTGTAATATAGTTTTTATTGTTTGTTTGGTTTTTTAAAACAATTTTGAACATGCATGCAGGCGGCACAAAACGTGTGCAGATCCCCCCCGCCCCTCCCACAGCCCCATCCTCCTCCCACCCCTACCCTACCCTGCTAAGGTGAGTAAGAGAAAACTGTACCCGTAATATATATTTGTATTGTACTTAAAAACACTCTTAAACATGATTACAATTGGACACACAAGCGTGCAACCCCCCCCCCCCCCCCCCTCCATCTCTCCAAACGCAAGTACGCACGCACGCACCCACACAAACACACACACACACACACACACGCACACGCACACACATCACACACACACACACAATCACAAACTGATGACATCTATAAACACAGATATTTTGAACTCAAACTTTTCTTCTTTTTTCTTTTTAAAATCGTGTTGGAGAGACCATTGTAAATAATTTTGTACATCATTTTGTAAAGTAAATTCCATGATTCTGTATCTGCCTGTCCCCAGGTACGTGTAGCTAACCTTGCATGCAGGAAAAGGGCACTGTGTATAGATGCTGCAGGAGACGAAGAATAGATGGTTTGTCCCCGAAGTCGGAATGCGGCTACCTTAATGGTGGGCACGAAAAATAACAAAAACGGTCGCTTACGTAAAAATCTCCCATGAACCTCGTCGGCGTTTTAGCCGAGGAACAACACACACACACACATACACACACACGCACACAACACACACGCACACAACACACACACACACATAACACACACACACATACACACACATACACTACATACACACATACACACAACACATACACACATACACACACATACAACACACATACACATACACACATACATACAAAACACACACATACACACACACAACACACACACACACATACATACACACATACACAACACACACACAACACACTACACAACACACACACACATACACACACACATACACACACAACACACACATACACAACACACACACAACATACATACACACACAACACAACAACAACACACACAACACACACACACACACACACACACACACACACACACACACACAAGAATTGTCTCTGAAGATTTGTATCTATAGATGTATCGGGAGACTACATAGATCTATTTATTCAGCTTTGTATAGATCTGTTATGAGATTAATATATCGATCTATTTTGCTTGCAAAGCGGACAGCCAGTGATATGACAAGCTGGTCTAAAAGAATGCTTAAGTTCTCTTCCAAATTTTAGTTAAACCCTCTATGACGAGAAAGCTTATTTCGGTTCTACAAATTTGTGGATTGCAGGGAGGGAGAGGGAGCGGGCGCCATATTGTAAATAGAAAATTATTATTTTGTGACTGTAAAAAAACTGACTCAGTTAAGGTAAATAATCCCCGAAGTCGGAATGGGGCTACCTTCATGATGTGTAGAAACGGTGGCACACGCAAAATGTCACCATTGGTGACCCTCGGAGCGTTCGCTACCCAAGGAAAAAAAAGAAGAGATAAATTTGAATGAATTCAAACATTATTCGAAAATCATGATGTCTGCCAGCGTTTTATTAAAAAACATTCATCCAAGCAATTGAGATTAATTACTGTTGAAAGGGACAAAACTCTGTGCTCACTAACTCTCTCAGTCTGAGCAGCTGATGTAAATCTCTCCCTCTCTCTCTCTCTCTCTCTATATATATATATATATATATATATATATATATATATAATGTGTGTGTGTACATCGATTGCTCAGATTGAGAGAGTTTGTGAGTTATTCATATAAAAGATAGCAGGTTCTCAATCATTTCTTAACTTTTGAAGATGGGAGGGGCAAAAACCCAACTAAACATACAGTCAGTCTTTTAAATGCGGACAGAGGCTAATCGTCTGCATCCCTCTCGGACATCCATTGTTAGTGACCAGCTTGTGGTTTGACTGTGTGTCCCCTTTAAGTGTCAATCTTCTCTGTTGTTTCTTGTTTACCTCCCTTTGTGTGTGCCTTTCCATTCTGTGTACCCCTTGTTTCTCTGCCAATGATCTCTGTTTCCTTGTCACAACAATACTCGCTATTACCGCTAACTTGTTTTACTGCTATACTACCACTGTTGCTGCTGCTGCTATTACTACTACTACTACTACTACTACTACTACTACTATTACTACATACTGCTACTACTGCTACTGCTACTACCACTGCTGCTGCTGCTGCTACTACTACTACTACTACATACTGCTACTACTACATACTGCTACTGCTACTACCACTGCTGCTGCTGCTGCTACTACTACTACTACTACTACTACTACTACTGCTGCTGCTGCTGCTACTACTACTGCTATCACTACTACTACTACTACTACTACTACTACTACTACTACCACTGCTTCTACTACTGTTGCTAACGCTAGTGCTACTACTACTACTACTACTGTTACTACTACTACCACTACTGTTACTACTACTACTACTACTACTACCACTTCTACTACTACTACTGTTACTACTACTTCTGCTGTGACCATCACTGCAGTCATAATTATTTTAATGAATGTGTATGTTGTGTGTGTGTGTGTGTGCACGCGCGCGCGCGCGTGTGTGTGTGTGTGTGTGTTGTGCGTGCGTACGTGTGTGTCTGTGTGTGTGTTCATGCGTGCGTGCGCGGGCGTTCATGTGTTCTAATAAGATATTTTATTGTGCATGAGTAGTCGTTATATAAGATAAGAATTGGAACAGTGTGAGAGGTTTTTGAAAAAACATGTTTCTTTGGAACTGGTAAAGGGTCTTAACATTGTGCACGTATTTTGGAATAAAGTTGATGTTTCTACCGTTTTGACTTGGACTTTTGTTGCCCCCACTCATTTCTTTTCCTCTGTGCTACTGTTGTTATTGGTGTTGTTATTGCTGTTGCTGTTGTCGTTGGTTGTGGTAGTGATGCGACAAATTAAGTTGTCCGGAAACGTTTGAAAAATAGTCACATACACACAGGCACACACACACACATACACGAATGCGCGCGCATACACACACGCACACACACGCGCGTGCACGCACACAACACACACACACACACTCAAAGAAAGATAATCGATGTCTTGATCTACGATGTAAACCTCTGCAATCAAATTGGTCAAAGACAAAGCAAGGAGAAAGGTATTAACATGTGTTCCACACACTCCAGATCAGATCAGATCAGATCGTCTTCGTCGTCGAACGCTCAGACAGCAACTATTGTTATCTGTCATATGAGGAGAAGCGCGATGCGCTGCCGTTGAGCACCTGACAAGTCGGGCCCAGCACATCCGACTTCGGCATGGGAGAGAAAACCAGGAGGTGACAAGAAGAAAAGAACAAGAGCAGAAACAAAGTGAGGGATAGAAAAGAGGGAATTCCTAGCACAGACTTTCCAGAAGGTGTGGATGCTATTTATACTGACAGGCCCCTGGCATCCCCAGGGGGAAATATCATAGTCTGACTTCAAGAGACGTTCGGGGATGGGATAGCCTAGTGGTTACAGCTTTCAGCTCGACATCTGATGGCCCGGGTTCGAGCCACTACCGAGGCACCCGTTCGAGAGGATTCCTTTTTTTCCCATGAAGTTTACATCAGTGCTGATTCCACTACCCCCCCCAAAATTCTTTCGGATAAGAGAATATAAACGGCGGCCCCTTGTCCAAACGACGCAGAACATCTTGCGCACACGTTAAAGCCTGTTCTGCCTTTCGGAAGAGTAGGTAGGAACGTGCTGGAAGGAACGGATGACAATTTTTTAAAACACAAAAAATGCCTGTACACTGATATCGTGTTTAGACATCATCCCGAAGTCTGAGCGTGGCTGCCTTAATGGCGGGAAAAAATGGTAGCATACGCAAAAATCTCATCAATGGTTACGTAGTAGGATCTGCTCTCTGTCTCTGTCTGTCTGTCTGTCTGTCTCTCTGTCTGTCTCTCTCTCTGTCTCTGTCTCTCTCTGTCTCTCTCTGTCTCTCTCTCTCTCTCTCTCTCTCTCTCTCTCTCTCTCTCTCTCTCTCTCTCTCTCTCTTTCTTTCTTTCTTTCTCTCTTTTGTCCCGAGGATAATGGAATAAACATTCACGCGCTTTTCTTCGAGCTTTTTCCTTCTACACCCAGTCCCTACAGTTTTGTAAATGTTGTCACCTGTCACTATTGGCCTACTCTTCCGAAAAGCAGAGCAGGTTTTAACGTAAACGCAAAAAAAAGAAGTTCTGCGAGCTTTCACGCACTGGGGGTAGGGGGGGTGGGGGTCTGGATTTATTGTCTCATCCGAAGAAGAACGCTGGATGGTGAGCTCGTGGCATCCTTGTGCTGTGATGCTAATGAAATGTTCTCTAGGTGTGACATTATGAGTCTCGAGTCTTGATAGCTGAACATTTTTTTTGTTTTGGGGTACATGAGTGATGGGTGGGTTCCACTGTAATGAATGAGAGCCAGGTCACAGAGATTTGCCATGACTGTCTGGCTGAGGGTTCCAACACAGCGGCGCGCGGGGCTGAGGGAAAACAAGAGGCTAGAGAAGACTTTGTGGATGCATGGAGACGCGTGCATACACGTTTCCGCGAGGGTTGTGCACATGCACGCGCTAACTGCTCGCGCATATCACACGTGCGCTCGAGCACATATACACACACATGCACGCATGTACGCATGCATGCACGCACGAACACACGCATGAACACACGCGTGCATGCACACACACATACACGCTCAGAGAGAGAGAGAGAGAGAGAGACAGACAGAGACAGACAGAGACAGACAGACTGAGACAGACAGAGGCAGAGACAGAGAGAGAGAGACAGACAGAGACAGACAGACAGACAGACAGGCTCTAAGCAGACAAGCAGAAAGACAGACTCTAAGCAGACAGACAGACAGACAGACAAGTGTCTAAGCAGACTGACAGAATGACTGCCTAGCAAGTGCAGAGATACAGACAAACTGACAGACAAGACCCAGTGAAACATGATAATAAAAATCTGTATTATTTCCAAAGACGTAAATAAACAACACGTGCTGTCCGTCATCAAGCCATTACCCCCTCTCCTCTCCCCCTCCCCCTCTCTCTCTCTCTCTACACTCAAACACACACACACACACACATACACACACTTATTCAGCTTCGCCCGGAAACGCATTTTGTATAAACAGGCATTAAAGCAAACACTAGTAGCAACTACATCAGCATAGCAAATGCGTACTTGATGGGAAAAAAAAAATCTCCCTGTGTGTGTGTGTGTGTGTGTGTGTGTGTGTGTTCCAGTTCTATAAAAACTATTAAAAGAAGCACTAAATCAGTAAATGAGTAAAAAAAAAGCTGCGCGACCAACGGCTAAGCTACGAAAATATAACATCAACCGCTCACCCCCACCCCACCCCCACCCCTGCCCCCTTTTGCGAAAACACAAACCTAAACAAACGATTATGGAAACAAAGAGACAACCAGATAAAGCTGCAACCAAAAGATTTTTTGGCAAAACAAAAAAAAATCCAACGAAACACCTTTCGATATTTCACGCCCTAGACTTTAAAAAGGCATTCAACTTCCTGCCTAGAGAAACACCCTGGCAGAGATTATCTGCCGCTGCAGCATACCAGAGTGAGTTAATCTCTACCAGGAGTTTGTATGAAAAAGTGATATGCTGAGTAATTTACGCTGGCTGTTTAAAGCAAATCTGTCAAAATTAGTAAAGTGTAAAACAAGGTTGCCTTATGTCTCCATTTGTCTTCTTAACACTCTTTGGCTGTATCACAAACGAAAGAAGTGACGGCGGCTACAGAGATAGCAAAGAATGCACGCTTGAAAAGCATTTCGATGAGCTGCGTGTTACACTTGCAACATAAGTACTAAGGGATACGGACAAAATAAATATGATACTTCATTTAAGCTAACAAGCCTAAATAAAATAACCTTGACAATGCCAACAAACTTAAAATAAATGCAGATTGCAACATCACCGTTATCACCAACAAAACTGCTTGAACATATTCTTTCGAATAGTGAACACTTTTGTCAAATGGAGAGAAAACGAGAGGGGAGAGGAGGGGGGGGGGGGGGGGGGGGAATTCAAAACATAAAGAGATATTATTTCAAAAAAGCATAACTACATTCATAAAATTGAAAACATTTTGATGTCTAGAAAGAGTAAAAACAAACTTGCAAAAATGAAAAGTTTTTATATGAAGTAAGTTATACTCTGCAGACAGAAAGTTATCTCAAGTGTATAAGAAAGAAACACATTTTTGCCACTCTGTCTGTGCGGACTTCTTAGTTTGAAGTACACAAAGTCTTGTTGGGGTGGGGTTTTGTTGTTGTTGTTAGTTTTTTGTTGTTTTTTTTGGGGGGAGGGGGGCTTGCTGTTTTTTGTTGTTTTGATGTTGTTGTTTGTTTGCGGATTTTTTTGGGGAGGTGGGAGGGTGGGGGTGGGCCCTCAGTTTCGTTTTTCCCCGTATCTTTTTCTCTCCTTTTTAGAACGAATAACTTCTATCAAATATTTTTTGAAAATATCACTCATTCTCTCACACAGACAAAGTCAGCAACAACAATCTTAAAGAAAACTGGCTGAAGAAAACATCAAAAGACAGATATTAGAAAACATAACGTGATTTTAAACAAATCAAGCAGAATCTTGACAACAGCCATTATCAAACGATCCCTCACACGAAATCCCAACAGGTAATCGAGAGACAAAGGTACAGCAAAGATGAAATACTTGGAGACGCATTCACAGGACAAAAATAGGGGAAAGGCACAGGGTCGGAAAACAGAGCAAGGTAGAATACTGGCGTCGACGGCTAATGCTCCCTGAGCAAGCTAAAAGTCTTATCTTCAAATACACAAGTTTATAAAGCATATACAGATTATGTTAATAATAATGATTATGAGATTATTGATACAGTATGACCATTGACATATATAATTCAATGGGGGTACTACGCGTGGAAGTCAGGGAAGGGGAAGTTGTCATGGACTCCAAGAACACAAGCCATTTTACAGCGATGTTGGTTTTGAAATTGTATATATTCATTCATGATTCTTTTTTTTTTAATACAAAAAAGTGAAATATACGTGAAAACAAAGGAGGCGGAAGGAGAGGTGTAATGTGGCACACACACGCGCATGCGCACGCGCGTGCGCGCGTGCACACACACACAGACACACACACACACGCATACGCACACACACACACACACCGATATAGATAGATAGATAGATAGATAGATAGATAGATAGATAGATAGATAGATAGATAGATAGATAGATAGATAGATAGATAGATAGATAGATAGATAGATATTGACAGAAAATATCGCAATATATATCAATGGAAAAATTCTTTGCGTTCCAGCATGGAGTTTGTTTGGTTTTCGGGCTTTTTTTGCTTTTTTTCGGGGGGCGGGGTAGGGGGGGGGGGGGGGGGGGTGGGGAAGAGGTCGGGTAAAAATGCTACAATATTCTAAGTAAGCATCTGCCAGCCTATATATTTCTCTAAAGAGAAAAGAAAAAGGAGGGGGAAGAGGGGGGGGGGGGGGGGGGTTAGCTGAAGTGATGCTTGATAGAGCCTGCGATGGTTTCGCTCTTGAAAATTCTTATCACCCAACCCCCCACCCACCCCTACCACCACCACCCACCACCAAAAAAAAGCTTTTCTTTGTTTGTTTTTTCTTTCTGTTTCTTTTTCTTTTCGCTTCTAGTAAGTGCAAATGGCCACTTCAGGAAAATGTTCCCGTTTACAAAACCAAACTTACAAAAGCAATGACGTTAAAAAACCAAAGTCACGGAGCAAATTCTGAGAGAAAATAATTATTTCACAGAAGCATTCAAGAAAAAAGAAAGGAAAGCGAAAAAAGACCCCCCCCCCCCCCCCCCACACCAAACTCTGTCAAACACACATATGATAAAAAAAAAAAAGCTTTCAAAGCTCAAAACAAACTGTCTCAAGGCTACACTACAAAACAAAACAAAACGACCCCCCGCCTCCAAAAAAAAATCAATTAACAAACCTTTATGGATTTCTAACATCGTCAATGTACAGCAAAGCAAAGTTTTAAAACAAAATAAAACAAACAAACACCAGTTAACCAGTTTAAATAAATGCATCGTTTTAATAGATTCATCCGGCTGAATGAATACATCACACACACAAAAATAGAAGACTTTCATAACACAGACATTAATATTATAACATATCTGGCCTATTGAAAGTCAGTAATAAAAACAACAACATGTGCATAGATTCTTTGAATACAAAGGCGCGTTTTCATGTCAGCCTCACAAGCAACATGGTCGATTATATGTCTTTTTTAAATTTTATTTTTTATTGGGGGGGGGGGGGGGGTGATATCCTGCTTGGACAAGTACATCAATGTGATGTCCTTAAGTGGCAGGTGTCGTAAAGTGGTCAGGCTCGACAGAGATTTGAACTGCATACTCCTCCTGCTCTGAAAACTTCGCGTGGAATGCTGCCTACCACATTTGGTTGGATTGCTTTCTTCGATTTTGTTGTTGATTTTTTTAAATTTTATTTTATTTTATTTATTTATTTTTATTATTATTATTATTTTTTTTTTGGGGGGGGGGGGGGGGGGGGGTTGTTCCATGGCTAGAGCTCCGAGCTCAGAGGTTTGCAAACGGTGAGATGTTGCGTATGCGATCTTTTGTTTTGTGGACCACAATTAAGGTAGCCGCATTTCGCCTTCAGGGATGTATTTGGTATGATAAATGTTTGCGTTCAAGCTAAAAACGCGTTGCACTCCACCTCGATAGCAATAGACTTCGACACAACCCCTTGCTGATAATAACTATGACATACCAACCAGCATGCCTCTTCCAATCTGGTCAGACTCAACGGATTTTCCCGGTAAAGTTAGAGAGAGAGAGAGAGAGAGAGAGAGAGAGAGAGAGAGAGGAGAGAGAGAGAGAGAGAGAGAGAGAGAGAGAGAGAGAGAGAGAGAGAGAGAGAGAGAAAAGAGAGAGGCTTACTTTTTTTCTGTTCGCAGTCAGGATCGAATCTTATCTTTATCAATACTTTTTTTTTAATATTGCCGTTATTTTGAGACATGTTTACATTTGTGTTGATTGATATCAAGACAATGTGCTGACCAGTGATTTTGTTGTTTGTTTGTGGACTGAGCGCACGTAATCGAACATCTGGTACCTGTTAGCGACTGAGAACCACTTAACGATGCCACACACACACACACACACACAACACACACACACACACACTCACACACACACATACACACACCACGCACTACACACACACACACACACGCACCGCGCACTCACGCACGCACGCACACACGCGCACACACACACACCACACACGCACAGAAATAAGCTGCTATTTGAGAGGTCTGTTTAGAACGGTAGGGTATTCAGCTCTTGTAGGGACTTGAAAAGTTGGTCGTATGAAGTATAATGTGATGTCATGTGATGTGATTGATGATGATGCTGATGCTGATGCTGATGCTGATAATGCGGTGGTGGATTGTGGTGGTGGTGGTGTGTGTGTGTGTGTATGGTTTTTTGTTTTTTATGATGTGTGTGTGTGTTTCTCTTTGGCTCTGTTTGCTTCAATAGTAAGTTCTTTGGTACATTCGTTGTCTCGTTAATTCGTGGCCTTGTATGTTGTCTTTCAGACAGAACTAAGGAGTTTGCGTAGTAAAACAATTGCCTCAAAGGCTTCATATAAAATATATCTCACATAGTTTTGCATCCACTTGAAAGATTGTAAACTACTGATATGTAAAACAACGTCATAGTTATAAAAACAACAACAACGACAGCAACTGCCGATGCATTGGGATGACAGTCTGGTATATCCAAGAAGGAACATAAGAAAGAGAGAGAGAGGAGAGAGAGAGAGAGAGAGAGAGAGAGGAGAGAGAGAGAGAGAGAGAGAGAGAGACAGACAGACAGACAGAGACAGACAGACAGAGACAGAAAGAGACAGACAGATAGAGTCAGACAAGAGAGAGAGAGAGACAGAAGACAGAGAGAGAGAGAGAGAGAGAGAGAGACTGAGAGAGACAGAGAGAGTCAGAAAGAGCGACTGAGAGAGACAGAGAGATACAGGGAGAGACAGAGAGAGTTAGAGCGAAAGAGCTAGACAGAGACAGAAAAGAGAAGTAGAGAGGGAGAGTGTGTGAGAAAGAGTTAGAGAGGGAGAGAGAGGGAGAGAGAGAGAGAGAGAGAAGAGAAGAGAGAGAGAGAGACGAGAGAGACAGAGAAAGAGAGCAGAGATAAAGAGAGACAGAGATAGAGAGAGAGAGAGAAGGGGGGAGGGGGGGTAAGGGGTGGTGGCAGTGAAAAAACTGAGTTCGCTTTTGTATAAAGAACAACAGCAACAACAAGGTCGCAAATATGTACAAAGTATCACTGTTGTAAAACCAACAACAACAACAACAACGATTATGTAAAAGTAAGGCCAACAGTGTAAAACTACTGGTATGTAAAAATAACGTCACCGTTGTAAAACTACTGGTATGTAAAAATTACGTCATCTTTGTAAAGCTGCTGATGCGTAAAATAACGTCCACCGTGATGAATCTGCTGAAGAGTATAAAACAGCGTGAAAAGTGGTAAAGCTCTATCTCACCTGACGTCACTGCATCTCCCCTACTGTTTCTGTTGTACAACCATTATCATATGACCAATCGCTAATGTTGTACACAAATAATATTATTCAGTATTGTCCAAACAACATATGGGAACAATTATTACCGTTGTACAGACATTATTTTACGTGAACAATTATTACTGTTGTACAAACAAATATGAACAGTTGTCACTGTTTCACAACCAAAATTTATGTGAACGATTGTCGCTGTTGTACAACGAAATGTAAACACGTGTCACTGTTGTACGGCTTTATGTAAACATGTTTTATTGTTGTACGGCTACATGTCAACATTTTGTCATTGTTGTTCGGCTATCTGTAACAACTGTCATTGTTGTACAGCTGTCTGTCAAAAATTGTCACTGTTGTCGGCTATCTGTCAGCAATTGTCATTGTTGTACAGCTGTCTGTCAAAAATTGTCACTGTTGTACGGCTGTCTGTCAGCAATTGTCATTGTTGTACAGCTGTCTGTCAACAATTGTCACTGTTGTACGGCTGTCTGTCAGCAATTGTCATTGTTGTACAGCTGTCTGTCCAAAATTTGTCATTGTTGTTCGGCTATTGCAAAACATTTTGTCATTGTCACTGTTGTACGGCTGTCTGTCAGCATTTGTCATTGTTGTAAGGCTGTCTGTCAACATTTGTCATTGTCATTTGGCTATATGCCAACATTTGTCATTGTTGTACGGCTACCTGTCAACATTTTGTCATTGTTATACGGCTGTCTCTCAACAATGGTCATTGTTGTACGACTATCTGTCAACAACTGTCATTGTTGTACGGCTATATGTCAACACTTTACAAAGTTGCACAAGTTCATAATTTTTTATGAACAATCACCCCTGCTGTAAAACGCTGTAAACGGTTGTCAGCGGTCTACGACCCCATGTAATCATCAACAATAATTTTTTTGACAGTGTAGTAAAACTATGTGTAAACAATTGTCAGCTTTGTACAATTTGTTGCTGTGATTGTACGTATGTCCCAGCGGACATTTCCGATTTAGGGGGTGTTGTACAACGAACTATCAAGCGCCTATTACCCTCTGTGACAAGGTCCAGCGATGGTTTAACTTTTTTTTTTTGGTTTTGTTTTAGCATAATTCTGTCCTTGCAACTACCCCCCAAAAAACACACAAAACAAACCCCAACCAAAAAACAACAACAACAACAACAACCATACTTGGACAAGAGCAAACGTAACGTGGAGCACTGACAAGCCCAAAGCTTATAAGATAGGGCTCAGTCATTAACAAGACATCTAACACATACGTGGAATGACAGGAAAAAATCACGGTTTTAAGAAAACATGGGGGGAAAATCACATCAAATGCCAAAAAATTACAGAGTTTTGCGTCATGGTCAAAAAATATACATTGCATAATAGTGGTAACAAACACAGTACCAAAATCAGACTGTAACTACCATTGGAGCCAATGCCAGAAATGGAGAGAGAGAGAGAGAGAGAGAGGAGAGAGAGACAGACAGACAGACAGACAGACAGATGGCGCCATACTGAGTTTCATGGATAGTTCTTAAGGATTAAGGATTTAAGATTCAATATTTAATTTCCAGAGAGTCTGGTTTTCGTGTATCAAAAGGTAAGGGTATTTAAAACCTTTTCAGGCAATGTAAAGCTTTTATCTAAAATAAACAACAACAACAACAACAACAACAAGAAAACCCAACCTTGTTTATTTTCAGCACTACTGAGATTTTAGATCACCACCAATCAAGGTTGCTTCACCTATTTTTGCCAGATAGAGGCAAGCAGAAATAGAATTTTTTCAAACATCATTGTAAACTAGAACAGTATGATAGAAACCCTTTCTGCTCTCTCTTCTACTAACCTTACACGAACGCTTAGCATCATGGTGAAAGTGGCGATTGTCTAAATCTGCATTACTTCTTCCTAGTAGATGAAGTCTGCAATGATGTAGCTTGGTCGTTTCTGCACCCTAATTTACAAGTAGTCTGGTAGAATTCTCATATCACCCTGACAAACACATTGTTTGAACTGACTTACGGAGTCAATGCGTTATAGATTATCTGGGAGACTGTTCCATAACATTGTTGCAGAAGAGGTAAAGGACCTTGAGTATACGTCAGTTCTACAGTGTGGTACTCGTTTTTCGAAAAGTCTTTCCCCAGCTAAGGTTAAGCAGCATTGAGCGTGGTTACCACTTGAATGGGTGACCGTTTGCGCGCCTTGGCTTCAGTACAGTCTCCCAGTTCACCCAACTGTAAATGGGTACCTGCCTCTTTAGGGTCAGGGAAGGTAAAGCAGCGAGGGAGAGGAGATGGGCGCCGCCTTCAATGTACTGGCCCCTTGAGAAGTTGAGGTCTCTGATGCCTCACTTCCCTACGACCACAAAGATTACGGGACACCTTTACCTTTTTACCTTCCCGTGGGATAAGGGTTTCCAGCGAGGAACAAGCAGGAGTTTGAGGGTAGACAAGTAAAGTGGACGCTTACCTAGAACTAATTTTGTGAACATGTTTAAGCTTATATCTTTCTTTTCTTCTTTGTTTTCTTAAAGGAACAGAGACTTGTTCTTCACTAAGTGTGATGTTGCTAGTACCTTTGACTGCTCTAGTTTTGAATTTCTCGTCTCTGAGATAATCAAGACTGTGTTTGAATTAAATTGAATTGAATTGAATCATGGTTTTTGTTGCTTCTGAGTGTTGCATTTCTGAAGTTTTTGGTTCAGTCTCTCTACAGTCACCCCATAAAACACCTGCATAATCAAAGTGCACGGATTCATCAGACTGCTACATGTCTCATAAGCTTCTTTGTTTCTTGAGCAAGTTGGTATTCTGATTTTTCAGTCAGAAATTAACGTACTTATTTTACTTACCACACTTTTTCACATGCATTCCACACAACACCATCATGTAGCAGAATAACTCCGATATTATTTTTAAACGTATAATTATTGACTTGTTGGAAAATGTTATCGTTAGAGGATAGGGGTAAAGTTATTAAGTAAACTTTTATAGTCATGGACTACATTGAGCAGCCCAGAAGATTTTCCATCACTGAATTTTATTTTGCATGTGTTAGCCTATTTTTCACCTTTCTTTACAACAGAAATGCTTATCCCTCAAAAATCAGATTAAAAAAAAAAATTATATATATATAATATGATATGTATATTACGATATGTATACGTAACACAAAATGTAGGCCATCACAGCTGCAACCAGCGCGTGCATGCTCCGTATCACCACTCAGAAACCAGACGACAGGGAGGTACTTTATACAGGCAGTCTGTTCACAACAACATCCCTCTTGCGTACACTCGTCTGTTCACAACAACATCCTTCATGTGAACACTTATCTGTTGACAAGATCTTTCATGGGAACACTTGTCTGTTGACAAGATCTTTCATGGGAACACTTGTCTGTTGACAAGATCTTTCATGGGAACACTTGTCTGTTGACAAGATCTTTCATGGGAACACTTGTCTGTTGACAAGATCTTTCATGGGAACACTTTGTCTGTTGACAAGATCCTTCATGGATACACTTTGTCTGTTGACAAGATCTTTCATGGGAACACTTATCTGTTGACAAGATCTTTCATGGGAACACTTGTCTGTTCACACCATCCTTCCATGGATACACTTCGTCTGTTCACACCATCCTTCCATGGATACAATTCGTCTGTTCACACCATCCTTCCATGGATTAGTTTGTCTGTTTACACCATCCTTCCTTCCATGGATTAGTTTGTCTGTTCACATCATCCTTCCTTCCTTCCTTCCATGGATGCACCTCGTCTGGTCACACCATCCTTCAATCCACGGATACAGTTCGTCCATTCACACCATCCTTTCTTCCATGGATACAGTTTGTCTCTTCACACCTTCCTCTCACAGAAAACAGTCAGTCTGTTCTTATCAAACCTTTCAACCAAGGGCAGAGCATGCATGAAGCTCTCTCCTACCAGTGTTCCCAAGTCTCACGCACGCGCGCACACACGCACACACACACACACACACACACACACAAACACACACACACACACACACACACACACACACACCACACACACACACACACACACACAACACGCTACATCATTGCCATCGGGGGTGTGTGGTGGTTCTGTCAGCCATGTTTTCCCTCAGGAAACGGAAAGGTCAGACACCACAGATGCTCAGTCAACTCAAGAGCCTGCCCTCACTGGGGAGCAGCAGACCTCGTGCCTGCTCTAGGTGTTGATCAGCACCAACCCTGCGTCTGCCGCCAGAGAGTGGAAGAGACTGTCTTTGTTCTGAAGAAGCGTGGAGGGCTTGTCGAATTCCTTTACCTGGCCTGCGTCCAGGACTAGCACCCTGCCCACATAAAGCATAACGGGGTTTAGGGTGGTTAGGTGGGTTTGGAAGGTTAAAAAAACAAACAACTGTTGTTGGTTTGAAATTGGGTAAAGAAATAATGTGTGTGTGTCTGTGTGTGTGTGCAGTTTACACTCATGAATACACACACAGATTGTATATTTATATTGTATATATATATATTATATTATATATATATATATATATATATATATATATATATATATATATATATATATATTATATATATATATTATATATATATATATATGCGTACTAGATATCTGTTCGTTCATGCAATATTGCAGAAACGATGGGGCCTTACCAATTTCCTTAAATGCATGCCCAAATTTCACACAGAAAAATCTGCCATCACAGAAAGTGGATTCAATACAATTTAATGCAGTACAATACAAAGGGGACGGGATAGCTCAGTGGTAGGAGCACTTGCTTCCCGCAGCTAAGGTTAAGCAGCGTCGAGCGTGGTTAAGAAGTGGCTGGGTGACCGTTTTCGCGCCTTGGCTGCAGTACAGTCCCCCAGTTCACCCAGCTGTAAATGGGTACCTGCCCTCTTTAGGGTCAGGGAAGGTAAAGCAGCGAGTGAGATTAGATGGGCGTCGCCCTCAATATGCTGGTCCCTGAAGAAGCTGAGGTCTCTGACACCTCGTTCTCCTAAGACCTTATAGGTTATGGGGCACCTTTACAATACATCACAATACAATACCATACAATGCAGTACAGCACGATACAATACAATATATAACAATAGACTGTACTACACTACACCACGCCACACTACACCACATCACACTAAACCACACCATCCACACTACACTACATACACTACACTACACTACACTACACTACACTACACTACACTACACTACATACACTACACTACACAACACTACACTACACTACACTACACTACACTACACTACACTACACTACACTACACTACACTACACTACACTACACTACACTACACTACACTACACAAACCTCACACCCCTCCCCACCACACCCACACCACAACTAACCCCAATTCACACCACCACCCCACCCCCTACTACCCCACTCCTACGTAACCCCACCCCAATATCCACTCCGTCCCACCCCACACACACAATATCACACCTCCCAACGACAACAACAACAACAACAACAGCAACAATACCAACAAGCAAATAAACAAACAAACAAAAAAAGACCAAACAAACAACACCCCCCCCCCACCCCCACCCTAAACCCCGCCACACAACCCCTCCCCCAAAAAAAAACAACAACCACCAAACAACAACCACCACCACCACCACTCTCACTGCAACCCCCCAAAAAAACACCCCCACAACAACCCCAAAACCCCAACAACACCAAAAACCAACCGAAAACAACCAACCAACCCAACCCCAACCCCCAAACCCCCCCAAACCCCCCCAAAGCCAAACTCACCTGTCATAATCCATGATGGTGTTAAGCCGATGGGCGATAGTGAGCGTTGTGCAGTCCACGAAGTCTCTGCGGATGGTGCCCTGAATCAGAATATCCGTCTCAGGGTCCACCGCCGCCGTGGGCTCATCGAGGATCAGCACACGGGTCTTGCGCAGCAGACCTCTTGCCAGGCACACGAGCTGACGTTGTCCCACACTGCAACGAGTACATGAGTACATGAGTACATGATGATGATGATGACGATGATGATGATGATGATGAGGAGGAGGATGATGATGATGGTGGTGGTGGTGATGAGGATGATGATGATGATGATGATGGTGATGTGTGTGGGGGGTGTGTGATGGTGGTGGTGTGTGTGGTGTGATGTGATGTGTGTGTGTGTGTGTGTGTGTGTGTGTGTGTGTGTGTGTGTGTGTGTGTGTGTGTGTGTGTGTTTGCTTGTTTGTTTAACACACAACGAGTGGAAGATGCGTTTGGTTTTTTAAAACATAAAATAAAAGTTTAATGTGATGATATGGTATTCGTAGGGTTATTGTGGGTGTTTTTGTTGTTTAGGGTGGGTTGTATTAAAGAAAAAGAGGTTGGTGTTGAGAGAGACAGTGAAGAGAGATGGAGGTAGGGAGATATGGAGAGAGGGAGAGAGCGAGAGAGGGGAGAGAGAGAGAGGGGGGAGAGAGAGAGAGAGAGTGCGAGAGAGACAGACAGACAGACAGACCCATAGCCAGCCAGACACACAGACACACAGACAGATAAACAGAGACTGACAGACAGTAGAAGTACATTAGAACACACCACAATACTACAAATAAAAAACACACCACAACAGAAGACAACAAGCGCAATAAAGCTCGGTACAATAGAGCACACTATAGCGCATCACAACATTACCCAGCAGAGAAGAAGGTGTACAACAGACCGCACACGGCCCCACCCCACCACAACCCCGCCGAACCTCACCCAAACTCACCCCAATTCTGGCTGAATCTCAACCATCTCCACCCCAACCTTGGCTGAATCTCATCCATCTCCACCCTAACCTTAGCTGAATCTCAACCATCTCCTCCTCAACCTTAGCTGAATCTTAACCATCTCCACCCTAACCTTAGCTGAATCTCAACCATCTCCTCCTCAACCTTAGCTGAATCTCAACCATCTCCTCCTCAACCTTGGCTGAATCTCACCCATCTCCACCTCAACCCTGGATGAATCTCACCCATCTCCACCCCAACCTTGGCTGAATCTCACCCATCTCCACCCCAACCTTGGCTGAATCTCACCCATCTCCAATCTCACCCATCTCCACCCTAACCTTAGCTGAATCTCACCCATCTCCACCCCAACCTTGGCTGAATCTCACCAATCTCCACCCTACCTTGGCTGAATCTCACCCATCTCCATCTCACCCATCTCCACCCTAACCTTAGCTGAATCTCAACCATCTCCTCCTCAACCTTAGCTGAATCTCAACCATCTCCTCCTCAACCTTGGCTGAATCTCATCCATCTCCACCTCAACCCTGGATGAATCTCACCCATCTCCACCCTACCTTGGCTGAATCTCACCCATCTCCAATCTCACCCATCTCCACCCTAACCTTAGCTGAATCTCAACCATCTCCTCCTCAACCTTAGCTGAATCTCAACCATCTCCTCCTCAACCTTGGCTGAATCTCATCCATCTCCA
>CM054151.1:39755197-39760197 GCA_028751875.1 Rapana venosa
TGGTGGTGTGGTGTGGTGTGTGGTGTGGGTGTGAGATGTGGCGTGTGTTGTGGTGTGTAGTGTGGTGTGTGTGGTGGTGTGTGTGTGTGGTGTGGTGGGTGTGTGGTGTGGTGTGGTGTGGTGAGAGTGTGGTGTGTGGTGTGTGGGGATGTGTGTGTGTGTGTTGTGTGGTAGTGGTTGGTGTGTGTGGTGTGGTGTGGTTGTGTGTGTGGTGTGGTGTGGTGTGGTGGTGGTAGTGGTGTGTGGTGTGTGTGTGTGTGGTGTGGTGTGGTGGAGTAGTGTGGTGTGGTGTGGTGTGGTGTGTGTGTGGGAGTGTGTGTGGTTGGTGGTTGTGGTGTGGTGTGGTGTGTGTGTGGTGTGGTATGTGGTGTGGTGAGATGTGGTGTGGTGTGGTGTGGTGTGGTGGTGGGTAGTGTGGTGTGGTGGGTGGTGTGGGTGTGGTGGTGGTGTGATGTGTGTGGTGTGAGAGTGGTGGTGTGGTGTGGTTGTGGTGTGGTGTGGTGTGTGGTGTGTGTGTGGTGAATGAGCTGTGTTACATGTGGTGTGTGGTGTGTAAGTGTCATGATAGTGTGTGTAATAGTGAATGGTAATGTTGGTGTGAGGTAGGTGTAGAGTGTGGTGGTGTGTGTGGTGGAGTTTGGTGAGAGTGTGTTTTGAATTGGTAGTGGTAATGTATGTGTAGATATATGTTTGTTAGTGGTATGTGAATGTATAGTATAATGTTGTGTGTGTGTGTAAGAGTGTGGTGTGTGTGGTGGGTTTTTTATTGTATTTGTTTTGTATTCTTTATCGCGGATAATGGATGCACGTATGTGCTTTTAATCAGTGTGGTGTGTGGGTTGGTTGTAATGTATCGTTTAGAAATGTTTGTGTGAGGGTGTGGTTGGTGTGGTGTGGGTGGGTGGTGAGTGTGGTGTGGGGTGGCGTGAGTGGTGGGTGGGTGGTGTGGTGTGGTGGGTGAGGGTGGTGAGTGTGTGGTTGGGGTGGTGTGTGTGTGTGGGTGGGTATGTGATGTGTGTGTGTGGTGGTGTGTTGAGGTGTGTGGTAGGAGAGTGTGGTTGAAAGTGTGGTGTGTTGTGTGTATGGTGTGTATGGATGATGATGACGATGACGACAACAAATAATAAAACAAAAAAAACAACAACGGCGACACAGCCACAACGACAATAATCATAATTTCTATTTTAAAACAAAAATACCCCCATTCCCCACCCCAACATCCACACATTCCAACCCTCACCTTAACTAAAAAGACAATAAGAAATACCCCTCCCCCCCAAAAAAAAAAAAATCACCCCCCCCCAAAAAAAAACAACAACCCCAAACAAAACAAACAACAAAAAAACACACCCACCCATCCCCACCACCCCACCCTCAACCCCAACCCCAACCCAAACCTACCTCCCTCCACAAACCTCCCCCAAACCCCACACAGCAGAGCTCACCTGTTGGCGGTGATGCCAGCGAAGTAGAAGACCTGGTTCTTGTCGATACGGTCCAGAGCCTCCTGGACGAAGCGCTGGCTGGCCCCAAAGGCGCGGATGACGCTGACGCCAGAGAGGGTCTCGCTGAAGTGCGACAGCACCGGGGACCTGGTCACTGCCTCCAGCCGCTTCAGCTGCCGAGACGTGGGCACGAAAAACCTCTGCAAGCCAGTACCAGGGAGTGGACATTCCATACATGAAAGAAAGTTTGTGGTGGTGTGTGTGGGTGATTGTGTGTGTGTGTGGGTGTGGGTGGTGGTGTGGTGGGTGGGTGTGGGTGTGTGTGTGGTGTGTGTGTGTGTGTGGGTGTGTGGGTGTGGTGTGTGTGTGGGGTTGGTGGGTGTGTGGGTGTGGTGGGGTGTGTGGTGTGTGTGTGGTGGGTGTGTGGGTGTGGTGTGGTGTGTGGTGTGTGGGTGTGTGGGTGTGTGTGTGCGTGTGTGTGTGCGTGGTAATGATAATATGAAATAATAATAATAATGAAATGATAATAATAATAATAATAATATTAATAATAATAATGATAATGATAAATAATAATAAATAATAATAATAATAAATAATAATAAATGGAACTAATACAGCGCTATATCTTGCAAAGGCAAATCAAAGCGCATAGTGATGTGGGTGTGGTGGTGGTGGGTGTGGGTGTGGTGGAGGGTAGGTGGGTGGGTGGGTGGGGTGAGCGCGTCGCCACAAGAGCAGCGCCACCCTTTTTTGCTTTTTTTTTGTTTTTTGGTGTGCAACTGTATTTGTTTCCGTATCAGAGTGGCTTTTTCTAAGAATTTTGCCAGGGACAATTCTCTTGTTGCCGTGGGTTCTTTTACGTGCGCTGGATAATTTTGTGTAACACACGGGACCTCGGTTTATCGTCTCATCCGAAAGACTAGCGCCTAAACCACCCACTCATGGTCTAATGGATGGGGGAAAAGTTTCAGGCCCAAACGGGATTAATGATTAATTGATCAGCTAAGAAATTGACTGGTTGATTGATTAATTGATCTGCCAATAAATGAGTGAATAAATGCACGACTGAATTTGTTTACGTGTCGTTAGACGTGTGTGTGTGTGTGAGGTGTGTGTGTGTACGTGTGTTAGTATGTATAATTACGTGAAAGTATGTGTGTGTATGCGTGTGTGCATAATATATATGTGTATACGTACACACATGTACAGTACCTCTAACAACTCCAGGAGATTAAAAATAAAGAATCAAGCCTCAACCCAAAAAATTCAGACTTGGACACCAACACAATCATTATAATCTTATCAACATCATGGCCACAAGATGACCTAGAGGACTGACCTGCAGGCCGTAGTAGGCAATGGCCAGAGGCATGATGACGGACATGAAGACAGGAGTGGTCACCGAGATGACCACCAGCGTGCTGGCCACGGAGAAGACACACATGATGAACATGAAGATGATCTGAGGCAGCGTGCTGTCCACAGTGTCCACGTCGCGAGCAAACCTGCAAGCAAGTCACACACCGCTGGATCACCCACTGGTCTGTCTGTCTGTCTGTCTGTCTTTCTCTGTTTTGTTTGTTTTGTTTTGTTTAATGTCTATTCACTACATGGTGATTTAGACACACCCGCATTCATACCTAAGTACCTATTTTTACACCCGCATCTCTCTCTCTCTCTCTCTCTCTCTCTCTCTCTCTCTCTCTCTCTCTCTCTCTCTTTCTCTCCCCTACACGCACCCCCACACTTTCTTTCCACACACTTTCTTTCTTTCTTGCTTTCTTTATTTACTTACGTATGTATGTATGTATATATGTATGTATGTATGTATGTATGTATGTATGTATGTATGTATGTATGTATGTATGTATGTATGTATGTATGTATGTATGTGTGTGTATGTATGTATGTATGTATGTATGTATGTATGTCTGTATGTATGTATGCATGTGTGTATGTATGTATGTGTGTGTATGTGTGTATGTATGTATGTATTCATTTATTTATTTACTCATTTATGTATTTATTTATTTATTTCGAGGTTAATGGAATAAGCATTTATGCGCTTCTTTTTACTTCCAGTGTGTATGCGGTTTAATACATGTTGCCATCCATTCCCAACAACACACAATGGCCTACACTTCCAAAAAGTAGATCAGGTTTTAACGTGTGTACAAGATGTTCTGCGTACGTTCTCACAGGAAACCTCGGTCTCCTCCGAAGGACTTTTGGTGGCAGTGGAGTCGAAACCTACATTAACTCCCTGGAGAGAAAAAAATCAACCCCAACCCTTGAATGGGGATTCGAACTCGGGTCAGCAGATCGCGAGCACAACGCGCAATGCTCTAAGCAGCAAGACTAACCTAACCCTCTGGAAAATCCCTTCCCCTTCACTCACTGTTGAGAAAGGGGCGTGTGTGTGTGTGTGAATGGGGGGTTGGGGGGAGGGGGGGGGGGGAGGGGGTGTTGTCCACTGACTGACTGGCGGACTGACCTGTTGATGATCCTGCCGGAGGGGGTGGTGTCGAAGAAGCTGACGGGGGAGCGGAAGACGCTGTCCAGCACGGCAGAGTGGATCTTGGCCGCGGCCCCGTTCATACGGATGGCAGAGGTCCAGGCGTACAGGCTGATGAACACGGCTGACAACGGAACGGTTTTTATTTTTGTTTATTTATTCATTTATTCTTTTATATCGAGGTTAATGGAATAAGCACTCATGTACTTTTTTTTACATTCAGTCCCCGTATGGGGACGGGATAGCTCAGTGGTCGGAGCACTCGCTTTCCCCCAGCCAAGTTAAGCAGCGTCGAGCGTGGTTACCACTCGGATGGGTGACCGTTTGCGCGCCTTGGCTTCAGTACAGTTCCCCCAGTTCACCCAGCTGTAAATGGGTACCTGCCCTCTTTAGGGTCAGGGAAGGTAAAGCAGCGAGGGAGAGGAGATGGGCGCCGTCCTCAATATGCTGGCCCTAGAGAAGTGAGGTCTCTGACGCCTCGCTCCCCTACCACCTTATAGGTTATGGGACTCCTTTACCTTACCCCGTATGTATGTGGTTTTGTAAATTTTGTCATCTGTTTCCACCGGCACATAATGGCCTACTCTTCCGAAAAGCGGAACAGGATTTAACGTGCGCGCAAGATGTTCTGCATGCGTTCGCACACGGGGCCTCGGTTTATGACTCTCATCCGAAGGACTTTGACATCGACTTCGATTTGTCTAACGGTTGTCTGCATTAGAATACTACTGCTGACGCTATCGCTGCTACTGCTGTTGCTGTTGTTGGTGGTGGTAGAGGTTTTGGTGGAGGTGGTGGTGGTGGTGTTGGTGGTGTTGGTGTTGGTGGTGGTGTTGGTGTTGGTGGTGGTTGTGGTGGTGGTGGTAGTTATGGTGGTGCTGCTGTTGCTACTGCCATTGCTACTGCCGCCGCTGCTGCTGCTGCTGATGACGATGACAACTATGATGATGATGACGATGATGATAATAATGACGACGACAATGATGATGACGACGACGACGATGATAATGATGACGATGACGATGATAATGATGATG
>CM054151.1:39770197-39775197 GCA_028751875.1 Rapana venosa
TGCTGACCTGGGTTCGAATCTCGTTCAGGAGGATTTTTCCTCTAGAGTTAACATCAGTGCCGATCCACTCTCCCCAAAAGTCCTTCGGATGAGACTATAAACCGAGGTCTCGTGTGCGAACGCACGCAGAACATCTTGCGCACACGCTAAAACCCTTTCCGCTTTTCGAAAGAGTAGGCCATTGTGTGCCGGTGGGAATGGATGACAAAATTTTCAAATTTGCATACATACGGGGACTGGATGAAAAAGAGCACATGAATGCTTATTTCATTATCCTCGAAATAAAAGAATAAATCTCTCTCTCTCTCTCACACAGTAATTATATATTATCATTCCTTGAAGAAAGGCAGTTTATAGTCTAAAAGGATTATGTGGCCACGACTGTCATCATCATCATCGTCATTACCATCATCACACACACACCTCACCCCTCCCCCCCACACACAACCATCCCATCCCCCCCTTTCCCCCCCCCCACACACATACCACACACACACACATACACACATACACACACACCACACACACCACACAACACACACATACCACACACACACACATCACAACACACATACAACACCACACACAACACACACACACATCACACACACATATACGACACAACACACAGCTTGCGCACACGTTACATCCTGTTCCGCTTTTCGGAAGAATAGGCCATTGTGTGCCGGTGGAAACAGATGACAGAATTTACAAAACCACATACACACGGGGACTGAATGTTTAAAAAAAATGCCACATAAGTTCTTATTCCATCATCCTCGATATAACAGAATAAATTTTTTTTTTTTTAATAAAAATTAAAAACCACACACAGGGATCATCAGCATCACTAACCTTGTGCTTGAGGATTCCCTTGTCGCTGAAGACTTTTCGGAAGAGATGCTTGCCAACGTGGCTGTCCACAGCGGAGAGGGGGTCGTCAAACAGGTAGATGTCTTTGTCGGCGTACACTGCGCGGGCCAGGTTCACCCGTTGCTTCTGACCTCCGCTCAGGTTAATGCCCTGTAGGTTAAAACAAAAGTGGAGGAAGCTGGTTGCAAAATCTTCAGTGGTTCCCCCAACAAGAGAGGTTTACAAAGAGAGTATGATGTTGGTGAGGAAGGAGGAGGGGGAGGAGAGAGAATGAATTTTGATTTGTTAAAAAAATGGGTGGCGCTCTTGTTGTGGCGACGCGCTCTCCTGAGAAAGAGCACAACACTTAAGATCAGACCACTCCACCACACAGCACAACACCACATCACACCACTAAACCACACCACTACACCACGACGCACCACACCACATCACACCACACCACGCCCCCACACAGCACAACACCACATCACACCACACCACGCCCCCACACAGCACAACACCACATCACACCACACCACGCCCCCACACAGCACAACACCACATCACACCACACCACGCCCCCACACAGCACAACACCACATCACACCACACCACGCCCCACACACGCACAACACCACTAAACCACACCACTACACCACGACGCACCACACCACATCACACCACACCACGCCCCCACACAGCACAAACACACAACCCACCACACACACACCACCCCCACACACAGCACAACACCACTAAACCACACCACTACACCACGACGCACCACACCACATACACACACACCACACCACACCACGCCCCCACACAGCACAACACCACTAAACCACACCACTACACCACGACACACAACACCACACCACATCACGCCAACACACATCACAACACCACATTAACGCCACTAAACCACACCACACCACATCCCACCACACCACAACAACACACCACACCACAATACACTCTCCCCGGGGAGACTAGCCCGAATTTCATGCATATGAATCTGTTGTGATTTAAAGTGTATACAATACAATACAAACAATACAACACAAAACACCAAACACACACACAGACACACACACACACACACACACACGACCTCCCCCCACACACACACACGAGCCCCCCCCCCCCCCCACACACACACACGACCCCCTCTCTCCCCCCCCCCCCCCCACCCTCCACACATACACGTGAGTTTTGAGTCAAAAGCCAGTCTTGCACATACAAAAAAGTGAGATTTCTCCCCCCCACCCCATTTCTATGGATGCCTGAATACGTGTTGATATCAATACAAGAGTAATAATAATTATAAGAAAAAACATAAGTAACAAAAAAGTAAAGATGGTGTGTGTCATCATCATCATCATCATCATCATCAACCATTACACCCAGTAGTGTGTAGGGCAGCAACAAAGCGGCACTTCCACTCCTGCCTATCCTGGGCCAACCTAGTCACTGATCCCCAAGAGTGAATGCATGGCCTTCATCTCACTTTCTACAGTGTGTGTGTGTGTGTGTAGTAGGTAAGGTAAAGGTAAAGGGGTCCCATAACCTATAAGGTCGTAGGGGAGCGAGGCGTCAGAGACCTCACTTCTCTAGGGGCCAGCATATTGAGGGCGGCGCCCCTCTCCTCTCCCTCGCTGCTTTACCTTCCCTGACCCTAAAGAGGGCAGGTACCCATTTACAGCTGGGTGAACTGAGGGAACTGCACTGAAGCCAAGGCGCGCAAACGGTCACCCATCCAAGTGGTAACCACGCTCGACGCTGCTTAACTTGGCTGGGGGAAAGCGAGTGCTCCGACCACACAAAAAAACCCAACAACAAAAAACCCTCCTGACCTTATCCCCAATCTCCGTGTGGTCACCATCAGGAAGCATCTCGAAGTCTGGCTTCAAGGCACAGGCGTCCACCACTTTGCGGTACCACTTGGCATTGAACTCTTTGCCGAACAGGATGTTCATCTTGAGGGGAGCGTTCTGGATCCACGCCTGTTGAGGCGCATAGGCCACAGTACCCTGTGCCACAGGAAAGAGAGAGAGAGAGAGAGAGGGAGAGAGAGAGAGAGAGAGAGAGAGAGAGAGAGAGAGAGAGAGGGAGAGAGAGAGGGAGAGAGAGAGAGAGAGAGAGAGAGAGAGAGAGAGAGAGGGAGAGGGAGAGAGAGAGGGGTAGGAGAGAGGTTGAGAGAGATTAGAATAATGGTTAACGAAATTTTAGTTACTGAGGGTTATAGATTAAGTACAATGATTGTTTGTTTGTTTTTCCCTTTTTCGTCCAGCCCTAAAAAAGAAGAGAATAAATAAACACGTAAGAACATACTATTGATTAAAAGAAATGAATAAAGAAGGAGAAGAAGAAGAAGAAGAAGAAGAAGAAGAAGAAGAAGAAGAAGAAGAAGAAGAAGAAGAGGAGGAACAACAACAACTACTACAACAACAATTCAAAGAAGAAGAATTTAAAGGAGAAGAATGCAAATAATGCAAAGAAGAATGCAAATAATAATAATAATACGAAAAAGAAGAAGAACAACAACAACAACAAGAATAACAACAACAACAACAACAACAACAATAAGACCACCACCACCATCACCACCACCACCATCACCATCACCACCAACACCACCAACACCACCGGACCACCCGACCAACACCACCAACACCACCAACACCACCGGACCACCCCCACCAACACCACCAACACCACAACAACCACCACAACTACTACCAACACCACCGACACCACCACCAACACCAACACCACCAACATCACCACCACCACCACCACCACTACCACCGGACCACCACCACCACCACCAACAACAACAACAACGACAACAACGACAACAGCAACGAGACTGTTCAGGAGCTGCCTGCTTACATTGACCATGACCTTGCCCTGGCGTTTCTCCATTTCCCCCAGCATAGCAGACAGCAGGGAGGACTTGCCGCTGCCCACACCCCCCACCACCGCCACCAGCTCCCCCTCCGAAATATCCAGGTTGATTCTGAACACACACACACACACACACACACATGCACGCACAACACACATATCATCATCATCTTCTTCTTCCTCCTCTTCTTCTTCTCCTCCTTCTCCTTCTCCTCCTACTCCTCCTCCTCCTTCTTCTTCTTTTTTTTTCGTCTTCTTCTTCTTCCTCCTCCTCCTTCTTCTTCTACTTCTTCTCCTTCATCATCATCATCATCATCATCATCATCATCATCATCATCATCATCATCATCATCATCATCACCACGCCTACATTTCGTTTATTTCGTTGTGTCGAAAAAGTCCATGTGACTTTTAATGGCAATAACTAATTTCTGATTCTGATTCTGATTCTGATTCTTCGAACTGTCTCTATTGGGTCGCGAACAGTCGAAAAGGATCATGTGCCCATAGCTTAACATCTAAGACTTTCAAAGAGGCTGAATAGAAGAAAAGGATCGAGTGGGATTCAAACAAACAAATAAACAAGCAAGCAACTAACCAACCCACCAACCAACCAAACCAAACCAAACAAGCAACTACCAACCCACCAACCAACCAACCAACCAAACAAGCAACTAACCAACCCACCAACCAACCAACCAACCAAACAAGCAACTAGCCAACCCACCAACCAACCAACCAACCAAACAAGCAACTAGCCAACCCACCCACCAACAAACCAAACAAACAAGCAAACAGACAGATAAACAAAACTGACCCGTGCAGTATGGAACGTCCTTTCACATCCCAAGTGAACAAGCCTCTGTCGATTCTCACAGTGGAATCTGTAACAGGATAGTTTCACACTTAACTTGGGGGTTAATCAAACGTGGTTTTAATTTTCGAACGACAGACACCAGACTGTAGCCGAGTGGTTGATTAAGACCGTCCTACTTCAATCCTATAGGTCCATGAAGACGTGGGTTCGAATTTCGGCGGCAGCGTCTGGTAAATTAAGCATAGTGGGATTGTTCACAACCTCCCAGGTCAACTTCAAGTGCAGACCTGCCAGTGCCTCGATTCCCCTAGTGTATACACACACACGCAGAAGATCAAAGATGCACGTTAAAGGTTCAGTATTTCATGTCAGCGTTTGGTGGGTTACGGAATCACGAACATACCCATATACATCTCCC
>CM054151.1:39777697-39785197 GCA_028751875.1 Rapana venosa
GACAGCTATAAACAGACAGACAGACAGATATACATACATACATACAGACAGACAGACAGACCAGCAAGTCAGTCAGACAGCTATAAACAGACAGACAGACAGTCAAACAAACATACAGACACACAGGCAAGAGAGACAGACAGACAGACAGACAGAAAGACAGACAGACAAGAGAGACAGACCGACCTTGGCGGTGTAGGAGATCATCTCGGGCAGGAAGGCGATGGGGAACTGCAGGATGTTGAAGAGGCAGACAAACAGACAGAGAGACAGTTTGACAGACAGACAGACATACAGACAGACAGACAAGAGAGACAACAGACCTTGGCGGTGTAGGAGATCATCTCGGGCAGGAAGGCGATGGGGAACTGCAGGATGTTGAAGAGGGAGAGGGTGACGAAGGCTTTCTTGGCGTCCAGCTGCGAGTCCTCGTCCTTCAGGATGTAGGTGGCGAAGGTCGTCAGGGTCACCTGGTGTTGGTGGTGTTGTTTGTCAACGGTATCATCATCAGCATCATTATTATTATCGTTGTCATTGTTGTTATTGTCATTGTCACTGTCATCGTTAGTGTCTTCATCATCATTGTCGTAATAGTTAACGTTGTCGTAACCATCATCACATGTCATTATCAACGTAATCATTATCATCACTGTCGTTTTCATCATCGCTTTCACCATCATCACCACCATCACCACCATTATCGCCACCATTATCATCATCATCATCATCATCATCATCATCGTCGTCGTCGTCGTTGTCGTTGTCGTCATAATCATCCCATCCCCCTTTCACCAAAAATTAACACTATTCATGACCTAGACGAACTCACCGGTAAGAAACAACAGTTGCAGAGGCATTGATGACATGACAATGTTCTTCAGAATAACCTTCTTCTTACCTCCCCCCCCCTTCCTCTCCCCCTGCCCCACCCTACCCCACCCCACCTCACAAACAAAAACAGTCATCAACCAGAAGAATTTCTTCTTCTTCATCATCGAACGCTCAGACAGCAACTATTGTTGTCTGTCCTATGAGCGAAAATGTGTTGCCGTTAAGCGCCTGACAAGTCAGGCCCAGCTCATCCGATTTTTAGCTTGGGAGAGAGTTGTTATCTTTTAAGTCTTTCTGGAAACAAAACCCCAGACAGGTGAATGGACCATGAAGGCAACAACAAAAAATAGTCAAGAAGGAGGTGACAGGAAGTAAAAACAAAAAACAAAAGGAACAAGACAGAAACAAAGAGAATGACAGCAAAAAAATAGAAGGAATTCCTAGCATAAAAAATTTCAAAAAGTTTTGTTTTGTTTTTAGTTAGGTTATATCATAGACCTTACAGAGCTATACGATTTTGGGGACTGTTGAAGTCCCAAGTTATCCCAACTTTGGCGCCACAAGCCTCCCACCCCCACCACCATCCCCACCTCCAAAACCAACGCCCAGTCTCGACCACGTAAGAATCCAATGTTTCGAGAAGGTGGGAGCCAGATGCTATTATTTTATTCTTTTATACTGACAGGCCCCCCAGCATCCCACAGAGGCTTAACCCCGAAGAACGACGTACCAGGTACGGGGCACAGGTCCAGAGGAAGACGCTGAAGGCGTTGAGGTGAGCCACCTTGCGCAGGATGGCCACCTCCTTCTGACGGAGCGACATCACCCTCTGCAGGAAAGTCCCTTCCCAGGCGTACATCTTCAGCACCTGCCCACCCACACAACACCGCCAGTAGCAGCAGCAGCAGCAGCAGCAGTAGCAGCCTTGAGTTGCTTGAAACAATCACCATCCTGATGATTTTAGTGTGAAGAAGAAATCCAACAACAATCATGTAGGAAGCGATAGTGTAGCAATTGTGGGAGAAATTGCTCCTTGTTTTGTTTTTGGTTCGGGATTTGTGGGGGTTTTTGGGGGGTGGGGTGGGGGGTTAATACAAACTTGCACACCACATTTCACAAAAATTCCACTCCACTCCACTTACACCACACCAACCACACTACACTCCAAATCACCGCATCACACCACACCACAGCACACTACACTAGACCACACCACACCACATCAACCACACCACACCACACCCCACTACACAACACAACATCGCACCACACCCCACCACACTCACATCACACCCACACCACATCACACCCCACCCTACCACACCACACTCACACCCCACCACACCCACATCACACCACACCACATCCACACCACACCACACCACACTTACACCACACCACACCACACTCCACACCACTCCCCTTACACTACGCTACACAGTACCACACCACACTACACTACACTAAACCACACCACACCACACACACACACTCACACCACACCACACTCACACACACCAACACCCCACCACACCACCACACCACCCTACCTCACCACACTCACACTCACACACCACACTCAAACTCACACACCACACTCACACACTCACACTCACACACCATACCACACCCACACTCACACACACACACACCCACACCACCACACCCACACCACACCACCACACCACCCTACCTCACCACACCACACTCACACACCACACTCAAACTCACACACCACACTCACACACTCACACTCACACACCATACCACACCCACACTCACACACACACACACACCACACCCACACCACCACCCCACACCACACCACCACACCACCCTACCTCACCACACCACACTCACACACTTACACACTCACACACACACACACACACACACACACACTCCACACTGCACTACGCAACACGCACCTTGATACCGTCCACGATTTCGTTCATCATCTTCAGGCGCTTGTCCTTCCAGGCCAAGTTCTGCTTCTGGAGCCTCTGCTGCTGCATGGCCAGCAAGCCGTTGACCGGCACCAGGACCACCAGCAGGCCCACACCGGCCAGCACCGAGATGCCCATGGTGTCCCACAACAGGTACACGGCTATGAACACCTGGGACAATCAAGGTCAAGTCAAGGTCAAGTCAAGGTCAAGTCAAGTCAAGTCCAGTCAAGTCAAGACAAGTCCAAAACACTTAATCATCCCATGAAGGGCAATTACAATACTGGACAGAGAAGGAAGGAGATGGGAGGAGGAGGAGGAGGAGGAAGAGGAGTCAAGTCAGTCAAGTCAAGTCAAAAACACTTTAATCATCCCATGAAGGGCAATTACAATACTGACAGGCACATTGATACCTATGATTATCTCACAAGACACAAGAAAAATACATTTCAGATTGTTATAAGCATTCCAAGATAGCTTTAAAAAACATTATCATACACAAACACAAACCCAGGTGCGCGCACACACACGCACCGCGTACACATACACACACACACACACACACAATGTAGGAATACAATGTTGTAAATACCATTGATTGGAAAAGAATTTTTTTTTTTGCGTGCACGCACGTGCACATTCACACACACGCGCGCGCCCATACATACACACACCAATATATGAACACAGTTTTATCACACATACACACACACGTGCACCCGCGCACCATAATGACCATTATCTTGTAAAGACATAAACACACACACACACACACACACACACACACACACACACACACACACACACACACACACACACACACACATACAATTTAGAAATCATTCTTGAAAGCCAAAAGCAAGATACAGGAGTACTTATTTTCATTACCACACACACACACACACACACACACACACACACACACACACACAACACACACACACACACAACACACACACACACACACACACACACACACGCACTTGACAATCAGACAGGTGGCAGGATGGATAAGATGTTCGCCTGCCAACAAGTTAACCGTGAGGTTGTGGGTTCGATTCCCAGCCTCGCCCTTTCTTCCCAGTTTGATCTCCCCCAAAATCGAACTGAATGTCAAAGTCCTTCGGATGAGACTATAAACCGAGGCCCCGTGTGCGAACGCATAGAAAAACATCTTGCGCACACGTTAAATCCTGTTCCGCATTTCGGAAGAGTAGGCTATTGTGTTCCGGTGGAAACGGATGATAACATTAACAAAACCGCATGCACACGGGGACTGGATGTAAAAAAGGCACACGTGTGCTTATTCCATTATCCTCGATATAAAAGAATAAATAAATAAATAAAATAAAAAATGACTGAATATCAATGATAGTATGGATAGAGAGAATAAGAAAAGTCATAGATGTTCTGTGTTCAGTGGGGGATGGTGAGGGTTCGGGGGTTAGGGTTGGGTTGGTGAGGGTGGGGTAGGGAGTAGGGGTGGGGAGTAGGGATGGAGAGGGTGGGTGGTGGTGTGGGGGTGTGGGAGTGGTGTGGAGTGGGGTGAGGGTGGGTAAGGTGGGTAGGGGTAGGGGTGGTGTGTGTAGTGTAGTGTGTGTGTGTTGTGAGTGTGAATGTGAGTGTGTGTGTGTGTAGTGGGAGTGTGTGAGGGTGTGCGTGCGTGCGTGCGTGCGTGTGTGCGCGTGCGCGCGCGCGTGTTTGAGTGTGTGTAAGAGTGCGCGGGCAAATGAATGAATATAAAAAAGTCGATTATCATATACATTGGTGGTGTAAGGCATGGACAGAATACATTATTGTTGTATGTGAGAAAGGTCTGCATTAAAAGTTGATTTACAAGTGAATTGCTCCCGACGCCAATAACTTGTTTTTCTCGCCATTAACCAGTCAACAACCTTTTCCCTTCATCCTTTCAGCTTTGCTCCGGTCTGCTTTTACACGCACGCACACACACACACACACACAACGCACAGGCACACACATACAAACACACATACACAAAACACACAAATACACACACACAAACACACACACACAAACACACGCACAAACACACACAAACCACACACACACACACACACATACACACAAACACACACAAACACACACACACAAACACACACACACAAACACACAAACACACAACACACACCACACAAACACACACACACACTGACAAACGGACAGACTGACGGACGCACCTGTAGCGGGATGGACGAGACCATGAAAGTTGACACTCAACATCTCCTGAACATTCCAACAATCCACACACACACAAAAAATCCAACCCACCATCTTACCCCACCCATATACCCCCACCCACATCCCTAACTCACACACACACTGACAAACGGACAAGACTGACGGACGCACCTGTAACGGGAAGGACCAGACCATGAAACACCACACCATAATATATTCTTTCCATGCTTTACACACCCAACCACTAAACGTGTTGATAATCCACCCCCCAAAAATCTAACTCCAATCTTAAACCCCCACCCCTTCTCACCCTCACCCACCCCCAACAGCACACACACACACACACACACGCACACACTGACAAGCGGACAGATCGACGGACGCACCTGTAGCTTGTGTAGACCAGACCATGAAAGTGTAATTCATCTACTAAAAGGTTTTGATATTTCTCAAAGCAAAACAAAAAATCTAACTCACCATTTTAACCCCCACCCATATACCCCCCCTCACACACACACACACACATCCCCCACACCCCTAACTCACGCACACTGACAAACGGACAAGACTGACGGACGCATCTGTAGCGGAATGGACCAGACCATGAAACACCACACCATAATATATTCTTTCCCTGCCTTACACACCCATCCACTAAACGTGTTGATAATCCACCCCCCAAAAATCTAACTCACCATCTTAACCCCCCCCCCTTCTCACCCACCCCCCCCAACAGACACCCCACACACACACACACACAACACACACACACGCACACACACACACACACACACACACACGCACACACACACACACGCACACACACACACACACACACACGCACACACACACACACACAAAGCACACACACACACACGCACACACACACACACACACACACACACGCACACACACCCCACGCACACACACACACACACGCGCGCGGCGCGCGCGCGCGCCGCGCGCGCGCACACACTGACAAACGGGATGGCCAGACCATGAAGGTGTAGCTCATCATCTCCTGACATTCGACAATCCACACAAAAACCACTCCACAACCCCTACCCTCCACCTCACCCACCCTACAGACACACACACGCACACACCGCAGCGGCGGCTGAGGGGCACCTGCAGCGGGATGGACCAGACCATGAAGGTGTAGCTCATCATCTCCTGACGTTCGACAATCCACGGACATGAGGTGACACTCGCCATTCCCTCCCTCTGCCCCTCCACGTTCGCCGTCGACGAACAACGACGCATGGCGGGGATGGTGGTGGGGGTGGTGGTGGGGTGTGAGTGGGGTGGTTGGTGGTGGAGGATGGGGTGAGTCGGTGGTTGGGGGGGATGGTGGGGTGGTGGTGGTGGTGGGTGGTGGTGGGGGAGGGGGTGGGTGGTGGGGTGGGTGGTGGGGTGGGTGGGTGGTGGTGGTGGTGGTGGTGGTGGGTGGGTGGTGGGTGGTGTGGGGGAGGTGGTGGTGGGGGTGGTGGGTGGTGGTGTGGTGGTGTGGTGGTGGTGGGTGGTGGTGGTGGGTGGTGGGTGGTGGTGGGTAGTGGTGGTGGGGGTGGTGGTGGTGTGGGAGGTGGTGGGGGTGGGGGTGGTGGGGGGTAGTGGTGGTGGTGGTGGTGGGTGGTGGGGGTGGTGGTGTAGTGGTGGTGGTGGGGGGGTAGTGGTGTGGTGTGGTGGGGGGGTGGGGTAGGGTGATGATGGTGGTGGTGGGTGGTGGTGTGGTGGTGGTGGTTGTCGTGGTGGTGGTGGGTGGTGGTGGTGGTGGTGGTGGGGGATGGTGGAGGGGTGGGGGTGGGGTGGTGGTGGTGGTAGTGATGGTGGTGGTGGGAGGGGGTGGGGAGGGGGGTGGGGGGTGATGATGATGTTGGTGATGGTGATGGTGATGATGTTGGTGGTGGTGGTGATGGTGTTGGTGATGGTAGTGGTGGTGGTGATGGTGGTAGTGGTTGTGGTGGTGTTGTGTTTGTGTTGTTGCTGTTGTTGGTGTTGGGATGGTGGTATTGATGTTGGTGTTGTTTTTGTTGTTATTATTATTGTTGTTCTTGAAGGTGGTGATGGTGATGGTGATGATGATGAAATTAAAGAGAAAAACAGCGCAGACTATTCATAGACTAGCAGTTTATGGTCTTGTTACTGCAGTGATGGGAGTAGTAAAAATAAAATAATGTTTGTTACTGGGGTTGTTATTGCTGCTGTTGCTGTTGCTACTGCAGTCACTACAACAGCAGTTACTATCGTTTCGTTGTAATATGTACATATACATACATACATACATACATATATATATATATATTTATATATAAACACACATACACACACACACACATATATATATATATATATATATATATATATATATATATATATATATATATATATATATATATATATATAATATATCTCATGTTTATCATTTCCAAAATTTTCAGCTTTATTGGACTTGTGCAGCAAAAACTGACATATATAATATATACAGTTAGCTAGCCAGATTCCATCGTCAGTGAAAGATTTA
>CM054151.1:39790197-39795197 GCA_028751875.1 Rapana venosa
ACCCCATCCACCCCCACCCCACCCCAACCTCCCCCACCACCAACCTTTTTGTAAATGGCAGCCATCAGGGCAGTCTTCATGCGCAGGCCCGTGGTCATGGCCACGTGGTAGTGCTGGTGGTAGAAGGAGGTCTGTGTCCAGGAGGCCACTAACATCAGGGTGGCCAGCGCGTACCCCTTCCACTCTGGGTCACCCGGCGTCTCTATGTGCGTGATCAGCAGGCTGAAAAGGATGGGACAATTCATTAAGAATATCGGGTGGGGTCTACAGGTAGCTAGCATTAACGCCCCTGCCAGCCTGGAAAGCGAAACGTCCATGGATTTGGAAGTGTGTTGTGGTGGGTGGTTGTGGGTGGTGGGTGGTGGTTTGATCCCCGTTTTAGGCCAGACATATTTTACCTCCGATATCCATAAGTGGTGGTGGTCTGGGTGCTAGTCTTTCTCGGATGAGTCGATAAACTGAGGTGCCAACGGTGGGGTCAAAATGGTTGCATACGCAAAATCTCATTATTGGTAACCCTTAGAGCTCTAGTCTAGGGACGAAAAACAATCCATGCTTTTTTTTCACTCAATAAATATCTTTCCAGTCCATGATAAATAATTTCTGTGAAAAAAAATGGAAACAAGAAAAACGCTAGAGTATCTTAACAGATTATTTCTTAAAATTAAAAAAAAATCGATAATGAATTGCGATATATATCTGTATCATAATCACATTTTGTTCTAAAAAAAAAGTCTCTTTAAGCAAATAAATGAATTAATGGTGTATGGAAATTTGTTTTTTAAAAACCCAAAGAAACTAAAATCTGCCAACGAAATGTCAAGAAAGATTCTTTCTTTTGTTTATGATGTATAATATTAAATCTGTCTTATTAAAGAAAAACTAAACACACACACACACACATACACACACACATACACACACACACACACACACACACACACACACACACACACACACACACACACACACACACCACTTACACTTTCTGAAGAGAACTAGAATACCTGAGAAGCAGGGGCCCCAGATACTGCAGAAAATCGGAGACCATTTTGCAGATGTAGGAGATGAATACATCTGCCCCGTATGTCTTCACCATCACCCGGAACAGGCTGAAGTCTCCTGTACTTTTCCTCCCCGCTCTTTTGAACCCCCCGGGCAAAAAGCCCTCCTTCTTCGTGAGGGAGCTGTCATGGGATGGAGAGAAGGATGCCATGGTCAGTCCTGTTTTTGTCATGTCAACTGCCTTAGGGGAGATTGATCTATCCCCTTCCCCATTCCCCCTCACACACACGCACACACACACACACACACACACACACACACACACACACACACACACACACACACACACACACACACACACACACGTAGGCAGTAAACAGAAATGTAAGCGTGTGTGCATGTACGTACCGAAATAGCATGTAGGTACACACATACACACAGACACAGAAACAGACACACAAACACAAAAACACACAAAGTTTTATACTTGTATGTATGTATGCATATTACATATATGTGCCTGAAACCATGTCTCTTTTATTTTATTCCTGTCTCTGTCACTTGATGTTTATCCCTGCCTCTGTCTCTGGCTGTCTGTCTGGCCAGAAAGAAAGTCAGATAGACAGAAAGATAGAAAGCCAGATACATACATACATACATACATACATACATACAGGCAAGCAGACAGACAGACAGACAGACAGAAAGCCAAATACAGGCATACATATTTACATATACATATACACATACACACATACATACATACATACATACATACATACATACATACATACATTACAGAAACACACACATACATACAGACAGACAGACAGACAGACATCCATCCATCCATCCATATTGTAGATTTTTTTTTTTTATAGTAGGTCAGTCATTTCATTTTCATTTACTTTCTCACCAGTATTCAAAATATGTGTGCCTCCACCCCCAAACACTGATCCAGCGCCCCCCCCCCCCCTCCCCCACTTCTCCGTCTAATATCACAATTTGTGAAGAGACGTAAAATAAATCAAACATACATACAGACATACAGACAAACAAACAAACAAACATACATACATACATACAAACAAACATACATACATGCATACATACATACACACATACATACATACAGGTAGACAGGCAGACAGACACACACAGACAAAAAGACAGACAGAAAGCAACAACAACAAAAGAGAGAGAGAGATAGAAAACAAGTGACATACTGATCCAACTTTTAAGTATCAATAATAAATCTTGCAGGCACTTTAACTACTCTTCCCTTTCATTTCAAATAACACATATTCAATACATTTAAAACTCTCATGATATTCCAAAACCGGTTGCAATACACACAAAATATCTTACCATTGGTAAACCTCAAAGCTTCTAGCTGAGGAACCATCACCACTACCACCACCACCACAACCAAACCACAACCACCACAACCAGCACCACCACCACCACCACCACCAACACCAACACACAACAACGGAAACAAACCAACACCGTGTTGATTACTGAGGGAGTACACTATAAGCTATTAGCTTGATGCTGCTCCAAATGGATGTGTATACACTGTAATAATGCTGCTCCAAAATGGATTTGTATACACTGTAATGCTGCTGCTCCAACATGGATTTGTATACACTGTAATGCTGCTCCAAAATGGATTTGTACACACTGTAATGCTGCTCCAAAATGGATTTGTATACATTGTAATGCCGTTGCTCCAGATGGATTTGTATACACTGTAATGTTGTTGCTCCAGATGGATTGGTATACACTGTAATGCCTGCTCCAAAATGGATTTGTATACACTGTAATGACGTTGCTCCAGATGGATTTGTATACACTGTAACGCTGCTGCTCCAGATGGATTTGTATACACTGTAATGCTACTGCTCCAAATGGATTTGTATACACTGTAATGCTGCTGCTCCAAATGTATTTGCATACACTGTAATGCTGCTGCTCCAAATGGATTTGTATACACTGTAATGCTGCTGCTCCAAATGGATTTGTATACACTGTGATGCTGCTGCTTCAAATGGATTTGTATACACTGTAATGCTGCTCCAATATGGATTTGTATACACTGTAATGCTGATCCAAAATGGATTTGTTTACAATACGTTTCTTTTCTGAATTGAAAAAAACATACCCCTAAAAATCCACACAACAAAGCGACACCGAAGCAAAAAACAACAAGAACAAAAACCAACAATGAACACAAGCAACAACAAAGACTAACAAGAGCACTACCCCAATGCTGACCCTGACCTTATGCTGGCGGTGTTGAGCACGTCAAGCCGGATCATGGATTTGTGCTTTACAATACGTTCTTTCTGAATTGGAAAAAACAAACCACAAAAAATCAACCAACAACAAAGCGACACCAAAGCAAAAACAATAAAAACAACAACAAGAACAACAACAACAACAACAACAACAGCCACAACAAGAGTCACTACCCCAATGCTGACCCTGACCTGTAGCTGGCGGTGTGTGAGCCAGTCAGCAGGGGCAGGGTCTCGTGGCTGAGGTCTTCACTGCTGCCGCTTGTGCTGCTTCTGCCGCAGATGTTGTTGTTGTTGTTGTTGCTGCTGCTGCTGCTGCTGCCGCATCCTCGAGATGTTACCCGCCTCCCCGAGTCGTCCCCCTCCTCTCCTCCTTCCGTCTCCGGCCGGCCTACACTTCCTCTGGAACTGGATTGTGTCATTGTGCTGGTGGTCATTACTTGCAGGCGCAAACAGATGGACAGGCACATAGACAGACAGAAAATGACAGACAGACACACCCAGGCACATACTCACAGACGCACACAGGCACACAAACACACACACACACACACACACACACACACTCACACAAACGCACAAGCACACACACACACAAACACACATACACACACAAACACACACACACACACACACACTCACCACCTCCAACATACCTAGAGCTGGTACAGTGTGGAAAGGCCCCGGCCTTGTGCAGGGCGTCCTCCAGCGTGGGGACCACCGTGGAGCTGTGGTCCCGCGGGTTGAGCTTCCACAGGTCGCCAGCGTTCAGGGGCTTGCGAAACCCGGCCATGATCAGCCTGAAACGCACAGGTTCAGTTTTCTGTTTCAGTTTTCTGTTTCAGGGTGCCCGGCCATGATCAGTCTGAAACACAGTTTCAGTTTTCTGTTTCAGGGTACCCGGCCATGATCAGTCTGAAACGCACAGGTTCAGTTTTCTGTTTCAGTTTTCTGTTTCAGAGTACCCGGCCATGATCAGCCTGAAACACACAGGTTCAGTTTTCTGTTTCAGGGTGCCCGGCCATGATCAGTCTGAAACGCACAGGTTCAGTTTTCTGTTTCAGTTTTCTGTTTCAGGGTGCCCGGCCATGATCAGTCTGAAACGCACAGGTTCGGTTTTCTGTTTCAGTTTTCTGATTCAGAGTACCCGGCCATGATCAGTCTGAAACACACCGTTTTCAGTTTTCTGTTTCAGGGTACCCGGCCATGATCAGTCTGAAACACACAGTTTCAGTTTTCTGTTTCAGTTTTCTGTTTCAGGGTACCCGGCCATGATCAGTCTGAAACGCGCCGTTTTTCAGTTTTCTGTTTCAGTTTTCTGTTTCAGGGCACCCGGCCATGATTAGTCAGAAACACACCGTTTTCAGTTTTCTGTTTCAGTTTTCTGTTTCAGGGTACCCGGCCGTGATCAGTCTGAAACACAGTTTCAGTTTTCTGTTTCAGGGTGCTCGGCCATGATCAGTCTGAAACACACAGTTTCAGTTTTCTGTTTCAGGGTACCCGGCCATGATCAGTCTGAAATACACCGTTTAAGTTTTCTGTTTCAGGGTGCTGTGAGTATTTTTCACACGCCCACATCCGCAAGTTGTGGTTTTGTTCAATGTCATGTACCCCTTGGGGGTTTTTCTTGAAATAAAATCTTGAATCTTGAAATCTTGAATGACTTGTTTCTGCATGTATGTTGATGATGAATTT
>CM054151.1:39797697-39802697 GCA_028751875.1 Rapana venosa
ATCAGCCACAAATCAATGTTAACGTATTGGGTACAACCAGTCAACCAAGATCTTGTCTACCGACAATGGTAATGAGCACTCTCGGAATGGTCCACTGGTCACGCCAATCATGAGCAAGGCGCCTACTGGAGGCGAGAGAGAGATGGGGGGGGGGGGGGAGAGAGAGAGAGAGAGAGAGAGGGAGAGGGGGATAGAGAGAGAGAGAGAGAGGGGATAGAGAGAGAGAGGGGGGGGATAGAGAGAGAGAGAGAGGGGGGTGGGGAGAGAGAATGCAGTGACCTTTACCGGATCACTGAGATCAATGATCTGGGACGGCTACACGAGATTGTAGAACTCAGCAGCGACAGAGTAAAGCGGGGGAGCCCTGATGGCATTATGTGAAGCTCCGACCTCCGACAGCAGCGAAGGAGGCAGGTGACAGGTGACAGTGACAAGGCGACAAGGTGACAAGGTGACACACTGACCAGTGTCACGCATAGCGTCATTAACTGCTGGTGGGCCGCGTTAACAACCCACTGGACGCTGGTCAGTAGTGACGCTTGAAATTTACAGCGTCCCTGCCTCCCCCCCCCTTTTTTTTATTTTATTAATTGCTGTAACCTCGCTGACCAGTTAGTACAGTCACATCCTTCATTCAGACTGGGGAAGAAAAAAGCTCAGGATAAAACCGCAGACTAAAACTTTATATAAAAAAATACAAACCAGATTAAAACCAACTCTTTAGTTCTTCCTCGTATCGACGTCTCAGCCAACCCTAAGAATCAGCCCTGGCCGGTCACCATGTTATGGGTAGGACCACATTAAGGACCCACCTACCTACGTGCTAGGTGACAGCATAGGCAATACCAGAGGCCTCCCCCCCTGAGAGGATACTAGGGGGCCTGGCAATAGAAACAGTATCCCTGCTTTTTGGAAATTCTGTGCTAGGAATTCCCTCTTCTCTATCGCTCTCTTCGTTTCTGCCATTGTTCCTTTTCTTCCTCCTATCACGTCAGTTTTATCTATTTTAATTTCTGCCTGCTTGGTCCATTCACCTTGGGATCACTACAACCATGCTTGAAGTCACGAGACTGGGAAGTTTCCTTCCCCCCTGTCTGTCTGACTGTCTGTCTGTCTGACTGTCTGTCTGCCTGTCTGTCTGACTGACTGTCTGCCTGCCTGCCTGCCTGTCTGTCTGTCTGGTTGCCTGACTGCCTGCCAGTCTTTCTGACTGCTTGCCTGTCTGTCTGTCTGCCTGTCTGTCTGTCTGTATGACTGCCTGTCTGTCTGTCTGACTGCCTGTCTCTCTGTCTGTCTCAATCTCTCTCTCTCTTCTCTCTCTCTCTCTCTCTCTCTCTCTCTCTCTCTCTCTCTCTCTCTCTCTCTCTCTCTCTCTCTCTCTCTCTTCTGTGCAGTGTTTGAAGTGAAGACAAACACAGAGAGAGACAGACCGACAGACAGGCTCAACTCACGTCAGTGACGATGTAGGTGTAGAGAGGCACCAAGTCTACCAGGGCCAGCAGCAGCCAGTACAGGAAGAGCAGGCCTGAACTCACCACCCCCCGCTTCCTCTCCAGCTGACACAGCACAGCCGACAGCAGCTGCACACACACACACACACACACGCACACACACACACACACACATATTACACACGTACACATAAATTGTTATACACGCGCGTGCACACACACACACACACACCTTCGGATGAGACTATAAACCAAGGTCCCGTGTTCCAACGCATGCAAAACATCTTGCGCACACGTTAAATCCTGTTCCGCTTTTCGGAAGAGTAGGCCATTGTGTGCCGGTGGAAACAGATGACAAAATTTACAAAACCGCATACACACGGGGACTGGATGTAAAAAAGGACATGAGTGCTTATTCCATTATCCTCGATATAAAAGAATAAATAAATAAATAAAATAAACACACACACACACAAGATTCAAGATTCAAGAAGAGCAGACCATTGTGCGCTGGTAGGAACGGATGACAAAACTGACAAAACTGCATACATACGGGGGACTGGATGAAAAAAGCACATGAGTGCTTATTCCATTATCCTCGAAATAAAAGAATAAATACAAGAATAAATAAATAAACACAAAAGAACTGTTTCTTTCACATATTACTTTGTGTGGATTCCAAATCAGCGTCATATGCTTTAAAGTCTATAACTTATATTATGCAATCTACTAAACTTAAACCAGATATCAAATACTTCATAAATCTTCTGCGTTTAAGAGGAATTCATGTTTCCTTTTGCTGGATTCCTTACACATAAATTATAGGATCATTTTCTCATGTGTAGGCTGATCGCGCTGCGACAAAAAAGGGTGCACGTGGTGAAAAGGGATCTATAGTATTGCATGTCCCTCTGTCCATTGCAGAGGGTTATCAGTTGTTAGAAGAAGCTTCCTTAGACAAGGTCATAGAAAGGTAATGGCAACACAAGCGGCCTTCACATTTCACTTCGAGTGGAAAAAGTGCAGTTGTACCAGTTACGTCAGTACTACTTGATATTTATAGAGACTGAACAATGACCCTGCAACCCCTCCCTCCCTCTCTTCACCCACTGAACCAACCCCCCCCCCCCCCTCCACCACCCACCCCCCACCCACCAACGCCGCACCCCACACACCCACCAAACCCGCACACACACACACACACACACGCCTTCTTTCTGTCTTTTTCTCCCCCCCATTCCTATTCATTGCCGCACTGTGCCTCACCACTGGGAAAAGACCAAATCAAAACAAACAAACAAATGAACGAAAAAGAAAAAACGAACGAACGAACGAAAGAAAGAAAGAAAGACACAATGGCTAAGAAAAGAAGAGAAAAAAAATAGACGAACACAAGTCAAACCCGAGGCGCTAAGCCCGGTCACCTGTACCTAGAAGTGACCGTTTGCACCCCCCTCCCCCCACCTCAAGCTCCTGCTCCCCCTCCTCCCCCCCCCCTCCTCTTACCTCTTTTCTCCCCTTCTCTTCTTCCTCTATTCACTGGAAAGAACAGGGCTTGGGGTGGGGGTGTGGTGTGAGGAGGGTGTGTGTGTGTGGAGGGGGGGGGCGAGGAGGAGGGGTGGGGGTGGATGGGGGGCGGGGTCATGTGGTCATTGAGTGCACAGTATGTTATTTTTAAACGGGGATTGTGGTTCTTAGCCACCAAAGGAGCAACCGTCCACTCTTTTTTTTCTTTTTCTTTCTTGTTGTTTTTTTTTTTGGTTGTGTGCCATAATTCTTTTGTGCTTGATCAGCATACACTTGTATCCACCTCAACCTTGCTTGCTCTCTGTCTGTCTCTATCTGCGCTCTTGATCTGCTGACCCGGGTTCGAATCTCGTTCAAGAGGATTGCTCTTGTGGCGACGCGCTCTCCCCGGGGAGAGCAGCCCGAATTTCACGGAGAGAAATCTGCCGTGACTTAAAGTGGTATGAAGATTTGTTGCTTTACAAGATTCAGCGCTATATAAATTCCATACATTATTATTATTATTATTATTATTATTATTATTATTATTATTATTTTCCCCCTGGAGTAAACATCAGTTCCGACTCCACTCCCCCACAAAAGTCCTTCGGATAAGACTATAAACCGAGGTCCCGTGTGCGAATGCACGCAGAACATCTTGCGTACACGTTAAAACCCGTTCCGCTTTTCCGAGAAGCAGGCTATTGTGTGTGCCGGTGGGAACGGATGACAACATTGACAAAACTGCATACACATGGGGACCGAATGTAAAAAAAAAAGCACACGCATATGAGTGCTTATTCCATTGTCTTCAAAATAAAAGAATAAAATAAAATACACATGGGGCCTCTGTTTTAGTCTCATCCAAAGGACTTTGACATTCAGTTCGACTTTTTCGTCAAACTGGGAAGAAAGGGCGAAGCTGGGAATCGAACCCAGAACCTCACGGTTTACTTGTTTGGCAGGCGAAGATCTTCACCCTCCCTGCTACCCTCCTTCGTATTCACTGTAAGTATACCTGGTAGTCCTTGACCAAGTGCATGAGTTTTGTCCATTCTTGGTGGAAGCTAGGAGCCAAACTTAGAGCCCAGACCCACATGAACATGTTGTTAGGCTCGAAACTGTCCCATGACCCAGAGGCTCTAGCCGAGGGATTAAGACCAGTCCACTTCAATGCCCTGTGGGTCTAGGGCGGCGTCTGGTGATTCAAGAATGGGGATGTTCTTGTTTGTTTGTTTCTTTACTACGATCTCCCGGGTCAACCTGGAATGTTAATCTGCCAGTGCCTTCACCCCCCTCCGCCTAACACATTCCCCTTCGCCTAACACACATGCAAGAACATTAACTATGCACATTCATTAAGGATCTCCCTCAATCGTGACAGCTTTTGGTGGGTTACGGAAACACGAACATACCCAGCATACATCCCCGAAGTCGGAATGTGGCTACCTACATGGTAGGCAAACAAAAACCCGTAAACGAAACGGTCGGACACGCAGAATCTCACCATAGGTTGATCCCGGGAGCTGTGACCGAGGAACGGGAAAACCCCAACAACCCTGCTATGTGACACTGTCCTCCCCCAGGACAAGCTCTTTGCATCCCCACCCACACTAAATCCTCTGAAGTCGGAGTGCTCTTCATTCTTTTATTTCTCGAGGATAATGGAATAAACACGCTTGTGCCTGTTTACATCCAGTCCCAGGTGTGTATTCAGTTTTTTTTCAATTCTGTCATCTGTTCCCTACAGCGCACAATGGCCTGCTCTTTCGAAAAGTGGAACGGGTTTTAACGTATACGCAAGATGTTCTGCATGCATTCGCGCACGGACCTCGGTTTATAGTCTCATGGAAGGAATGTTTTGGGGGGAGTGGAGTCGGCACTGATGTTAACACTAGGGGAAAGAAAATATCCTCTTTGAACGGGATTTGAACCTGGGTCAGCAGATCACGAGCGCAGTACGCAACGCTTTAACCAACCAGTCTATCCCGTCCGCACCCCCCACCCACCCCCAAGTATGACTGCTAAAGTGGGCGAGGTATT
>CM054151.1:39807697-39817697 GCA_028751875.1 Rapana venosa
TTTAGGTACTGATGGTGTTGACAACACGCATGATGTTGCTGAATAGTTGAGAACTCTCCACTTTAAACACCCGGTAGGAAAGGCGGGTGGGTGGGTGGTGGAGGGGGTGGGGGGAAGACTGATAGTCTGGTGATTAGAGCGTCGCACTCATGATCTGAGGGCCTACTAGGATAGAACCCATGTTTGAGCTACTACTGAGACGCTTGTTCAAATAGACCCCCCCCTACCACCACCCCTACCAGCACCACCACCCACCTGCAGTTAACATCAGTGCCAACTCCACTGCCCTGAAAATCCTTCGAAGAAGACTATAAACCGAGGTTTCTGTGTGTGAACGCATTACAACCCGTGTGCGAACACACGCAGGAACATCTTGTATACACGTTAAAACCCGTTCCCATTTTCGGAAAAGTAGACCCATGTGTACCAGGTAGGAACGGGTGAGAACATTTGCAAAAAGAACGCATGCACATTGTGTGAATGCGTTTGTGTCGTGTTTTGACATCATCTCCGAAGTCGGAATGCGGCTACCTTCGTATACGCGAAACCTCATCTTTGGTGAACCTCGGAACTTAAATTGAGAAACGAAAAACAAAAAAGTAACAACAACAAAATCACCCCCCACCAGGTGGGTAGTTAGGAATGGGACAGGGGAGGGAGGGAGGGAGGGAGGGTGTTTACTGTGAATGAGCACACCGTCCATCTCATTTAACTTGAGTTTTCCTGTGAAACTTCAATACTCTCTTGATGAGACAACTGCTTCATGTCGAAGTTTTTTGAAGGTTTGTCTCGGGATAGCTCATTGGTCGGAGCACTCGCCTTCCCCCAGCCAATGTTAAACAGCATCGAGCGTGGTTACCACTTCGATGGGTGACCGTTTGCACGGCCTGGCTTCAGTACAGTCCCCCTGTTCACCCAGCTGTAGATTTGCCTCTAGGGTCAGGGAAGGTAAAGCAGCGAGGGAGAGGAGATGAGTGCCGCCCTCAGTATGCTGGTCCCTGGAGAAGCTGAGGTTTCTGATGCTTCGCTTCCCTACGGCCACATAGGTTATGGAACATCTCTACCTTGTACCTTTATCTTAAGTTTAGCTATTTTCCCATTTCAGAGGAGCTAGGACCTATGACAACAAACAAAAGTGGTTTGGTGCTGGACTCTCTATGCTACCTTGGACATCAGAGCAGTACAGTGTCGGTGAGGCTTTCTGGGGAAGGGGGAGTTTTAGAATTCATTACGTGGAGCATTTATAGCTGACTGCGGATTTCTCTGCCTGAAGTCCAGGCTGCATTGGAGAAAGACAGACAGACAGACAGACAGACAGACGGACGGACGGACGGACGGACGGACAGACAGACAGACAGACAGACAGACAGACAGACAGACAGACGGACGGACGGACGGACGGACGGACGGACGGACGGACGGACGGACGGACGGACGGACGGACGGACGGATAGATAGATAGATAGATAGATAGATAGATAGATAGATAGATAGATAGATAGATAGATAGACAGACAGAAAAGCAGAGGGATAGACAGACAGACAAACAGACGGATAGACGGACAGATACTAAGAAAGACAGATAGACATATACTGAGAGATAGAGAGACACTGATGGACAGAGAGCTACTGAGAGAAAGACAGACAGATACTGACAGAAAAAGAGACATGCAGTGAGAGAAAGAGATACAGAGAGACAGACAAAGACAGATACTGAGAGAGAGAAAGACTGCGAGAGAGAGACAGAGAGACAGATAGAAAGATAATGAGAGGGACAGAGAGAGACAGAGAGACAGACACCAGACAGACAGACAGACAGATACTCAGAGAGAAAGAGACAAACAGACGGACGGACCGACAGGAAGACAGACAGAGAGACAGCCAGACAGCCAACCAGATAGACAGACAGACAGAGAGACAGACAGAGAGACAGCCAGACAGAGACAGACAGATAGACAGACAGACAGACAGACAGACATAGAATGAATGCGTTACCTCAGTGCAGCAGTATCCAGCATTTCTGCCTGCCTATAGATATACATTTCTTTTCATGAGAATAGCTATTTTCTCCAGGAAGTCGGAATGCGGCTACCTTAATGGTGTACATTATAAAAAACGGTCGCATACTCCCAAAAAATCTCACCAGAACCTCGGAACTCTAGCCGAAAAGCGAAAACAGCAGCAGCAGCAACAAAAAACAAAAAACAAACAGCAAAACAAACACACATAAAAAACCAAGTCAGCACGAACTTACAGTTTTGGTGATGTTGATGACGGTGGCGGGCAATGGCGGCCCAGAAGGGAAGACCAGGATGTAAGGGAGATAAAACAACATGGCGGCCCACAGAAAGCCGTTGGGGACAAAGACTAGCACGCTGGACTGAAAACACATGGTCAGTTGAGGCCAGCTGGAGTTGAACAGCAGGGTCATGTTCTGCACATGCATACACACAGAAAAGAATGAATTAAATCCATTGAGATGTTCAATATTGTGACGATGATTATGACGATGGAAAAGAGGGTGGTGGTGGTGGTGGTGGTTGGTGGTGGAGATGATGATGATGGTGGTGGTGGTGGTGGTAGTGGTGGTGGTGATGGCGGTGGAGATGGTGGTGGGGGTGATAGTGGTGGTGGAGATGATGATGATGATGATGATGATGATGATGATGATGATGGGAACAAGTCCTAAACCTCAATGCAGTATTTAGATAAGCAACCCCCCAAACCTGTGCTACAACAATCCTTACTTTCTCCATCTCAAGTCAGTGGGTTTTGTTTTGCTGTTGCTGTGTTTGTGTGTGTGTGCGTGCGTGCGTTCGTACGCGTGGGTGCGTGCGCGCGCGTGGGTGGGTGTGTACATGTGTGTGTGTGTGTGTGTGTGTGCGTGCGTGTGTGTGTGTTTGTTTGTTTTTACGGAGGGGTGTGGGGGTGGCGACAAGTCCTAAATCCCACTTCAGCATTTAGACAAGAAAACCAACAAGAAACCATGTACTAAAACAATCGTTACCTTCATTAGCACAAGTCAGCGGCTTGTGTTTTGACCCTGCTTTTCATGTGTGTGTTTAATTTTTTTTTTTTTTGGGGGGGGGGTGGAGGTGGGGGGGGGGGGGCATGGGGTTGGTGGGGGGTTGGGGATGGGTGGGTAGGTGGATGGTTGAGTGGTAGAGGTCATCTGCGTTTTGAAAGAGGTCATGCATAGTTCAATTTCTCTAACAGTGCAGACTGTGTGACCTAGGCAGTAGGTAACTCCTTAACATCATGCTGTCACTCTGAAAGTGCAGGAATACTTAGGTAGGTCTCCTTATCTGCACCTCTCACTTATCTTCTTTACTCTTTCTTCTTTTTTTTGTTTGTTCCTCAACTAGCTAGAGCTTCAAGCGTACACCAATGGCGAGAGTTTTGAGTGTGCAGTCGGGTTTTGAAACCCGTCATTAAGGTAGCTGCATTCCTGTCCTCGAGGATGTCTTACACCTGTGGTTATCTTCAGAGGGTAAAGAGTGACTTGAAACCTCAATGAGCACGCACGTGTACACGCACACACACACACGTACGCGCGCACACACACAAAAAACCACATACACACAAATATACACACATACAAACACAAACATGCACACATGCACATGCACACACACACACACGCACGCACACGCACACGCACACACACAAACATACACACATGCACACACAAATATACACACATACAAGCACACACACACAAGCACAAACATACACACATACTCACACACAGGCACGCACACGCACTCACGCAAACATACACACATGCACACACAAATATACACACATACAAGCACACACACAAACACACACACACACACACACACACACACACACACACCTTTCCGATGAGGCTATTAACCGAACAGGCACAAAACATCTCGCACACATGTTAAAACCCGTTCTGCTTTTCGAAAGAGTGCCCCATTGGGTGCAGGTAGGAGAAAATGACAATATTCATTTTTTTTAAAACATCCACAGGGGGACTCAACGTATTAAAAACAACAACCACAACAATGAAAACATCACACGCGTGCTTATTCTATCACCCTCGAAATGAAAGAGTTCAAATATAAAAAAGATACACACACACTAAAGATAAAGAAAAGATAAACACGTACACAGACGCGCGCGTGCGCACACGCACACGCACACACACACACACTGTCTCATATCGCTTCCACTGGCAGTAATGTATGGGAACTTACGGACATTCACCCCCCCCCCCCCCCCCCCCCCTCATAACGGGTCAGTGTAACGTCATTGACAAGTTCTAACACACAAAAGACACTTCTAAGAGACGGCCTACAAAGCTTGACTGTTTTAATTCACTTCTTTCCTTCCCTCCTTCAATCCATCGCCCCGTCCGCTACCCCCCCCCCCCCCCCATCTCTCTCTCTCTCTCCTCTCTCCTCTCTCTCTCTCTCTCTCTCTCTCTCTCTCTCTCGTTATCACGTTTTCAGGCAAAGATTGATTGACTGCCGTTGGCAGCGGTAGAGTGGTCATATACAAAACAGTGAAAGATATCAAATGTATAGACAATTTATAAGTTCACACGATGTCAAACCTTATCTAAAGCTTGATATGGACATGCAGTTGAAAAGAATTATGTCGAAGTTTAGACTTGGTGTATCAGACATAAATGTTCATCAATTTAGATATATTATAGAACATGGTGTTGATGACTTCAGGTTGCTATGCCCATTATGTAAGCAAGCAGTGGAAGATGAAGTCCATTTTGTGTTGTGCTGTCCAGTATTAGAAGATGTTAGACAGAATTACATTCCCATAAAATATATTAGACAGCCTAACTTATTGCGATTCTGTTTACTCATGGCATCTAATAATAATAATGTATGGAATTTATATAGCGCTGAATCTTGTAAAGCAACAAATCAAAGCGCTCAGATTTCATTTCATACCACTTTAAGTCACGGCAGATTTCTCTCCGTGGAATTCGGGCTGCTCTCCCCGGGGAGAGCGGGAGAGCGCGTCGCCACAAGCGCAGCGCCACCCATTTTTTTTTCTTTTTCATGTCTGCAACTGTATTTGTTTTCCTATCAGAGTGGCTTTTTTCTAAGAATTTTGCCAGGGACAACTCTCTTGTTGCCGTGGGTTCTTTTACGTGCGCTGAAAATTTTGTGTAACACACGGGACCTCGGTTTATCGTCTCATCCGAAAGACTAGCGCCCAGACCACCACTCATGGTCTAATGGATGGGGGAAAAGTTTCGGGTCCAAACGGGGTACGAACCGCCGCACACTTCAGACCCGGACTTTTCGCTTTCTAGACAGGCGCGTTACCTCTAGACCACCGATCCATCTAGTCACCCTGAGATTGTGCGCAGCCTCGCTTCATATTTGTGTAAAGCCTTTAGAATAAGAGATATCTTGTTTTCTTAAGTCATATTTTTGTAACTGATTTTTGATGTGGTGGTTGTGGTTATATAATAACATTTTGTTTTTTGTGCTTTTCCTTATTTTTCTCATTAAAATACTAAGCAGTTCGGCAACCCCCTTCATGTATGGGCCAATAGCCTTTTTGTGAATAAATCGTTCGAGTTCGAGTTCGAGTTCTCTCTCTCTCTCTCTCTCTCTCTCTCTCTCTCTCTCTCTCTCTCTCTCTCTCTCTCTCTCTCTCTCTCTCTCTCTCTCTCTCTCTCTCTCTCTCTCTCTCTCTGATCATATGTATAATAATATGTATGTATGGATGGATTTTCTCTCAAGGAAGATGTTGAAAAGGGTGGGTGAGAGTAGACAGCCCTGCCTTACTCCAACTGTTGTTCGAAACCATTCTCCAATGTTGTTGTTGTAGTACACTGCACTGGAGAGAATCATGGCTGATGCACTGGAACATCATGAAGGATCAGTCAGCATTGGTGGCAGAACGATCACAAACCTCCGCTTCGCAGATGACATTGATGGAATAGCAGGATCAGAAAAAGAGCTTGCCAGCCTAACAGAACACTTGGATAAGGCCTCCAAAACATACGGCATGGAAATCAGTGCAGAGAAGACCAAACTGATGACTAATAACACCAACGGCATTAGCACTGATATCAGGGTTAATGACCAGAAGCTGGAAACAGTTCAAAGCTTCAAGTACCTGGGAGCCATTGTATCCGACCAGGGATCCAAGCCAGAAGTAGTATGCAGGACTGCACAGACAATAACAGCTTTGTCAAAACTAAACACCATCTGGAGAGATAAGAATATCTCACTTATCTCCAAGATCAGACTAATGCGCTCCCTTGTCATATCCATATTTCTGTATGCCTGTGAATCATGGACCCTGACTGCAGATTTGGAGAGGAGAGTACAGGCAGTGGAGATGAGATGCTTTCGGAGACTCCTTGGCATCTCCTACAAAGACCACATAAGCAACGAAAGCGTGCATAACAGAATCCAGCAAACCATTGGACCCTATGAGAACCTTCTAACGATCGTGAAAAAGCGTAAACTTAAGTGGTATGGGCATGTCACAAGATCCCAAGGAATTACAAAGACAGTTTTGCAAGGCACTGTCCAAGGAGGAAGAAGAAGAGGCAGACCAAGGAAGAGCTGGGAGGATAACATCAGTGAATGGACAGGCCTAGAACTCAACAAAACCCTGAGAAAGGCAGAACAGAGAGAAGAATGGAGGAAACTGGTTGCTGAGTCTTTGAGGGTGCCCCCACGGTCGTCAGACTACGGGACAGATAGATAGATAGATAGATAGATAGAATAGATAGATAGATAGATAGATGTATGGATGGATGGATGGATGAATGGATGTACGTATGTATGTATGTATGGATGGATGGATAGATGTATGCATGTATGAATGGATGGATGGATGTGTGTGTGTGTATGTATGTATATATGTATGTATGTATGTAGGGATGTATGTATGTATGAATGGATGTACGTATGTCTGTATGGATGGATTTATGGATGGATGAATGGATGTGTGTGTATGTATGTATGTATGTATGTAGGGATGTATGTATGTAAGTAGGGATGTATGTATGTATGTATGTAGGGATGTATGTATGTATGAATGGATGTATGGATGGATGTATGGATGGATGGATGTGTGTGTATGTATGTATGTATATATGTATGTATGTATGTATGTATGTATGTATGTATGTATGTATGTATGTAGGGATGTATGTATGAATGGATGTATGTATGTATGTATGAATGGATGTATGTATGTATGGATGGATGGATGGATGTACGTATGTACGTATGCCCCTCAGAGCACCGTGAGAACTGTATCCCAGCTAACGCCATTGGACAGCAGGCGGAAACAAACAGCCACCGAAGCACTCTGAGTATGCCCAGTCAATTAGTGTATGTGGATTCCGGTAAAAGCTGGCTATTAAAGAAGTTGGCCTGTCTGCTTCAGCAACAATGCTCTGTGACAAGCCGACAACTATCATTATGTTTCGGGTCGTGTTCGCTTGCCCCTTCGTTTCGTAGGACATCTCTTTTGTTGTTTTATGCGTGCGTGCTCACAGCTATGGACACAAACACACACACACACACACACACATGGAAATAGGCTAGATATTGATATTGATATAGACACGTAGCATGCATGCATGTACACACACACACACACACACACACGCACAGTGAACGCGCACGCATTCGCAAACACGCACGCAGACATTACATACATACATACATACATGTATACATACATACATACATATGTACATACGTACATATATAACATATATAACATACATACATAACATACATACATACATACATTCCCACTCTTTCCTCTCTCTCACACACACACACACACCAAAACACACAAAACCACACACACACAATACAAATACACAAAACACACACACACACACACACACACCACACACACACACTTCTCGCTTTTTTTTCTTTAGATAGATGGCTTGATGAAAAAAAGCAAATGCACTCCTTATTCAATGTACCATCTGAAAATAAAAGTTTGACTTTGACTTTGACTGACACATATACACACACACAACACACACAACACACACAACACACACAACACACACACACACACACACAACACACACACACACAACACACACAACACACACACACACATATATACACACACACACATTCTCACGCACCAATCGCTCTCTCTGTGGGCCATTCTGTTTTGCCTTCTTGTCTCTTCGCGTTTCGTCAACAAGTTAAAAGCACGGAAAAAAGTCCCTACTTTCAACCCTGTATCTTAACCCTTGTTAGAGAGAGACAGACAGACAGACAAAAAGGCGTACAGACAGACAGAGACAGAAAGAGAGTAAGTGTGTGTGTGTGTGTGTGTGTGTGTGTGTGTGTGTGTGTGTGTGTGTGTGTGTGTGTGTGTGTGTGTGTGTGTGTGTGTGCGCGCGAGAGAGAGAGAGAGAGTGAGAGAGAGAGAGAGAGCGTGTGTGTTTATTTATTTTATTTATTTATTATTTTATATCGAGGATAATGGAATAAGCACTCATGTGCTTTTTTTACATCTAGTCCCCGTGTGTATGCGGTTTTGTAAATTTTGTCATCTGTTTCCACCGGCACACGATGGCCTACTCTTTCGAAAAGCGGAACAGGATTTAACGTGTGCCCAAGATGTTCTGCGTGAGTTCGCACACCGGGCCTCGGTCTATAGTCTCATCCGAAGGACTTTATGTATCTGTGTACGTGAGAGAGAGAGAGCGAGCAAGAGAGAGAGAGAGAGAGAGAGAGAGAGAGAGAGAGGTTATAACACATACCTTCCGAAGAAAGGGAAGAAAGAGACAGAGACTCAGACAGACAGACAGACAGACAGAAATAAACAAAAAAAGCTGACGGTTTATTCAACATGTCATCATAGGACATTGCCCCTCAAACGAGGGGGTTCATACCAAAGACGCGTAAAATGTGTTATAGACGTGGGGAAGATGGAGCTTTTGACCGGGGAAGATGGAACTTTTGACCAGGGAAGATGGAGCTTTTGACCGGGGAAGATGGAACTTTTGACCGGGGAAGATGGAGCTTTTGACCGGGGAAGATGGACTTTTGACCGGGGAAGATGGAGCTTTTGACCGGGGAAGATGGAGCTTTTGACCGAGGAAGATTGACCGGGGAAGATGGAGCTTTTGACCGGGGAAGATGGAGCTTTTGACCGGGGAAGATGGAGCTTTTGACCGAGGAAGATTGACCGGGGAAGATGGAGCTTTTGACCGGGGAAGATGGAGCTTTTGACCGGGGAAGATGGAACTTTTGACCGGGGAAGATGGAGCTTTTGACCGGGGAAGATGGAGCTTTTGACCGGAGGAAAATTAATAGACTGCTTGCGCTGATGACGAAAACTGATGTGAAGAGTTTATATCAAGCGCTTTCGAGTGTTTTGTTTTGTCTTGTTTTAGAAGGGAAAAAAACAACCAAACCCCCCCCCCCCAACTCATTACAAAATAGAAAATAAGCAAAAGTGATGGTTGTGTGGATCTGAGATAGCTAACAGAAAGTCGAGGGATCCAGCCAAGGGTCTCTGCGTTCGAATCTAGCACGTAGCACTCTTGATGATGATAATGTTTCCCAATCCTTCCTTCCTCCCTGAACTGATTTTCTTCTTGGTGTGGAAAAGAATCTCCCCCCCCCCCACTATTAACATTTTCTTCTTGGTGCGGAAAAGACCCCCCCCCCCCTCCCACTATTAACATACCTGTCTGAGGCAACTATGATTTTGTAAAAGCCTTTTGTCTCTCCGTCCGTCCGTCCCTCTCTCTCTCTCCCTCCCCTCTCTCTCTCTTTCTCTCTCTGTCTCTATCTGTCTCTATCTGTCTCTGTCTCTGTCTGTCTCTGTCTGTCTCTCTCTGTCTCTATCTTTCTCTTTCTCTCTCTCTTTCTCTCTCTCTCTCTTTCTCTCTCCTCTTTCTCTCTCTCTCTCTCTGTCTCTGTCTCTCTGTCTGTCTCTGTCTGTCTCTGTCTCTCTCTCTTTCTCTCTCTCTGTCTCTGTCTCTCTCCGT
>CM054151.1:39822697-39828086 GCA_028751875.1 Rapana venosa
TTGATGTGACAGCTTGTTTGCTTTGGAGATAAATATTTCAAAGTCTTTGAATAGAGAGACAGACAGACAGAGAGACAAACAGACAGACAGAGAGACAGACACAAACAGACAGACAGATAGACAGACACCGAGAGAGACAGAGATAGAGGCAGACAGAGACATACAGAGACAGAGAGAGAGCAAGAGCGAGAGAGAGAGAGATAGCAGACAGACAGACAGAAACAGATAGACAGACAAAAATCGAGAGAGACAGAGATAGAGAGACAGAGACATCATCATGGCATCCTTCAGTCTCAGAAGACTATGGAGTTGCGCTCTAGGTGTTCATTCTGGTACAGCCACGGTTGTGGCTGGCCAGTCCGACACGGGAATGACAGACAGTCCCTATGGCAGAGGGCACAGATGAAGTCTGACGCTGGTCTGTCTGCCTGGGCTGCAGCCTTTCTTCTCGTTCTTTTTGCCTCAAGCTGCTGAGCAAGTGTCTCTTACAACTTGGAGAGACCTTTCTGCATAGTCTGTCCCCAGGCTGACCGTTCGAGGGCTGTTGCTTCCCAGTTGTTCTGGTCGATGTTCAGGGCTTTTAACAAAGTCCCTCTTTCACACGTCTTTGAATCGCAGCTGTGGTCTGCCTGTGGGACGTTTTCCCTGCACAAGTTCTCCATAGAGGAGATTTTTAGGGTCCATCCGTCATCCATGTGCAGGACATGGCCAAGCCAGCGCATGCGTCTGTTTCAGCAGCGTGTACATGTGGGTGCATCCAGCTCTTTCCAGGACAGTGTTGTTTAGAAACTTGTCTTGCCAGGTCATGTTCAGGATGCGTCGGAGACAACGCATGTAAAAAAGCATGAAGTTTTCACCCTTGTCGAGCACTCAAAGTTCAGGACTCGCTGCCATACAGGAAGGTGCTCACCACACAAGGCTCTGTAGATCTGGATCTTTGTGTGCTCAGTCAGCCTGCTGTTGTTCCATGCTTTTTTTGTCAGTCTGGTCATGGTGGTAGCAGCTTTGCCAGTGCGCTTGTTGTACTCTGCGTCAAGTGAGAGGGTGTCTAAGATAGTTCAGCCCAGGTACAAGAAGTCATGGATGACATCCAGTTCATGTTCAATGACGCTTATGACTGGGGGAATGTCAACATCCTGTCCCAAGACTTGTGTTTTCTTCAAGCTAATGGTAAGGCGTAAGTCTTGGCAGGCATCGCTGATTCTAGTCATGAGCTGCTGTAGGCTGAGTGGGCGGTTTCTGCTGCGTCATCTGCAAAGAGGAAGCAGCGCAGGCACCTCAGCTGGACTTTACTCTTGGCTCTTAAATCGGGGAGGTTGAAGAGCTTTCCGTCTGACCTGATTCGGACCTGACCTGACCTTCAGCTGCAGGATCAAATGCGTGTTTCAGCATCACAGCAAAGAAGATTCCAAACAGGATGGGAGCCAGGATGTAACCCCGTTTCATATGGTGAAGGCAGCTAAAGTTGAACCTTCAAAGACGACGGTGTCTTTCATGTCTTCATCTGATGATGCTATGTTTGGGAGGACATCCGATCTTGCGAAGGATGTTGAAGAGATCATCTCTACTGACCTGATCGAAAGCCTTTGCGAGGCCTAATGAAGGCAACGAAGAGTGGCTGACTTTGCTCCCTACATTTCTCCTGAAGTTGTTTGAGGGAGAAGATCATGCCTATGGGGGATCTGTTGGCACAGAAACCGCACTGCGATTCATGGTAGACTTGCTCTGCAAGTACCTGGAGCCTCTTCAGCACTACTCGTGCAAAGACTTTCCCAACGAAGCTGAGGAGGGATATACCGCGATAATTATTGCAATCGCTTCTGTCACCTTCGTTTTTGTATAGCGTGGTGACGTTACCATCCCTCATGTCTTGCAGTACTTCACCTTCACTCCAACAGAGGCAGAGGATTTCATGCAACTCGGTGATGAGTGTCTCTGTGCAGCACTTCAGTACTTCGGCGGGAACACCGTCTTTTCCAGGTGCCTCGCCAGAGGCAAGAGAGTTCAGGGCTTCGCTGAGTTCATCTATGGCAGGCACTCTGTGGCATTCATGGCATCTTCTGTGACTACATTTTCCTTTGCATACAGCTCAGCGCAGTGTGCTACCCAGCGCTCCATCTGTTGTTCTCTAGTGGAAGGACGTTAAACTGAAGAACTACTACTACTACCTTCCCAGTAGCTGATTTCAAAGGGGCAGTTTTCTTTTGCGCTGGGCCCAATGCCTGCTTGATGCCATCATGCATCGCCTTGATGTTGCCTGTGTCAGCTGCGATCTGACTCTGGGAGCAGAGCTGAAGCCTCAAGTCAAGTGGCGCAGGGTCAGACGCCAGGGGCTGCTTCTGTGGGTGGGAGAGGTCATCGCATCTCACTGGGCAGCTCTTCCCTCCCTCCCTCCCCGCCTTAAGCTGGGCACCCCCAGCCAGTCAGGTACCGCCCCACCACGGTCCGTTAGCCTTACCCTCCTCCTCCCCCCCCCCCCCCCAACAACAACAACAAAATGTGATACATTATATCGTTCAGTCGTGTAAGAGTACATATGACCCTAGTCATGGTTACTGTATTGTGTGTGCGCGCGTGCGTGCGTGCGTGTGTGCGCGTGTGCGTACGTGTGTGCGTGCGCGCACGGTTGTGTGCGCGCGGACCGTGTGTGTGTGTATGTGTGTGTGTGTGTGTGTTGTGTGTGTGTGTGTGTGTGTGTGTGTGTGTGTGTGTGTGTGTGTGTGTGTGTGTGTGTTGTGTGTGTGCGTGTGTGTGCGTGTGTGTGTGTGTGTGTAGATAATAAAGATTGTGTTGCGACATACGATATCCGGAAAGAAAAAAAGGAAGAGAGGAAGGAAGGAAGGAAGGAAGGAAGGAAGGAAGGAAGGAAGGAAATACACAAACACACACACACACACACGCACGCATGTACTCTTAGGAAACATTGACATCAATTCCCCAAGTAAAAAGTAATATTTCGGGTGGTCCCCACGTTTTCAAAGGACAGAAGACACCAGAGATCGGGGGGTGGGGTGGAAGTGGGGGGGGGGGGGGTTAGAGATTAAGAGCTTAAATGGATTGGGGCGGGGGGGGGGGGGGGGGGGACGGGGAGGGGGCGGAATGCCGGTAGAGGAACAAGCTCCACGCGCATAAAACGGCTGGCTGCAAGAATGTGAGTTAATACCCCTTAGGTCAGGATTTCTTCATATCTCTCGTCTGCCAGTTAGGAGTAAATGGGCTATCGCCACTCGTTTGGAAGACTATATCAGGCAGCAGAGCATCATCTAAAATACAAATGCAACCTGAGGAAGGCTGGATATAGGATATAGCCGGGTGGTTAAGACCGTTTGACCTCACCCCCGTGTGTCCATGGAGTCACACGGGCTCCAATGACGGCAGGGCGGCGTCTGGTGAATTAAAGATGGGGGATTTCTACCATTTCCCAGGTCCGCTTCCAAGTGCAGTCCTGCCAGTGCTTCGTGTATATACACAAGCAGAAACATCAAATATTCGCATTAAAAATTCCGTAATTCCTGTTAGCCTTCGTTGGATTACGGAAATATAGCTTCAATAGGAGAATCATCATAGCTTCCATAGGAGAATCATTGCATCATCTCTATCGCCATTGACCATCATGCAATAAAACCAAATTCTTTCTAATTCAGTAAACCCTGTTGTGTTTGTCTCATGGTGACCTCAGTCTAAGTTTTCCACAAACTTCTGTTCCTGTAGCAAGTTCCTGTCATAGTCTTTAAGGTCTTAGACGTTTCATTGAAGATTTAAGAAAAGGTAAAGGTGTCCCATAACCTATGTGGTCGTAGGGGGAGGGAGGCATCCAAGACCTCAGCTTCTCTACATTAAGGGCGGCGCCCATCTCCTTTCCTTCGCTGTTTTACCTTCCCTGAGCCTAAAGAGGGCAGGTACCCATTTACATCTGGGTGAACTGGGGGACTATACTGAAGCCAAGGCGCGCAAACGGTCACCCATCCACTTGGTAACCATGCTCAATGCCGCTTAACATTAGCTTGGGGAAACCGAGTGCTCTGACCAATGAACTATCCCGTCCCCTCATTCAAGATAGTCATTGAAATAAAAACCTTGTGATTGATGGATACCACGGCAGGTGGACGTCTCACTCAAGCCTGGCTCCACGCCTAAACTGACATTGTCATCAGTAAGAGGGTGAAGTAAATGTTAAGATATGATTTGAAGCAGACACCATCCCCCCCAAAAAAAAAGAGTGACCCAGCACGAGGAGTGAACAACCTTAGTGGATGAGTGGCCTCATGGCTTCCTGATGAGCTGCCTGCTGACTTCGGTTGCTGGGGATGCAACGTGACACCTGGATAACACTGAGGGGGTGAGCTTAAGAATGAGCAGCCTGCCAACAACAGGAGATGTGGGTCCGTCTCCAAAGAGAGGGTGGCATAAAGAAAATGACATTTAAAACACGGTCGATCAGGGACAGACAGCAGGGGCGAGGCGGAGGTCTCAGCACGTAAGAGGTGGGGACATGTACCGTTATCAGTGGCTCATTCCTCGCTTTTCAAAACCACAGCAGGAAACCAAATCTGCTCATATGAAAGAAAGAAAGGAGTATCCCTCCTACTATGACATTTGACATTACTAATGTTGTGTTGGTGATGCCCTTTGTGTGTGGCCCCCAGCTGGATGAGAATGGACAGGTTAATAGTCTGCTTCTCGCTATCAAGGGTTTTTTTGTTCATTTTGCAAATCGCCGACATAGCTCTAATGTCAAACTGGGCCATGGAATTGTCACCTGGTTTTTGCTTGTTTGTTTGTGCGTGTGTGGTGTGTGTGCGTGTGTGTGTCAATGTCAAAGTCAAACTTTTATTTCCAGATGGTATATTGAATAAGCAAAATACTTGCTTTTTTTCGTCAAGCCATCTAAGAGAAAAAAACCAAAACAAAACAAAAACAAACAACAAAAACAATCAACAACAACAACCAAAAAAAGTAAATAACAACAACAAAACAACAAACAACATCACACAAACAAATATACCAAATCTTCTTGAAAAGGAAATTATAAAGATAAAGATGATGATGATGACGATGGCGATATCAATAAACAATTACAATTACTACTGCCAGAAATATCAATGGAAACGATGATTATACAATGAAACTACTAATCAAAAACATTACAGCAGATCATGTTTCAATATCCAAGCACAATCCCTACATAAATACACACATACATTTATAACCATAGGCTCACCCACTTACGCTATTATTTGCTAACCACAATTTTAAACACACACACATACACAAGCCCGTGCTGGTGTGCAAGTAGGCATGCACGTAGGCATTCATCCGCGCATACATTCATACATGCACATACACACATACTACAAGATACAATTTCAAAAAAAAATCGAATAAGAAT
>CM054151.1:39828586-39831086 GCA_028751875.1 Rapana venosa
CCACAGTTCGGTGGCTATGTACTTTTCCACGGCCGTAGGGGGATTTTTGTCTTTGCTTTTGTCTTTGATTTTATTGCTGCCTCATCTTCTCTGACATCCACTGACATTCCAGCCCCCCTCTCCCCTCCTCCTGCTCCCACGCCGCTCATTTCAATCTCCCAGGGGGACGGGATAGCCTAGTGGTCAGAACATTGCGATCGCAATCTGACAACCCGGGTTCGATTCCCGTTCAAGGGGATGTTTTCCCCTGGAGTTAACATCAGTGCAGACTCCACTCTCCCCAAAAGTCTTTCAGATGAGACTATAAACCGAGGCCCCGTGTGCGAACGCACGCAGAACATCTTGCGCATACGTTAAATCCTGCTCCGCTTTTCGTAAGAGTAGGTCATTGTGTGCCGGTGGGAACAGATGACAGAATTTACAAAACCGCATACACACGGGGACTAGATGTAAAAAAGCACATGGGTGCTTATTCCATTATCCTCGATATAAAAGAATAAATAAAATAAATAAATAAATCCCTGCCACAGCCATATCCAGATTTGTCATATCGCATCCTCAGAGTCAGAAGTTTACAGAGAGCCCATCAATATAAGGCCGCAGTGGGGCCACCAGCCAGAGGGGCTCTGCACTGCTGCTGGATCACTGTGATGATTTCAGCGGTGCCTGTTCTGAGCTAACATATAATTATGCAGGACACCACCTACTGAGGCCCTAGGTTGTTGCTTTGATTTGCTATAGACAGGTGCTTCTTTACAAAATCGTGGTAATAAATGACAGAATTACTCTAAGCAAAAACAAACCCAACGGCTTACAGTATACTATATGAAAAAGCACACAAAAACAATGGCACATTTCATTTGATAGCTGATATACATTATCTTTTTTTTGCTGCCTCATCTTCTGTGACGTCCCCATCCTGCTGTTCCCACGCCGCTCATTCCAATTTCCCCGCCACAGCCATACCCAGATTCGTTATGTCTCATCCTCAGGGTCGGAAGTCCACAGGGAGCCCATCACTATCAGACCGCCGTGGGGCCACCAGCCAGAGGGGCCCTGCACTGCTGCTGAGTCACTTTGGTGGTGTTCAGTGGCGCCTGTTCTGAGCTAGCATAAGCAGGACAGCACCTACTAAGTCCCCTACTAACGACAATATTAGCTCAGTCGCGGAGCCAGACTGAGTTGCCCACCCGAGTGGCAACCACCACAACGTCCCTCCAACGACCGTCCCCAGTGAACCTCCAACCCCAAAGTCTTTGACACAAACTCACCACAGGCACAGAAGTGTATGGGCAAACCGAATCTGAGGTCACCATGAGACCAGAGCAACTGGGACCACGGAAGCAGAGGCAATTTTTTTTGCATTGCATGATGATCAATGACAATGAGGATGACCTAATTATGCTGCCGTGGAAGTGCTTTGAGACTACATGACAGCGTTGTACTCTACGCTTACTATCATAATATATCCCGGCGTCAGCCGGGCCCAAGAGATACAGACACCTGCAGTGTTGGTCAGGCAATTTGAGCAACACTCTCAGACTCGCATTCGTTAAGTGGTGGTTCCAGTCTTCCCACTGAGCCCACAGCACACTCACTTTGGGTAGGAGCCGGCCGGAGTCCGAAAAATCCCTATGACTCTTATGGGAATCGAACCCGCGACCTTCCAGTCCGTAACCCAAGGCGCTAACCACAGCGCCATGGCCGTTGGTCTGATATACATTATCAGTTACTTTGAAACTAAGGTAGTGGTTGCCCTGATAGGGGCCTCTATGGTCGGCGGGCTGTGAACAACAAGCATGGATAGTGGCTACATGTTCAACTTTTAATTGGATTGTTTTTTAAAAAATGACATTATCATGACTGATTCTGCTGGTGTTTTATTTTGCTTCTTTTTTCTCTTCTTATTTTTTTTATAAAGCAAATACATACATTTCAAATGAATCAGGCATTCGTAACAAACTACATATCATATATACATTTCATAAGGTTCAGACAGTCCTAGTAAACTAAAAATATAACTACATTTCAACCGATGCAAACATTTGTAATAAGCCTACTCAAAAAATATTCTGTCTTCTTAACGATTCTAACATTCTAAATAAACCAAATGCTTGTTGCATTCTAAATTATTCAAAAATTAGTTATCAACCAAATATATACTACATTCTAAATGATTTAAAACCTCCCTGTCTCCATATTCTTCTCACCCAACTGTGTGTATTTCAAAGCTTGTATTATTGTCACTTGTTTATTTATGATAGATTAAGAGAATGAGAGAGAGAGAGAGAGGGAGAGAGAGAAGTGGGAAGGGGAGGAAGGGAGGGGATGGTGGGAGTGGGTGGGGTGGGTAGGTGTTTAAATGAGCGTAAAACGTTGTCTGTCTACCTTCTCACGCTAGTACAGAGTGGAAGCCGGGTTTCATTCAAAAGAAATGTTTTCATTCATCTCTTCAGACACACAAGAGCGTGGAGATCTGCTCAAGTTTTATTCGCACTGT
>CM054151.1:39833586-39903586 GCA_028751875.1 Rapana venosa
TATCTACTCTCTATCTCATCTCTATCTATCTCTCTATTCTCTATCTCTCTATCTATCTCTCTATCTATCTCTCTATCTATCTCTCTATTTATCTATCTATTTATCTATCTCTCTCTATCTCTCATCTATCTCTCTATCTATCTCTCTATCTATCTATCTCTCTATCTCTCCCTCCGCGTATCAAAAGTCTGAGGGGTCCAATGAATGAATAGGTTTCGATAAAGATTTGCCTTCCGATAATTCTTGTGTTGTAGATGTCCGTCCTACGGTAGATAACTGTAGAACTGTGTCTTTTTTGTCATGGAATGTTAATGGATTGCGTTCGAAATACATTTTTGATGATTTTGTGAAATATGTGTCATCATTTGATTTTTTATGTCTTACAGAGACTTTTGAGGAAGCTGTCGATATTGATTTATTTTCTGGATTTCAAATGTATGTAAAACCTGCTGTTAAATTGACTAAACAGGGGAGAAAATCAGGTGGTATCTTGTGTTTATTCAAACAGGAGTTATGTTCCCATGTCCGTGAATTAGAAGTTAAGTACGAAAATATATGTGCGTTTCTGATTGATAAGCAATTATTGAACTGTGAAAAGGATATTTTGTATGTGTGCGTTTATGTCCCACCTGAAGGTTCTCCTTTCTACACACATTTTGATTATGATCATGGAATCGTGCTACTTGAAGACTGCTTATGTGATTTGTTGTTGTTACTTGATGATGTTTATTTAATCCTTTGTGGTGACTTCAATAGTCGAATTTCTAATATATCTCCATCTCATACAGTACATGACACTCAACATCAGTTCAAGAGTTATACAGTAAGTTCTAGCCGTTGTTCTCAGGATTCTCAAATTAACTGTTATGGTAAATGTCTGTTAAACATGTGCACTGCTTTGGATTTGAGTGTTTTAAATGGTTTGTGTCACGGCGACCAGACAGGTTGCTACACATTTGCTAGTGACAGTGGATGCAGTGTAAATGATTATTTTATTATGTCAAACGAACTGTACGAGTCTGTTTCTGAATTGTGTGAACTGCATGTAGCTGATCGAATTGAATCAGATCACTTTCCTATGGAATTTCGTATTGCATTTTCAACAGAGAATATTCTTAAAAGTCAGGATATCAATGCTGTACAAATCATAGATAAGTTTATTTGGAATGAAGAATGTAGTCAAGAGTTCTATGATAAGTTACAAGAAGCAAGCATGCAAGATAGATTCAATTCTGCAATAGAAATGATTGACATGAATGTTAACGATGCTTTAGAGCTATTTAATGACTGTATCAGAGAATGTGCATCATGCATGAAGAAGAAAATTAGGATTGATCAAAATAGACATCAGCAAGGTTGGTTCGATGAGAAATGTTTTGATAGCAGAAAGAGAGTTCGTAGTTTGTTAAGAAGATTCAGGCGCTCAGGGAATAAAGCAGATAAGAATTGTTATGTTAGAGCTAGAAGAGAATACAAAAATACATTAATTACAAAGAAAAAGATGTTTAATGAAGCTACGTTGGAAAAACTTGTATCTAGTATAAATAACCAGAAAGATTTCTGGGCTCATATGAACAAAATTTCGTTTAAGAAGAAGAGTACTAAGAATAATATTTCTGTAGATGAATGGTTTCACCATTTCAAAGGATTATTGGATAACGATTCATTGGGTGGTATCAGCGACTGTGATTTTCTTGAACAAGAACATGACTTCATGGATCGTCCGATTTCCGAAGAAGAAGTCTTGTTTGCGCTTCAAAAATTGAAAAATGGCAAAGCTGCAGGTCCAGATGGGATTATTGGGGAACTTTTAAAAGCTCCCTGCCACCAAATAGTTAATTTCTTTGTAAAGTTTCTCAGTATTCTTTTCGATAAAGGCATTTTCCCTGAGAGCTGGTCTGAATCTGTGATTCTTCCTCTTTATAAGAAAAGGTAATGTTAATGACACAAATAATTATAGAGGAATTTCACTTTCAGATATTAGTAGTAAAGTATTTAGTACCATTATTAACAGAAGGCTTCAAGAATATGTAACACACTGTGATATTACTGGTGAACACCAGGCTGGATTTAAGCATGGCTACTCAACCATTGACCATATGTTTACTCTTTTGGCGTTGATACAGAAACAATTCTCTTTGAATCGAAAATTGTATGTAGCCTTTATCGATTTTGAAAAAGCTTTCGATTCTATAAACAGAAATTTGCTGTGGCCTATTCTGATAAAGCAAGGAATTCGAGGAAAGCTATTTAAATGTGTCAAAAGTATGTATAGTACAGTTAAAACTAGAGTTAGATGTGGCAACAAACTAACTGATTATATCAACTGTAGCAGAGGAGTAAAACAAGGAGATGTATGTAGTCCTGTTCTGTTCACGCTATTTATAAATGAATTAGCAGTGCAACTAATTGAAAAAGGAAGACATGGTGCCAGATTTACAAATGATTCTATTGAACTATTTATATTGTTACTGGCTGACGATATTGTTTTGTTTTCCGAGACAGTGATTGGATTGCAAACTCAGCTCAACAACCTAAAGAAAGCAGCGAGTGAACTGAAACTGAAAGTCAACTTGAACAAAAGTAATATCGTAGTATTTAGAAAAGGAGGTCATCTAGCAGCTAGAGAAAAATGGTTTTATGATAATGTTCCAATGCCTATTGTAAATGCTTATTACAAATATCTAGGTATAATTTTTTCTACTCGATTAAGTTTTGCAGCTGCTTGTAGGGACCTATCTAGTAAAGCAAAAAATGCCTTGTTTCAGATCACGAAGAAATTGTTTGTGTTAAATAATAATTCTCTACAACTGTTTGTTAAGATATTTGATACACAAGTGCAACCTATAATGCAGTATGGTTCTGAATTGTGGGGCTTGGATGTAAAAGCTGCTGAGCTCTGTGAATCTGCTCATTTGTTTGGACTGAAAAAGTTTTTAGGGGTAAAAAGGAAAACACCAAACGATTTAATATATGGAGAAACAAATAGATACCCTATTTTCATTACTTCCGCCGTTAGGTGCATACAGTACTGGTTTAAATTATTAAGGCTGAATAACGATAGGCTACCACGAAAGGCATATAACATGTTGCTTGATTTAGACGCAAGGGGTAAAGTTAATTGGGTATCTAATATACGAATATGTTTATCTGAACTGGGGCTTGGATATGCATGGATATATCAGGGGGTAGGACAAGAAAATGCATTTATTAAAACTCTTCGTCAGAGAATGGTTGACTGTAGATGGCAAAAGTGGGAAAACCATATCAACTCTAGCGATAGATTCGATTTATACAGGGTTTATTGTTCAACACATGTAGTAAAGAAATATCTCTCAATGAACATGGATAAACACTTGAGATTCATTCTCACTAGATTTCGTTTCGGCATTTCGGACATTAATGCACATGCTTTCCGCTATAGACGAGTCTCTGCTACCGATATGCTATGTCCAGTATGTAAAGAATCAGCTGAAGACGAAGTTCATTTTGTTTTGAAGTGTCCTGCTCTCACTACTTTGCGTATAAGATTTATTCCACAGAAATTCTATGCCCGACCTTGTTTGTTCTGGTTAAGTTTGCTGATGGCATCAGTCCATGATAAAACTGTTCACAATCTGGCTCTATTTTTGTATAAGGCTTTTCAGTTACGAGAAAAACTTACGTCTTAGACTCTCATATCTTTGGTACAGATGTATTATGTGCTGTTTTGTATGTTGTATACGCATATACATTATTTGCTTTTTTCTGCCCCCTTTCATATGGGGCTATGGCCTTACATGAATAAACTATCTGAAGTCTGAAGTCTCTATCTCTCTATCTATCTCTTCTTAACAGTCCTTCCTACACGCCTGTCTCCCTGCCGCCCTCTCTCCATCTCTCCATTTCTCTGTCTCTGTCTGCGTCTCTCTCTCGGTCTCTTTTCCTCTCTGTGTGTGTCCGCGCGCGCACGCACGGACACACACACACACACACACACACACACACACAGGGGAAAAGAGCAAGATAGAAACAGACAGAGCCAGACAGAAAAAGAGAAAGAAAGAAAAAGAGACAGACAGATAGAGATGCAGACGTTTATCCTTTGTTTCTTTTCTGATGTTCACAATCTTTAAATAATTACAGTTATCTTTTCTTATTGGTCATCTATTTGATGCAATTTTGTTCAGCTGCAGCCCAATCTTGCACATGTAAAGATGTTAGAGTACTCGAATAAGTATTGCTTGTTGTACTCATTGCATGTATTAGCGCTATGTTGTTTCTGAACTAATAAAAATGTTGTTTAAGATGCAGACAGGCATGCCTGGCTGCCTCCCTCACTCCCTGCCTGCCTGCCTGCCTGAATACCTGCCTGCCTGCCTGCCTGAATACCTGCCTGCCTGCCTGCCTGAATACCTGCCTACCTGCTGTAGCTATTGTAATAGTAGCAAGGGTATCACATTTCTTGACATTAGTTCAGTGACTGAGAGAAAACACTCGCGCAGGTGTGTGTGTGTGTGCGTGTGTGCGCGCGTGTGCGTGCTCTCGCGCATGCACGCATACACGTGTGCACGCCCGCATACACACGCTCGCAAATACACATGCGTGCGCGCGCGCGCACACATTCTCACACACACAGAAGAGAGCAGGATATAGACAGAGAGGAAAAGAGAAAGAAAGAAAGAAAGAAACAGACAGACAGACAAAGAAGAGAGAGAGAGAGAGAGAGAGAGGAGAGAGAGAGAGGAGAAGAGAGCTACAGGCAGAGACAGGTTCACACACACACACGCACACAGGGATCAAGGAAGAGAGACAGAGACAAAGAGAGACAGACAGGCCAGACAAACAGACAGAGAGACAAAGGCTTGGTGCACTTGGTCGAGTGACTGTACATAAGACGGTCACAACCTCTCCCTTTTGCCACCAGGTAAACTAGGTCATACATGATGACTGACATTACTCCACACAGTCGCTCCCTAGAGCACAGGAAAGTAAATGCACAATCGGTCAGGAACTTACGTAAGCTAAAAGGGGGCGGGGTGGGGGGGGGGGGGGAGTGGGGGGGGGGGGAACTGGGAGGCTGGGGAGTGCATATGAACCAGTGAGGAGTTAGGTGATTCACCATCACTCACAGTGTCATCGAGTAAGTTAAGTCACCCCATGATTGCTGACATCACTCTTCTTCACAAGTATGTACATTATCACCCACAATCACGCTTCGGGTAATCATTATCCCCCACACAGTCGCTCGCCTGATTCCGCTCCATCCCCACGCATATTATCCCAACACTATCACACTCAGATTATCATAGCAGTGGGTAGTTTGGTCACAATCACTCCCATTAAAAAAAGTAAAGGTAAAGGTGTCCCATAACCTATGTGGTCGTAGGAGAGTGAGGCATCAGCGACCTCAACTTCCCAAAGGGCCAGCATAATGAGGGCGGTGCCCATCTCCTCTCCCTCGCTGCTTTACCTTCCCTGGCCCTAAAGAGAGCAGGTACCCATTTACAGCTGGGTGAACTAGGGGACTGTACTGAAGCCAAGGCGCGCAAACGGTCACCCATCCAACTGGTAACCACGCTCGATGCTGCTTCACTTTAGCTTGGGGAAAGTGAGTGCTCTGACCACTGAGTTATCCCGTCCCATATATATCTATATCTATATCTATATATATATATATATATATATATTCCATCTTCTTCTGTGACGTTGCTGTCCTGCGGTTCTCATTCCACTCATTCTGATCTCGCCACCCCTGTCATACCCAGATTTCTAAAGTGACATGGACAGGATCACAAGTCCACAGGGGGCCTATCAGTGTCCAGCTGCAGTGGGGCCTCCAGCTGCCGGGTCACTTTGGCGGTATTCAGCGGTGCCCGGTCTGAGCTAACATACCCGGGTCACCACATACATAAGCCCCCCAATGACAACAGCAACAGCTCAGTTTCAGAGCCAGACTGGGTGAGACACCTACCTTACCCGGGGTGGTGACCACCCACAGCGACTCTCCAACGACCTTCTCCCGTGAACATCTAACCCAATTTTTTCTTCTTGTAACACCAAAAGTAACACAGGCGTAGAAATGTGAAGGGAAACGAAAACCGAGATCACCATGAGACCAGAGCAATCGGGGCTAACGAATTAGATACTTTTTTTTAAAATTCCATGATGATTAATAAGGATGACGATAATGTCAAAGTTGCTGTTGTGGACGTTCATATGCTTTGAGACTAACTGCCAGAGTCTGTATCCTATGCTCCCAATCATAATTATATCCCAGCTTCAACCAGGCCTGAGAGATACAAGACACTGCAGGGCTGGTCAGGTATAATAATAATAATAATAATATATGGAATTTATATACTTTGAGCAACACTCTCAACTTCGCATCAGTGATTTGGACGAGGCTCGACTGTGTGATATCTGTCTTCCCACTGAGCCCACAGCACACTCACTCTGGAGGAGGATCTGGCTGAAAAATCCCTATGGCTCTTATGGGATTCGAACCAGCGACCTTCCAGTCCGTTACCCAAGGCGCTAACCACTACGCCATGGCGGCTGTTATTTTTTTCTTCTCACCAGCGTTCAAGCCAGTCCTAAATTGACCACCCCCAAGAGAGAGAGAGAGAGAGAGAGAGAGAGAGAGAGAGAGAGAGAGATGTTGCTGCTGTTATTGTCATTATTTCTGTTATCTTTTTTGGATTGCATTTTTTTAATATATCGCATTGTATTCTGTACCACTTTCATTTTCGGCACGTTTCTTTCCGTGAAATTTGGGCTTCTCTCCCCAAGGGAGAGCGCGTCGCCACAAGAGCGGTGCCACCTTTTTTGTTTTTCTTTTTGGCTGGAGGGGGGTATAAATCTTGCTTGCCAATGTCTTTGTTTCTCTATCAGCGACTTTTTTTCCCTACAGTTTTTGCCAGGGTCATTTCTCTTGCTGCCCCGAGTTCTTTTACGTGTTCTAAAATTATACATGGAACCTCGGTTTATCGTATCACTCGATTGAAGAATAATAATAATAATAATAAAACAGTAATAACTATGATGATGATGATGACAGTAATAACAATTAATACAATAATGATAATAATGTCATTATTGTTTTGTGTTTTTATTACGTACCAATAATAGTCATCTGATGTAAAGAACCACATACATACAGACAGTCAGACAAACCAATAGACAGACAGACAGACAGACGGGCAGACAGACAGACAGACCGATAGGCAGACAGACAGACAGACAGACCGATAGACAGACAGACCGATAGATAGACAGACAGACAAACCGACAGACAGACAGACAGACAGATATCGCCAGAGCGTGTTGATCTGGGAGGATTAAGGTGCAGGGGAAGTAATAACAGAGAAACAGGGCAGCATTGCTTAAGTCGCCTGAAGAAATGTCTGCCTTCGATTCGTATGGATAAAGCAAGACAATAAAGAGGATAGAAAGATAAGCTCCACAGAATCTCAGGCAAACATACAACAAACAAGCAAGCAACAAAGCAAACAAATATAACAACTGACTATCAAACATACACGTAAACATGCAAAAACAATAACAACAGAGATAAAAAGCATCGAAAACTTGGTACGGTAGCTTGTTTGCTTTTGTTTTGTTCGTTTGGGTATTTTTTTGTTGATTATTATTGTTTGTTTGCTTCAATTGCTGCCTGTTTTAATTTTTCTTTGCTAACTTTTTGTTGTTGATTTTCTGTGTTGTGTGTGTGTGTGTGTGTTCTTCAATTCAACGTTTATTCACTTCCAGTAATATTAGACAAATTAAGGGCAATGGAAGAGAAAGAGAGAGAGAGAGAGAGGGGGGGGGGGGGAAGAGAGAGAGTGTGTGTATTTGTTTATTTCGTTACTGTTGCTTTTTGTTGTAGTTGTTGCGTTGTTTTTGCTTTTTATTCTAATGTTTTGCTTTTGTTCTGTTTTCTTGGGTGTTTTGTGATTTTTTTGGTAGCAGTTTGAATGTATTGTGTTTGTGATTAAAATCAAGTTCAATCTGTTTCGCGCAGTCTGTACATTTCTAGTTTTAATCTTAAGATATTCAAATTTATTGGCGTGTTAATTCAATTTTTTTTTGTGGTGCTATCATAACGAGTAAGTGTTCCCCAACAAATAATAATAAACTGTGTTTGCAATTATATTGTATGGCATTACATTCTGCACAGGAGGCTGGGGGTTGCCACACTTAGTGGTTAGAGTGATGAGCTCGTGATCTTACGACCCGGGTTCGAGCCAGCACTAAGGCAGGCGCCTGTTTGAGGAGACTTTTCCCTGGAGTTATCATCAGCACCGATTCTACTCCCCCGAAAGTCCTTCACATGAGGCTTTAAACCGGGATCCTGTGTTCGAACGCCCGCAGAACACTTTGCGCATACATTTTTAAAAAAACGAATTTTGCCTTTCAGAGGAGTAAGCCATTTCGTGTCTGTAGGAACGGATGACATCTTTAAACACACACACACACACACACACACCACACACACACTATATATATATATATATATATATATATATATATATATATATATATATATATATATATATAAACCTTGGACCCTCTAGCTGAGGAACGAAAAACAAATATATAAAAAAAAACAGCCCCAAAAACAAAGCACAAAAAATATGCACATGACCAGGGCCAGACGCTTCTCTATCAAACGAGAACAAGCCAAACACAAACTCCTCTGAAGCCGGAGTATAGCTGTCTACGTTATGACGTACAATAACTATACCTTCCGTTCTTACGGTAATTTCTAGTGTGAAGAGTGAGAGACACGGTGTGCATGTTCTGTCTGTACCATCCTCGTAGTGTGAAGCTGGGGAACACCATCAGCTACTACAAGCTTGTTGCTGCTATGATTCCAAAATGCTGTTTTCTTTTCAATGCTTATACTCATTTCTGGAAAAAAAGTTATTTAAACCAAGCTGGGGAACGCCCAACACACACGGCAACGAAGTTTGAATCATATCGGAATGCTGTCCATGAAGAAGAGTACCTGGCCACGCACTGTCATCGCTAACGTGTTTGTCTTGCATGTGTATTTTGTTATTGTTGTTCCTCGGCAAGAACTTCAAGGTTGTTCACCAAATGGTAAGATTTTGCGTATGCGACAGTGATGTTTTTTGCTCACAATAAAGGTAGCTGTATTCCGACTTCGGGGATTCCTTGTGCATAGATTTGGGGGGGGGGGGGGGGGCTGTGCGTGTGTGTGTGTGTGTATTTCAGATTTGGAGTATTGTTGTTGTTTTGCTAGAAATTGTCATGGATTCTTTTACGTGTGCAAAATGCCTCTTGCACACAAAAAAAGACCCTTTCGTCATTTATTATCCTTTACTTTGTCTTTTTTCTTGATTTTTTTTGGTTTTTCTTTTGCTTTTGTTGTTGTTGGGGTTTTTTTGGTGGGTTTTTGTGTGTGTTGTTTTGTTTTGTTTTTTGTTTTTTGGGAGGGGGGGGCGTGGGGAAGGGGGGAGGGGGGTGCTAGGAATTGTCACGGACTATTTGACGTGTGCAAAATGCCTCTTGCTCATAAAGACAATTCTTTAATTTATTGTTTCATCGTTTCTGTTTTTGTAATGTGGTGTGTTTTGTTTTGTTTGGGTTTGTTTGGGTTTGTATCTTTTTTCTGTTCTGTTTTGTTGTTGTTGTTTTTTGGCTCTGTGTGTGCGTGCATGTGCGCGCGTGTGAATATGTGCATACCTGTGTGTGTGTGTATGAAAACTGTGGAAATGTTGATAATAATAACACCAGTGATAATGTTATTGATGATGGCGATGACGATGATGATGATGATGATGATGATAATGATGATGATGATGACAACGCCGGCTATGATGATGATGATGATGATGAAAAGAATAAGTATCCTCCATAAAGAATCGATAGAAGTGAACAACACTTACACATACAAATAACAGGCAAGCAATACAGAAAACAATAATAACAAAAATGTAACCGAAAAAAGAAGACAAAAAGAAGAGGACAAAAAACAGACAGAAAAAAAACTAAGATTCGTGAACAATTAGAGAGTTTGCTTGATTTAAATAGATAATGAAAGAAAGCAAAGAGAAGAAATGAAAGAGAGAGAGAGAGAGAGAGAGAGAAGAGAGAGAGAGAGAGAGAGAGAGAGAGAGAGAGAGAGAGAGAGAGAGAGAGATGAAAAAGAAAGAAAATAAAAACAGAAAAAGAAAGAGAGAGAGAGAGAGAGAGAGAGAGAGAGAGAGAGAGAAGAGAGAAGAGAGAGAGAGAGAGAAATAAAAAGAAGAGAAAGAAAGAAAAGAAAAGAAGAATGAGAAGGAAAAAAAAAAGAAAGCAAAGAAAATAAAAAAAGAGAGAAAAAAAGATAGAAAGAACAGAAAAAATACAGGAAAGAGAGGAGAAAGACAGAATAGGAAGATAAGAAAAGAAAAAAAGAAAGAGAGATAGGAAGAAAGAAAGGGAAAAAAACGAAGGAGAGAAAACAAGAAAAGAAAGACAGAAAAAAAGAAAAGAAAGAAAAAGAAAGAAAAGAAGGAAATAAAGACAAAAAAGAAAGACGAGAAAAAGAGAAAGAAGAGAGAGAAAGAAAAAAAGAAAGAAGAGAAAGAAAAAAAAAAAGAAAGAAAGAAAGAAACGAAAGGAAATAAAAACAAACACAAAGAAAAACGAGAAAATGAAAGAAAAGACATTTTTTAAAAACCAAAAAAAAGAGAGGAAAAAACAGAATCACAAAAAAAAATAAAAAAGCAAAACAAAGAAACTAAAGAAACAAAATCAAAACAGAATTAAAGATCAAACGAAAATCGCAAAAAAGCCCAAAGAATGAGTACAAAAATGTTGGTGTTTTTTTTTTTTAAAAGGAGAAAAACACAAGAAAAATAAAGGGAAAAAGTACAGAACAAAAAAAAATTTCAACCAAAAAAACCCCACACACACAAAAAACTCAAAAAATCACAAAAAAACAACCAACCAACCAACCAACCAAACTTAACACCATCAACTTGTTCTTATCCACACAACACAAACATACCCATAGCGGCGACTCCCCGCAGTACGGCTGCTGAGAAGACATGATGACTTAATTGTCCCAAACTCAAAGTCTGCCAACAACAATAATAACAACAACAACAACAAAGACACGTTGTTTTGTTGTTGTTGTGTTTTTTTAAAAAAAACAACGAAGGTCTTCCAACAACAAGAAGATTTTTTTTTAAAACTATATGAGACACAAGCTTATAGGGGAAAAAAACAACCAAAAAAATTCCTCCTAACTCTGTCCACCTTCTCTCCCCCAAAAACACCCAGGAAGAATCAGCGACAATACCGCTCTCTCCTAGCCGCCCTCCTCTCACTGACCAAAACACAAGTCCTCATCAACTTGACGTGGCAGGCAGGCAGGCAGGGAGGGAAGGAAGGATTGAAGAGTAAACGCAAGAGTAGGAGGAGGATGGCTTGTAAGCATGCACGGAGCCGACTGGAGGAAGGTCCAGACTCCCTGATCAAGACTTCGAGAAGTGACCCATTGGCGACGAGTGAGGAGGAGGTAAGGAGGGGCCTCAGGGAGTGCGCACGACCTTAAAACTTCTCTCCCCATTTGAGACCGCCACTTCTGGTCATCTTTTTACCCCCCACCCTTCCTCTCCTCCTCCTCCTCCTCCTTTAACCCCCCTTCCCCCACCCTCTAAGCTCACCCACTGTCCCCCTTCTCTTCTCCCCTCCACCCCGGCCTCGTCCCCCTTCACAAACTTTCCCCACCCACCCACCCACTCCCCCCCCCCCCCCCCCCCCCCCCGCGCCCCCCCCCCCCTCCTCAACCCCCTCCCTGCAATTCTGTATATATAGATAAGGGGAAAAAATGGGAGAGAGAGAAAGAAAAACAGAAAAGGAAGACAAGAAAGAAGGGAGGGAGGTAGGGGGGGGGGGGGGGAAGGAAGTCTGCCAGTGTGACAAATGATCAGGACCAATCACAATAGGAGAAGAGAGAGAATAAAGGGTATAGGTAGGGGGGAGGGGAGGAGAGTGGAGTGGCGAGGGGGAAGGGGTGGGGGTGGAGGGGGGTCAGGGAAAGGGACTAAAGGGAGCCAATTCGTCAAAACCTTCTGTTAGGCCTCCCACGCCACTAAAGGACCATCCCCCCACCCCCCCCCCCCCCCAAAAAAAAAAAAAAAAAAAGAAGAAAGAAGAGGTCCACCAATGAAAATTTTGGTTTTCGGGGTGGGAGGGGGGATGGGGAAGGGATGGGTGGGGGGGGGGGAGGTTCCCCTCTAGCTAAGTGATTTACAATTGACCTGAAAGCTTTCTGATTAGCTAAGAGAAGAAGAAGAGGAGCACTGTGAGCCGAGTGGATAGTGCATGTCAAAAGGAAAGTAGACGAGAGAGAGAAGACAGACAGACAGACAGGACAGACAGAGACAGAGAACAGACAGAGAGACAGACAGAAGAGGACAGACAGAGACGAGCAGAGGACAGACAGAGGGACAGAGAGAGAGGGAACAGAAAAGAGAGAGAGAGAAGAGAGAGAGAGAGAGAGAGAATTGCAGGGTTGGGGAGGAGGTGGAGAGGGAGGGGGGGGGCGAGAGGTTCAGAAAAAGAGCCAGGAACACACACCCCCTCCACAACACACACACACGTGCTCACACACATACAGACGCGCACGCGCACACACACGCACACACACACGCACGCACACACACACCACGCACGCACGCACACGCACGCACACGCACACACACACACAGCACACACACACGCGCACGCACGCAACACACACAGAGGCACCACACGCACACACAACACGCACATACACACACACGCACACACACACGCACACACACACACACACACACGAATCCACACACACACACAGTGTATACTTTAGGAGAGAGGAGTGAGAGAGATAGGCTGGGTGGGGAAGGGATTGGTGTTTTCCCTTGGACGGTGGAGCAAAGGGGAAGGGGTAGGGGTGGAGCTGCATGGGGGTTAGAGGGAAGGGAGTGAAGAGAGAGAGAGAGAGACACACGAGACAGAGGAGACGAACGAGACGAAGAAGGCGGGTGGTATGTTGGGAGCCGAGTCGGGTGACTGAACGATCACACAGGAAGACAGACAGAGAGACAGAAAGAGAAAGACAGAGAGCGAGACAGAGAGAGTAGACACACGTAGAGAGAACAGAGAGAGGCAAGAGACACACAGAGAGACACAGAAGAGAGACAGAGAGAGAGAGAGACAGAAAGAGAGAGACAGAGGAGAGTCAGAGAGAAACAACACAGATAGACAGAGAGAGACAGAGAGACACACAGAGACAGAGAGCGAGACAGAGACAGAGAGACAGAGACAGAGAGATACAGAGACAGAGAGAGGACAGAGAGACACACAGAGACAGAGAAGGAGACAGAGAACACAGAAGAGAGACAGACAGAGAGAAGGAAAGCTTCGAGCTAGGCCAGGTAGGTGACCAGTGACATGATCGAGGTGCTAGAATCCAGAGACCTCAGAAGTGGGGGAGGAGAGGCGGGTACGGAGTGTGATTTGGGTAGGTGGAGGGAGGGGGGGGGGAAGTACATGTGTGTGTAGGGAGTGTTGTTGATGTAGTGTGTGTGTGTGTGGGGGGGGGTATGTGTGTGTGTGTGTGTGTGCAGTGGTGTGTTGTGTTGTGTGTGTGTGTGGGGGGGGGGGGGGTAGTGTGTGTGGGTGGGTGTGGTGTGTGTGTGTGGTGGGGTGTGTGTGTGGTGGTGTGGGGGTTGTGTGTGTGGTATGTACGTGTGGTGTGCGTGTTTGGTGGGTGCGTGTGATGTTGTGTGTTGTGTGTTTCGTGTGTGTGGATGTGGTGCGGCGGCGTGAATCAAGTGTGTGGTGTGGTGGCGTTGTGTGTGTTGTGATCGTGTGTGTGTGGTGGCGTGCGTGTGTATGTGTGTGTGGTGCGTGCGTGTGTGAGTGTTGGTGTGTGCGTAGCGTTTGTGTGTGCGTTGTGTGTGTGTGTGTGTGCGTGCGTGCGTGTGTTGATTGGTGCGACAAACCTACACAGTGTGTGTGTGTGTGTGTGTGCGCGCGCGCGCGCGCGTGTGTGTGTTGATTGGAGCGGACGCTCTGCGTCATGACACTTCTCGCTCTCTCTCTCTCTCTCTCTCTCTCTCCTCTCTCTCTCTCCATGCCACCCCATCCCCACCACACCTCACCCCTTCAACCCACAACCAACTCCTCTCCCTGAGTGCGCGTGCACGGGAAGTGTGGGTGTGTGAGAGAGAGACAGAGAGACACAGAAAGAGAGACAGAGAGACACACAGAGACACAGAGAGATAGAGAGTCACACACACACACACGCATTGAAAGCATGATCAGCTGAAATGCAAGAAAGGGGTAAACATGGGTGGGTGTTGGGGTGTGAAAAAAGGGGTGGTGGTGTTAGGAGATGGAAGAGAAGGGTGGGAGGGGGAAGAAGGATTAGTGAGGGGGGGGGGGGGGACGGGGGGGGGGGGGGGGGCGAAGGGGTGGGGGGGGGGGGGGGGGGGGGGGATTGGGGGGTGGGAGTAGCTGGGATCAGCTGGGTATTTTGTGTCACATGTCTTTTAGGTGTGATTGTGTTTGTAACCCGATAAGTACCCACAGAACAGAAAGAAAGAAAAGAAATCTGCTGGTATCTAACTTCCAGTTCACACTTCATCTCTAATGATGCAGTATGACATATGTATTTATTTATTTATTAATTTATTCATTTATTCATAATGACGCAACCTGATATCACTTAATGTGGAAAGGCTTTAAATTAAAGAATGCAACTTGTTTTATTTATATTTTAAGTATGCAACATAACTTTTATGCACAAAGTATGCAATATTACATATATTCCCCAATAATGCCACGTAACTTTTCAGTGATAATGATGATGATGATGGTCATTATTATTATCCGCCATAAATTGTAACTGTAATTGTATGCCACTTTTAAGTTACGGCGGATTTCTCTGCGTGAAATTCGGGCTTTTCTACCTGGGGAGAGCCACAAGTGCAACGCCACCCATTTTTCTTTTTGTGCCCTGCATATGTAATTGTGTCCATATCAGAGTGGCTTTTTTCTACAGAATTTTGCCAGGGACAACTCTCTCGTTGCCGTGGGTTCTTTTACGTGCGCTAAATGCGTGTTGCACACGGGACTTCGGTTTATAGTCTCATCCAAAAGATAAGCATCCAGACCAGTACGGTCCTGAACTGTGCGGTGGTTTGATCCCCGTTTGGGCCCAAAACGTTTCCCCCATCCATTAGACCACGAGTGGTGGTTTGGGTGCTAGTCTTTCGGATGAGACAATAAACCGAGGTCCCCTGTGTTACACATAGTTCTTTAGTGCACGCAAAAGAAACCACGGCAACAAGAGAGCTGTCGCCGGCCGAATTCTGTAGAAAAAGTTACTCTGTTAGGGAAACAAATACAGAACTTTTGTAGACAAGAAAAAAAAATGGGTGGCGCTGCTCTTTCGGCGACGCGCACGCGCTCTCCCAGGGGAGAGCAGCCCGAATTTCACGGCAGAGAAATCAACCGTGACTTAAAGTGGTATAAATATAATAAAATAATATTTCTGGGTCAGTCCTGTAAATAACATTGCATGCCGACTGTTTAATGATCCTAGATATAGATAAATCCTCCATGCAGGGTTTAGCCTGCAAAGGGGATTTTAAAAAAAAACAAACAACAACAACCATATTGTAATACAGTAATTGTACTTCAGTTGCCATGATACATCCAATGGTTTATCGTCTCACCTAAACGACTTGGGATAAGGTAAGGGGTCAGAGTCATGCCCTGGTTCTCTGACTGACTTAGTTCTAGCGGCTACCAAGGCCCCCGTTTACGGGTTGTTGTTTTTTGTTTTGTTTTGCTTTTCTTCTTCGTTTTCTTTTCCCCTCTCCTGTGGAGTTAACATCAATACCCGCTACCATTATCCCAAAAGCTCTTCTGTAAACTATATAGGCAATAAACCCAGAACTCGTGTGCGAACGCACGCAGAACATCTTGCGTACATGGTTTTTTTTTTTAAAAACAACCGTTCCGCCGTTTGGAAGAGTACACTTTCCGCACCGGTAGGAGTGGATGACAATTTTTTTTCGTTCCTCGGCTTAAGTTCCAGGGTTCACCAACGATGAGATTTATGCGCTGTGCGTATGTGACCGTCTCCCCCCCCCCTCCCCCCCCACCCCACCCCCCCCCACAACACCATTTAGGTAGCCGCATTTCGATTTCGGGGATGGTGTCTAAACACGACATCTGTGTGCATGCTGGGAATTTTTTCTCTGTTATCCAATCCTACTGGCACACAATAGCCCAATCTTCTGAAATGCGGAATAGGTTTTTAACGTATGCGCAAGATATCCTGTGTGCTTTTGCATAACGTGTAACTCGGTTTATAATCTCATCCGAAGGACTTGAACATTCAGTTCGATTTTGTGTGTGTGTGTGTTTTAGTCACACTGGGAAGAAAGGACGAGGCTGGGAATCGATCCCAGAACTTCTCGGTTTACTTGCTGGCAGGTGAACGTCTTAACCACCCTATCACCTTCCTTCTGAGGGTGATAACCTTTTTTATTTTAAATGCACACAGGTGTCACGTTTAGACATCATCCCCGAAGTCAGAATGCAGCTGCCTTAATGGTGGGTAAACTGTCACAGACGAAAACTTTCACCATGGGTGAACTTTGGAGCTGTAGCCGAGGAACGAAGATGGTGAAGGATTGAGGGGGGGGGGGGGGGGGGGAGGTGGAATCTAAAGAGACAAACAATACAGCCGGACCACCGCTGAAGGTTTGATGAATGGGTTTTTATTTTTTAAAAATTCCAGTTTCAAATAGAAATGGAAGCGAGGACTTTTCGTTTTCTAAACGGGTGAGTGGCCTATAGAGAAATCGATTTGATGTAAAGAGCATGCATTCATCCAGGTCATGTACAATACAGACGCACAAGAAACACGTTCTTCCTTCCAACAACAAATAGAAAAAAGAAAGAAAAAATGAATGAATGAATGAATATATATGCATATATAATAATATATATATATATATATATATATATATATATATATATATATTATATAATATATATAAATAATATATATAATTGCATGCATGTATGTATGTAATGTATGTAGTATGTATGTATGTATGCATGTAGTATTATGTATGTAGGTTAAGGAAAAGAAAGAAAGAACAAAAAGAAAGAAAGAATGAATGAATGAATGAATGAATGAATGAATGAATGAATGAATGAAACAAACAAACAAAAAAAGAATGAAAAAGAGAATGGAAAAAGAAAGGAAGAAAGAAACGTAGAGGAAAAGGAAGAGGGAAAGGAAGAAGGAAAGAAAGAAAGAAAACTTTATTTATCCTAAAGATTGTAAATGGTGTGGGGGGTAAACTGCCACAAGTTGGAGTGGTATGCAATACAATTGATACAATGCTTTACAGTAAAACAGAATACAACTCAAGACAGTACAATACAGTACAGCCCAACACAAAACAATACAATGCAATACAGCACAACACAATATAAAACAATACAATATAACACAATACAATGCAATACAATGCAACACAATACAAATAGAAGTACTTCCTTTAAAAAAAAGACAGTCATACATGATATCTTTTATCATTTCTATATGACTGTTGCTGTTGCTGTCGTTGTTACTGCTAATGTTGCTGTTGTTATTGTTGTTGATGTGATGACGACGACGACGCATGATGATGATGTTGATGTTGATGATGATGATGATGATGATGATGATGATGATGACGACGACGACGACGACGACGACGACGCATGATGATGATGATGATGATGATGACGACGACGACGACGACGGCGACGACGTTGACGATGACGATGATGACGACGACGACGACGATGGATGGAGGACTCAAAGTGCTATGTCACAATAAGTAACATAGAGCGTTGTTGAAACATAGCGCGTCAGAACAATCCCCTTCTGTGGACAAAAGTGAGAGAAGATTCAAGTCATTTCAGGCAGAGTCTCAATCAGAATGAGAATGACTATTTAGATTTTTTAAATTTGTTTATTCTCTTATTTCGAGGATACTGGAATAACCACTTGTGTGCTTTTTTTTACATCTAGTCCCCGTGTGTATGCAGTTTCTTAATTTTGTCATCGGTTCCTACCGGCACACAATGGTCTACTCTTCCAAAAAAGCGGAACGGGTTTTAACGTGTGCGCAAGATGTTCTGAGTGCGCTAGCACATGGGACCTCGGTTTATTAGTCTCATCAAAAGGACTTTTGGCGGGAGGGATGGAGTCGGCACTGATGTTAACTCCAGAGGAAAAATCCTCTTTCAGAATGACATTCGAACCCGGGTCAGCAGATCACGAGGGCAATGTTCTAACCACTGGGCTATCCCGTCAGACAAGAGTAGCTAAGCGCCTTTCCTCCCACTTCTTAACATTGCAACCGGTTCCGCTTGAGCATTAGTTTACATGCCCCTAATATTATAAAATATTCTTTACTGAAATTATAAATAGGTAAATTAAGTGCTAAAACATGGGGACCTGAGCTTGATAGCTGTGGTCTCTATCTTCACCTTCTTCTTCAAGATTTCAAGATTTTATTATTTTAAGAAAAAACCCAAGGGGATGGACTTTAACAAAACCACAACTTGCAGATGTGGGCGTGTGAAAAAAAACAACTCACAACACAAATTCGTTTCAAAATGAAAAGCACAAATTATGGACATGAAAAGTGAAAGACCATTTACAATATAGGAAAGGTACGGTAAATCAACATAATGTTTGGATACATGTATCAGCAATCAGTTGCATACTCTCTCTCTCTCTCTCTCTCTCTCTCTATCTCTCTCTCTCTCTCTCTCTCTCTCCAGTGCTGGGCAACAGAAAACAAAGTGTACTTCATCTTCTCTATTCAGTTTACACATGGGGCACGTCATATTTCTGTCATAATTCTTATATCTTAAATTATGTACCATCATATCGGTGACTCCAAAACGAGAACAAAATACATTTCTTCTAAGTTTTTTAAGAGACCTGCACTATTTAGGTTAGTCTTACTTTTGTCCTCCACCAATGAAAACACTATGCGAAATGTTTCTAAGTTTTTTAAGAGACCTGCACTATTTAGGTTAGTCTTACTTTTGTCCTCCACCAATGAAAACACTATGCGAAATGTTGCTATGTACTTGCATAAGTCTTTCAAAAGAAGAGAAACGATGATGTCATGATTACGTTTAGATTGCAAAAATGTTATAAATGTGTTGGAGGTACAGGACTTAGGTGTGGAATGTACAAACCATTACCAATCATGGCCTTTCTGAATAAATTATTGTCATTGTCATTGTCATTGTCTCTCTCTCTCTCAGCATATCACGTGCAACGCAAAGGCATCTATAAGCATACACACACACACATACACATACACGCAGGTCGCGCGCACACACACACAGCACACACACACATACAAAACACAAGGTCGCGCGCGCGCCAGCGTCCCTCACACACACACACACACACACACACACGTGCACTCACGTATGCATGAAATATTACAAAGAATACCTATCTCGTAATCCTGTGACCCGCGGGGGTCATCTTTGCAGTAAAAACATTGCAACTCATTTTGGCAGGGAAAAGAATATGGTTTATCTATCCGATGTATAAAGTGTGTATTTACGCCTTTTTTCAAATATCGTTGCAGTTGCCATACGCTTTCTATTGCGTTTAAGACGTTTTTTTAATATAGTTAGTATGACCAAAGGTCATTTATGGTCAAAATATGTCAATATTTTCAACGAGATCAATTCATGTTATTAGGGAATTTCTCCATTTCAAAAACCTACCAGAACATTTTCTTTCCGCGGAGTTTTCTTCAGCCTCTGTCCAATTATACTTTTCTGTAAGCTAGATGAATTATTTATTTTTATTCATTAATTTATTTATTCTTTTATATCGAGGATAATGGAATAAGCACTTGTGTGCTTTCTTACATCCAGTCCCCGTGTGTATGCGGTTTTTGTAATTCTGTCATCTGTTCCCACCGGCACACAATGGCCTACTCTTCCGAAAAGCGGAACAGGATTTAACGTGTGCGCAAGGTGTTCTGCGTGCGTACACACACAGGACCTCGGGTTATAGTCTCATCTGAAGGACTTTTGGGGATAGTGGAGTCTGCAGTGATGTTAACTCCAGGGGAAAATATCCCCTTGAACGGGAATCGAACCCGGGTCGTCAGATTGCGAGCGCAATGTTCTAACCACTAGACTATCCCGTCCCCCATGAATCATGAATGAATCATGATGAATCATAATCAAGGGGCAAAACTCTTCTCTCGTTGCTGAAAGTTTATAAAAACTAGGGAGTTTTTTTTTTCATACTGTTTTGCTTTCAAACGGCGATAGATTAAACCCTCGAGTAACATTTCACCTTTGACTCCTACTCAAATGGTATGTTCGTCCACTTTCTTCTCTATCCTTCTTCTTTGCATTCTTCTTCTTTATATTCTTCTTCTTTGCATTCTTCTTCTTTGCATTCTTCTACTACCACTACTTTGCATTCTTCTTCTTCTTTGCATTCTTTTTCTTATAAATCCTTCTTCTTCTTTGCATTTTTCTTCACCTCCTCTTTTTCTTTGCATGCTCTTTCCTTCTTTTGCATTTTCTTCTTGTTCTTGTTCTTCTTCCTCCTTCCGTTTCTTCTTTGTATTCTTCTTTGCATTCTTTGCAATCGTTTTTCTTCTTACTTTCCATTCTTCTTCTTCTTTGCAATCCTTTTTCTTCTTCTTTTCAGTCTTCTTCTTTGCAGTCTTCTTCTTCTTCTTCACATTTCTTCTTCTTGGCAGATATTATTCTTGGCAATTCTTCTTCTTCGCAATTCTAATTATTCACAATTCTAATTCTTCACAATTCATCTTCTTCGCTATTCTTCTTTGCATGCAATTCTTCTTTTTTCGCAATTCTTCTTTTTCACAATTCTTTGCAATACTTTTTCTTTGCAATCCCTCTTCATAATTATTTTTTTGCAATTTCTTTTTAGCAATTCTTCTTCGCTGCAATTTTTCGTAATTCTTCAGATTTCTTCTTCTTTGCACTTGTTCTTTGCAATTCCACACACACACACACACACACACACACAGATACAGACAGACAGACAGACAGACAGAGAGATTCAAATGTTTGTTTTAGAGACTGATAGAATCAACAGACAGACAGACAGAAGGACAGGAAAGCAACTGTTTGGGCTAAGTTTTATGGACCCTCCCTAAAAGGGGACAGTGGGCTTAAATGGGTTAACCTCCAGTCACTTCTTTCTTTCTTTTGTTCACTGAGTGAAAAATATACCTTGAGACATCATGCATTTGTTTGGAATTGACACTTGTAACAACATGTGGATTAGGGTTGTATCTACCCACCCACCCTTCATCCAGAACTTGGCTCTTAAATCAGAATATGCAGGATATAAAAGGTAAAAGGTAAAGGAGTCCCATAACCTATAAGGTCGTAGGGGAGCGAGGCGTCAGAGACCTCACTTCTCTAGGGCCAGCATATTGAGGGCGGCGCCCATCTCCTCTCCCTCGCTGCTTTACCTTCCCTGACCCTAAAGAGGGCAGGTACCCATTTACAGCTGGGTGAACTGGGGGAACTGTACTGAAGCCAAGGCGCGCAAACGGTCACCCATCCAACTGGTAACCACGCTCGACGCTGCTTAACTTGGCTGGGGGAAAGCGAGTGCTCCGACCACTGAGCTATCCCGTCCCCCTGTGTGTACCACTATATAAATTCCATTTCTTCTTCTTCTTCTTGTTTTGTTGTTGTTGTTTTTGTTGTTGTTGCTCTTCTTCTTCTTCTTCTTCTTGTTCTTGTTGTTGTTTTTTTGTTTTTTTGTTTTTTGTTGTTGCTGTTGTTGTTCTCCTTCTTCTTCTTCTTGTTCTTTTTCTTCTTGTTCTTGTTCTTGTTCTTCTTCTTCTTCTTCTTCTTCTTCTTCTTCAGGATATACAAACAGAAAATGCTGTTTGTCTTCCTTTGCTGACTTGCAAAATGGACAAAGTTTCTTTGGGGAACAATTGCTAAATGGATGTATGTACATTTGCAGAGAGAGAGAGAAAAGAGAGAGAGAGAGAGAGAGGAAGAGGAGAGAGAGAGAGAGAGAGAGAGAGAGAGAGAGAGAGAAAGCAAAAAAATCAAAATCTTAATTCCAGAGGGCGCTAAAGTATTTTTTAAAATTTATTTATTTATTCTTTTATATTGAGGATAATGGAATAAGCACTCATGTGCTTTTTTTACATCCAGTCCCCGTGTGTATGTGGTTTTGTAAATTTTGTCATCTGTTCCCACCGGCCCACAATGGCCTACTCTTTCGAAAAGCGGAACAGGATTTAACGCGTGCGCAAGATGTTCTGCATGTGTTCGCACACGGGGCCTCGGTTTATAGTCTCATCCAAAGGACCAAACAGAGCCAGACAGACAGACAGCAAAGCAGACAGCCAACCAGACAGCCAACCAGACAGCCAACCAGATATCAAACAGTCATCCAGATAGCCAGACAGACAGACAGACAGCCAGACAGACAGCCAGACAGACAAACGGTCAGATAGACAGACAGACATGACGGTTTGACCCACTTAAGGACATGGAGATGACATTTCGTTTCCAGTTCATTTGTACTGTCTGTGAGGTTAGTGATAATGGAACTAGACAAGCGTGTGCCTCCAAACCACAGGGCGGGCTGTAGCCCTGCCAAAACACGTTCTGTCCTAGTGCAAACTCAAATTCCTTCAAAAGTTTAAGAGAGAGAGAGAGGGAGAGAGAAACAGAGAGAGAGAGGAGAGAGAGAGATGGAGAGGGGGGAGGGAGAGAGAGAGAGAGAGAGAGAGAGAGAGAGAGAGAGAGAGAGAGTGCGTGTGTGATAGAGACAAGACAGAGACATAGAAAGACAGAGACAGAGAAAGACACGGGGAGACAGACAGACAGAGAGAGAGAGAGGGGAGAGAGAGAGAGGAAAAGAGAGAGAGTATGTGTGTGTGTGTGTGGTGTGTGTGTGTGTGTGTGTGTGTGTGTGTGTGTGTGTGTGTGTGTGTGTGTGTGATTGCTCATGTGTTCAAACATTCTTTTGACTTATTGTTCTTTTCCTGTATTGGGATTGCCGTTTCTGTTTTCATATCCATAACTTATAATTATTTTTTCCTGGCATACTATATTGTTATTTTGGGGACGAGATAGCTCACATGTCGGAGCACTCGCTTTCCCCCAGTCAAGGTTTTAGCAGCACCGAGCGTGGTTACCACCTGGATGGGCGACCGTTTGCACACCCTTGACTTCAGTACAGTCCCCTGAGTTCACCCAGCTGTAAATGGGCACCTGCTTCTTTAAGGTCAGGGAAGGTAAAGCAGCGAGGGAGAGGAGATGGGCGCCACCATCAATGCGCTGGCTCCTAGAGAAGTGAGATCTCTGACGCCTCGCTCCTCTGCGACCTTAAAGGTTATGGGACACCTTCACCTTTTTTTGTTTTTTACTATAGTTATTTTATTAGGCCCTTATGTGTTGTTGCAGCTTAGCGCTTTGGGCTTCTTCAAGGTGTGGAGATATGCGGGTCTCCGCTTGCATTACTCTAGACTATAACGATAACGTTATATGATTGCACTGTGTAATAAGGGGGTTATGCTGTGAGTACTTTCACACACCCAGATCTGCGGATCGAAGAAGAGGTAAAAGGCAAAGGTGTCCAATAGCAAAAATGATTTGCGCTGCCGATAAAAGTCTGCCAAGCAAAAGTCAGGCCCAGCACATTTGACTTTGGTGTGGGAGAGAAATGTTGTCTTTTAAAAGTCTGTCTGGGGAAACAAAGTGCAGGAGCATGGACCAAAAAGGCAGATAATAGATGGAGGTGACAGGAAGAAAAGGAACAAGGTTAAAACAAAGAGAGGGATAGAAAAGAGGGAATTCCTAGCACAACATTTCCAGACGGTGGGGATTCGAAGTGGTAGCTCAATACCGGGTTGTCAGGTCACGAGCTTAACGCTCTAACCGCTATGCTATCTTCCTCCCCTCCTCCTCCCTCCTGTCCCATCCCCCCACCCACCACCCACTCTTCCTACGTTTGTGCTTAGATCATTTCCCAAAAAGTCAGAGGGTGTTTCATACTTTGAGTTAGTTAGATGCAATATGGAACACTTTCATGTACCTCTAAAAGGTAATGGGTAAAAGGTGTTTCCATAACCTATGTGGCCGTAGGGAAAGCGAGGCATCAAAGAACTCAGCTTCTCCAAGGCCCAACATACTGAGGGCGGTGTCCATCTCCTCTCCCTCACTGCTTTACCTTCCCTGACCCTAACGATGGCAGGCACCCATTTACAGCTGGGTGAACTGAGGGACTGTACTTGAAGCCAAAGCGCGCAAATGGTCATCCATCCAACTGATAACCACGCTCGATGCTGCTTAACCTTAGCTTGGGGAAAACGAGTGCTCTGACCACTGACCTATCCCGTCCCCGACGGGGTACCTCTAGTGGGGTTTCAAAGTAAACTTAGCCTTTCCTTGCCTTGCCTTGCCTTGCCTTGCCTTGCCTTTCCTTGCCTTGCCTTGCCTTGCCTTGCCTTTCCTTGCCTTGCCTTGATTTGCTTTGGCTTGCCTTGCCTTGCCTTTCCTTGCCTTGCCTTTCCTTGCCTTGCCTTGATTTGCTTTGGCTTGCCTTGCCTTGCCTTGCCTTGCCTTGATTTGCTTTGCTTTGGCTTGCCTTGCCTTGCCTTGCCTTGCCTTGCTTTGATTTGCTATGCTTTGGCTTGCCTTGCCTTGATTTGCTTTGGCTTGCCTTGCCTTGCCTTGCCTTGCCTTGCTTTGATTTGCTTTGGCTTGCCTTGCCTTGCCTTGCTTTGATTTGCTATGCTTTGGCTTGCCTTGCCTTGCCTTGATTTGCTTTGCTTTGGCTTGCCTTGCCTTGCCTTGCCTTGCTTTGATTTGCTTTGGCTTGCCTTGCCTTGCCTTGCTTTGATTTGCTATGCTTTGGCTTGCCTTGCCTTGCCTTGATTTGCTTTGCTTTGGCTTGCCTTGCCTTGCCTTGCCTTGCCTTGATTTGTTTTGCCTCGCTTTGTCTTGCCCTGTATTGCCTTTCCCTGCCTTGGTAGCACATTTGAGAAAATAAGATCAGCTAACTTTTTAACAGTAGACCTAAAACAATCCAAAAGTAGTTTGAAAGAATGTTACGTGCACAATCATCTGCATGAAAAGCTAGAGCAAGTTAAAAACAAAACATGCAAATTATAAGGAATGAAATGCAAACTTGTTATCCATAATGAAGTAATGCTGTATCTTTTACCAACACATGCATTCTACATTGTTGAATATCTGTCCATAAAAGGTTGCAGTCAAAATCAGTATACTTTATTTTCTGAAAAAAATCATGGTAATCGACCAGTGGCCATGGTGCAGTAGTTAGCACCTTGGGCTACTGACTGGAAGGTCGCAGGTTCAAATCCCATGAGAGTCAAGCAGTTTTTTCGGACTAGCCGGCTCCTACCCACAGCGACTATGTGATTCGCTCATTGCAAGATTGGGACCGCACAGTCGAGCTTCATCTACTTTGCAGATGCAATTTCGAGAGTGTTGCTCAAATTTTGTCAGCTTGGAACTGGCGGGTATCACTTGTTGAACTTGTTTAGTAAGCCAGGGTGGTTTAATTAAGTATTTAACTTTTTTTGTCTGAAGAGGGGCATGTTTATTGTAAACGCCACAGAAAATCTGACACCATAGTTCAAGAGCTTTATCTGGATTGGTCAGCTGATATAAGAAGAAGAAGAAGAAGAAGAAGAAGAATGTATGGAATTTATATAGTGCTGAATCTTGTAAAGAAAGTATGTTCTTTCGAGCCAGAAGGCCCATAGAGCCGGAGCTTATCCGGGTTTCTGTAGCGTTAAGCGAACTGATGGTTTTTCACCACCCCTGTGACAGGACGCTAGTCTGTCGCCAGATACTTCCCCAGCAGAGCTGGTACCCACTTGTACACCTGGGTGGAGTGAGGAAAATAGGAGTAAAGTGTCTTTCCCAAGGACACAACACCGAGCCGAGCGGGGATCGAACCCGCGACCTCTGGATCACGAGTTGACCGCCTAAACCACTCGACCACGGTGCCTCCGAATCTTGTAAAGCAACAAGTCAAAGCGCTCAGATGACATGATTAAAAAAAAAAAAATTTCGAGGATAATGGAATAAGCACTCAGGTGCTTTTTTTGCTTTTTTTTCTTTTTAATTATTTTTTTACATCCAGTCCCCGTGTGTATGTGGTTTTGTAAATTTTGTCATCTGTTCCCACCGGCACACAATGGCTTACTCTTTCGAAAAGCGGAACCGGATTTAACCTGTGCCAAGATGTTCTGCATGCGTTCGCACACGGGCCTTAGTTTATAGTCTCAGCCGAAGGGGGGAGTTTAAAAGGTCTTGTAGGAAATTATCAGTATCAAATTTAGAAAAAAATTCTATATGTAATAGTTTTATGATTAAGATGGGGTGCTTTTACTCATATTTTGGACCAAGTGATACAGACTGGAAAATGGTCGCTACAACCCAAAACTGGAAAAGCTATCTCAACAGTAGTATTAGTAATGGTAGTATAAGCATGGTCTATTAAAGTTTTCGAAGTTTTGGTGATACGTGTTGGTGTGTGTATCAACTGTTTCAATTTGAGTAACTCAAATGTTTCCGTCCATTGGTGATTTGTTTTTATCAAATCAATGTTGAAGTTCCCTAACTGTATTATATCCTTTGAATCCTCATTGATATTTTCCATCATACCTATATATCGATTAATCCAGTTAGCATTTTCAGCAGGGTTTCTGTACAGAAAACACAGAAGAAGTGGTTTAGAATGTTTGATTTTGATTTCTATCTAAATCGTTTCTACGATATGCTGCTCTAAATCTATTAATCTTTTAAACTGAATTGAATTATGAATATAAACCATTAAACCAGTTTCATGAACATTTTGGGGGTCTCTACAAACAATGGTATAACCTGGTGTTGAAACATTATTATCGGAAATATGAGGATTTAAATGTGTTTCAGAAAAAAACAAAAATATGGAAGCTTTTTCCAGATTTTGATAGGATTGCGGGTATTTCTGTTAATTTATTACATGATTGATATTTAAAAGTCCTATACGAAAACCTTGTTTTGTTAGCCAAGAATTATTTTTCCAGACATGGTAGGTGTAAATAATTTACTATTATATACATTGAAAGGAATAAAAAAAAAAAAAGAACCTATGAATAAGTAAAGCAGATAGTTTAACAATTACCCCAAAACCCGATATCTGAAAAAGGGTAGTGGATAAAGGATAGCTCAAAAGTCAGAAATGAAATTAAATAATTTTGAAAGAAAAAACACAAAAACAAGCAAAAAGGAAAAATTAAGAAAAGGGAACTAGTTAATCTGAAATAGACCAGATTACAAAAAATGTCCCAAAGTTTAAACAAGAGGTAACCAAACCTCTTGCACCTTCAATACTGAAAAAGCTATGTTATAAAGCAGTCAAACAGTACATGTACACATATGCAAAAATATATATTATTATATAGATGAAAATTGCAAAATTCCAAATCACTGTTCAAATACTGCACAGCCTACGGAGTATCAGGAGCCATAACAGTCAGTGTCACATATCAAATCAATTATTCAACAATCAAAAAGTCAGACTGCTGCCACAAAAACAAACAGGTCACAGCACATACTATTTATGCTGGATATTTGTGTGGAATCTGCTAAGGTATTGGATTGGAAGTGATGGAAAGAGGGTTACAGGCATAAGGGTGAATGTAGTCTCTGAAGGGAGAGCGGTAATTTGGGAACTCATTAAATGGCATTGGATTAGCCAATTCTGAATGGGGACATTGAGGAGGTGTAATATGAGAATACATTAGAAATGGGTCTGGGAAGCTGATTCTAGGGTCACTACAACTTGGAAACAAATTAGGACTTTTAAAAGATGAATGAGAAGAGAGAATAGGAATTAAATTATTTCGTGTCCCTTGATTGAGGGATGGATAATGGCAAAGAGAAGATGGGGGAGGGCATGGTGCAGGACCAGTGTGAGTGGTTTGTCCTTGAAAGTTGGATTGATAATTAGGTAAAGACTCAAAAATATCACCACTCTGAAAATTTGAGTATTCGTGATATTGATTTCCAGGGTTCGAATTGATTCTCTGTTGGTATGGTGCATTGTCATTTGATTGACGTTGACTGGGCCAGTTCCCAGAGAAGTTGTTGTCCTGAGTTGTGGAAATGTGTTGGGGTTGTTTGAAATTTCCTGCAGGTTGATTGCGGAAGTGAATTGCTGAAGCATTGTTGTCCTGGGAGAAATCCTGGTGTGGTTGTCTCTCTATCCCTCACATCCTGAGTTGTGTGACTGGTTCCAGCTGTGTTGGTCTCATTGTTGCTTCTGAGCATGCCTTGTCCACTGTTGTACCAGACTGACCTCAGATTGGCGGCCAGCCTAGCAGTACCCCTTTCATTGGGGTGGGTTAAGTTGAAATACAGGGCCAGGCGAGGGGCACCAGAACTTGTTGGAAATGTAGTAGTGTTGTCGATAAAGATGGCATTTGACTGGTGACATGCAGTTTTCAGATTCTTGTTGGAGGGAAAGATGGAGTTGTTCAAATTGTGCCAACCTCTGGCAGGAATAATTGAGCTTATATTGACTGAGGACTGTGGACAATAATTACTGCATTGTGTGATTAAGTCAGTCCAATCTCGAATTGTTACTGCTCCTGACTGGCAGCTGTTGATGCCTATATGAAGTGTAACATATTTTATATTTGTGACTTTGGTAACATGTCATAGCCAACAAATCAGGTCTGTGACATTCATACCTGGTACACAGATTTTGAATAATCTTTCGCTTCGTAGAGCCAGTCTGTTACAGTCAACATATTTTGCTGTGGAATCTCCAACTAAGAGCATTGTAGCTGAATCTGGGATGGTAATCTTTGATAATACTTCTTGGGGTGATGGCTTTTGGGAATAATTACTTGACTCTTCAGATTTTCCTTTCACAGTGAATACTGACTTGACATTGCAGGGTGGCTTTGAAGAAAAATCAGAGTCTATGTCTGACAGCACAGCAAATGGATTGGAAACATGTATGTTGTATTCTTGATTCAATTCCTCAGGCTGATGTTCTGAAATTGTCACTGTGGATGAATTATCTGAGTTATTTTCACTGCAGTTCTATACTTGCTGAGCACAGTTGTCTGACAGTCTCACAGGAGACCCAGACTTCTCAACTAGAGGGGCACTTTGTTCAGTTACTGGGGAATGTTTTTCTTGAGGAAGAGTGGGGGATTGAACAGTCTTTGGGGTTATTTTCTTAATGTTTGATTGTAGTGTCCCAAGTTGGGTTTTGATTGATTGCTTTTCTTTTTCCGAGTGTGCCTGTTTTTCTTCGAGCTTCTCTATTTTGGGGTTTAGATTTTTTAAACTCGGAGAAAAGTGTGTTGTATTTTTCAGAAATGTAAACACGAACTTCATTTTTAATGAATACCTTTTAAGTCTCCAAGAAGTGAAATCAAGTTTGTTTTCGGAATCCTTCTGTGCTGTACTCACAGCTTCAATGGAATCTTTTATTTCTTGTAAACTTTGTCTGTATGAAAATGCTGCTGCTGAAGCAGCCCTGTTTCTATGTGTGCTCCGACCAGAAGAAAACAGAACTTTCTTCCTTTGGTTTCGAGTTCTTCTTCCCATAGGAGTTGTTTCTTTTCTTTCTTCCAGCTTTATCTGTGACGCATTGTTTTCACCTACCTTAGTAGTTGATGGAGTTGGAGGCAAGAGAATCATTTTTTGACCAGTACTGGTTGCATTTTCTGTAACCTCAGTAGACAACAAGATGTGGGGATCAGAGGGAGGTGTAGAAGTCTGGTCACCAAAGGAGGGATGCTCAGCAGTCGTACAGGGAGGGCTCAGACTGGACACATCTATTGGTGGGGGATCCAGAGTCACAGGCTCTGTGAGGTTCTTTATCAATGTGAGTGGAATTTCCAAAAGTGCTTCCAACAACTGTTCTATGTTTTATTTTATTTTGAAGAAAGACTGTAACGAAGTTTTTGATGTTTTCACACTCCAGGTCTCCCCATGTTGCACAATCCCTTCCTTAGCACAATAGGGTACCGCTTCCGTGCCGTGTGAAATATTGTGTGATGGTGACGCATTTTGAAGAGTTGTATGTTATACGAATCACGAAGATACGGAAATACGAAGATGAGGCAACAAAAATAAGTTAGTCTGTCCTGCAGAGAGAGAGAGAGAGAGAGAGAGAGAGAGAGAGAGAGAGAGAGAGAGAGAGAGAGAGAGAGAGAGAGAGAGAGAGATACACAGAGAGAGACAGGGAGAACTCTGAACTGTGAAGTCTGAAATAGTTTAATAGTATATCGGCCTTAGGCCACAATACAACAAAAGGGAGTGCTGGGGGGTGTACAATGGAAGAGAACAATTTCACAATACAGAAACGTTTTAAATCAGCTGAAAAGCTGCACTTCCATGTAGGTTACACAAGAGAGAGAGAGAGAGAGAGAGAGAGAGGAGAGAGAGAGAGAGAGAGAGAGAGAGAGAGAGAGAGAGAGAGAGAGAGAGAGAGAAGAGGCTGGCTTCTTGAACTTTGAGGCTACTTGTGTTGTGTTGTGTTTTGTTGCGTTGTGTTGTTGTGTTGTGTTGTAATGTTGTGTTGTAATGTGTTGTTTTGGTTCGTGTTGTTTTGTGTTGTGTTGCGTTGTTGTGTTGTACTGAATGGTGTTGTATTGGGCTGTGTTGTATTGTGTTGCATCGTATTGTGTATTGTGTTGCTTTGTCTTGTTTTGTATTGTAATTGGATTGGATTGGATTGGAAATCCCTTCAAGTCACGGCAGATTTCTCTGCGTGAAATTCGGGTTGCTCTACCCGGGGGAGAGCGCGTCGCCACAAGTGCAGCGCCACCCCTTTTCTTGTTTGTTTGGGGGCTTTTTCTGTCTGCGTATGTGGTTGATTTCTTTTCAGAGTGGCTTTTTCTAGAGATTTTTGCTAGGGACAACTGTCTTTTTGACGTGGGTTCTTTTACGTGGACTAATTCATTATTGCACACATGACCTCGGTTTATCGTCTCATCGGAAAGACTAGCACCCAGACCACCACACACTTGAAACCTGTACTTTTCGCGTTCTAGGCAGGTGCGTTACCTCTAAACCACCTTCTTCCTGAAGAGGATACATTTGTATCACTTCGTTCCTATCCTTCCTTATTGCCTGCTTGTTTTCATTGTGGTAGAGTCCTGACGGATATGTTTTATTGAGTTACCATCCACGAACTTATGCTTGTTATGAGTGTCCTGATGATTTTAGGGGGGGGAGGGGTTGTGGTTGGTTTTTGTTTGGTTTTCCTGTGTTAGTGGTTTAGAGGGGGGGGGTGGTTGGGGCGTTTGAGGCTAAAACTAGTTGTGCCTGTAAGTGCAGGTCTTGCCCCCTACATTGAAGTTAGGGTAGGGAAGGTAAGGAGGAATAGAGAAGTGTGTGTTAATAGTCCCTGTGTGATGCAGTTTTGATGTCTTGTTCACCCGCCAGGCCACAGGTGGCAGTCTTCCAAAAGCGGGACGGGTTTATCATGCAAAGTTCTGCGTGCGTTGCCTGATTGATTTTATTTTTGGCTGGAGAAGTCTTCTACGGGGGTGGAGTGGCACTCTGTGTGTGTTTGGGTGTGTTGTTGTGTGTGTGCAGGGGTGTTTTTTTTTGGGAGGGCTACAGTCTTCGGCAGTAAACTTTATGTAGACCAAAGTCTACAGACATTAGGAGGACCGGCTTTAGGTTTCACTGTCCTAAATAGTTGGCCTGGAATTCCTTGTCATGCAAGTTTTACAACTGGCGGGTCTCTCTGCCCACACCCGCCGCCATGGCCCAGTGGTTAGCGTCTCCGGTTAGGGACTGGCAGATCGCGTGTTGGAATCCCATAACAGGCTGCACACCGGTATTAAAAAATCACTCTTTTCCTTCTGTTTTTCTATGTAACTTTTATATTCATACCGCACGTACTAAGGCATCCACAGAAATAAAAACCACTTTTTTGTGAAAGACTAGCCTCTGACTCAAAACTCATGTGATTTTGAACAAATTTGGTAGGTTTGAAATTTTTTAATTTTTCAGCAAACACTGTACCCCCTCAGTCCTTTGTCGTCTGCTAGCTTCCTTACCGCAATATGCATGCGCGGGGTCAACGCTGTAGGAATACAGGCAAACCTCATTTGATGGTTATTTCCAACTTTCTCGTGACTACCTGGTATTGATCTATGTCCTCAATCCAAAAAACAAGTGCACAGTCCATCATTTCATGCTTTAAAAAATCTGTGAAAATCACCAACATTTTTTTCCACTCGCACTCTATACAAAATACTACGTGACCCCCAAATTAATACCGGTGTGTTGCCTAAGAGTCGTAGGGAATTTTCGGGCTCCAGCGGGCTCCTATCCAGAGTGAGTTTTTGCTATGGCCTCATTGAGAAGACTGGGACCACATAGTCGAGCTCCATTTCCTTTGCCAATGCGATTCTGCGAGTGTTGCTCAAATGAACTGACTAACACAGCAGGTTTCTGTAACTGTCGGTTGAGGATGTCGCCGGGATATGTTTTGACAGAAAGTGTAGAGTACACCCCTGTCAAGTGATATCAAAGCACATGCACTTCCAAAGCAGCATCATTACATCACCCTCATCTTCATTGATCATCATGCATTATATTATTTTTAAAAAAGTCTCTGATTCAGTGGCCCCCCTGGATATTCTGACCTCATGGTGACCTTATTTCCGGTTCCTCTATACACTTTTGTGCCTGTGGTGAGCTTGTGTCAAAGTTTTGGGGGTTGGAGGGATGCTGTGGTGGTCGCCACCTAGGGTGGGTGACTCACTTAGTCTGGTTCCATGACTGAACCATTACTGTCGTCAGTAGGGGACTTAGTATTTGGTGTCTTGCGTATATTAACTCAGAACAGGCACCACTGAACACCACCAAAGTAACCCAACAGCAGTGCAGGGCCCCTCTGGCTGGTGGCCCCACCGCTCCCTATGGACTTCCGACACAGAGGATGCAACATAACAAATCTGGGCATGGGGCGGAGAGATTAGAACGAACGGCGTGGGAACAGCAAGACAGGAACGTCACAGAAGATGAGACAGCAAAAAATAAGTTAGTCTGTCTGCCCACGCCAAAAGCTTTGTCAGCAGCCAATGCAGGTAAAGTTCAGAACCTACGTTCAGATATCATGGGTTTTTTTCATTTTTGGTTTTATTTATTTCTCGGCATGAGCTCCGAGGTTCACCAATGGTGAGATTGTGCGTATGCGACCGTTTTTGCCCACCATAAAGGTAGCCGCATTCTGACCTCGGGGATGGTGTCTAAACACCACTCTAGTGTGCGTGCATTTGTTTTTTTTTAAACTTTATATGTTTATAGCGGCACGAAATGGCCTACTCTTCGAAAGGCACCATAAGGTATCCCACACTGACCAGTGCCCCTGTGGCACAGGCTCTCCCATAATGATCCTGCAGTCCTGTCCTACCTTCAACACTCTGAGACACCAGACGTGGCCCAGCCCAGCAGAGCTCTGACAGGACAAACTCTGGGGACTGGCAGGGTCACTACAACAGACTGAAGACTGTGCCTTTCAGACCAGATTAAAATTTAGCATAGCCACGGAACGAAGAAGAAGAAGAAGAAGAAGAACAACAACAACAACAACAAAGGCAGAACGGGTTTTGAACGTGTACGTAAGATGTTCTGCGTGCATTCGCACACGGGTCCTCCGTTTATAGTCTTATCTGAAGGACTTTCGGGGGAATGAAGTCGGCACTGATGTTGATTCGGGGTAAAAAAAAAAAAAATCCCCTGAGGTGGCTTCCTCAGTAGTGACTTGATCCCAGGCCCTCATATCACGAGTGCAACACTCTAACCATTAAGAGTTTCCTCCCCCCCACCCCTGCCCCCAGTTCTGGTTTGAAATAAATGTGATCATCTTCATTCATGGCAAGCTCTTTAGCATAACTTGTACTCTTTTTGAAAGCAGAAAGAAAGAAAGAAAAGTTCTCTGAAACCAGAGTCAAGCTACCTATAATTACAGTTACGTATTTAAAAACAGCACACACGCACATACCTTGTGTAAAGTGTACTTGCACTCTCACAGGAATTTTCGGGTGTGGGTGAGTGGGATAGAGTGCTACGTTTGAAGGATTCCCGGGCGTTAAGTTGGATAATGCCCGAAACGCCAACAATAGTGGTCTTGTTGCTTCTCTCTCTCTCTCTCTCTCTCTCTCTCTCTCTCTCTCTCTCAGAGTTTAGAGCTCTCTCTCTGTTTCCCCTCCCTCCCTCCCCCCCCTCTGGGTACGCGCGCACACATAAGGGCAAGTGTCTGTATGTGGATGTGGATGTATTTATTCAGATAGATGGATGAATAGATAGATAGAGGAATGGGGATATACACACATACAAAGAGACAGTTCAATAGTTAGATATATTGCAAGATAGACAGATACACACATACAGACAGAATAGTTAGGTATATTGCAAGATAGATAAACAGACAAACGGACCGACCGACAGACAGACAGACAGACAGACAGATAGATAGATAGATAGATAGATAGATAGATAGATAGATAGATAGATAGATAGATAGATAGATAGATAGATAGATAGATAGATAGATGGATGGATGGATGGATGGATGGATGGATGGATAGATAGATAGATAGATAGATAGACAGATAGATAGATAGATGGATGGATGGATGGATGGATGGATGGATGGATGGATGGATGGATGGATGGATGGATGGGTGGGTGGATGGATAGAACGGTATTGTGTGTATACGCGTATCTATGTAAAAGGTAAAGGTGTCCCATAACCTATGTGGTCGTAGGGGAGCAAGGCATCACAGACCTCGGCTTCTCCTGGAGTCAGCATATTGAGGGCGGTGCCCATCTCCTCTCCCTCGCTGCTTTACCTTCCCTGACCCTAAAGAGGCAGGTACCCATTTACAGCTGGATAAACTGGGGGACTGTACTGAAGCCAAGGCGCACTAACGGTCATCCATCCAATTGGTAACCACAGTCGATGCTGCTTAACATTGGGTGGGTAAAGCGAGTGCTCTGGCCGCTGAGCTATCCCGTCCCCATGACAGTAGAGAGGCGTCTATGTACGTTTCTATGCGCTGTCGCTCAATTCATATGTCTGCATGTATTTAAGCATGTCTGGTTCACTTCATTCAATGTATGTTGTTTAAAGCTCCGCCGACCACGGAGACCATAGACTGGAGTTAATGGGTCATTTCTTGTAAGCCTACATAATTCAGAGTGGTACACCAGCCGTGCTGACACCTCTTCATGATCTTGTGTGTCTCTGCTGGAGAGAAAGGATGGTTCCCAGCGGGGCTATGAACAACCAGATTGGATCGGCTTGAAGGGATGACACCTCAGGACACGCGCAAAGCAAACATTCATCATCACTCTGTACAAGAACAAGGGGGACTGCACTGACTGCAATAGTTACAAGGGCACCTCTCTCTCTCTCTCTCTCTCTCTCTTCTCTCTCTCTCTCTCTCTCTCTGTCTCTCTCTCTCTCTCTGTTGAGCATTGTGGGCAAGGTTTTTTTGCTAGGGTTGTGGTAGGACAACTGTAAGTCCTTGCCCACCGCATCTTCCCAAAACCCATCAAGAGGACTCAGAGCTAAAAGATTTATAATCTGTCGTTGATATTATCAGCAAGACAGCTGCAGGAAAAGTGCCGAGAACATAAGATACCACTTTTCATCACCTTCATTGACTTTACAAAGGCGTTCGATCTCGATGGTAGTAAAGGTCTGTTCCAACTGCTGAAGAGAACTGGCTTCCTCCCCCCTCCCCCCTCTCCCACCAGGTTGCTCAGCATCACAGCCTCTTTTCACAACGATATGAAGAGCACTGTCAGCCATGACAGTGAAAATTTTGAAGCCTTTCAAAATGAAGGGTGGTGTAAAACAAGGATACGTCTTTGCCCCAACCTCGGTCGGTATTTTTTCTTTTCCGTGCCTTTGAACTACAACTTGAGACACTCCACGAAAGCAGTCGATACACACGCCAGGAGTGGTGGAAGATGTTCAGCCTAGCCAGCCTGAAAGCCAAGACCAAACTCCGCTCAGTTTTGTTTTGCTTCTATAAGAGAGATGCTGTTTACAGATCCTGACCTCTCAGACTGAGGAAGAGCTGCAACCACTGATCAGCCTGTTTTCCCCCATCCCTGTATGTAGTTCTGACTCGCAATAAATATCAAAAAGACCAGTGTCATGGGTCAGAGTATTACCGCATCACCATCAAGCAGTATCAGTGAAGAAGTGCTTGAAAACACTGACCATTCAACCTACCTGGGATCGACCATCATCTATCAATTAACAAAGAAATCGATACATGCATTGCCAAAGCTGCTATACTGATGTCCAAACTTGGCAAGAAAGTATGGAACATCAACAGCCTCAACCTGCACTCCAAACTCAAGGTTACCAAGCCTGTGTTCTCAGCGCTATGGCAGTGAAACATGGATGAAATACACTAGACAAGAGAACCGCCTGGACAGTTTTTCTACCTCCACTGTCTGTGCCACATCCTGGGCATTACTTGTGAGGGAAAAGTCACCAATACGTGTACTCTTAAACAGGCAAACTCCCTTAGCATGCATCTTTTGCTGTGTCAACGCCATCTCCACTGGATCAGTCATGTTCACTGAAGGGTGGCCGCATTCTCAAAGATATCCTAGACAGTGAACTGGTTACTTGACACCGTCCTTCAGGGTGGCCAGTTCTACGTTTCAAGGATGTGTACAAGCGGGACATGAAAGCCACTGATATAGACTATGACAGCTAGGAGTAACTCGCAAAATATCGCGGTGGGTGGAGAGGAGCAGTACGTGAGGGAAACTGTAGAGAAGGAAAACTATCCCAAGTATTGAAAGACAGAAGGAAGCACAGAGAGGGAAGACAGCAAAGCCAGGCCATTAACCTGAAGGACGCCTGTGGGCCAAAGACGAAGCCATTGTTTGCCCAGACAGAAGGAGCCGACTTTTACCAGTTGTTAACGAGGCTGAATTCCCAAACCTTTTAAGGCACACACACAAACAGACACACACACAAGCACACACACAAACTACACAACGCACACAAACTACACACACACAAACAGACACACACACACACACAAACAGACACACACACACAAGCACACACACAAACTACACACACGCACACAAATACACACACACACAAACACACACACACACAACACACACACAAACTACACACACACAAACTACACACACACAAACTACACACACACAGACACACACACACACACACAAACAGACACACACACACACAGCACACACACACAAACTACACACACACAGACACACACACACACAAATACACACACACACACCCACAAACACACACACAAAATACACACACACAACACACAAAACTACACGCTCACACAAACTACACACACACAAACTGCACACACACACACAGACACACACACACACACAAGCATACACACAAACTATACACACACACAAACTACACACACATACACAAACTACACACACAACTACACACACAGACACACACACATACAGAAAGCGCAGCCATTGTTTGCCCAGACAGAAGGAGCCACTTTTACCAGGTTTGTTTTTTTAATGAGGCTGGTTTCCCAAACCTCTTAAGGCACACACACACATATAACTACACACACACACACAACTACACACACACACACAACTACACACACACAACTTAAAAAAAGGTAAAGGTGAAGGAGTCTCATAACCTATAAGGTCGTAGGGGAGCGAGGCGTCAGAGACCTCACTTCTCTAGGGCCAGCATATTGAGGGCGGCGCCCATCTCCTCTCCCTTGCTGCTTTACCTTCCCTGACCCTAAAGAGGACAGGTACCCATTTACAGCTGGGTGAACTGGGGAAACTGTACTGAAGCCAAGGTGCGCAAACGGTCACCCATCCAACTGGTAACCACGCTCGACGCTGCTTAACTTGGCTGGGGGAAAGCGAGTGCTCCGACCACTGAGCTATCCTGTCCCCTCCACACACACAACTACACACATACACACACAACTACACACACAACTACACATACACACACAACTACACACATACACACACAACTACACATACTTACTCACTTACACTAACCCATCACTCAGGATTTAGGTCAGACATCTAACATTTCACATCCAGTTACATGGAACATGCTAGACCTACAAAAACAGCCGAGCCAGTAATTACACTACTGGCGGGGGGGACGGGATAGCTCAGTGGTCGGAGCACTGACTTTCTCCCAGCCAAGGTTAAGCAGTATTGAGCGTGGCTACCAGTTGGATGGGTGACGGTTTGCAGGTCTGCGCGCCTTGGCTTCAGTACAGACAGCCCCCCCCCCCCCCCAACCCCACCTCCAGTTCACCCAGTTGTAAATGGGTACCTGCCTCTTTAGGGTCAGGGAAGGTAAAGCAGTGAGGGAGAGAAGATGGGCGCCGCCCTTAATATGCTGTCTTCTAGAGCAGTGAGGTCTCTGACGGCTCGCTCCCGTACGACCTTATGGGTTATGGGATATCTTTACCTTTACTTACTGTCTAGACAAGCCACCATAGGTTCAGATCGGATCAAGTTTTGCCTACATGTTAAATGTGATTATTGTTGTTGTTGTTGTTGAGTTTGTTGCTGTTGTTTGTTGTTGGTGTTGTTGGTGTTGTTGTTACTGTTGTTGTCACTGTTGATCCTGTTGTTCTTGCTGTTGTTGCTGCTGCTGTTGTTTCTGTTGTTGCTGATGTTGTTGTTGTTGCTGTTGGTGGTGGTGGTGGTGGTGCTGTTGTTGCTGCTGTTGCTGTTTCTGTTGTTGCTGTTGTTGCTGTTGCTGTTGTTGTTTCTGTTGTTGCCGTTGTTGTTTCTGTTAAATGATTGTTGTTGTTGATTTTGTTGCGAGTTCCCAAGCATAACACCTTGAGGGTTACCCAGAATATGCACTCTGACTCATTCATCCTGCCTGGGAACCATTGTGAGATTGGCAATACATACTGAATGAGAGAAACGTTTGCGTGGTGTGACTCTTTTCCAAGTACCTCGCCACAGTCATAAGCAAGCAACCCAGTACCCACACTCCGACTTCAGAGAATATTTTTCTCCTTTAAGAAAAGAGTGCATGGTGTTATATCTTAAGAGCGTGTCATAGTTGAAGACAATCTACAGATAGTATTTTCAATCTTCATATAGCATTTACAATATAACAATATTTTAATGTGGTAGCAGTGGTAGTTGTAGTAGTAGCAGTTGAAGTCGTCGTAGTACTACTACTACTACGACGACTACAACCACCACCGCCGCCGCCACCACCACCACCACCACCACTACTACTACTACTACTACTACTACTACTACTACTACTACTACTAGTAGTAGTTCTTCTTCTTCTTCTTCTTCTTCTTCTTCTTCTTCTTCTACCACTACCACTTAGATGAAGACGAAGAATGAGGAAGAAAGACCAGAAGAAGACGTATACATATCCTATTTGTCATGGAGGACAAGACAATAAGCCTTCTTCTTCCTCTTCATCACCACCATCACGATCACCACCACCACCATCGTCATCATCACCATTGTCGTCATTGCCATCATCATTATCATAATCATTCTCACAAAGCTGAATAAATAAATTTAAAAAAGAACGCTGTTGCAGTTGCAGACATGAAAAAAAAAAAGGGTGGCGCTGCGCTTGTGGCGACGCGCTCTCCCGCTCTCCCCGGGGAGAGCAGCCCGAATTTCACGGAGAGAAATCTGCCGTGACTTAAAGTGGTATGAAATGAAATCTGAGCGCTTTGATTTGTTGCTTTACAAGATTCAGCGCTATATAAATTCCATATATTATTATTATTATTATTATTATTATTTGTTGTTGTTGCGCGGTCGGTCTGTCTGAGGGCTGATTTGGCTGCCGGCTGTTTGTCGTTGACGTTGGCTTGTCTGAGATGACAGAACAGCTTCGCTGCAACGAAGCAAACTGATGGGGCATCGTCACTGGAACCCTTGTCTTTATCGGCGCCTTTCTGATCGTGTTGGCTGACAGGTCAAACGTGTAGATAGCGTCATCCGTCTTCAGAGGGATTTCTTTAAATTCTTTTTAAAAAATTCTTCTTTTATATCGAGGATAACGGAATAAGCACTTATGTGCTATTTTTCTTTTTACATCCCAGTCCCCGTGTGTATGCGGTTTTGTAAATTGTCATCATTTTGTTCCCACCGGCACACAATGGCCTACTCTTACGAAAAGCGGAACAGGATTTTAACGTGTGCGCAAGATGTTCTGCGTGCGTTCGCACACGGGGCCTCGGTTTATAGTCTCATCCGAAGGACTTGTGTGGAGAGTGGAGTCTGCGCTGATGTTAACTCCAGGGTAAAATATCCCCCCTTGAACGGGAATCCAGCCCGGGTTGTCAGATTGCGAGCGCAATGTTCTGACCACTAGGCTATCCCGTCCCCCCGCCAGAGCGTCAGAGAGAGAGACAGAGACAGACAGAGGTTGGGGGGAGGGGGGACGGGATAGCCTGGTTGGGTAGAGCGTTGCGCACTATGCTTGTCATCTGCTGATCCGGGATTGAATCCCACTCAAGAGGATATTTTCCCCTGGAGTTACCATCAGTGCCGACTCCATTCCTCCCAAAAGTCCTTCGGATGAGACTATAAACTGGTCTAGTGTGCGAACGCACAAAGAACATCTTGCGCGCACGTCAAAACCTGTTCCGCTTTTCGGAAGAGTAGGCCATTGTGTGCCGGTGGGAATGGTTGACCAAATATACAAAGCCGCATACACACGGGGACTGGATGTGGGGGAAAAAACCAACATGAGTGCTTATTCCATAATCCACGAAATAAAAGAATAAATGATAAAATAAAATCACACACACACACTACACACACACTACACACAAACTACACACACACTTCACACTCACACACACACACACACACACACACACACACACACACACACACACACACATTTTCTTTTCGAAAACTATCGCCAAAAAACAGCGTTAATATGTTTGGGGTATGTATACCTGTAAGTGAACCAGACTATTCCAGGTTGTATTAATGTAGCGTCAACAGGATTGAACAAGACTTGGTAAAACAGTGAGACAAGAAGGTAGGTCTTACACAATGCCAGAAGGACACTCGTTTCGCGCACGCGCGCGCGCACACACACTCACACCCACACACACACACCCACCCCCCCCCACACCACATACATATATATATATATATATGCGCGCCCCCGCGCGTATGCGCAACCCTTTTTAGTAATTATCTGGCAGGTCTCATATCAAATTTTGATTAATAAAATTATTTGAATAGACGTAGAAAGGGGCTGTGTGTGTGTGTGTGTGTGTGTGTGTGTGTGTGTGTGTGTGTTTCGTCTGTGTATTTAGGAATTTTTGGGGGGAGTAGGAATGCTTATTTTGCGGTTTTGGTTTTGGTGTGTTTGTTTGTTTGTTTTGTTCTTGGTTTATCTCATATCAAGTTTGTTTCTCTTGAAAAGACTTTGAAATAAAGAAGACCGCAAGCGCTAGGTTTTAGTGGAGTTTAAAACACCGCACGCCCCACATACCCTGCCTATAGTAATGACCCTGCTTCTGTCACCTGCCGTTTATGCTTACCCTGCCTGTTTTTTTTTTTTAAAAAGCCAAAAAAAGCAGTTGCACCATTTTCTGACACTGGGGTGCACACAAACTTATTGTGGGTGGGTGAGAGCGTAGGTGGCTGGAAGGGGAGTGTGCGTGCGTGCGTGCGTACGTGCGTGCGTGCGTGCATGTTTAAGGTCTTTAATTTTTAGTATATTCTTTTATATCGAGGATAATGGAATAAGCACTTATGTGCTTTTTTACATCCCAGTCCCCGTGTGTATGCGGTTTTGTAAATTTTTTCATCTTTTCCCACCGGCACACAATGACCTACGCTTTGGAAAAGCGGAACAGGATTTAACGTGTGCGCAAGATGTTCTGCGTGGGTTCGCACACGGGACCTCGGTTTATAGTCTCATCCGAAGGATTTTTGGGGAGAGAGGAGTCTGCACTTATGTTAACTCCAGGCTAAAATGTCCTCCTTGAACGGAAATCGAACCCGGGTCGTCAGATTGCGAGCGCAATGTTCTAACCACTTGGCTATCCCGTCTTCGTGGATCGAGGAAAGTTTTTGGCCAGCATATTGAGGGCGGCGCCCATCCCCTCTCCCTCGCTGCTTTACCTTCCCTGACCCTAGAGAGGCAGGTAACCATTTACAGCTGGGTGAACTGGGGTACTGTGCTGAAGCCAAGGCGCGCAGTGACCCATCCAAGGTGGTAACCACGCTGGACGCTGCTTAACCTTGGCTGGACGCTGCTTAACCTTGGCTGGGGGAAAGCCAGTGCTCCGACGACTAAGCTATCCAGTCCTCGAGGTACTTTGCAATACCACTTTGAGTCATGGCAGATTTTTCCCCAAGTGAAATACGGTCTGCTCTCCTGCCGAAGGAGAGCGCTTCGCCACAAGAGCAGCGCCACTCATTGGGTTTTTTTCCTGTCTGCATGTGCACTTGTTTCTCTATCAGAGTGGGCGTGGTTGTGTTTTTCTACATAATTTATTTTGTTAGGGACAACTCTCTTCTTCTTCTCTTCTATTTTCTGTCTTCATGGATCCACCCTCCTGCCTTTCTTTCCCAGAAAGAAAACTATTCTCTCCCACGCAGAACCTAGATGCGCTGGGCCTCACTTGTCAGGCGCCTCTTGACTGCAAGCGCTACGCATTTTCGCTCATAATTATGACAGGCAATGATAGTTACAGTCCGAGCGTTTGACAAAAAAAAGAAAAAAGAACGGTCCGTCTAAACTGTGGGTTGAAAAAAAAAGTTTTTCACCTGACTTCAGCCAGGTTCACAGTCTGACAATGGTGCATACCTACACCTTTGTAGGCCATTTATTGTGTAGCACGTGAAGCCGATAGGAAAAGTAACGTCCAGAAATGATCCATCTTTGTTGCAGCCTTTGCTAAGGTCTTTGCTTTTTTTTAAAAATCGGATCTTGTGGAACAAACTATTTCCTAGGGTTGTAAATAGTGTATTATGTTTGTATTCACGGTAGATTTTCTAACTGGAAGTTAGGATGGGTTGCGGTTTTGTTGTTGTTGTTGTTGTTGTTGATGGTGGTGGTGGTGGTGGTGGTGGTGGTGGTGGTGGTGGTGGTGGTGGTGGTGGTGGTGATGGTGGTGGTGGGTTTTGTTTGTTTTGTTGTTGTTGGGTTTGGTGGGTGGTTGTTTTTTTTTGGGGGGAAGGGGGGTGGTTTTGCTAAATTAGACAAGCTATAGTGCGGCACTGTTTTTTTATTGTTACTACGATTTTGGTGTGTAGTAGGGTTTGTTTGTTGGTTGGTTTGATTGGTTGTTTGTTGAGTGTGTTGTTGTTGTTGTTGATGTTGTTGTTTTGGGGGGGTAGGAAATGGGTACCTTGGCTAGAACTCCAAGGCTCACCAACAGTGAGGTGTTTGCGTATGCGACCCATCGTCTTTACCCATCATTAAGATAGCAGCATTCTGACTTACACACACACACACACACACACACAATATATAATATATATATATATATATATATATATATAATATAGATATAATATATATATATATATATATATAGATATATAATATATATAGAGAGAGAGAGAGAGAGATAGATAGATAGATACATAGATACATAGATAGATAGGTAGTAGATATGTAGGTAGGTAGATACATAGTAGATAGATAGATAGATAGAAGAAGATAGATAGATAATAGATAGATAGATAGATAGATAGATAGATAGATAGATAGATAGATAGATAGTAGATAGATAGATAGATAGATAGGTAGATAGATAGATAGGTAGTAGTAGTAGGTAGTAGATATGTAGGTAGGTAGTATATTGCTAATAGATAGATAGATAGATAGATAGATAGATAGATAGATAGATAGATAGATAGATAGATAGATAGATAGATAGATAGTGATAGGTAGTATAGTAGTAGATAGTAGGTAGGTAGATAGGTAGGTAGTAGGTATAGTAATAGGTAAGTAGGTAGATAGTAGGTAGGTAGGTAGGTAGCTATATAGTTAGATAGACAGATAGATAGATAGATAGATAGATAGATAGATAGATAGATAGATAGATAGATAGATAGATAGATAAAGAAGAGAGAGAGAGAGAGAGAGAGAGAGAAGAGAAGAGAGAGAGATAGCTAATGCAACGTAACGTAACATAATATGATAAAATACAATATGTGTGCGCTACATTATTAGACAGACACACACACACACAGATAGAGAGACAGATAGAGAGACAGACAGACACACAGATAGAGAGACAGACAGACACACAGATAGAGAGACAGGTAGACAGACAGACAGACAGACACACAGAGAGAGACTAAGGTGTTGAAGTGTTGACTTTAACTCAGCTTCTACTGAAGCGTTGGCCTGGAGAGGCCACTTAGCTGCCCAACACCGAGCCCTTGGCTTAGTCCAAGAACCAGACCATGAAGGATGTGGTTCACTCCTGAGCTGAAAAGTCACCTGAAGTGGTTCAGTGGTAAGAGACAAGGTGGGCGACGACCTTGGCGTCGACAGAGTTAAGTGTTGCTGCAGGCGCAAGCTGTTCCGTGCTTCAAGCAGCTTGGGATTATTCTATTTTTTGGCTATTAGAGGGTTTTTTCCATGGGTAAGAGGGAACTCTTAGAAATGACAGGCACTGTAGCGCAGTGGTTGAGACCGTTTGACCTCCAAATATAGGCAGCCATACTCCGACTTCAGAGGATTTTTTATCCGTATATTTTTATATTTATTTTTTATTCTTTTATATCGAGGATAATGGAATAAGCACTTATGTGCTTTTTTTTACATCTAGTCCCCGTGTGTATGCGGGTTTGTAAATTGTCATCTGTTCCCACCGGCACACAATGGCCTACTCTTACGAAAAGCGGAACAGGATTTTAACGTGTGCGCAAGATTTTCTGCGTGCGTTTGCACACGGGGCCTTAAAAGGAGAGTGCAGGTTGTTATGTTTGTTAAGAGCTTGTCGTGGCTGAAGGCAATCTCAACAACAACATTTGACAACATAACAACATTTTAGGGTTGGCCTTGACAATTAGCTGACATCAATAACTACTGACCCTGCTTTTGGCCTGGGCCAAGTCTGATGTATTAAGGGTGGGAACTTTTGTTGTTTTTAATAATCTCTTAAATGACAACGTCGAGAGCAAAACCTGCCAGTGCCTTAACTCGTTCCGTGTATACGCACGCACAGAAGATCAAATGTGCACGTTAAAGATCCAGTAATTCATGTCAGCGTCCGATAGGCTACAGAAAAACGACGAAGTCCAGCATGCAGCCTGCACAAAGAAAATGAGCTGCTCTGAAGTCAGAACGGGTCGGCTGAGGCCAGTGGGCAAAGCTCCCGCAAAAATGCCAAGCCCAGCAGAAGACCAGGTACTCCGCATCATTGCTGACAAGGGAACGCAGAGAAAGAAAGAAAGAAAGAAAGAAAGAAAGAAAGAATGAATGAATGAATGAATGAATGAATGAATGAATGAAAGACAGACAGATAAGAAAAAAAGAAAGAAAGAAAGAAAGAAAGAGTGAAAGAAAAAAGAAAAAATAAATAATTAATTAATTAATTAGAGAGGTCCTCTTGTGATTCATTTAAAAATAGCATCACTTTGCTTCATGAAAATGAAAATACGCATATGTAGTCAACAAAATATAAAAAATACTATGCTTCCAAACAGTGTTGAAACACCCGAATTCAAACATTCTACTCTTGGCCGTTGCTCTTTTAAAAAAAATATATTCCTGATCCATCCATTTGGGATTATCTCTCTGTGTCACTTCGCCAAAAGCCTACATTTGATACTTTCAAATCCAGTCTCAAAACACATTTATTTCCGACTTAGGATCTTTCCCTATAGTTACACCTTTTATATGTTCCTACTTTCAACAGACATCTCCATCACCCCGCCTAAGCGTGCGTGCGTGCGTGCGTGCGAACGTGCGTGCGTGTGTGTGTGTGTGTGTGTGTGTGTGTGTGTGTGTGTGTGTGTGTGTGTGTGTTGTGTGTGTGTGTGTGTGTGTGTGTGTGTGTGTGTGTGTGTGTGTGTGTGTGTGTGTGTGTTGTGTGTGTAAATTTAAACTCTGTGGGGTTTTTTTTCGGTTTTTTTGTGGGGGGGGGGGGGGGGATGAACAGTCAGATGTGTACTAATGATTTGAATGCAAGTGCTATGATTTCTTTGATTTACAAGACTCAGCGCTATGAAAAATTTAATATATTATTATTTTATCAAAATAACTACTTTTTTTTTGCTCTAAATGCAAGACAAATTCAGTGGTTGGTTGGTTTTCTACTGCATGCACTCACCCACAATAAGTGACATGTTCATTTCTTAGGGTCTTGCATGCTAATGCATGACTTGAGATCTTCATTGTCTCCAAAATCAGCCCAAGAGAATTGTTGAAAGCCTTGGGTGCAATGACAACATTCAAAACAGCATCAACTGTGAAATGCCCCTGAACAGTCTGGCCCTCCACTTTCCTGTCAACTGTGAGTGCTCAGTGGCATCAGGTGCAAATGTCACTTCCAACCACTGCTGTATACCAATTCCTGCCATTAGTCGTCCTATGGAACCCAGTAGTCTCACTTCAGTATCTAAGCCACGTCGTTGGACACTGGAACAGAGAGGGCTGTTGTCTGGCTCACTGGCAACAATGATCCTGGCCTTCCACCAAAGAGGTTGAGCCAAAGTAACACCTAGTGTTTCATGGTTCAGGCTTGCCAATGCTGACAAAAAGTGCAGAGGTGTGAACACACAGCTCCTGTCCCACAGTGGGGTCCATGTCCATCATGGGTAAGAAGGTGAAGCAGCTCTGCATATTCTGGATGGTGGCCATCACACATTGCCTGCAGAGATCCTGACCAGCCTGGTCGTGGGTAATGCAGTGGCCACAATACTTTCTACAGAAGGTCCAGAAAGGTGTTGACAGCATTGTGGCTTGTTTAAAGAAGACTAAGTCTCATTTTAGCTGAGAGGTGGACGAACTAAATATTTTGATTGGAATCATCCCAATGACTTTCACCTACTCAGCTGTTGCAGTAATATCACGTTTGGTGGACCTACTAGTTCTAATGGCAGGAGTGATAGCAGCAATCATCCCCATGCCATGAAATGTACCAGCACCGTCCATTGTTGGACATTGTGCAACAAACAGGTCACAGCTGGTTGAAGTCAAGCCTCTTAATGTTTTAAAGTCTTGCATCAGTGCTGCAGACTGTCCATATCTCTTCACCTCAGCATAGGATGAAGAGAACTCCAGTTTGTTCAAATGGTGAACAATATATCTGGAGCCAATAATGTGGTGAATTTCCACTCCAAAACCCAACTGCAATGGAGACATCAACTTTTGGTCTTGCTGCTTGGACAAGACTCTGGCCAATGGAAGAAATCTTCAGTTTGTGATCTCTGTTTCCACAAAGAAGTGCGCTGAGGAACAGTGTCACAGATGATGGAGAAAATCGACACTGTTGTCCAGGTTAGCCATGTTAGAACTTCATTGGTAATCCTCTTTGTCGTATCCATGGTCTTGATGTCTGACAAGAGGAGAAGGGCAGCTGTTCTGATGATGAGAAGGGTTTTTTGTTGTTGTTGTCTTTTTCTTCTTCTCTGGAAAAGTCCTGGAGGATTTTCTCTGCAATTGACCTAAAAGTTACTATATTTGCTTTCCCTGTAATGCATGTGACAAGTATTGTTTCTCCAAATCGTTTTTCTAACTTTTGCCAAAGATGTTTTTCAGTGTAAGGTTCCTTTTCAATCGGAGCTTCTTGAATGTGTTGCATTTTCTGCCTGAGATCTGACAGAGTGATTTGTTCATTATCATTTTCTTCTAAAAACCGTACTACCTTCAAGAAGGCTTCAGTTTGGTCCTCATCAGTTGGTCTTCCCTTCTATTTTACGACTTATCTGACTGGTGCTGTTACAGACAAATCAGTTTGGTGTTATGGGCATGCAGCGGGAAAATGGCAGAATTTATTGTTTGTGAACCAATCCCTGTTAGACACCTAAATGATAACTACTTTAATCTTTAATCCAACTTGGACAAAATCTGAACATTCTCCCTATATCTAGCTGTTTGTCATACTTGAAAACATACTTTTTCCATGTTAATTTCAGTCCGTAAGAAACATGTACTCCATGAATTATAATGCATATAAAATAAATGTTCACACACACACACACACACACACACACACACTACATGCCACATAAAGGAAACCATGGTCTTACTATCCGTTTCTGACGAAAACAGTGTACCATAACATTTTTTAAATGGTACAGATGCTGAAACAGATTTTGCCTGTAATCATTATTGTTTCAATCATATGAAATACTGTATCAGTTTCAACATTGAGAGGGGTACTTGAACGGATAAATTAGACCCCAAAAAATCACTAAAATGCTGTGCAGAAAGCCTAATTCTAAACGCTATACTTTTGAAGTCTTAGCCTACCAGATACATCTGTAGGCCTAGCAGACGACATAACATAGCCTATCATGCAGGCGCTGTGGACCGAGTTCTACACTCCACAAGTGGTTTTACTCAACTCTTGTCTTGGGTATGGGTAAGTGGGTGTTACTCAACTATATCTAGGGTACCGTGATAAGACTGGGCTAAAGTGCCTATCTTCAGTAAATTATTGATCTTTTATTTAATTTTATTGCATTTTTCCGGGCCTCAACTTTTCTCAACTTTGGATATGTTATTACCGACTATTTTTAGAGTAAAATGAACCAAAAAAACCAAACTGTTGCAATTTTTTCCTCGACAAAATCGTTCCAGTACTGGACTACAGGACAAATCACAAGCTATGAAGGGAACAGTCAGCACTTTTAGTCAAGAGTCACGTGCATAAACACTTCTCCTTCCGCCAGAGTCACTAAATCCATCACAGCACAGTGTCAAGTACTGAACGCGATCCCTTGGTAACAGTCGTAAACCTATTTCTACTCAGGGCTGTCTTAAACGTATCGAATAAGCAACTCCCACCCCTCTCCCCACCACTCTCCTCCACTCCCTCTGTTTTTCCAAAATCCACATGGACTGGAGCAGTTGTATACAGATTTAACACGCCGTTAGTTTTGGGGTTTGGTGGGGTTTTTTATCACATGTTTAATATAGTGGCATGTCAGATTTGTATTTCAGATCCGTGGGCAAATCTCTATTTCTCTGGCTTTTATTCTCCACTTTTCCCACGATTCTATTCCCCCCACCCCCTCCCTTCCATCTTTCCTCCCACTCGTTCGTCTTTTCTTTTTTTATATGTTTGGTGATACCTCATCCTCTGTGATGCTCCTGTCCTTCTAACTGTTCCCACGCCGATCATTTTAACCTCTTCGCCCCAGCCATATTGCCAGATTCGTGATGTCGCTTCCTCAGGGTCAGAATTTTACAGGAAGTTCTAGGCCACTTCGGGGACACCAGCCAGAGGGGTCATGCACTCCCGCTGGATCACTTTGGTTGTGTTTAGTGGTGCCTGTTCGGAATAAACATACGAATAATACCACCGACAAAAACCGCTACTTACGGCAGTAGTAGTTCAGTCGCAGAGCCAAGGTGAGATACACCACCCTGGGATGGCAACCTCCACAACGACGTCTCTCAAAGGATCCTCTCCTGTTAACCTCCAATCTCCCAGGCTCTGACACAAACGCCTAACAGGCACAGAAGTTAATGGGGTGGACGGGATAGCCTAGTGGTTAGAACATTACGCTCGCAATCTGACGACCCGGGTTCGATTCCCGTTCAAGGGGATATTTTCCCCTGGAGTTCATCAGAGCAGACTCCGCCTTCCCCCAAAGTCCTTCGGATGAGACTATAAACCGAGGCCCCGTGTGCGAACGCACGCAGAACATCTTGCGCACACGATAAATCCTGTTCCGCCTTTTGTAAGAGTAGGCCATTGTGTGTTGTGGGAACAGATGACAGAAGTTACAAAGCCGCATACACACGGGGACTGGATGTAAAAAGCATATAAGTGCTTATTCCATTATCCTCAATATAAAATAATTAAATAAATAAAATGTTTTAAACATGAGGAAACCGAAACCTAGGTCACTATGAGACCAGAGCAACTTGAGTCACCGAATCAGAGACAATTTTCTGTTATTGCATAATAAGGAGGAGAATGTATTAGATCCTGCTGTGGAAGTATGTGCACTTTGAGACTACTTGACAGGTCTGCTGTATTCTAGCTTCTTATCACAATATATCCCAGCATCAACCAGGCTTGAGAACGACAGACATCTGCAGTAATGATCAGGTAATTTATCTTAAGCAAGATTCTCAAATTCGGATCCGAGAGCTAGATGAAGCTCGACTGTGTGGTCCCAGTCTTCCCGACGAGCTCATAGCAAACTTAACTCTGGGTAGGAGCCGGCCGGAGTCCAACAGAATCCCTTTGACTCTTATGAGATTCTTACCCGAGACCTTTCCTTCCGTAACTCAAGGCTGCTGACCACTGTGTCATGGCGGCTGGTTCACTGGCTCGTATTCTGGCTCACTTTTACGTGACCTTCTGTCGGGAAATGGGGTCAAGGAGGGATAGATAGTGCTATCACTATTTGACAAAGTCTTGAGTTTTGCTGGCTTTTTTTTCTGGACAAAGCATTGACTCCGTGTTGAGACGTTTAAGCGTAAATTACCGGCATTTATATAATTTTTTAATGTAAGAGTCTAAAACCATCTTACCCTTTTTTTGAGAAATCCTTGGTTAAGATATAAAAAGCGGACGGGATAGCCTAGTGGTTCGAACATTGCGGTCGCAATCTGACGATCAGGGTTTGAATCCCGTTCAAGGGGGATATTTTCCCCTGAAGTTAACATCAGTGCAGAATCCACTCTCCCCCAAAACCTAGAGAGACTATAAACTGAGGCCCCGTGTGCGAACGTACGCAGAACATCTTGCGCACACGTTAAATCCTGTTCCGCTTTTCGAAAGACTAGGCCATTGTGTGCTAGTGGGAAAAGATGACAAAATTTACAAAACCGCATTCACACGGGATTGGATGTAAAAAGCACATGGGTGCTTATTCCATTATCCTCTATATAAAATAATAAATAAATAAATAAATAAATAAATGAATATTTTAATTTGGCGTTTCATATAACAAAATCTTTAATGAACAGTCCTACAGGACAAAGGTTATAGTTATGTCATATGCATGCCTTATGTACTTTTTGTTGTTATCATTGTTTAGCCCTTGTGTGTACTGATTAAGTTATTTAGCAATAGATACACATTTTATTGCACACATCCATCAACATAACTGTGCCCTCCCCTCCCCTTCCCATCGTTCAATATCACTTTGAGAGCACAAACGTAAAATCGGAGCAACAACAATATCAGCAACATCAACAACAACACACACTTTTATATTATATATATATATATATATATATATATATATGATTATATATGATGTATATCTATATATAAATATATATATATATATATATATATATCAATACACACAAAACCACAAAACCACACACACACACACACACACATACAAAAGGCAAAATGGGTTTTAACGTGTTTGCAAGATGTTCAGCGTGCGTTCCCACATGTGGCTTTGATTTACAGTCTCATCCGAAGGACTTTTGGGGCGGCGGAGTGGAATCAGTACTGATGTTGACACTAGGGGAGAAATCCCCTTGAACTGGCTGTAGCCTAGCACTGAACTCGATCCTGGGCTGTCCAATTGCGATTGTATCGCTGTAAGCTATTCCCCACCCCGCCAGTATCTTCTTCTCTTCTTCTTCTTCAAGTGTCCGGTCTGGTCCTGCAGACTCGACGATCATGGCTCTCCATTCTTCCCTGTTCTCGGTCCCTCTCATGAGCTCATTGTTGGTTCCCTCTTTATTCGTTGCGAATTTGTTTAAGCTGTCTGTGAATTTTGTGCGTTGTCTTCCTCTGCTCTTGTTTCCACAGATTTTGCCACTCCATAACAGTTTCATTTTGGAGAAAAGCCTAGGCCTACAGGAGCTTCGGGATCAGCGTAAAGTGCAAACACCAGGCTAGACAGGAAGGCCACACTGGTCTGTGACCTGCAGACTATGTAGTGTCTATACATTTTCTTAGGGATTTTTTGTGGTTCTCTTCTCGTGTGTCGTGCTAGATCTTTATACCCACCTTCCGAGGCTTTTGGCTGGTTCTTTCTGTCATTCTGTGATTGGTCTGGTTGTCTACAGCGAACTCCACTGTTCCATTTATTAGTCTTCTTCTTCTTCTTCTTCTCTTCTTCTTCTTCTCTTCTTCCTCCTCCTCCTCCTCCTCTTCCTCCTCCTCCTCCTGCTTCTTCTTCTTCTTCGTCTTCTTCGACTTCTTCTTCTTAGTTTTCGTCTTCGTCTTTTTCTTCTTCGTCTTCCTCAAACAGTCAGACAGCGACTCATTTTTGTCTGTCATATGAACAGAAAATGCGTTGCGCTGCCGTTAAGCGCCTGACAATTCAGGCCCAGCGCATCCAACTTCAGCATGGGGGGAGAATTAGTTAAAGCCTTTGTAGCCACAGAAAAGGGGCAGAAAAATGGACTAAGAAGGCAGAAAATAGACAAGAAGGGGGTGACAGGAAGACTGTGTAAGATGGGGTTGAGTGCGAGCGCTTTGATTTGTCTTTGCAAGATATAGCGCTATATAAGTTCCATTTATTGTTGTTATTATTATTATCAGTATTATTATTAAAAGGAAGTAGGCAGATACAAAGAGATGGACCAGAAAAGAGAGAATGATCTAGCACAGAACTTCCAGAGGGTGGGGGTGCTATTTGATATCGACAGGCCCCCCGGCATCCCCACAGATAGAAGCTATCATCAACCTTACTGCGGTGAGATGCTACGTGACACGGCTGAGGTGTAGCTCTTTCTGGATGGGAGCAAGTAGCTCCTGTAGCGTCTTCGGAACCGGGAATGTGTCTTCTGCCTTTGTAGAGAGACTGCCAAGTCAAGCCAAGCCAAGTCAAGTCAAGTCAGTTTAAGTCAGGTCAGGTCGAGTCAAGTCAAGTGAGGTCAGGTCAAGTCAGGTCAAGTCAAGTCAGGTCAGGTCAGGCAAAGTCAAGTCAAGTCAAGTTAAGTCAAGCCAAGTCAAGTCAAGTAAAGTCAAGCCAAGTAAAGTAAAGTTAAGTCAAGTCAAGTCCGAATGCTTTAATCACCTCATGAAGAGTAATTACAACACTGACAGGCACATACATTGATAAGAATCCTTATCTATTTTTGTAAACAGAGAGAGAGAGAGAGAGAGAGAGGGGGGGGTGGCAATGATTGATGTTTGTTCAAACATTCAAAGATAACTTCAAATCAAAGTTACACACACTTACACTTACACACACACTTACACACACACACACTTACACACACATACACACACACACACACACACACACACACACACACACACACACACACACACACACACACACACACACACACACACCAATAACCAGTATAGGCACACAATGCAGCAGGGACCATAGACTAGAACAACAATTTATTCAATGTATATAATTTATATATATACATATATATAATGTGTGTATAAACGCTCAAAAAAAATCATCTTAAATCAAAAGTAAGACAAACACACACTAAGTTGCATGAGCATATGTGTGCGCCGGCACACACACACACACACACACACGCGCGCGCGCGCGCGCGCGCGCATTCTCTCCCACTCTTCTCTCTCTCTTTCCTGTCTCTCTGTCTCTGTCTGTCTGTCTATGTCTCTCTCTCCTCTCCTCTCTCTCTCTCTCCTCTCTCTCTCTCTCTCTCTGTCACACACACACACACACACACACACACACACACACACACACACACACACACACACACACACACACACACACACTATCACATACAACTTTCCCTCAGCATTTTTACCTTTCATTCATAACTGCAGCAACATGGGTTGGGTTTTTTTCAATCTTGAACAATGAAATTCAATGTCTTTGACCATAATTATAGGTGTTAAAAATTACATAATCATATTAATATTGGCTACGTAGCCATGCATGCACTGGGTTTTGTTGTTGTTTGTTGTTGTTTGGTTGGGTTTATTTTTTACCACCCTTCTCTATCTCTCTGTCTGTCTCTCTCTCTCTGTCCTTCTCTATCTCTGTCTGTCTCTCTCTCTCTGTTCTTCTCTATCTCTCTGTCTGTCTCTCTCTCTCTTCTCTTCTCTACTCTGTCTGTCTCTCTCTCTCGTCTTCTCTCTCTCTGTCTGTCTGTCTCCTCTCTGTCCTCTCTCTCTGCTCTCTCTGGCTCTCTGTCTCTCTCTCTCTCTCTCGTCTGTCTCTCTCTCTCTCTCCTTCTCTCTGCCTATCTATCTCTGTCTCTGTCTGGCTCCCTCTCTGTCTCTCTCTGTCTTTCTCTGTCTCTCTGTGTCTCTGTCTCTGTCTGTCTCTGTCTCTCTGTCTGTCTCTGTCTGTCCATGTCTCTCTGTCTATATCTCTCTGTCTCTGTCTGTCTCTCTTTTTGTCTCTCTGTCTATCTCTGTCTCTGTCTGTCTGTGTTTCTCTGTCTGTCTGTCTATCTCTGTCTCTGTCTATCTCTCTCTGCCTCTGTCTCTCTTTCTATTTCTCTCGGTCTGTCTCTGTCTCTGTCTCTCTGTCTGTCTCTGTCTCTGTATCTGTCTCTGTCTCTGTCTGTCTCTCTGTCTCTCTGTCTATCTCTCTCTGTCTCTGTCTCTCTGTCTATCTCTCTCTGTCTTTGTCTGTCTGTCTCTCTCTGTGTCTCTCTGTCTATCTCTCTCTGTCTATATCTGTCTCTCTCTGTCTCTCTGTATCTCTCTCTCTGTCTATCTGTCTCTCTCTGTCTCTCTCTCTGTCTCTCTCTCACATACAAACAACATACACACACACACACACACACATACACACACACACACACACACACACACACATACACACACACCTCTGTCTGTTTATAGCCGTCTAATATCACAATTTGTGAAGAGACGTAAAATGAATCGAACACCTTTCTGTCAAAGGTTTTCCCTTTCATGTATAATTGCTTCAAAATGTGTTTTTAACCTTGGACAAACCGAATTCCATGTCTTTGACCATGTAGATGTGAAAAATTACATAATCATATTAATATTGGCTACCTAGCCATGCATGCACAGGGCTTTGTTGTTGTTGGTGCTGTTGTTGTTGTTGTTTGAGGTGGTGGTGGTGGTGGCTTTTAACCCCCGCCCCTCTCTCTATCTCTCTCTTTCTCTCTTTCTGTCTCTCTATCTGTCTCTCTCTCTCTCTCTCTCTCTCTCTCTCTCTCTCTCTCTCTTTCTGTCTCTGTGTCTCTGTTTCTGTCAGTCTGTCTCTCTCTCCGTCTCCTCAGTCCTCTCTCTGACTCTGTCTCTGTCTGTCTGTATTTCTCTGTCTCTCATACACACACATACATACACATACACACACACACACCTTTCCGTCAAAAATTTTCCCTTTCATGCATAATTGCTTCAAAATGTGTTCTCAATCTTGGACGACCGACTTCCATGTCGTTGCTGTTTTTTGGTTGGTTTTTACCACCTTCTCTCCTCTGTCTCTCTGTCTCTGACTTTGTCTCTCTCTCTCTCTCTCCTCTCTCTCTCTCTCTCTCTCTCTCTCTTCTCTCTCTCTCTCTGTGTCTCTGTCTCTCTCTGTTTCTGTCTGTCTCTGTCTCTCTCTGTCTGTCTCCCTCTGTCTCTCTCTGTCTCTCTTTCACACACACATACACACACGCTCACGCGCATACACACATCTTTCCGTCAAAATGTTTCCCTTTTATGCATTATTGCTTCAAAATGTGTTTTTAATCTTGGACGACCGACTTTCATGTCTTTGGCCTTGTGGGTGTTAAAAAATACATAATCCTATTAATACTGCCTACCTAGCCATGCGTGCACAGGGCTTTGTTGTTGTTGTTGTTGGTTGGCTGGTTGCCCCCCTCTGTCTGTGTCTTTCTCTCTCTCTCTCTCTCTCTCCTCTCTCTCTCTCTCTCTCTCTCTCTCTCTCTCTCTCTCTGTCTGTATGTCTGTCTGTTCTGTCTGTCTGTGCGCACGCGGTATGTGTTTGTACGAGTCAATTGGGGGAGGGGGGGCAGTGTAAGCGCGGATGGGTGTGGACGCACATGCGCGCGCGCGCGCGTGTGTGTATGTGTGTGTGTGTGTGTGTGTGTGTGTGTGTGTGTGTGTGTGTGTGTGTGTGTGTGTGTGTGTGTGTGTGTGTTGTGTGTGTATGTGTGAGAGAGAGAGAGAGATAGCAGTTGAGGGAATGTCCTGCGTACAACCGTCCTATGAAAATTTGCAAATTTTATCTGATTGAGAGAACAGGAGATGAGTGAATATCGTTTCTGAAGTAATGTCTTGCAGGGTGTTGATTACCACCCCTTTTTCTCTTTTCATGACACAAAATGCTACATGTCATGAATGAGTACAGTGTACTACAACACTTTTACATACAACATTGTGTTTACATTGCATTAGCCATGGTTGTATATGGTGGGTATACTTTTCTGTTATGGTGAATGTTTTGAGAATGGAATAGCTTGTGAGTATTGTAACTATTCTGAACATGCAAAAATTAGTGAGTATCAATGATTTCAACGGTCGTGATAATTATATGATGTGCTTGATGTTTGTATTGTGTATGTGACACGGTGTTAACATATCAGGTATAACTCCATCAATAATTTTTTTTCACAGGCCTATTATCTTTTTGTAGTATCCTGGGGAGCAGTTAAGGTGAACTAATATTTTTTTTGGCTGGGATTTGTTTTGATTCCTGGTCTATGTCAGCCTTCATTAAGTCATGATTTTGGAATCTGTATATTCAAGAGTGTACAGTTTTGAGTGCAGGCCAAGGGATTGTTCCTAAGTCTTATCAAAGTTTACGAGAACTTCTATTTCATTTTTTCCTTGCATTTTCCATTTTTGCCCCTTTAAAGTGTATTTGTGCTCTATGGCCTATGCACATTAAATCATATCAGAGTTTAGAGTTCTCTGTCTCTATGTCTCTCTCTCTCTGTTTCTGTCTCTGGCTGTCTCGGTCTCTGTCTCTCTCTCTGTCTGTCTTTCTCTCTCCCCTAAAGCCAAGTTCTCTCTCTCTCTCTCTCTCTCTCTCTCTCTCTCTCTCTCTCTCTCTCTCCACTTTCCCCTTCATTATGGGCTATGGCCTAATGAATAAACATCCGAATCCGAATCCGAATCCGAATCCGAATCTCTCTCTCTCTCTGTCTGTCTCTTAGTCTTTATCCCTGCCTCTATCTCAAGCTAAGCTAAGCTCTCTCTCTCTATTTTTCGGGGGAGGGGGGGATTATTTGGTTGTCTTCTCTTCCCTTGTTGTTGCTGCTGCTTTTACTTTGCTCTTGATTTCTTTGCTTTTTTGTTGGGTTTTTTTTTGGGGGGGGGGGGGGGCGGTGTTTCTGTGTTTTTCTGTTTTTTTTCTGTTTTGCTTTCTTTTATTATTTGTTGCTGCTTTCTCTCTCTCTCTCTCTCTCTCTCTCTCTCTCTCTCTCTCTCTCTCTCTCCTCTCTCTCTCTCTCTCTCTCTCTCTCTCTCTCTCTCTCTCTCTCTCTCTCTCTCTCTCTCTCTCTCTCTCTCTCTCTCTCTCTCTCTCTCTCTCTCTCCTCTCTCTCTTTCGGTGGTTTGGGGGGAGGGGGGGTATTTTTTTCGTTTACTGTGTGAGTGTATTGGTAGTGGGTTTATTTTATTTTATTATCATATACATCCCTAAGTGCGGGGACTGGATGTAAAAAGCACATGGGTGCTTATTCATTATCCTCGAAATAAAATCAGTTGTCATTGGCATTGGCATTGTGTGGAATCATGCGCACTGATTATTTTTTCCACAATACGTAAAAAAAGAAGTACTTACAATCCAGACAGTCATAATATAGGCTTTTCATTTCTTTGTCGTTCCTCGGTTAGGGCCCCGAGGTTCACCACTGACAACACTTTGAGAATGCTAACCCAGCATTTACCCAGCGTTGAGGCAGCTCAGCCTGGCACATGAGGAAGAACAGCACGTTCAAGAGCAACACAGTACAGTCTGAATACACCGTGTAAGGAGCTACGCATGAAGATCAGCATCAGCAGAACCGAGACGATGAAGGTCAGCAGAACACCTGGCAACCTCAACATCAGTATTGACCAGAACCCTGCTGAAACAAGTCAGCGAGTTCAAGTATCTGGGCAGTGTTTTCTCGGAAGACGGGCGTTTCAACACAGAGACTGAGACAGAGGTGCAGAAGGCCAACAACGTCAGCTACCAGCTTGCCCTGCTCCTCAAACATCCAAACCACCCCCGTTGAGACCAAAGCCAAACTCATTGACTCTACCTTGACCTGCCAGTGCCAGACATGGACCCTGACCACAAGCCTGGAACGCCAGATAACCACTTGCTGAAGAGATGTCGATGCCTGAGGAGAGCCGTCAGTCAACAAGACCAGACGGGCCGTGATCAGAGACACCAGGATCAGAGACACCAGGATCAGAGACACCAGGATCAGAGACACCAGGATCAGAGACACCAGGATCAGAGAACTGGTGGGAACAACAACGCCTGTCCTCAACTACACATTCACAGGCAAACAATCAGGTGGTTTGGACATCTGACACACACACGGCACCTCACCATCTTGCCAGTAAAGCCTGTGTGCAACAAAGGGATGATGTCAGGGTACAAGGCCAGAGGAAGACCAAGGAAGACCTGGATGGAGGGTGGGAAAGAAATCCTGAAGACCCACACCATCCCACCACCCAGCCAGGCCTTCTGTCCAGCTTGCTGCCACAGACCTAAGCTCTTTCTCCCCTCCACGCCTTAGACCGTACAAGAGGACGGATAAAGTAAAGTAACTAGTATTAAGGCATCTACATTCCGACTTCGGAATTTTTAAAGAAAAAATATTGAACGCTATAGGAAACTTCTAAGCTATGTAACTGATTAAAAAAGAAAACCCAAGCCATTAAAAATGTAATCATTCAGAAGGCTTCGACACACCTCCTGGCAGGACCCCAGCACCCACCCATCAGTGTGGCAGGAGGTGATCATGAAAGCTGGGCCACAGGAACCCCATCCTGGCTGTCGGAAAGAGGAGAAACTGGTGTAGCTTGACCACACCACGCACCATAACTCTCTTGCCAAGACTATCATGCAGGGGGGGGGGGGGCACTTAATGTAGCTGATGAAAAAAAGCAAATGCATTGCTTATTCAATGTACCATCTGGAAATAAAAACTTGACTTGACTTGACTTGAGGAAGGAAGACGCCCGAGGAGGTAGACAGATGAAGACCTGGATGTAGGACATCAAAGATTTGACCAGACTTGACCTGGCTGTTTTTTACTGCAAAAGGCTGGAGATAAATCGGCCTGGGGGAAATTATCCACCAGCGCATCCCTTGTGTCCCCCCAGTGGCCCTTTTGGTCACGGAATTTCAAATGCTAATGACAGTATCAAATTTCAGTTAACATATTAACAGCTAACAGATCTGTCACAGATTGTACGATATTTTCCAGTAGAATTCTCAAGTTCCCTTTCCCATCACCTCAGTCTGTCATTCTAGTCCTGGGTGGGTTTTTTTCTGTTTATTCAAAAGGTCTGGCTGTCTCGCTAAGCCACTGATAAAACTCTTCTGTTTCTTCTTTTTCTTGTTTCATCAAAGGGTTCTCATTCTTGAGTGTGAGTTTTTCCCTTTTTTGTCACTGTGGGTGTGAATGTTCTAGGGCGGATTATTAGGATATTATTCATTGCATAGAATTACTCTATGATACTTTCATATTACCATATCTATTCAACTAGTTGTAAATGTGTTTACATGCTTTTGGAAAACGTATAATCTCTCTCTCTCTCTCTCTCTCTCTCTCTCTCTCTCTCTCTCTCTCTCTCTCTGGACCCTCTCTCTCTCTCTCTCTCTCTCTCTTCTGGTCACATTTTTGTGACCTCCAGTCAGATACGAAAAGCAATAAACAGAAAACTATATGGAAAGTCATAACTTCTCTAGGAAAAGAAAAAGATCTCATAAAGCACCTATGGTTAAAAGATATTACTCTTTAAACAGCCATTTTTCCCAGAGTTTACTCTTCAACGGTTAAAAATGACAGGTGACCTTGCCTCACTACAAAAAAGTTTTGCATTTCAAAAACGTTTATTTCCAATGTAAACATCCCCTCCTTGGCGGTATATGAAAGATGTGTTTCTCTGACATCTCAAACAGATTTCTACTGGTGGTCTAGATGACTTAGGAGGAAAACACTCTTTAACTCAGAGGTCCTATAACATCTGATTCTTTAACTTATTTGTATAAGTATATATTTTATTAGAAGGAAGGTGGCAGGGTGGTTAAGACATTTGCCTGCCAACAAGTAAACCGTGAGGTTCTGGGTTCTATTCCCAGCCTCGCCCTTTCTTCCCAGTTTGACCAAAAAAATCGAACTGAATGTCAAAGTCCTTCGGATGAGACTATAAACCGAGGCTCCGTGTGCGAACGCATGCAGAACATCTTGCGCACACGTTAAATCCTGTTCCGCTGTTCGAAAGAGTAGGCCATTGTGTGCCGGTGGGAACAGATGATAAAATTAAAAAAAAAAACACATACACACATTAAAAAAGTCATCTGAGCGCTTTGATTTGTTGCTTTACAAGATTCAGCGCTATATAAATTCCATACATTATTATTATTTTATTATTATTATTATTATAACCTTTGTATCGATACATGCTACTTCCCCATTATTTTAAAACAATCACTGTGTACAAGTCTGGTGATAAAACTGATCCTTCAAATTAAAAACCTGTTTCAATATTACCAGTACTTTTAAAGCCTTTGGGAAAACGTATGTCATCAGTGCCTTATACCTCACACTTCAAAACATAACTTATTTCATCCGAATCAATCTGATCTTAGAAAAATATTCATTTCTTGCCACAAAGCCCTGGTTATCCTTGTCGACGAATGGTTAAACTATCAGTGACAAAAAATGTACTGGTGTAAAACTTATTGACTGTGCAACAGCATTTAATGTCATTGATCGTGACCGGTTATTCCGTAAACTGACACTGTGTATATTTGTGAGGACGCCTTTTACTCATAAAGTCATTTCTTGCTCATCAAAACCACACAGTTTAGCTAAATGATGAGTTTTTGAAGTCCTGAGACAAAATGTTGGTGTCCCACAAGAATTGGTACTAGGGTCTCTTCTTTTAATACCCTATATCAGTGACCTTCCTTTATTCATTATGAAAAACGTTCCTTAATGTTTTGCTAATGACACGTCTAGCCACTCTTCTCTGTCTGATTTGAAACAACTAACCCACGCAAGAAAACTCAAATCAGTTGCTGGAATAGACCAAACTTAATCATACGGCTCTAAATAATGGGGGAAAAAAACCAAAATATAGCATAAGTACTTCTCGATAAAAATGACAAAGTATAACTTTTGTTCTGCAACCAGTTTATATTGGTAATACTGCTATTACAGAATGAGGCACTCACAGACTTTTAGGAGTTACTATTGATAACAGTCTTTCCTGGTCACCCCACGCTGACTGCTTATACAAACAAATCTCTCAAAAGATATTTCAACTCTCTAAATTCAAACACTTTCTTGACCTATCTTCTCGTAGACAGTCTAATTACTCTTAATTTTCAATCAGTTATTGATGACGCCTCAACATGATGTAAATTAGTGAGGTGTTAATACATTAAAACCTCTTTCAAGGATCCGAAAACAAATTATTAATGTCATACTCTTAAAAATCTTCCATCTTTTACTTCAGGATTATATTAGACCGGATACCACCACCCACCCCCTTCAAAGTTATAACCTGGAATATAATAAAGCAATCATAATATATCTTATAACAAACGGTCTTTCTCAGCTCCATCTATGCTGACTATACTTACTTTACTTTATCTCTCCTCTTGTACCGTCCAGGGCGTGGAGGGGATAAAGAGCTTAGGTCTCAGGCAGCAAGCTGGACAGAAGGCCTGGCTGGGTGGTGGGATGGTGTGGGTCTTCAGGATTTCTTTCCCACCCTCCATCCAGGTCTTCCTTGGTCTTCCTCTAAACTATAAGTTTCCCATCAATCAGTCAAGGGACACAAGTAGTATAGTGCGAGGAAAAATCAAGACCTGATCTTGACAAAAATATTCATCTTTGGTACTCCAGAGGAACTGTTTGGAGCTCATTACCAAAATCTCTGAAAGGAAACTGTAGTATTGTGTCTTTCAAGAAAAATTATGAGTTTTTCCTGTTTCAGAAGATGAGTCAAAAGTGCTCCTACACTATCGTCATTTTTGTGTGTGTACTGCCTCATTTTCTGTGACGTTTTTATCCTGCTGTTCCCATGATGCTCATTTCAATCTCTCTGTCCTGGCCATATACAGATCCGTAATGTCGCATCCTCAGGACCGGAAGTCCACAAGGAGCCCTTCAATGTTAGGTCGCCATGACCTTACCGGACAGAGGGGCCCTGCACTGCTGCTGGGTCACTTTGGTGGTTTTCAGTGGTGCCTGTTCTGTGCTAACAAACGCAGGACATCACCCACTAATCCTCCTGCTGATGACAGTGATTACTCAGTCGCAGGGCCAGACAGAATGAGACGCCCACCGGGGTGGTGACCACTATAATGGCCCTCTAACGGTTCTCCAGTGAAACTCTAACCCCAAAGGCTATACACAAACACACCACAGGCACAAGAGTGTATGAGGAAACCGAATTTGAGGTCACCATGACACAGAGAACCAGAGCCACTGAACTAGAGACAGTTTTCTTTTATTGCAGGATGATCAATAACCATTTCTTTTTTTTCTTCTTTTTTTTATTCTTTTATATCGAGGAAAATGGAATAAGCGCTTTTGTGCTTTTTTACATCCAGTCCCCGTGTGTATACGGTTTTGTAAATTCTGTCATCTGTTCCCACCGGCACAAAATGGCCTACTCTTACGAACAGCGGAACAGGATTTAACGTGTGCGCAAGATGTTCTGCGTGCGTTTGCACACGGGAACTCGGTTTATAGTCTCATCCGAAGGACGTTTGGGAGAGTGGAGTCTGCACTGATGTTAACTCCAGGGGAAAATATCCCCTTGAACAGGAATCGAATCCGAGTCGTCAGATTGCGATGGCAATGTTCTAACCACTAGGCTGTTCCATCCCCATGAGGATGATGTCATTTCTTTGTCCCTAAGCTAGAGCTCCGAGGTTCACCAATGGTGAGATTTTTCGTGTGCGACTTTTTTTACCCACCATGGAGAGAGCTGCATTCCGACTGCAGGGATGTATGCTGGGTATGTTCGTGTTTCCTTAATACACCAGACACTGCCATCAGTTACGGGATCATCAACGTGTATATTTTGATCTTCCGCATGTGTATGTACACAAAGGAACTTAAGGCATTGGCAGGTATTCACGTGTTGCGTATGTGCGTGCTTAAAGAATAAATCTTCTAGTCAATGTTTTTTTTTTTTTTTTTTGTTGTTGTTAATTTTTTAACATTGTGTTCACAATTGGTGTGTGTATATTTTTTTTATATGTTGTTCTTTTATATCAAGGATAATGGAATAAGCACTAATGTGCTTTTTTACATCCAGTCCCCGTGTGTATGCGGTTTTGTAAATTGTCATCTGTTCCCACCGACACACAATGGCCTACTCTTACGAAAAGCGAAACAGGATTTTAACGTGTGCGCAAGATGTTCTGCGTGCGTTCGCACACGGAGCCTCGGCTTATAGTCTCATCCGAAGGACTTTTGGGGACAGTGGAGTCTGCATTAATGTTAACTCCAGGTAAAATATCCCCTTGAACTGGAATCGAACCCGGGTTGTCAGGTTGCGAGCGCAATGTTCTAACCACTAGGCTATCCCCCCCCCCCTCCCGCCCGCGCGCGCGCGCGTGTGTGTGTGTGCGCGCGCGCATGCGCGCGTGTGTGTGTGTGCGCGCGCGCATGCGCGCGTGTGTGTTTGTGTGTTTTCGTGACATTTTTATTTGAAGTCATTTTAGAATGTTTTAACCAATATGAAACAAAGCTGTTTTTGTGTGTCTGTTGAGATTTTTGATGCGGATCAATCTGCCTGTCAGTATTGTAATTGCCCTTCATAGGTTGACTAAAGTGTTTTTGACTTGACTTGACTTGACTTGAAGTTGACCTGAGAGGTTGTAAAAATTACCACCCTTAATTAACCAGCCACTGCCGAGATTCGAACTCGCGACTTCATGGCCGCATGGGAAGAAAGTCGTTGAAGGTCTGTTGTGGAGGTCGCCTCTCCCCACCACCCCCAACCATCCCCCACTCCTCGGGATATATATATATATATATATATATATATATATATATATAGAGAGAGAGAGAGAGAGAGAGAGAGAGAGAGAGAGAGAGATAGATAGATAGATAGATAGATATTATACCACTTTTAGTCACGGCAGAATTCTATGCATGAAATTCAGGCTATTCTCCCCAGGGAGAGCGGGTCGCCACAAGAGCAGCGCCACCCACATTTTTTTTTTGTCTTTTCCTGTCTGCAACTGTATTTATTTCCCTATCAGAATGGCTCTTTCTTTTTTTTTACAGAATTGTTGCCAGGGAGAACTAACTATCTTGTTGCCGTGGGTTCTTTTACCTGCGCTGAATAATTTTGTGTAACACACGGGACCTCGATTTATTGTCTCACCCAATAGACTAGCACCCAGATCGCCGCTCATGGTCTAATGGAAGGGAGGAAAGTTTTTGGCCCAAACGGGGATAGAACCAGAGCACACTTCCAACCCGAGCTTTTGTGCTTTCAAGGCAGGTAGGTTACCTCTAGACCACTGATCCACTATAATTATGAAGATCCCCTCAGTAGCTGCTTTGGTTTCCCACACACACACACACACTTCTGGGCCTGTAGTGAGTTAGGGTTAAAGCCTTGGAGGTGGGAGGCTCGGGGGAGAAAGTCGTTGACTGGTCGTTGTGGAGCTCACCTCTCCCTCACCCCCACCCCACCCCACCCTACCCCGTCTGCCCCCATCCCCACTCCCGGGTAGGGGCATGTCATTCAGTCAGGCTCCGCTACTGGTCTACTTTTGTCATAAGTGGGTGTTGGGGATTGGGTGGGGGGGGGGGGGGGGGGTACTTGGTGGGTCGTGGGTCCTACACACGTTGCCTCAGAGTGGGCACCGCTGAGCACCACCAGAGTGACCCAGCAGCAGGGCAGGGCCTCTCTGGCCAGTGGCCCCATGGTGGTCCAATATCAATAGACACCCTGTGTGGACTTCTGACCCTAGGGATGCGACATGTCGAAGCTGGGTATAGCTAGGGTGGAGAGGTTGAAATGAGCGACGTGGGAACGACAGGGCAGGAACGTTCCAGAAGTTGAGGCAGCAAAAAACAAACAGATTACATCAACGAAAAGAAAAGAAAAGGAAAGGGACCGAGCTATCGGATTATTTCTTCTACTTCTCCAGAAAAAAAAGTTTCTGGAGCAAAAAGAACATCCAAAGAACTACACCACCCACCACCACCACCCTTTCCTCTGCCTTCCCCGTCTTCCTATCTCCCTTCTATTGCTTGATGTTCAGTGGTAGGCGTTCCCTAGTTTAACAACCGGGAGGGTCACCCAGAACATGCTGTCTGTCTCACTCATGACACCAGGGACTCGGTTATAAGATTTAAGTATAAACTAGATTCTATATTTTTTTTAAAACAACCAAACTCCCCGTGATTTAGGCAGCTGTACTCCACCTTCAGAAGATTCCTCTCTCTCTCGCTCTCTCTCTCTCTCTCTCTCTCTCTCTCTCTCTCCTCTCTCTCTCTCTCTCTCTCTCTCTCTCTCTCTCTCTCTCTCTCTCTCTCTCTCCTCTCTTAAGAACAGTAACCGTTCCTCACTTACGCTAAGAGCTTGTCCTTAATGAGGACAATCTTCACGTGGACATTTCAAAAAACCTTTATCAAGAAGACCTTGAACTTGACCTTTGATCACTATCCTCGGACCTGGCCCTAACCTCTCCTTGTACCCATCTCCTTCTAAGTCACGGCTTGACTTTCACACCACCACCCCTACCCCATCCCCCACCCCACCCCACCCCACCCCACCGCTATTACATATCCAGCCGACTATTATTTTGGCCTTTACCGAACGTGTTGTTGGAGTCATCCTATCGGACCTGAATCATTGCTCTATCAACAACTGCCAGCAACACCTTACATCCGTCAGAAGCAAATGGCCTGATGATTTAGTAGCGTTTCTTTCATAATGTAAACAGGTTATATAGCTGGCCTCGCCCCTCCCCCTCCATACCACTCCCTTCCTCTATCCCCACCTCCTCTCCTTCTTCTCCTCTTCTCATGTTCACCCACTCCTTCCACAAGCCTTGTGATAACACCGCTGAACCTGACGGCAACAAAAGCCTTGACCTTCAAGATACGTCAACTTAACTTCCTTCTCCTTCCCCCCCCCCCCCTCCTCCTTTGCCAGTTTACATATGCCGCCACACCCAACTATCCCCCCCCCCCCCCTACCTGTACCTCCACACCCACCTGACCTTACTCGCCCCACGTGATCAGCAGACACAATTTTGACAATTACCACCATTTGGGTTATAGGAGAGACGAAAGCCTTCGTCGAGATTGTATAAAAAGACACGTGCATGAAATACTATCCCTAGGTCAAGGTCATCCCCTCCAGAAAAGGATTTCCTGTCTGTGTGCAGAGTGCTCTGTTTCAAGAACTTTTAATGGTTATCTGCCCAGTACATTTGCACTTCAACAAAACAAAATAAACCAAAAAATTTCACTGAAATGTTTCAGGCTTAGTTTTGACACTAGATGAATAATAAAGTCTTCGAGTTCCCAGTCAACAACTTTATAGGGGTAGTCCTTAGGACTATAATGCATCTTGCTCTATCTCCCTCCCCCCCCCCCCCCCCCCCCCCCTCCTCTGTCCGCCATCTTGATTATTTCATCTTGCCCCGTTTCTGTTTTCTTTGACGCTATCGTTCGTTGTTGTTTTTTGTTGTTTGTTTTTTGGTTTGGTTTGGGTATGTTTGACTTAGATAAACTTGGCACTAGGTTCTTCTTTCTGAAAAAAACTGAGTAAATGGGTCAAACGGTGTAGTGATTATCCAAGGGTTGCTTCTTCTTCTTGTTTAGGTGTCGTTTTTCTTTATTCTGTGTTGCAGGGTTGTTGTTGGGTTGTTGTTGTTTTTAAAGCGTTTAGATATGCCATGTCAGCACATAATGTAGTGACATATATTTTTTTTCAAAGAGCAGGACAGTTTTACTGTTTTGTTACGTATTGTATTGTATTGGTTTTGTATTTATTGTTTTATTGCATTGAGACTGTATTGTATTTTATTCATTTGTATTGTATTGCACTGGTATTGCATTGCATTGTATTGCAAGCGCTTCGATTTGTTTGTTTTTTACAAGATTCAGCGCTATATAAATTCCATATATTATTATTATTGCGTTGTACTGTATTGGGTAGCGTTGTATCGTATCGCACCACTTGGTATTGTACTGAATCCTAACGAATTGAATCGGATTATGTTGGATCGGATTAGCTTATACTGTATTATATTTATTGCATTATAGTGCATTTTATTGCATGGCATGTATTGCAACATATTACATTGCGTTTGTTTGTGTGTTCTATTCTACTGTATTTTTTTTTTCGTTCATTGGCTAGAAGAGATCAGAGGTTCAACAATGGTGAGATGTTTAGTGTGCTACCGTTTTTGTTCACCGTTTATTAAGGTAGCCGCATTCCGACTTCGGGGTAGTACAGTATTTAATGTCATAGCAGACTTCCTCTGTGTGAAATTCAGGATGAAATGAGCACACCATAATGCAGTTTCACCTTTACCAAATTCTTTTCTGTCTGCAAGTATGTTTAGTTGCCCATTACATAGGAGTTTCTATTCCATTTTGACAGGACTTTTTTTTCTTGCCATTGTCCATTTTTGTACATGCGCTATAATATTCGTGTTGCACGTTTTAGGTAGTCTTGCTCTAAATACTAGTATCCAAGTGTGGTGGTCAGTCCAACTATAGACAGGGCTTAAACTATTGACTTCTCACTTTTTGAGGGCCCCTTTATCTGATGGGGCCGGAATATCTCAGTGGTCAGAGCCCTTGCTTTCCCCTTGCCAATGTTTAGCAGCGTCGAGCGTGGTTACCAGTTGGATGGGTGACTGTTTGGGCGCCTTGGCTTCAGTACAGTCCCCCAGTTCACACAGCTGTAAATGGCTACCTGCCTCTTAAGGGTCAGGGAAGGTAAAGCAGCGAGGGAGAGGAGATGGGGGCCTACCACAATATGCTGGCCCCTAGCCTCGCTCTCCTACGACCTAATAGGTTATGGGACACCTTTACCTTCTTTACCTTTTTACCTTTATCTACCCCTTGACCACTCAGCCCCTGTATACACACATTACGTTGTTCACAAACTGACTTCTCAGCCAAACATAAACTTAGCTGTTCAGGATAGATTATCAATATACATAATAAGTACTGATAACAGTATTTTAAAAATCTATATATCCAAAATGCTTGCTACAGTCTGTATTGTTGTATACATGTTCGGACAGTTTTAGAAGAATACGTTTTTACATCACGGCCCCAAGTCGGATGCGCTGGGCCTGACTTGTCAGGCGCTTCACGGCAGCGCAACGCATTTTCGCTCATATCAGACAATAGTTGCTGTATCAGAATAGTATTTGAAGTAGAAGTAAGAAGTGTCTGCGTGTACTTATGGCTTTATCACTTTCTGATTTATTCATTCTGCATGAACCCACTTCTTCACATACTCGGTAACTTGAACCTAAATTGCCCCCCCCCCCCAAAAAAAAAAAAACCCAGCCATGTCATCAGTTTTCTTTATAGGTAAGAGATCCCAGTCACCTTCTCACCACTTAAGTGTGTCCACATTTAACCTGCAGAATAGCATGTATGCTAAGGTTCGATCCCCCACCTCTCCCCCAACCCCCCTCCTCCCTCTTGCTTTATTCGGGCCTGTTTGCTGCCATCGTGTCCCAGTTAATCTTCCTTAGCATGCAGGGTATTAGGTGCCTTTTCGTTATGGTGTGTTATATTGGATTGGGTTGTGTTACTTTGCATTGCATTGTGTTGTAACAAGACAACACAATACAATACGTATTGTGTTGTAGTGTTGCATTTTAATGTTTTATTATATTATATGAAATAAAAAATATATATAACCCGCATTGTAACCTAAATGAATTTTTTTTCCTGTTTGAGACAAGGAAGTATTAGGATTTGAATTTGAAATTTTGAATTTGAATTGTTTTCTTCATTCCGCATGTGTGCAAGGCGTTCTGCATGTGTTTGCACACGGGATGTCGGCTCATAGCCTAACTGGACAGACTTTTTGGGGGGAGTGGAGTTGGTATTTATGTGAACTCCAGGAGAGAAGTTCCCTAAAACAGACATCTCTATGGTGGTTCAAACCCAAGCCGTAAGATCGTGAGCTGAACACTCTAACCACTTAGCTATAACTCTGCCCCCCCCCCCCCCTTTGTATTGCGATACATTCCACTGTACTGTGGTGTATTGCAATGCATCCTTTTATATTGTTATGCATTGCACTGTATTGTATTGTACTGCAATGCATTGTATTATATGGTTGTGCATTGCACTGTTTTGTGTTGTATTACATTGTATTATATTGTTATGCATTGCACTGTATTGTACTGCAATGCATTGTATTATATTGTTATGCATTGGATTGGATTGGATTGCGTTGTATTATATTGTTATACATTGCACTGTATTGTATTGCAATGCATTGTATTATATTGTCATGAATTGTATTGGATTGGATTGCATTGTATTATTATTATTGTTTATGCATTGCAATGTATTGTACTGCAATGCATT
>CM054151.1:39908586-39964097 GCA_028751875.1 Rapana venosa
GTCAGGAAGGCCCAGATTTGATGTCAATGGCCCTGCACTGGAATGTTTTGGGGGTTTTGGTTGTTTATTCGAGGATAATAGACTAAGCACTCATGTGCTTTTCCTTTTACATCCAGTCTTCGTGTGTAGGCAGTTTTTTCTCATCCATTCCCCATCATCGGCACACAATGACCTACTCTTATGAAAAGTGGAACAGGTTTGAACATGTGCGCAGGATGTTCTGCATGCGTTCGCTCACGGGACTTCGGTTTATCGAAGAACTTTTGGGGGGTTTGGGGGGTAGTGAAGTCAGCACGGATGTTAACTCCAGGGGAAGAATTCCACCTTGAACGGGATTGGAACCCGGGTCAGTCAGCAGACCTCGAGCGCAATGCGCAACGCTCTAACCAGCCAGGCTTTCTTTCCCCTTCCAGGCCAGGAGAAGAAAGAGAGGTCTGTACACGTTCTACTTCACCAGCAACGTGGCCGATGCCTGTAGTGCCATGATCTAGGAAGTCGCCCACCTCATGTCTCCATCCTGTAATCCTGACAAAAGTTGTGACGCCGAGCGTGGCTTCTTCCACCAACCATAGCCTGGAGGAGAAAGCTGACACTGAAAGCTGATCATCTAGGCTAACCCTCCCCCCCTTCCTTCCCCCCAAAAAAATCTTTTTTGCAAATGGGTTGATCATGGGCATAACCCACCACCCTAGCTAAAAGCCAAGGTGATTGTTCGGGTACTTTAAGACTGTTTTCCTCCTCCCCTCTCCCCTCCCCACCCCCTTCTCAAGACAGAACTTGTATTACAAGATCTGTAAAACCACACAAGGTTGATATTCTACATACACATACGCAGACATCGAAGCATTCCCTGATATGGTCTGCATTTTTAGTTTGGTCTGATAGATCATTAGAAACAACAACAACAACAAAAAACAAAGCAAAGACTGGCCATTAATCTATTATTATTTATTAATATTATTTTTATCTTATTTATTCTTTTATATCGAGGATAATGGAATAAGCACTCATGAGCTTTTTTTACATCCAGTCCCCGTGTGTATGCGGTTTTGTAAATTCTGTCATCTGTTCCCACCGGCACACAATGGCCTACTCTTACGAAAAGCAGAACAGGATTTAACGTGTGCGCAAGATGTTCTGCGAGCGTTCGCACACGGGGCCTCGGTTTATAGTCTCATCCGAAGGACTAGACGACATTAATACTCCACCCAACCCGTGGCATCAGATTTCAACATCACCAGGGGTTGGAGTGATGAAAGGAAGCGCGGTTGCATCACTGCTTAGTGAAGTCTCTGATACGGTCGCTGAAAGCTATAAATCCGCCAAACCACTGAAATGTCAGCTTGACGTGCGTGAACCCTACCCCACACTGGATTGTAGACTTCAGCAAACCTACACAGCAGCAGTTTTGAGGCCAGGCTTAAGCCGTAGGTCACTGCCGATAAACTCATTTTCCAAGACAAACATATTTTCGTTGCAGGAGAGGACAGACGCGAGAGGTCAGCTTTCCAGCACAGTGATACGATTTTGTTTCCTTGTACCGTTACTCGTCTACAAATCGAGAAGCCGGTCCCGCTGAAATTCTTTGCCATTCTGAATGTTATTAATTTTTTGAAGGTGGTCAGCCTCAAAGGACAACCTACATAAACGGTTATGTACTTCGTTTATGCTTAACCATCTGTTTTCTCTAGGTATTTCGCGTACCAGGTGATAGCCCTGATGTGGCATCTGTGGTAGGCGGGGCTATAAACATCAGGATTGAATTGGATTGAGTATTTCGCGTATGTTGCTAGTCACAAACGTAGTATTTGGAGGGGGGAGGCATCACAGCGTTTGTATCACAGTTCGCGTTCTTACCTTCTGTCCATTCTACTTAAGCACTCGTCTGATACGTAGCAATATCAGCGCCAGACAGCAAAAGTAAACACACACAAAATAAATAGAGAATAATAAAATGCATATGGTGATTGCTTTAGGTTTCAGATCATTCCAGGAGTAGTAGAAGGGAACGACATAAGCCTTTTCAGAGACTTTGAAAAAGAAATTAGAAGCAGAATGAGGAAAAGAAAAATGGCACTAGATTCTATGAAAAAAAGGTTCAGGAGAGAGGGGGTCCTTGATATGCTGTGCTTGGTAAAGAAGGCACACACACACACACACACACACACACACACACACACACACACAGAAGCTCTCTCTCTCGCTCTCTCGCTCGCTCTCTCTCTCTCTCTCTCTCTCTCTCTCTCTCTCTCCTCTCCTCTCTCTCTCTCTCTCTCTCTCTCTCATTCCAATATCTTATTGTTGAGTGTAACAACTATGTGCACCTTAATTACAATGTAAAAAAGTTCATTTTTTATTACTATATAGTTTTTTCTTTGTTTTACTGAATGAGTGTATAGGTATTTGGCTTATTTTATTATCATGGTGTATCTCTAAGAGCGGAGACTGGATCTAAAAAAGCACATGGATGCTTATTCATTATCCTCGAAATAAAAGAATCTCTCTCTCTCTCTCTCTCTCTCTCTCTCTCTCTCTCTCTCTCTCTCTCTCTCTCTCTTCTTCTTCTTCTTCTTCTTCTTCTTCTTCTTCTTCTTCTCTCTTTTTCTTCTTCTTCTTCTTCTTCTTCTTCTTCTTCTTCTTCTTTTCAACTTAACATGAACTATCATAAACTTATTTGATAGTTATGTTTTGGTCCCTATGTTGAATTTGAAATTCATTTTCGTTATCTAATTAAGGACAGTATTATTTTCTTCCTCAAACGTAAGTTACGCCTTTTCGAATTGTATTAGGTTTGCTTTTTTATTCGTAGTAGTAGTAGTAGCAGTAGCAGCAGCAGTAGCAGCAGCAGCAGCAGTAGTAGTAGTAGTAGTAGTAGTAGTAGTAGTAGTAGAAGTAGTAGTAGTAGTAGTAGTATTTTTGTTTGTAACAAAATTTTCAGAGTTAGATTTGGATTTTATGGGGTGGTACATCTTAATGTTGTTGTTTGAGAGAGAGAGAGAGAGAGAGAGAGAGAGAGAGAGAGAGAGAGAGAGAGAGAGAGAGAGAGCGCGCGTGTGTGTGTGTGTGTGTGTGTGTGTGTGTGTGTGTGTGTGTGTGTGAAAATTCATAGTATTGTTTTAAAGTAAGAAAGCTAAGGTTTGTGCAAGTCTTTTGATATATAATTTATTCCTTTTTGACAGTGGGGGCGGGGGGGGGGGGGGGGGGGAAGTTGATAATGATGCAATCTCAAGATATACCGCTCTCTCTCAGTATGGAAATGCTTATCTGTAACCTTTAAAAAAATAAAGATAATTCTCTCTCTCTCTCTCTCTCTCTCTCTCTCTCTCTCTCTCTCTCTTTCTTGCTCTTGGTGTAAGCTCCAGAAATATGGGATTACCCAGTGTGTGCATGAATTAAGAATGTTTCTTGGTTCCAATCTCGGTGGTGTTTGGTGAATTAATTAAGGATGGGGATTTTGACCATCTCACACGTTTCTTTGCCTAATTTTATTTTTTGTCTTTGTGCTTTTTGTTATACGTTATTTCGCTTTATTTCGCTTGGAGTTTTCTTTTCTTTTAAAAAACATTTTTTGTGTCTATTTGCTCTTTCTTTCTTTTCTCTTGTAGGAAGCTTTCATGTGTTACCCTGCGAGGGTGTTATATATATGTAAGCTAGGAAACGGTGGATCGGTGGTCTAGAGGTTAAGCGCCTGCCTAGAAAGCCAAAAATCCCGGTCGGAAGTGTGCGGTGGTTCGAATCCCGTTTGGGCCCGAAACTTCCCTCCCCCCCCCCCCCCCCCCCCCATCCATTAGACCATGAGTGGTGGTCTAGGTGCTAGTCTTTCGGATGAGACAATAAACCGAGGTCCCGTGCGTTACACATAATTATTTAGCGCACGTAAAAGAACCCACGGCAACAAGAGAGTTGTCCCTGGGCAAAATTACGTAGAAAAAAGTCACTCTGATAGGGAAACAAATACACTTGCGGACCAAAACTAAAAGAAGAAAAAAATGAGTGGCGCTGCTCTTGTGGCGACGCGTTCTCCCCGGGGAGAGCATCCCGAATTTCACGCAGAAATCTGCCGTGACTTAAAGTGGTATACAATACAATACAAGACTCAATCAACACCTGCCAAACTGGAATGTGGAATCCCACAGGGATCAGTTCTCGGCCCTGTTCTTATCCCTCTCTACAATGCTCCTCTTTCACACATAATAAATCGTCATCAGATCAACCATCATTTTTATGCAGATGACTCTCATATTCTTAGCAGTAATACTCCTGAAAATCTGACTTCTCTTTTGATTAAGAGGTCTACTGCCTTCAAGATATCCAAAATTGGATGATACAGAACAAGTTACAGCTATATGCAGATAAAACCGAAGCCATGCTTGTAGGGACCAAACACAAACTCTCTCCCATCACAACAGCTTCAACAGAATTCGGCAATACGTCTGTCCCTCTATCGACTACTGTGAAATATCTAGGGGTCGTTATCGACAACACACTCTCCATGCAAAAATTCATCACCCAAACCTGCCAGTCGTGCTACTATCAATTGCGCCAAATTAGTGCAGTTTGAAAGTACTTGTCTACTGATGCAACATCCAAACTAGTCACGTCTCTCATTCTCTCACCTCTGGACCATTGCAGTTCTCTTCTGGCTCGTCTGCCAGCATCATCTATCCACTCCTTTCAATGTATACAAAACTCTTCAGCTCGCCTAGTCCTCAGAAAGACAAAATCTGAGCACATTACTCCTCTCTTGCAATCTCTCCACTGGCTGCCTGTGCCACAGTGAGTAAACTATAAGATCAATACCCTCTGTTACAAATGCCTCCATAAAAAAGCACCTTCCTACCTCTGTGAATGTCTTCACCTGTACACTCCTTCTCGTTCCCATCGCTCTGCTGCAGATACCCTGTGCTTAAGAATACCTAGATTCAACCAGTCCACCATTGGCCGTCGCTCTTTCTCTGTTTCTGGTCCATCGATCTGGAATGACCTCCCTCTCTCCCTTAGCCCAAAGACTTCTTATGAAGCTTTTAAATTCGGCCTCAAGACACAATCATTTCAAACCTAAGATTCTCCCCTCTTGTTCCATCTCATTTTTGTCCCTGCCCTCAACTGCCCAAAACCCCATCACCCTGCTGGAGTGTACAACCTTTATGTGTGTGCGTGGGTGTGCATGTGTGTGCGTGCGCTCGAGCGTGTGTGTACACATTTGAATTTGTAAAAAAAACACCTAGTAATTGTAACTGGCTGCACGTGAATGAGTAGGATGAATGAAAGCGCTTCGATTTGGGGTTTTTTTTGGTTGCAAGGTAGAGCGCTATATAAATTCTATGTATTATTAATACATATCCACCCATTTTTGGTTTCTGTACCTCCTGTCAAGGCTGATGGCAGAAGGACATAGACAGAGACAACATCTTTTTCTTCCTGAAATGAACAGTATCACGTTACGAATAAGATCCATCCTGTCACCCTAGGCATCGGTGCAGGACCCTAACTTTGTGTTTTTCTTTCCCCGTGTGTGTTACCATAACCCAACTTCTGGTTACAGTTTCCCAGCCAGAGGGGCTATCTCCTGCACCGGCCACGAGTTCATAAAAGTACAGGGGGGTGGGGGTCTTCTTTTATTTCTGCATCTACTCCTTCTTCTTCTTCTTCTTCTGAGTTCCCTTTCCATGCTGGGTAAAATGTGGAGTGCCTGTGGTCTTCTCTCTGTTTATTTACTTTTTTATTTATTTATTTATACCACTCGAGCGCTTTGATTTGTTGCTTTACTAGATTCAGCGCTATATAAATTCCATACATCATCATCATTATTATTATTATTATTATTATTACTTTAAGTCACGACAGATTTCTTTGCGTGAAATTCGGGCTGCTCTCCCCAGGGAGAGCGCGTCGCCGAAAGAGCAGCGCCACCCTTTTTTTTCCTCTTTCCTGTCTTCAACTGTATTTGTTTCTCTATCAGAGTGGCTTTTTTCTACAGAATTTTGCCAGGGACAACTCTCTCGTTGCCATGGGTTCTTTTACCTGTGCTAAATAATTGTGTAACACACAGGACCGCGGTTTATCGTCTCATCCGAAAGACTGGCACCCAGACTTTGTAACCCTGCTAGAGGTATGGCCCATGGTTTCAGGACAGCTCATGGAAAGGTTCTTTTTTTTAATGAAGATTTGCTTGAAAGAAAAGGCAGGAGAATGGGCTAGGTATGTAAAACACCAAACAACAAAAGAGGGAGAAGGGATGGAAACGTAAGGGAAGAGGCAGAAACAAAGGGAGGGACAAAAAGGGGGAATTTTGAGCACATATTTTCAAAAAAAAGGGTATGCTATTTATATGGAAAGATGACCCCTCATCACCATTGGAGGGAAAGTGAAGTGAGACTGATTTTTTTTTAAGTTAGTCCATATCTTGTGTTTTGAACGAGCTTCACTGGCACCCTGTTAGATTAAGCTGCCAAAACAAAATTACAGTCCTTGCATTCAGTCATCCAAATCGATTGCTTGAGTCATACCTAATGGGTTCCTTGTGTTCACAAAAATCCTCTAGCACTGCTCCTCGTTCCTTGAGTAAGATCGTCATCAGCAGCAGCAGCATCGTCATAGTTATCATTGTTATCGTCAATGACGTCATCATCATCATCATCGTACAAATTTTCACACATTCTACATTATTTGAGTAGCATAATCATCGTTGTCGTAATCATCGAGGTCGTTGTCATCATCATCATCATCATGGTCGTCGTCATCATCATTTCTTTTATTGTCTTTACTACCAGGGAGACTGCCCCCCCCCCTCCCCCCGATCTCATCTCCACCCCTCACCCCCCTCCTTTACTTAATGAAGTCTGTAGTTCAATGGAGAAAAGAAGATTAAATCAGGTTTTAATGTAATCATTCTAAAATCGATATCCACAGACTAACAGACAGACAGACAGACAGATAGATAGGTAAGCAAACAGACATACAGATGGCCAGTTTTCTGCTTCATGTTTTTCTCTCTTTCGTTCTTTCTCTCTTTCTTTCCTTTTCTTTCTCTCTTTCTTTCTTTCTTTCTTTTCGTCCTTCCTTCTTGCTTTCTTTCTTACTTTTTCCCTACTTCCTTTCTTTCTTCTTTCCTTGCCTACTTCATTTCCCCTTTTTCCCTGGGTGGTTTTTTTTGGAGGGGGTGGGGGGGATGTGTGGAGCACAAAGACCTTTTTCCATTACATTTCTTTGAGGGTCGGATTTGTTTCACTTACCTGAAAAGCACATTGCACTGGATAGTACTGGATTGTACTACTGGATTGTACTCTACGGGATGCCGTCCCATCTCAAGTCGACTCATGTCAATACGACTCAAAGCATCACCATTCAACATTACAATCATACAGGCATATGCTCCAACAACAGACCATGATGATGAAAAAGTTGAAGAATTCTACAGCCAACTTCAGAAAGTTATTGAGGATACACCAAAGAAAGACATCTTGATAGTTCAAGGAGACTGGAATGCGAAGGTAGGGGAAGATGCGTATGAAGACTGGAAAGGCACTTCCGGGCGATATTGTAACAACAGCACCAACGACAGAGGTTTAAGACTATTAGAATTTGCCAGGTGCAATGATCTTGAACTCACAAACACCTTTGGAGCACACAAAGCGTCTAGGAGATGGACATGGCACAGCCTAGGGGGAGAATACCACAACCAGATAGATTTTATCTTGGTACAACGCTGTTTCCAGACAAGCGTAAACATTGCCAAAACCAGAAGCTTTCCAGGTGCAGACATCGGCAGCGACCATGAGCTAGTAATGATGACATTCGCAGTACGCTTAAAGAAGAACAGAAAACAGGGAAGCTTCCAAATGAAGTTCAATCTATATAAGCTGAAGGACCCAAACATATTAGAATCATTCCAAGCAAACATTGGCGGGAAATTTGCACCCCTCTTAGCACTAGAAGAAGACATCGAAATGGAAAGTATGATCGATATATGCAATGACTCCTTCAATGAAGCAGGAAAAGAGCTCCTCGGAAAAATGAGGATAATAAAGAAACCATGGGTTTCCGAGGAAGTCCTAGAGCTTTGTGATAAACGCAGAGAACTGAAAAGTCAGAAGCAGAGTGCAGAAGGGGCAAGAAAGTATAAAGAAGCAACCAAAAAGGTGAAGAAAGGAATGACAGATGCTATGGAAAAATGGACAGAGGAGAAATGTGAGAAGATAGAAACCAGCATGGAAAGAAATGACAGTAAGAAGGCCTATCAACTGGTAAAAGACCTAACTGCAACAAAATCATCAAGAACCTCCACCATACAAGATAAAGCGGGAAAGTGCTTGACAGAGGAGGAAGACATAATGACCAGATGGAGGGAATATTGTGAGGAGTTATACTCGCATAGAGCAACTGGAGATTCTGAAGTGCTGAATGTACCACCGTCATCTGAAACAGCCTCATGTAGTTTACTGAGAAAGGAAGTTGTAAAAGCAGTCTCATCTCTAAAACCGGGTAAATCTGCAGGTGTTGATAATGTCTCAGCTGAAATGGTGCAAGCAGGAGGTGATCCATGTATAGACGTACTCCATCGAATCTGCGCCAAGATCTGACAGACTGGAGTATGGCCAAAAGCGTGGACACAATCCCTTATAATAACACTTCCTACAAAGGCAACCTCCAACAATGCCAGAACTACCGCACCATAAGTCTCATCAGTCACCCAAGCAAAGTGATGTTGAAGATCTTGCTGAACAGGCTCAAACCACAGGCTGAAAGAATCATCGCAGAAGAACAAGCTGGTTTCAGACCTGGACGCAGTACAACAGAGCAGATCTTCAACATAAGACTCATAATGGAAAAATATCTCCAGCATCAACAGGACCTCTACCATATCTTTATCGATTTTAAGAAAGCATTCAACAGAGTTTGGCACGCTGCACTGTGGGCAACTATGAACCTCTACAACATCAATGCCAACCTAATCAAAGTCGTACAGAGCCTCAATGACAATGCAACAAGTGCAGTGTTTCTCAACAACAACATAGGTGATTGGTTTCGGACGACGGTCGGTGTGCGCCAGGGCTGCCTGCTCTCCCCTACTCTCTTCAATCTATTTCTTGAGAGAATCATGGAAGAAGCACTAGAAGAACACGAAGGAACAGTGAGTATTGGAGGGCGAACAATCATAAACTTGCGCCTCGCTGATGATATTGACGGATTAGCTGGCTACGAGCAAGAACTAACAGACTTAGTGAACCGCATAGAAGAAAAATCAACAAAAATTGGTATGGAAATTAGTGGGGGGGGGGGGGGGGGGGAACAAAAAGTGATGACAAACAGCAACTTCACATCAGAAATCAAAATCAAAGACCAGAAACTTTAAAATGTTCACAGATTCAAATATTTGGGATCTATCGTGACAGACGAGGGAGCAAAACCAGAAATACTGTCAAGACTTGCCCAGACCACAGCCGCAATGACCAAGCTCAAACACATCTGGAGCAACAGAAAAATCACCATCAGTTCCAAAATCAGACTGATGCGCTCTCTGGTTATGTCAATATTCTTATATGTATATAAATCATGGACCCTCACAGCGTACTTAGAGAGAAGAATAAGAGCTGTAGAAATGAGGTGCTTCCAAAGACTCTTAGGCATCTCGTACAATGACCACATCACGAATGAAGAAGTCATGAGACCCATCCGCAATGAAATCGGGCCGTGTACTGACCTTCGAACACTCGTCAGACAGCGAAAACTGAAGAGGTTTGGTCATGTCACACGCTCCTCTGGTCTTGCTAAAACAATCCTACAAGGCACAGTGAGGGGAGGACAAAGAAGAGGAAAACAAAGGAAGAGATGGGAGGACAACATTCGGGAGTGGACAGACATGGAGCTGAAAGACACCCTGAGGGCGGCTAAGAGACGAGAGGACTGCAGAAAGGTGGTTGACAAAGCTTTGAAGGCGCCCCAAAGGATTCGGAATCTGAGGGATCGGTGACGGTGACGACTAGATACAATCCCCCCCAACCCCCCTTCCCCACCACCTTTGCCTTTTAATGTCCAGGTGATTGTGTAGGGCACCCTGTGCTAGGGAGACCTCCTCTGAGAGACCTTTTTGTTATCTGTAGGGAGGGGGAGGGATTATCAAGCAGCCAGCCTGCCCTATCCACAGACGTTGACCCTCGTAAATCATCATTATTTTTATGTTGTTTTTTTTATTATATATTATTATGTTTCGAGGATAATGGAATAAGCAGTTATGTGTGTGTGTGTTTTAAACATCCAATCCCCGTGTGTGTGCAGTTTTGTAAATGTTGTCATCCGTTCCCCACCGGCACACAATGGCCTACTCTTCCGAAAAGTGGAACAGGTTTTAACGTGTATGCAAGATGTTCTGCGTGCATTCTCACACAGGGAACTCGGTTTTTAATCTCATCCAAGGACTTTTGTTGGGTTGTTTTGTTGTTGTTGTTTTTTTGGGGGGGTGGAGTCAAGATTCAAGTTTCGGTACCGATGTTAAGTCCAGGGGAAAATATCCCCTGGAAAGGGATTCGAACCCGGGTCAGCAGATCACGAGTGCGATGCACAACGCTCTAACCAACCAGGCTAACCTATCCCCCATCTTATCCCATCATTAGTAGTCAGTCTTTTTATATAAGGCTAAGCTGACGTCCAAGGCCTTATCAAAATCAAAAGCTGTCTCAAAGCCACAGTAGAAATACCACCACCAAAGCACCCCCTCCCCCTTTAGCAAACATTGCTCAGGGTAGCGGTCACTTGTTTGAAAGGGGGTGGGGGGAGCTTATTGCTGAGTGTCCATCGCAGGACCTTGAGTTGAAGGTCATATCAAGGGTTGGAGGTGGGGGGGGGGGGATATTTCACCTTGTTATGTCAAAACATAGTGCAAAGTCAATCGCATGCTCTGAACCAGATTTCGCTATTGTTGTTCACATTCTTCTTATATTATTATATTGAACACCAATCTCCCCGCCACAGCCATACCCAGATTCGTTATGTCTCATCCCCAGGGGTCAGAAGTCCACAGGGAGCCTATCAATATCAGACCACGTAGGTTCACCAGCCAGAGGGGCCCTGCACTGCTGCTGGGTCACTTTGGTTGTGTTCAGTGGTGTGCGTGCCTGTTTTAATAATAATAGTAATAACAATAATAATAATAATAATAATAATAATAATAATAATATATGGAGTTTATAGAGCGCTATATCTTGCAATTACAATTCAGATCGTTTCCGTTCAATCCGCTCCTACGCAAGCAACCAAAAATGATTAACAATATTCTAACAAATTCAAATGTACACACACATGCCCCACACACACCACACACAAACACACACACACACACACACACACACACACACACACACACACACACACATACACACACAGGTCGTACATTTCAGCAGGGTGATGGAATTTTGGCTTTTAAAAGCAGGGACAGATATGAGATGAAACAGGAGGGACAAATCTTAGGTTTGAAATAGGTATGTTTTGAGGCTGGATTTAAAGCTGTCGTAAGTAGGCTTTTCACGAAGGGAGAGAGGGAGGTCATTCCAGATTGATGGACCAGAAATAGAGAAAGAGCGAAGGCCAACAGTGGATTAGTTGAATCTAGGTATTCGTAAGCCCAGGGTATCTGCAGCAGAGCGGAGGGAACGAGAGGGAGTGTACAGGTGAAGACATTCACAGAGATATGAGGGTGCTGTTTTGTGGAGACATTTGCAACAGAAGGTACTGATCTTGTACTTTACTCTCTGTGGCACAGGCAAACAGTGGAGAGATTGCAGGAGAGGAGTAATATGCTCAGATTATTTCTTTCTGAGGACTAATCGAGCTGCAGAGCTTTGTATGCGTTAAAGGGAGTGGATAGATGATGCTGGCAGACCAGCCTAAAGAGAATTACAATAGTTCAGACGTGAAAGAATAAGAGATGTGACAAGTTTGGATGTTGCATCAGTGGACAGGTACTTTCGGATTGCACTTATACGCCGTAATTGATAGTAGCAGGACTGGCAGGTCTGAGTGATTAATTTTTTGCATAGAGAGTGTATTGTCAATAACAACACTTACATACTTAACTGCAGTGGATAGCGGAACTGATGTATTGCCAAATTCTATTGAATCTGTTGTGATGGAAGAAAGTTTGTGTTTGGTCCCTACATCATGGCTTCGGTTTTATCTGCATTTAGCTGTAACTTGTTTTGTATCATCCAGTTTTGAATGTCTTGAAGGCAAAGTGACATATTTGTCAAGATAAAAGGCAGATTTTCAGGAGTGTCACTGCTTTGTATCTGAGAGTCATCAGCGTAGAAATGATGGTTGATCTGATGACGGTTTATTATGTATGAGAGTGGAACAGTGTGGAGAGTGAACAGGACAGGGCCCAGACCTAATCCTTGTGGGACTCCACATTCCAGCTTTGCAGGAATTGATTGAATTTTGTTTACTGTGACTGTCTGGAATCGGTCAGTGAGGTATGAACTAAACCAGGTAAGGGCTGCATCTTTGCTACCAAACGTTTTTTTGGAGACGGGAGAGAAAATATAGTGATCTATAGTGTCAAATGCTGCAGATAAGTCGAGAAGAGTGAGAAGGGAGATTTTCCCTGAGTCAGAAGCGTTTAGAAGCGTGTTTAACGTATGGACTAGGGTGGTTTCAGTGCTGTGGTTGACGAGATAGGCAGACTGAAATGCGGGAAGGAGACTATTTGAATGACGATGGCTGTTGAGTTGTTTCAGAACTACTTTTCAAGGACTTTGGAGATGAAAGGTAGGTTAGAAATAGGTCTGTAATTTTTTGTAAATGCTTTGAGCTAACGTCTGAAATGTCAGTGTTCAGTTTTATTGTTATTGTTATTAGATGTTGAGTTGGGGTTTGTCTTTTGTTGTTGTTGTTTTTTTATGTTTGCTGTTGGGTTTTATAAAATAGTTTTGGGCGTTTTTTTTTGCATCCCCCTCCCCCTTCAAAATATATATGTAAAAACCTGCTAAAATATCAAGTCCACGGAATTTTTTTTCAAGGAGACTTTAAAATGATTCTCAGATTGTAAACACAAATGAAAATTACATTAAGTAAACAGACATAAATGAAAAAAATAACAACAAAGTATTCTTCAGAAATCAGGGGGGGTGGGGGGAATCAAAATTACAAGAACATTAAGTAGAAAGAAATATCTTTACAAAACTTCAAAGTATCTAAAATTGTAAGAAAGGTATGCAAAAATTACACAAACGGATTAAGTAAACAGAAATTGATACCCAAAAAATGTACTGACGGTGTTCTCTGATTAGAAAAATGGTAAAGTGAAAAATTACTCATGAAGAAATTAAACTGAAATGATTTTCAAAATTGTATTCAGGCGTGCTCAATTCTTTTAAAAAAATATATTTTGTTAAATCTAAAATGCACACATACGAAGAAATGTACATAAATCAAAGAAGACCTTAAAGGCATTTTGAAATGACAAGAAAGTATGAACCATATCTTCAGTACAGGCTCAGGAAGTCAACCAAAGGAAGAAAGGCAACTTGTTTTTCGTTCCTCGGCTAGAACTCCGAGGTTCACCTCTGATAAGATATTGCCGCTCTGGTCTCATGTCGACCTCAGATTTGGTTTCCCCATACACTTCTGTGCCTGTGGTGAGTTTGTGTCAAGGCTTTTGGGGTTGGAGGTTCGCGGGGAACGGTCGTTGGAGGGACGTTGTGGTGGTTGCCATCTCGTTTGGTCAACTCACTTTGTCTGGCTTTGCGACTTAGCTAATACTGGGGGCTTAGTAGGTGGGGTCCTGTTACGTTAGCTCAAAACAGGCACGCACACCACTGAACACTACCAAAGTGACCCAGCAGCAGTGCAGGGCCCCTCTGGCTGGTGAACCTACGTGGTCTGATATTGATAGGGTCCCTGTGGACTTCTGACCCCTGGGGATGAGACATAGTGAATCTGGGTATGGCTGTGGCGGGGAGATTGGGATGAGAGCTGCGTGGGAACAGCAGGACGGGGACGTCAGAGAAAATGAGGTAGCAAAACAAAAGTCTAATTAATCCGAACTCCCAACTTAAATGGTGCGAGCTAATTATATTTGCATATCAGTTTTCATTTCCTTATCACTCTTTTACGCTGCATTTCAAACTTTATTTAAAACAGATTCTTTTCATTCATTACTTTAACCTTTGAAGGGAGACAGCTATTTGAATAACGTCATCAAACAAAAATCATAAGTTTTCATAATATTTGAATTCTCTCTCTCTCTCGCTCTCTCTCTCTCTCTCTAAAAAAAAGGTAAGCAGTCCCATAACCTATAAGGTCGTAGGGGAGCGAGGCGTCAGAGACCTCACTACTCTAGGGCCAGCATATTGAGGGCGGCGCCCATCTCCTCTCCCTCGCTGCTTTACCTTCCCTGACCCTAAAGAGGGCAGGTACCCATTTACAGCTGGGTGAACTGGGGGAACTGTACTGAAGCCAAAGCGTGCAAACGGTCACCCATCCAATTGGTAACCACGCTCGACGCTGCTTAACTTGGCTGGAGGAAAGCGAGTGCTCCGACCACTGAGCTATCCCGTCCTCTCTCTCTCTCTCTCTCTCTCTCTTTAATTGGCGTAAGAATGCTTATCAATCACACACACACACGGTGCATGCACGGCGCACGCATTTTCACAAACTTTAGGTAACATACTAGTTTTGTAACCAGCTACTACTACTACTACAGTACTACAAATGCACTATTCAAGTGAACCATGCCCTTTGACCCTACAACAAAACCCTCCTCAGATAAACACACACACTCATAAACTTCCCCCTACCCCCTACCCCCCATCACAACCCCATTCCACCACCCACAAAAAAAAAGTCACGGGTAGTGTATCTGCCCTCTTGGCATACCATGAAATGACTAACGTGTGTCTTGTGGAATGAACTCCCAACTTCAGCACTCGTGGTTTAAACCTGCCCCAGAACAGCACCTTGATCTCTGTCGGGTGGGACTATCACCTGCCCACGGCTCTCCAGGGTCAGATTTACAACCAACTCGTTTTCGCCTCTGGGTGGACAAGTGTTCTATTATGCGGTCGAATTTGAACCCAGCGCTCCATTGAACAGCGTGTAGGGATGAGGACAAGACATTGGCTTTGCAGACGACCTTCCAGCGCTAAAATTGTGTCAAAACTGCCAGGAACTATTAAAAAAAAATGAATGTCGTCCCTTGTTTGTTTGTCCAAGAGACTTTTCTCTCTTGAGGTTCTTGGTTTGGGCCAAACGTCTGACTTTGCAAAGTAAGGTACCGTGTGAACAGTACTGTCACTTGTAGTACCAGGTCACGGCCTACAGTGCTGTGTGTGTGTGTGTAGGGGAGGGTGGGGGTTGAGTGGTAGGGTATGGGTGGGAGGAGGGGGATGGGTGGGTGAAGGTAGGGGTAGCGGGGTGGGTTGGTGGGGGGGGGGGGGTATACAATGGGTATCATTCAGTCTCAGTCGGCTGCCAATAATCTGTATTTGAAGATCTTTGGTCGCTATGTCCCTTGAACAAGACTGAACAGATCTGACCAGAATTTCTCTCTCTCTCTCTCTCTCTCTCTCTCTCTCTCTCTCTCTGTGTGTGTGTGTGTGTGTGTGTGTGTGTGTGTGTGGACGGAGGTAAAACTCCGGTCGTCTCCTCAAAATATCTGTCAGAGGTCGGTCATATGTGAAATCCTAGCAGCTCGCGCTTAAATAAAGAAAAGATTTCTTTGTTGTTGTTGTTGTTTAGTCTTCAAATCAGATTCTATGAAAATCTGCCAGAGCATACTTTTGTGCGTACATACATAGTTATTGAGAAGATGAAAAATAATGTTAAGAGAAAGTGAAATGAAATAGATACTTTGCATTTTATCTGTTTAATTCCATTATTTTTTTCTCTCAGGGTTAATGTCTATTCACTACTAGGCAATTTAGACAGGCAGATTTTCATACTAAAGTAACGAAGAAAGGAATCAAAGCAGAAGGGAGGATGTGGTGCCCCAGGAAAGACTACAGTAACCTGTCCACTGTTGAATGATCAATGACTTCAGCAATTGAGGTTATATATTGCTGAGAACCTTATAATACATACAATCTTAACGTTCCCATATTTTGAACTGGTATCAATCCCTTTTCTTTGTATGACCAACCAAACAAAAAAAATGCAATAAAAAAATAAATGATGGACTGTGATAAAATGAGAACATAAGCATGTCACATTTTGAAAGTATTTTGTATTCCAGTCGGTTTAATCGCAAATCATAAACAATTATCTCTATATCCCTTGAGAGGGGAGAAAATTTCACAATTTTGGAATTCAGAATACACAGAACTTGTCAAAATCTATTTCATTTTGTCTGATGATCATTTTAGGCCATTTGTATTCACGGCATTAATTTTCAAACTGTCTGGAGCACCTCATTCAACAAGAGAATCTACTGTCTCATTTTTCAGTACAGTCCGCAATGGGATCACTTTCGCCTTTACCTATCCCGTAGTCTTGTAGACCGTAGGGGCACCACTGCAGATTTTGCAACCAGCTTCTCCACTGTGTTGGAATCCAGCACGAAATTGAGTCTGCTCCTTCTTCCTCAAATGTAAAGGACTCTGGCTCAAGAGCAGTAAGCAGAGAATTATTTTCAAACGTTGTTTAATATTTTTATAGGATAGAGTACTATCGTAATTCATCGTCTGTCTTATCAGACAAAATATTTTAATAGTATAAATGCAGAAAAAGTAGTGAGGAAAAAAGTGCAGGTAACCACATAAAACTTTCACAAATATTTTAAAATAATATAGTTCCAACTTAATTCATATTTGTCTTATGCCATCAGTGCCTGGGGTTTATCACAGTTCTTGATTAAACCATTGCTTTGTCTTTAGTGGTCGACTATGACTCTCTGACTAGGAGGCTTGACTCGCACATTCCTTACGTTCTGCAGCCCTGGGGGCTAGTTGACCTTTGGAGAACATCTCCAACGCTGACTGTCCTTATGCCCACTTGGCCGAGAGAGTGGGGATGTACTGTGGGCAAGGCATCTCCACTATAATCAAATTTCTACCCAATTTCCGAAACAGCAGCTGCCTCCTCTGCTGTTTTGGAGGTCATCGTCGAACACGACGGACATTCATATTTGTCTTATCACACAACGTATTATGACAATTTGGCTTCTATCTATCTATCTATCTATCTGTCCCGTAGTCTGACGACCGTGGGGGCACCCTCAAAGACTCAACAACCAGTTCCCTCCATTCCTCTCTCTGTTCTGCCTTTCTCAGGGTTTTGTTGATTTCTAGGCCTGTCCATTCGCTGATGTTATCCTCCCAGCTCTTCCTTGGTCTGCCTCTTCTTCCTCCTTGGACAGTGCCTTGTAAAATTGTCTTTGCAAGTCCTTTGGATCTTGTGACATGCCCATACCATTTAAGTTTACGTTTTTTCACGATCGTTAGAAGGTTCTCATAGGGTCCAATGGTTTGCTGGATTCTGTTATGCACGCTTTCGTTGCTTATGTGGTCTTTGTAGGTCAAGTCAAGTCAAGTCAAAGTCAAAAACACTTTAATCATCCCATGAAGGGCAATTACAATACTGACAGGCAGATTGATATACATAAAAAATATCAAAGACACAAAAGCTATATTTTATATTGGTTTTCAAATGACTTCAAATAAAATGTCACGAACCACACACAACACACACACACACCAACACACACGCGCGCATGCGCACACACACACAAACACACGCACGCACGCACACACATCAATTGTGAACACAATTTTAAACCCATTGACTAGAAGACATAAAAACTTATTTTTACGCACGCATATACGCAGCACGTACACACGCACGTACGTGTGTGTGCGAACACGCCCACGCACACCCACACCATACACCAATATATAAATTCAATGTTTTAAGACCGTTGACTAGAAGACAGACTTATTTTACACACCCACCCACCCACCCACACACACATAATTATATATTGACGACACTCATAACAATGACAATCAGGCAAGTAATTCAGAGAAATGTAAAAACTAGGTAGTCAACATCATTGTGAATTCAGAATTCGAATGCTTACTGGCACAAAAGAATTTCTTTTTCTGTTAGTTTTGCTGATGGGACACTGAAAACGGCGTTCCGAAGGCAACATTTGAAATTCTGGAAACAAAGCATGGGAAGGATCAGCCAAAATGGCTGTGGCTTTGCGTACAAGCTGCTGATTGCAGAACGACATGAGATCTCTTTGTTCTTTTCCAATTATTTTTGAGCAGATTCTTACAATTCTCTGCAGGCCATTCTTGTTTTTAAACACTAAGGTTATTGTACCAACAAATGAAAGCAAAACTTAGAACACTCTCTATGTAAGACTTGTAAAACAAGGAAAGAATCTTTTTGTCTACAAAAAATGAGTTCAGTTTCCTCAGAAAATACAGACGTTGTTGTCCCTTTTTGACAATAGCGTCAGTGTTAACGTCCCAGTTTAACTTGTGGTCAAAAACAGTTCCCAGATACTTATAGTTCAAAACGTTTTCAACTTCTTGATTATGGATAATAATATTCTTAGGAGTATGCCCGATCTTCTGAAGTCGATAGGAAGGTCTTTAGTTTTAGAAACATTTAGCTCCAGATAGACCTCGTCACACCAGTGTACGAACTCGGTGAGGGCTGGACCATGGTCTAAGACTGATCCGGATAAGAGAGACAACAGAGCACTATCGTCTGCGAACTTTACCAGAAAGGAATTTCCATAGTTGCTTCTGCAATCATCTGTATATAGAATGTACAGAAGTGGTGAGAGGACGCAACCCTGCGGAGAACCAGTGCAGGTAAATCTAACCGAAGAAGATATTTTGTTGGCCAAAACATGCTATGGTCTGTTGGTTAGAAATTCAATCAGCCAACAAACAAGTTGATTGTCTATGTCAAATTTTGAAATTATTTTGTTAACCAGAACGTGAGGCTGCATTGTATTGAAAGCTGAACTAAAGTCAGCGAACAGTATTCTGGCATGAGAGTCAGGTGTTTCCAAGTGGCCATGTAACTTGTTCAAAATGAATAATTTGGCATCTTCGACTCCCCTTTGAGACCTGTACGCAAATTGTAGTGGGTCAAGGTCTTTCTCTGTGGCAGAAAGAATGAGAGATTTTACGATCTTTTCTAGCGTTTTCATCACAAGAGATGTGAGAGCTACAGGTCTAAAATCGTTAGGCCGAGAAGGATTGGGTTTCTTTGGAAGAGGTATTACATTGGAAGTTTTCCAAATAATTGGAATCTGACAAGTATCCAGTGAGGCCTGGAACAGGTGTTGAAGGACACTGGCAAGCTCAGTAGCGCAGAATTTCAGGTTTTCTTCCACTTATACCTGTTTCTGGTCTGAGAGATTTGTTAATATGTATTGCCTTTTAAGTGCTTACAGATAATTTCTTCATCAACAATGACGTTATTCTCAGAAACTAGGGGTTGCTTCAGGTTATTTATTTCATCTGAGAAATCATGCTTTTCAAAGCGAGTAAAAAATGCGTTTAGATGGTCTGGTAAGTTGTTATCACATACTCCCTGCAAACTGATCTTTGACCTATGTTGGACACCTACCATATTTACTGCAGACATATCTTTGATACCCTGCATGCAGCATGAAAATTGTTCCCCGCAAACTGCCAAGGAGTCTCCGAAAGCATCTCATCTCCACCGCCTGTACTCTTCTCTCCAAATCTGCAGTCAGGGTCCATGATTCACAGGCATACAGAAATATGGATATGACAAGGGAGTGCATTAGTCTGACCTTGAAGATAAGTGAGATATTTTTATCTCTCCAGATGGTGTTTAGTTTTGACAGTGCTGTTATTGTCTGTGCAGTCCTGCATACTACTTCTGGCTTGGATCCCTGGTCTGATACAATGGCTCCCAGGTACTTGAAGCTTTGAACTGTTTCCAGCTTCTGGTCATTAACCCTGATATCAGTGCTAATGCCGCTGGTGTTATTAGTCATCAGTTTGGTCTTCTCTGTACTGATTTCCATGCCGTATGTTTTGGAGGCATTATTCAGGTGTTCTGTTAGGCTGGCAAGCTCTTTTTCTGATCCTGCTATTCCATCAATGTCATTTGCGAAGCGGAGGTTTGTGATCGTTCTGCCACCAATGCTGACTGATCCTTCATGATGTTCCAGTGCATCAGCCATGATTCTCTCAAGGAAGATGTTGAAAAGAGTGGGTGAGAGTAGACAGCCCTGCCTTACTCCAACTGTTGTTCGAAACCATTCTCCAATGTTGTTGTTGTAGTACACTGCACTGGTGGCCTCTCTGTACAGCTGTTTGATGATTCTGATCAGGTTTACATTGATGCTGTACAAATTCATGGTTGCCCACAAAGCTGCATGCCACACCCTGTCAAATGCCTTCTTAAAATCGATAAATACATGGTAAAGGTCTTGTTGATGTTGAAGGTGCCGCTCACATAGTATTCTAAGGTTGAATATCTGTTCTGTTGTGCTGCGCCCTGCTCTGAAACCTGTTTGTTCCTCAGCAATGATGGTCTCTGCTTGTGGCTTCAATCTATTCAATATTATCTGCAGCATGACCTTGCTTGGGTGGTATATGAGGCTAATTGTGCAGTAATTATGGCATTGTTGTAGATTTCCTTTCTTGGGGAGGGTGATGATGAGTGACTGTGTCCATGGTATTGGCCATTTTCCTGTCTGCCAGATCTTGTTGCAGATTCTTAGTAGGGCGCTGATCATGGCTTCCCCTCCAGCTTGAACCATCTCAGCTGGAATGTTGTCGGGCCCCTGCTGATTTCCCCCTTTTTCAGCGATCTGACAGCTGTTTCCACTTCTTCTCGGAGGATAGGGTGACTGTCTGTGTCTTTGTTTGGGGGTACGTTAAGGACTTCTGGATCTCCTGCGGTTCTATAGTTATACAGGTCGGAGCAGTATTCTGTCCATCTGTTCAGAATATCCTGGTCGTCAGTGAGACACTTCCCATTTTTGTCTTGGAATGTTAAACCTTTTCCCTGTTTTGTGCTAGTCAAGTCTTTCACCAGCTGATATGCTTTCTTGCTATTGTTTTTCTTGATGTTCTCTTCAATGTCTTGGCACTATTTACCGATCCATTTCTCTTTTGCCTCCATCATGGACTTCCTGATTCTTTTGTTGACTGCCCTATATTGTTCTGCTCTTTCTTTTGTTTCATTTTTCTTTTTCTTCAACTCTCTACGCTTGTCACATAGTTGTAGGATGTTAGGCGTGACCCATGGTTTTTTGACTGGTCGGTGTTTGCCAAGAAGCTCGCTTGCTGTTTCAGTCACTGCTGTATTGAAACTAATCGTCAGTGTATCTATGTCTGAGTCTATCACAGTGAGTGCTGCAAACTTTCCACCTATCCTTGCTTGAAAAATGTCTACTATCTCTGGGTCCTTCAGCTTCTCGAGGTCAAATTTGATCCTGATGTTGTTCCGCTTGTGGATTTTCTTTAGACGTAGTCGGAAAGTCATCATCACAAGATCATGATCACTCCCTATGTCTGCTCCTGGAAAACTTCGTGTCTGTGCGATGTTAACACTAGACTGAAACCGTCTTTTCACCATGATGTAGTCTATTTGGTTGTGGTGTTCTCCATTTGGGCTATGCCATGTCCATTTTCTGGATTTCTTGTGTGGGCCAAGTGTATTCACTAGCTGGAGGTGGTTTTTACTGGCAAACTCCAGGAGTCTCAAGCCTCTTTCATTTGATTGGTTATTGCAATGTGGCCCACAAACGCCCTCCCATCTTTCCATGCATCTTCTCCTACTTTGGCGTTCCAGTCACCTTGCACAACAAGGATGTCTTTCTTGGGAGTTTGATTCAGACCCTCTTGTAGCTGGTCATAAAATTCTTCTATGGCTTCATCTGTGCAGTCTGATGTAGGGGCGTAATCCTGTACTACAGTTATGTTAAAGGGGGTTGCTCTCAGGCGGATGGTAATAAGTCTGCTGGACACAGGCTGACAGCTCATGACGGTGTTCACGGTGTCTTTGTGAACGAGAAACCCCACGCCGTGTTCATGTTTATCCTGTTTTCCACTGTAGTATAATTTATGGTCTTCCTGGGTCGTTGTTTCTCCCATGTTTTTCCACCTTACTTCGCAGATCCCAAGGATGTGCCATTGATATCTGGACATCTCATGTGTCAGTTCTTCCACTGTGCTTGCAGCTCTTAGTGTCCGTACATTCCATGTGCCAATGATAGTGTTGTTTCTGGCACGGATTTTTCTGTGTTTTACATCAGTAGCAAAATTTTTACCTCTGTCCTGATGAGCAACAGAAGGCGTGGTCCTTGGTAACCCGGGCGACGACCGATCGGGTATGGAGATTCTGGCTGTCTTTTTCATGGATGAGTCTCCAGGTCGGATTTTTTTATTGGGTTTACTCCCCACATGTGGCAGGTGGTACTGGGTTACATGGTTACCAGTAGCAGAGGGAGTCTCTGACCTGACACCAATAATTTGGCTTATGTCATAAAAATGCGTGCTCGTGTGTGCGAATGTGTCCTGTGTGTGTGTGTGTGTGTGTGTGTGTGTGTGTGTGTGTGTGTGTGTGTGCGCGCGCGCGCCCGCGCGCGCGTGTGCGGGCCGTGTGTGAGTGTGTGGATGCGCGCATATTGGTGCGTGCATAAGTGCATGTGATTTTTACACTGGTGAGTTTATGGCTGCCTGGACGCTTTCCTTCTTTTTTGTTGTTGAAATATTGTGAGATGTGCGCGTGCTAAATGTTTAGATACTATGGTGTGGTATTTTTCTTTGAGAAATATTTGTCTGTGTATAACTGTTTTTATGTATGGCAGGCAACCCTGCGTGAATTTGTATAGTGTAGTGTAGGTAGTGTAGTGTAGTGTAGTGTAGTGTAGTGTAGTGCAGTGCGGTGCGGTGCGGTGTGGTGTGGTATGGTGTGGTGTGGTATGGTGTAGAGTAGTGTAGTGTAGTATAGTGTAGTGTAGTGTAGTGTAGTGTAGTGTAGTGTAGTGTAGTGTAGTGTAGTGTAGTGTAGTGTAGTGCAGGGATGGGCAGGGCAGGGCAGGGAAGGGCAGTCAGTGTATACCACTTGAAGTCAGGGCAGATTTCTCTCCGTGAAAGCAATAATAATAATGTATGGATTTATATAGCGCTGAATCTTGTAAAGCTACAAATCAAAGCGCTTTTTTTTAATGCGTGTGTATGCAGTTTTTTAATTTGTCATCTGTTCCCACCGGCACACAATGGCCTACTCTTTCGAACAGCGGAACAGGATTTAACGTGTGCGCAAGATGTTCTGCATGCGTTCGCACACGGGGCCTCGGTTTATAGTCTCATCCGAAGGACTTTGACATTCAGTTCTTTTTGTCAAACTGGGAAGAAAGGGCGAGGCTGGGAATCGAACCCAGAACCTCACGATTTACTTGTTGGCAGGCAAACGTCTTAACCATCCTGCCACCGTCCTTCCAAAGTCTCTGTCTGTGAGATAACAAAGTATTTGAACTGATCTGAACTGAATGCTGCAGAGGCTGTGTATGCTTCACTGTCAAGGGCAAAGCGTTCCGCTTCATGTTCATGTTCCCAGTGGAAGCCATATTCCCTGTAGAACAGTGACAAGTAAGGCTGAGAAAAAGGAGATCTGTGGGACTGGAGAATCCCTTTGAACTAAAAGATAGAATTATTATTCTGTTCAGGTCAGACAGATAGATGGGCTGGAATTTAGTGTGGAAACTACCCTGTCGAACAAACTCGCTTGTGTCTACGCTTTTATTTATTTATTTATCTATTTTATTCTTTGATATCAAGGATAATGGAATAAGCACTTATGTGCTTTTTTAACATCCAGTCCCCGTGTGTATGCGGTTTTGTAAATTGTCATCTGTTCCCATCGGCACACAATGGCCTACTCTTACGAAAAGCGGAACAGGATTTTAACGTGTGCGCAAGATGTTCTGCGTGCGTTCGCACACGGGACCTCGGTTTATAGTCTCACCCGAAAGACTTTAGAGGAGAGTGGAGTCTGCACTGATGACAACTCCAGGGGAAAATTTCCCCCTTGAAAGGGAATCGAACCCGGGTTGTCAGGTTGCGAGCGCAATGTTCTAACCACTAGGCTATCCCTTCCCCTTTTCTTGTCGTGAGAACAGCCTCATTATCATGTCCTCCTTGTCCTCCTCCCCTCCATCCTCATTGTCATCATTGCTGTCGTTGACTTCATACAGCAGTTTGCTTTTCGCTTCCTCGGCTAGAGCTCCGAGGTTTTCACCCATGTGTTGTTGGTTTTATGTTTGGTTGGTTGGTTTGGGGTTTTTTTGTATGTATGTTTGTTTGTTTGTTTGTTTTGGGGGTGCGTGTGCGACCGTTTTTCTTTTCTTTTGGTTTCTTCTTTGCGGGAGGGGTGGGTGGGATGCATGTCATTCAGGTAGCCGCATTCTGTTGTTGCTGTTCGCTTAACACTCTGGTGGTCACCCAAAATGTGCACTCTGACTCACTCATCATCCCACCTGGGAATCCCTGTGAGATTGAAAATTGCAACACCGAATGAGAAGATTGCGTGTATGACTGTTCTTAAGTACTTCGCCATATTGGCAGCCATACTCAGACATCAGAGGATTTTTTTCTCTTTTAAAGGAGAGTGCAGATTGTTATGTTAAGAGCTTGTCATGGATAAAGGCAATCTATCAACATAACATTTTACAGCATAACGCCGCTTTAGGGTAGGCCTTGGCAATTAGCTGACATCAATAACTGACACAGCTTTTGGTCTGGGCCAAAGCCGCATTCTGACTCCAGGGACGCACACCCTTCAATATCGCACACCATCATCAGTGAATGCATGCATCTATCCACCCATGTTTCCACTTATTCAAACAGTCTTGTTGTTCATTTAGCAATGGATCTAATTTTTCCTGGCATCATAAAATAATTGTTGCAAAACTGTCGATTCAGAGAAGAAAATGTTATTATTCAGTGAAACAGTTATAACAGAACTAGTCAACTTTGTTTGGGGGGCTTTCTTTCTTTCTTTCTTTTGTTTTTCTGTTCTTTAACTTTAGCAGGAAGAACTTGCTTTATAAAGAAAGCAAGAAAACTGGCTATCTCAACAGCAAGGCTGGTGGCTCCCCAAATTTTTTTAACTTTTCTTTTGTTTGCCTCATCTTCTGTGACGTCCCTCGTCCTGCTGTTCCCACGCCGCTCATTCCAATCTCCCCGCCACAACCACACCCACATTGGTTATGTCTCATCCTCAGGGTCGGAAGTCCACAGGGATCCCCGATGGCTCAATATTCAGTTTTTAACCCGCAAGTCTCATGATTGTCCTGAGATTTTTTACACCCCACTCCTTCCAAAACTAAATTAGGTGTTCGATTTAAAAAAAATTTTTTATACCACTTTAAATCACGGCAGATTTCTCTGCGTGAAATTCGGGCTGCTCTCCCCGAAGAGAGCTCGTCGCCACAAGACCTGCGCCACCCATTTTCTTTCTTTTTCTGTCTGCAATGATGGTTGTTTTCCTATCAGAGTTGCTTTTTTTTTACATAGTTTTGCCAGGGACAACCCTCTTGCCGTGCGTTATTTTACGTGCGCTAAATAATTGTGTAACACACGGGACTTCGGTTTATCGTTTCACCCGAAAGACTAGCACCCAGACCACCACTCATGGTCTAATGAATTGGGGAAATGTTTCGGGTCCAAACGGGATTCGAACCACCGCACATTTCCGACCCGGACTTTTCTCTTTCTAGGCAGGCGCGTTACCTCTAAACCACCGATCCACCGATGTTCTAACAACAGACAATTGACTTTGACCAACCAACTCAATCGCCAGTGGACATCTCCATGGTCACTTCAAGCACGCCAACTAGAATGTCCTCAAAGGTGTTGGGGAGAGGACACACTTGCTGACAGTAAGCATACAGTGACCCAAGTAAGTTCCCATGCAGATTTCTTAAAACAGCATTTGGTAGGAATCGCTCTTCTTTTTTTCTTTCTTTTTTTTTTTTGGGGGGGGGGGGAAGGGGTTAAAGGTTTTATTTTGTAGTGAAAAGATACTTCAAGTAAAAGTGTTTGATGCTTTTTCTTTTTTTTTTCTTTTTAAAAATCTTTTTGGTTGGCACACATATACAGTTCAAAACAAACAAATTAACTTTTCATTCAGACAACATTACATCATTTCCATTTTACAGGCGTACAAGACTACTAGCTACAGAAAGTACAAAAAGAATCAATCATCATTTTCGTTGTCAAGACAAGATGTATAGATTACATACATAATTGTACTAATATTTCGAAATGGTATTCAACTTTCTACTAAGTATATGTAATGGAACCATTTTTCTGAAAATTAGTAAACTGCATTTGTTTGCTATGCTCCATCTTTTCCTTTTCCTTTATATTTTAGTTCATTCAGAAATGTACCAACATTAGGTTTTGTTTTACCAATCCGACATTTATAAACATAGAGCTTTGCTAACAGTATTATTAAGTCGAACACTTCATCAGTTGTTGTAATTGCATCAGTGCCAAAAAGCACTATTTCCACATTAAGGTCCAGTCTCTCGCAATGAGAACAGTTGTGTTTTATAGTCACTTCAAGTTCTTTCCAGAAATTCTGTACATACTGACACTCCCATAAATAATGGTTTATCGTGTCCTTTTCCTTGCCACAAAAATTGCACTTGTCATTATCTGTAACTTCCTTATTTATTCATTTATTTCCAGGATAATGGAATAAGCACCCATGTGCTTCTTTTAATATCCAGTCCCCGTGTATATGCAGTGTTGTCAATGTTGTCGACAACCCATTCCCTCTTCCCTCCTGCTCCCTTGTGGTCAATCACATTTGTATCGACGGCGAACTGGCGGGACGGGGTCAAGGTCCGATCGGGGGTAGGGGTGGGTGGTTGGGTGTGTGTGTGTGTGTGTGTGTGTTTGTGTGGGGGGGGGGTGTGGAGGGGGTGGGGGCAGGTAGGGAGGAGGGCTTTGCATGCAGTCAGTGAAGTTGTAGGTCACAGTGCTGTTAGTCAGCTAGCAGGTCTCACAGATAGGAACTAACCACAGCACAGGCTGGTTCAGGATGTCAAGGGGCCTCAACCTTAACTTGACCAGTCTTCTTGGCCTTACTTATCACAGAACCGTGGAGATATGATTTAGGGTTCTCTCTCTCTCTCTCTCTCTCTCTCTCTCTCTCTCTCTCTCTCTCTCTCTCTCTCTCTCTCTCTCTCTCTCTCTCTCTCTCTCTCTCCCTCTCTCTCTCTCTCTCTCTCTCTCTCTCACTTCAGTGCTCGCTCGCTCTCAGTAGAATTTAGTGCCCTCTCCCCCCCTCCCTCTCTCTCTCTCTCTCTCTGTCTGTCTCCACTCTTCAATGATAAATTACTGTAAATCAGCCATCCAAGCCACACACAAAAAAACCGCTGAACAAACCAAAAACATATCTTGCAAGTATGAGGAAGGGGAGGGAGACGCAAGACTCAAGAATACTTTAATGTCTCAAATAGAGAAATTATGAGTGGAATTTTAAAATTATAATTACACAGCATGCATTATTAAACAATACAGATTAAGAAATGATACAATATTTTAAAAGCCGACAACAATCTACGTCAACCCCCAACCCCCATCCACACACACACACACACCCACACACCCATCCACACACATACACACACGTATACGCGTGCGCACGCACACACCAGTCAAGGTTAAGAGTAGCAAAGCAAAACCACAACACAACAATAATTTAAACATATCTCATGAAACACATCATCAGCACAATAAATACAAATATCACGAGTAACTTTACATTAAAAAGAAAAACATCACCAAACAATTTTGAATTTTTAAAAATGTTTTAACACTATTTCCCCTTCACCCATCACAGCTCATACTTATTCTTTGCCTGGTACTTTATATAAAACTATGCATGTACTCTCTCTCTCTCTCTCTCTCTCTCTCTCTCTCTCTCTCTCTCTCTCTCTCTCTCTCATAGGCATATTCATGCACACGCTGTTATTTGATGATTTAATATGAAAACCCTTTTACAACATTTTCTTTTAAACTTTAACAGTCGTTTAGAAGCTGAATTGACTTGTTAATAAAACTATTTTTGGTTCTAATTGTGGGTTTTTTATTTTGCCATTCGGAATCTTCGACCAGATGGAAGCAATGCATAGTGTTGTGAAAGCACGTGGGTTTCGTCAGTGGAAATGTCTTTAGCTTTACCGGAGGGGAAGAAGGGGTAGATGTTTTAAACAGGTCTTGACCTCAGCAAGTTGATAAGAGCATTCTTCAAGGACACAAGTCCCTTGACCACCTACCCAAGCCAAAACAAAGCAAAAACCTTGCATGGTGTGAGGAAGGGGTCGGGCGGTTGGGGGTGGGGGGTGGGGGTGGGAGGGAAGATTTTCTAAAGAGTTCTTGACTGTGAGCAGGTTGATAGTGACATATCCTTAATTGCTTTGGTAACGAAGAGCAATGATTTGACACGGGTGACAGTAATTCATGCAGGTGGAAGTACTTCCACCAACACAATAGGGGTTTGGTTAGGGGGGGGTCTAATTGTTTGGCTGGTTGTTGTTGTTTTTTTGCTCTCATGAAAGACCATCGGACTCATGTCCCGTGTGTTACATGCATTTAGCACACGTAAAAGAACCCACGGCAACAAGAGAGTTTTCCCCTGGCAAAATTCTGTGGGAAGGAAAAAACCCAATCTTATTAGGAAACAAACACACAAGACAGACAGGAAAGGGAAAGAAAACAATCAGGGGTAGCGTTGCTCTTGCCAGGGACGCGCTCTCCCTAGGGAGTGCATTCTCCCAGATTTCAGGAATTGTAGGCAGAGACATCTGCTGTGACTTAAATTGGTATACAATGCAAAGCTATTCTTTGGATGTTTTCAATTACCTGGATTTATTGAGGTACAGTGGATGAATACCTGATTTTTTTTAAGAAGATAACATTTGGAAAATGGGGGGGCCTATTGAAAATTAATAAAAGCTTAATCAACAAAGGGAGAGAGAGAGAGAGAGATGAGGGAGGGGAGAGAGAGAGAGAGAGAGAGAGAGAGAGTAGGAGAGAGAGAGGAGAATTATGTGTGTGCACGTTTGTGTGTGCGTGTGCATGTGTGTTGACAGAGAGAAACAGAGACAGAGACAAACACAAAAAGACTGAGAGAGAGAGATTGTGTGCATGTGTTTGTGCGTATCTACGTGCGTGCGTATGTGTGTGTGCGCGCGCACGCCCGCACATGTGCGTGTGTTTCTTTTTTTTAATTCTTTTCTTTTGAGATAATGGAATAAGCACTCATGTGCTTTTTGTTACATTCAGTCGCCATGTGTATGCAGTTTTGTCATGTTAATGTTGTCATCCGTTCCCATCAGCACACGATGGTCCAGTTTTCCTAAAAGAGGAACGGGTTTTAACGTGTGCGCAAGATGTTCTGCGTACGGTCGCACACGGAACCTCGGTTTATAGTCTCACCCGAAGGTGGGGGGGGGGGGGGGGGGGAGTTGGCACTAATATTAACTCAACAAACAGCTCTGTTCCTACTGACTACACAGATTGGTTCATTCCTAATCGCAGGGGATATAGAGGTTCAGTCTCCACTCAGTGGTTGGGCTTACTTTTGTTCTTGTGTGGAGATGTAGAAGTTAACCCAGGACCAACTCCTACAACTGATTTAAAAATTGTGCACATAAATGCAAGAAGTATTAGAAATAAGATTCAACTGATACAATCAGAATACAACAATATCATATAATTACAGTATCTGAAACATGGCTTTCTGAAACGGACCACGACAGTTCAATTCACCTGACCAATTTTCATCCACCAGTCAGGTGTGACAGATGGCATGACCCACATGGTGGAGTAGCTATCTATGTTAGAAATAATTTGTATTGTAAAGCTCCGCTTGATTTGCACATCAGCGATTTGGAAGCGGTGTGGATTGAAACAAAACTAGATCAGACGGGTATATTAATCGGATCTTTCTATCGTCCACCCAACTCGACAGTTGATTACTGGAATCTAATAGAAAAGAGCATTGACAATGTTAATAACACTTTACTCAAATTCCTTATTTTGGCGACTTTAACACAAATATCCTAGATACACCGTCACCCTGTTTAGTTGACCTAAATCGTTATCAGCTCAAACAATAAACTAATGAACCTACACGGATAACTGACTTAACACATTCTTGTTTAGATCTGATCATTACACAGAGTCCGAACCTAGTACACTCAGTTGAAGTTCTGCCAGCTATCTGTAGCGACCACAGTGTTCCTTGTGCCACTGTCAGAAATACAATTACAAAAGAACAGCCGTTTAAACGAATAGTATTTAACTACAACAAACCAGATAAAACTAAATTTTGTAATCTGTTGTTGGAAGTGAAGTGGGACGAAGTTATTTATGCTGAAACTCTAGATGAAAGTGCTGAGGTGTTTTCAAAGGTTCTCATAGAAAAAACTAAATTATGTATGCCAGTTAAAACTGTTACTGTTCGTCCGATTGATGTACCCTGGATGAGATTAGAATGTTAAATGCCCAACGCAAGGTTATTCACAGAACTGCTAAATTAACTAACACACCTGAAAACTGGCTTCATTTCCGCCAGTTTCGGAACTATGTGAATTCTGTACAAAGAAAAAGGCAGCTAGAATACACCACAGAACTAGAAAGCAAGGTTCCCAACCCGTCCACGTTTGGACAAAAGGAATGGTGGAAGCTAGTGAAACTGTTTCTGAAAAAGAAAGGAATAGATGCCAATGAAATCCCTCCTATTTTGTATAACAACACCATGTTCTATTCAAGTAGGGATAAGGCAGATATTTTCAATAGCTTTTTCATTTCCCAGTCTACTCTGGAAAATGATGACGATGACCCCCCGTAACATTCCTTTTCTTGAAAAGGAAATAAACGAAATTTTGCTGTCAGCTTCTGAAGTTGAAAATGTCATTCTTAACCTGGATACGAATAAAGCAGTAGGATTAGATTTAGTTCACAATAAACTCTTACAATCATCTCTACCGTCTATTCTAAATCCACTTACTAATCTCTTTAATAGAAGTCTAAACGACTGTAGGTTCCCAAAACTTTGGAAAACAGCTTTAGTCAATCCTATTCATAAAAAAAGCCTCAAAAGAACTGTGTAACAACTATAGACCAATTTCATTGTTAAGTTGCTTTGGGAAGGTTTTAGAAAAATGTATTCACTCAAAAGTGTATCAGTTCCTATCATCTAACCACATTCTTTCTCCATTCCAATCAGGTTTTACTCCTGGAGACTCCACTGTGAACCAGTTACTTTGTATATATAACAGTCTTTGTTCCTCATTTGATTGTGGAATTACAACACAAGCAGTGTATTTTGACATATCAAAAGCGTTCGACCTGTCTGGCACAAGGGGCTTCTACACAAGATGAAAGCATATGGTATACGTAGTAAATTAATAGACTGGTTTACTGACTATCTTTCAAACCGTACCCAAGCAGTAGTTATAAAAGGTAATACATCAGATTTTAAAACAATAAGTGCCGGTGTTCCTCAGGGATCAGTCTTAGGTCCACTATTATTTCTAATTTATATAAATGATATTGTGAACAATATAGAATCTGATATAAGACTTTTCGCTGACGATACTAGCATGTCTTTAGCAGTAAACTATCCAAACATTCGCGCTGAAACACTTAATTCCGATTTAGAAAAAATAAATTCTTGGGCCAAGTGCTGGAAAGTTAGTTTTAATGCAGACAAAACAGAACTCTTAAATTTTTCTCGCAACAATAACATGATCCTACCACTCTCATTTGATTCAAATTGCCTTCAAAATAAAAGTATGCACAAACACTTAGGTATCATTCTTCAAGACAATTGCAAATGGGATGAGCATATAAAAAACATAATAAATACTGTAAATATGTTGGTCTCGTGCCTCAAAAGCTATAAATATAAACTTAGTAGAAAAACACTTTAAACCAGTCATGTATACTCCCTCATTTCGACTATGCCGACATTGTGTGGGACAATTGTACCGAAACACAGTCCAAATCATTAGAAATGTTGCAGCTTGACACAATCAGAACTATAGTAGGAGCTGTTCGTGGCACAAATCACGAAGAATTGTACCAAGAGTCTGGATTCTGTACTCTGAAAGAGCGAAGAACCAGACACAAACTCTGTCAATATCACAAAATGGTAAATGGTTTTCTGTCCCCTCTACTTAGTTGATCATGTTCCTGCACTAGTAACACATATAAATCCCTACCATAGAAGAAGGCCTTTTGAACGCAGCTTACCACAGTGCAGCACAGAATATATATATAGACTCTTTCATTCCCTCTACTACTACTGTATTGTGGAACTCTTTATCAGATTGTATTAAAAATAGTCATTCTTTAAGTCAGCTCAAACGATATTTATCTGCAGACGATCCCGCTGTACCTTTGTATTTTTATCATGGTGAAAGAAAAGAGCAGATATTGCATTGTCGACTTCGACTCGAATAAGTGATTTAAAATATGATATGTTTCATCGCCATATAGCAGACGATCCATCATGTGCCTGTGGTAACGCGCAAGAGACAGCCGAACACTATTTGCTGTTCTGCCTAACTTTGATCTAGTACGTGCCTATACAATTGCCTCCCTTCCCCCGAGTATGTTCATTTCCAAATTCTTTTATCAGGCAGCCTGAATTCAGTATGAAAACAAAACATTTATATTGTTGAAATTGTCCATCAGTTTATATCTGATTCAAAAAGATTTTGGTAGTGTTTCTTGTTGGATGGTAGCCTATTTGAGGTTGTCTTCATTCAGGCTGGAGGTACTTAATTAACTCTTCTTGCTCTCCCCTGATGTATGTGTGATTGTTGAAAAGAAAGCAAGAAACATTTTGTAATAGTGAATAGAATTTTTTTGCAATGATTACTAACATAGTACACGATTTATTTAATAATTGTCCTGCTTATGTAAATTATATCCTTGGTATTATATTAACTAATAGCATTCTTGGCCTTGTGGATGTTATTTTCCTAAATTGCTCTCTCTCTCTCTCTCTCTCTCTCTCTCTCTCTCTCTCTCTCCTCTCTCTCTCTCTCTCTCTCTGTGGTTTTTTCCTATTCAACTATTTTTGTTTGTTTTTATGTGTGTTTATTCTACAAATTGATATGTTTCTTTGTGTTGTTTTCCTTTTTTCTTACATTAGCAAAGATTGTAATTGATGAAAATGTTTGTTGTTGTTGGTTTACATTTTTCAGCTCAGCAGCCGTTATGTTCATTTTAATCTTCATAGTTTAATTGAGCACACCCTAAGCTACAAGCTTGTTGTTGCTATGATTCCAAAATGCTGTTTGTTTTCAATGCTTATACTCATTTCTGAATAAAACCTATTTAAACCAATATTAACTCCACATCTACTCCATGCGTGTGTGTGTATGTGTGTGTGTGTGTTGACAGAGAGAAAAAGAGACAGAGACAAACACAAAAAGACAGACAGAGAGGGGGGGCGGGGAAGGAGAGAGAGGGAAGGAGAGAGAGAGTGTGTGTTTTGTAACGTACTGCAAAGAACAACAAACAAAAAGAACAATAAACACACACACACACACATACACACACACATACACACACACACACACACACACAGACACAGACACACACACGCGCGCGCGCGCACAATTAACAGTATTTATCACAGCAGGGCCAGTGGGCAGGATGGTCTAGTGGTTAGGGCCTTGTCCTCGTGATCTAACGGCTTGGGATCGAGCCACCAAGGGACACCCAGACTTTCGGATGAGACTATAAACCGAGGCCTCGTGTGCGAACGCATGTAGAACATCTTGCCCACACGTTAAATCCTGTTCTGCTGTTCGAAAGAGTAGGCCCTTGTGTGCCGGTGGGAACAGATAACAAAATTTATTTTTAAAAACCTGCATACACACGCATTTTTTTTAAATTTTAAGTCGTCTGAGCGCTTTGATTTGTTGCTTTACAAGATTCAGCGCTATATAAATTCCATACATTATTGTTGTTGTTGTTGTTGTTGTTGTTGTTATTATTATTTTTATTATTGTTGTTGTTTTTGTTGTTATTTTATTGTTTCAGGGAATTTTACGCCTTGAGACAGGATAGCTCAGTGGTCAAAGCACTCGCTTTCCCCCAGCCAAGATTAAGCAGCATCGAGCGTGGTTACCAGTTGGATGGGTGACCGTTTGCACGCTGTGGCTTCAGTACAGTCCCCTAGTTCACCCAGCTGCAACTGGGTACCTGCCTCTTCGGGGTCAAGGAAGGTAAAGCAGCGAGAGAGAGGAGATGGGCGCCGCCCTCAATATGCTGGCCCCTAGAGAAGCTGAGGTCTCTGTGGCGACGTGCTCTCCCTGGGGAAAGAGCAGCCCAAATTTCATACAGAAAAATCTGCTGTGACTGAAAGTGGTCTTCAGTGCGATTCGATTCGATTCAATTCAATTCAATTTAATTCAAAGTCAGTTTATGCTGAAGAGCATGTGATTACTCATTAAATGAACCTACATTAGCAAACCCCGAGCAGGTAGCTCTTGTAACGTTATGCCATTGAAGAAAATACTGTGCAAGCATTCTTTCCAAAAAAGCTACAAGGGTGGGCACCCAAATGTGTTACCCTAAACTGACCGACTCTGTTCCCTGAAGAGAAGAAGAAGAAGAAGAACATGAACCATTGGTCACAGCTAGCAAGGGCTTATTTATTTATTTATTTATTTATTTATTTATTTATTCATTTCAAGGATAATGGAATAAGTACTCATGTGCTTTTTTTTTACATCCAGCCCCCGCGTGTATGCAGTTTTGCAAATTTTATCATCCATTCCCACCAGCACACAATGGCCTACTCTTCCGAAAAGTGGAACGGGTTTTAACATGTGCGCAAGATATTCTGCGTGCATTCGCTCACGGGACCTCGGGTTATAATCTCATCTGAAGGACATGTGGGGGAGGGGGGGAGTGGAGTTGGCACTGATTTTAACTCCAGAGGAAATATTCTCTTGAACGAGATTCGAGCCCGGGTCAGCAGATCACGAGGGCATCACTCTAACCACCAGGCTATCCTGCCAGTCAACGAAAACTCATGCAGAAGTCGCTCTAATTCCAAAGAAGCCAACACAGTACAGCAAGGGATCGTGGCAGGGCATTGGCACTGTAGACCTCCGCGGTACAATTTTAAGCTCTACCAATGACATGGAAAATGGAATAAAATTCAGGGGACCGATGTCATCCGAGTACGGCTAAGGGTCAGCTCTATCGGCCCATCCTCCAGGCAACATTGAGCATGAGTCCTGTCAGCACGTCGTGCCAGCCAGCGCATTTGCCTCACATGTGTGATTGAAAACCTCGGGACTTGCAACGACTGTCGCTTTCTTCTTCTTCTTCTTCTTCCTCCTCTTTTTCTTCTTCTTCCTCCTCTTTTTCTTCTTCTTCTTCTTCCTCCTCTTTTTCTTCTTCTTCTTCTTCCTTCTCTTTTTCTTTTTCTTCTTCGAACGCTTAAACAGTAACTACTGCCGTCTGTCATATGAGTGAAAATGCATTGCGCTGTCGTGAAGCGCCTGACAAGTCAAGCCTAGCGTATTCGACTTCGGCGTGGGAGATTATTTTATCTTTTAAGTCTTTTTGGAAGAAAGGCGGGAAAGTGGACCAAGAAGGCAGAAAAGTAGACAAGAAGGAGATAGCAGGGAAAAAAGAAACAAGACCACCACACAAAGAGAAGGACAGAAAAGAGGGAATTTCTAGAACAGAATTTCCAAAAGGTGGGGATACTATTAATACTAATAGGTCCCCGGCATTCCCACAGGGAAGACTTTCATCATAGACACCTTATAAAAAAAATCATGAGGTAGTTCATCCCTTTCGCGTTGACATTCTGTTTGGACCTATGTGTGTGAGTGGCAATGTCCCAATGGATCGTCTATCTCTAGCCTTAAGCTATTTTCTAAGCAGGTTCAGCTGGACAACTTTTTAATGTCCGAAATTTTCTGGGTCAAAAACCACCTGCATGTTGTCTCTCCCCCAATCTACATAGTACCCATGGACAGATAAAGTAAGGAATCGACAAAACAAGATAAACCAGTGTCAACAAATCGGGGTGTTTATAGCCTAGCCCTACTGATCACAAAAGCTATACTAGGACTGAAGCCTCGCCCATAATAACAAAACGTTATAAAAAGCTGGTCCCTTAACCAGCGCGGTCGCTGGGGAGCGAGGTGTCAAAGACCTCAGCTTTTTTAGTGGCCGGCATTTTAAGAGCGGCGCCCACCTCCCCTCCCTCGCTCTCTCCCTGTCCTTGAAGAGAGCATGTAGTAGCCTACCCATTTACTGCTGAGTGAGCTTGGGGACAGTACCGAAGCCAAGGCGTACGAAGAGTCACCCACACAAGAGACAACCTCGTTTAAAGCTGTATGTGTGTGTATAAATTTGGTGTTTGTTTATCCTGATATTTGTGGACGGTTGCATGCGTGTGAATGATTTGAATGCAAGCGCTTCGAATTGTTTACAAGATTCAGCGCTGTATAAATTCCATACATTATTATTATTATTATTATTAAAGTTGATTAACCTTAGCTTGGGGAGAGCAGTGCTCTGACCATTGAACTGTCCCGTCCCCATGATAATGGTCGTTGAGAGAGATCTGGAATGACCTCCTTCTCTCCCTTCGCCAAAAGCCTACTTATGACACTTTGAAATCCAGCCTCAAGACATATTTATTCCAAATCTGATTTTTCCCCCTCTTGTTTCATCTCAAATCTACCCCTGCCTAAAACAGCCAAAATCCCATCACCCTGCCAAAGTGTATAACCTCTTTCTGTGTGTGTGTGTGTGTGTGTGTGTGTGTACATTTGAATTTGTTAACTCTGTTAATTGTTATTGGTTGTATGTGTAGGGGAGTGTTGAATGCAAGCGCTTTGATTTCTTTTTGCAAGATATAGCGCTATATAAATTCCATTTATTACTATTATTATCATCATTATTATTATTAACTACACACACATTAAAGAAGCAACGTTAAAAAAAAGGATGAGTCAGCCCTGTCTTTCCTGTCCACAGTCTAACCAGCCATGAAGGACACACCAGGAGGACCACCATGGGATGAAAGAATCACACAGGTGGCCCTATACTGAAAACTAAAAGTATAGTCAATGACATCTAACACACCGCAACACCCATTTCAATTAAAACACACATTCCCCAAGACGGAAAGCGCCTAAAAAAAACCAAACCAAACAACGGATCGCATACATACAATATCTCACCATAGGCGGGTGAACTTTGGAGCTCTAGCCCCAAAACAACACACACACACACGCGCGCGCGCGCGCGCGCGCGCTCGTGCGCAGACTAGGAGGGGGATGTGGAGAGAAGGTTGGTGGGATAGCATAGTGGTTAGATAGAGCAATGTAAAAAAGCACATGAGTGCTTATTCCATTAATCTCGATATAAAAAATAAATAAATAAATAAACACACACACACCATACACACACTCACACACAACACACACACGACACACACACTCAACACACACACACACACTCTCACACACTCACACACACGTACACACACACACACACTCACACACACACACTCACACACACACACTCACTCTCACACACTCACACAACACGTACACATGCACTCACACACACATTCACACACACACACACTCACACACTCACACCCACACACACACTCACACACACAAACACTCACACACACACACACTCACACACACACACACACTCACACACACACACACACACACACACACTCACACACTCACTCACACACACACACACACACACTCACTCACTCACTCACACAATCGCAATGCTTCAATCAGACTGGGAAAATGCCCAGTTTTCTCGAAGAAAGAAAAACCTTTTAAAAATGATGTCTGTGGTAACAGAACAAAAGTTCCAGGCTGTGAATGGTTATATTATCTAAATCTAAATGCTTCTGTTTCGAGGACAGTGGAATACGCACTCATGTGCTTTCTTACGTCCATCCAGTCCCCGTATGTATGCATTTTGTAGTTTTGTCTTCCGTTCCCACCAGTACACCATGACCTACTCTTCCGAAAAAAAAATAATAATAATAACGGAACAGGTTTTAACGCATGCGCAAGATGTTCTGCATGCTTTTTTTTGCACACCGGTCTCATCCGAAGGCTAGGACTTTCAGGAAATAGGAGTCGGCGCTGATATTAACTCCAGGGTGAGTGTGTGTGTTGGTGTGTGTGTGGGGGGGGGGGGGGGGGAAGGGAATTCCTTTGAACGAGGATCTCGGTGGTGGCTGGAATCTGGGCTCGAACCCGGTGCTGTCAGATCGCGAGCACAAAGCTCTAACCGCTAGGCTACCCCGTCCCTCTGGAATCTGGAAAGCAGAAAATGTGAGCCCCACACTAAAGCTGAAATCCCTGTGAGCGCTGGTTCTTTCCTTTTCATTTTTTTATAATTTTCATTTTCATACCTCTTTAAAAATCACGGCAGATTTCTCTGCCTGAAATTCGGGCTGCTCTCCGCGGCAGAGAGCGCGCGTCGCCACAAGAGCAGCGCTACCTATTTTGTTTCTGTCTGCAACTGTAATTGTTTTTCTATCAGAGTGGCATTTTTTCTACATAATTTTGCCAGGGACAACTATCTTGTTGCCGTGGGTTCTATTACGTGCGCTTAATAACTTTATATAACATACGGGACCTCGTTTTATCGTCTCATCCGAAAGACTAGCATCCAGACCATTACTCATGTCTAGTGGATGGGGGGGGAGTTTTTGCCTAAACGAGGATCAAACCACCACACAGTTCCGACCCGGACTTTTCGCTTTCTAGGCAGGTGCGTTTCCTCTAGACCACCGATGCACACATTCTTTCCATTTCCTTGTAGGCATGCGAGTCGTGGCCTTCAACAGCAGACAAGCAAAGAAGTCTGCAAGCTTCAAGTTCAAGGAGTTGAAATGGGATACCACAGCACGATTCTTCGTAAATGTGCTCTTCCTCCATCAGATCACGAATATATTCCCAGAAGTCGGAATGTGGCTACCTTAATGGTGGGTAAAAGCGGTTGAATACGCAAAAACATCTCACCCTTTGGTGAACCTTGCAGCTTTAGGCGAGGAACGTGGATACGCCCTGGTGCCCACGAACCAGCCCCCAGGTATGGGTTAAATACCAAGAGGACAGACATCCCAATAGCAGAACAGGCGGAAGAGGAGAACCTGTCTTCCAACGGCTGTGAAGGCAGAGGAGGAGGATGACCTCGAGGGCAGTAGACTGGACTCTGCAGCAGCTCAGTGAAAGCAACCAGTCCTGGAGAACGACCACTCTGATATAAAAACACGGCGAAGTCGGATACGCTGGGCCTGACTTGTCAGGTGCTTAACGGCAGCGCAATGCATTCTCGCTCATATGACACCCTCAGGAAATACTGTTTTTGACGTTCGATGACGAAGAAGAAAAAGGGAAAAAATGGTATTTTTAAAGATCATGAATGATAAAATATAAACATTAGCAGACAAACCTCAGCTTACCATGAAGACTCTCTCTCTCTCTCTCTCTCTCTCTCTCTCTCTCTCTCTCTCAGCTGTAACACATTGTGAATCAGTACACCTCCTTGCTTTAAAGCAGTTTTTAGGCTTAGATAGACGTACACGTAATGATTTTGTTTATATTGAAGCTAATAGATAGATCTCTGTTAATGCTGCTGCAAGATGCATTAGATATTGGATTAAGATTCTGCATATGGATGAGTGCAGGTTACCTTTTAAGTCTTACAAGATGCTTTATGATCTTGATGTCAAGGGAAAAACACCTGGGCTTCACACATACGTACCTGTTTATGTGAACTTGGCTTTGGGTCTGTTTGGCTCAATCAAGGTGTCGGAAATTGTACAGAGTTTATCAACGTTTTCAGGCAAAGATTGATTGACTGCCGTTGGCAGCAGTGGAGTGTTCATATACAAAGCAGTGAAATATATCAAATGTATAGACAATTTATAGGTTCACACGATGTCAAACCTTATCTAAAGCTTGATATGGATATACATTTTAAAAGAATTAAGTTTAGACTTGGTGTATCAGACATAAATGCTTATACATTTAGATATATAGTTTTATGATGATGATGATGACTTCAGGTTGCAAATGCCCAAATTAAGTAAGCAAACATGGAAATAAAGTTCATTTGTGCTGTCCAGTATTAGAAGTTGTTAGACATGTTACTGCTACTGGTATCCATGTAACCCAGTACAACCTGTCGCATGTGGGGGAGGAAACCCCAATAGAAAAGAAAAAAACATATGGAGACTTGGAGAGGAGATTGGCGCCACCAAGGAATATCCTAAGCCCAAAAGAAAAAACATGAAAACAAATGCAAGCCAATATGATACCGGATCGTCGAGGCCGGGTTACCAATGACCGCGCTTTCCATTGATCAACACCAGGGTGGAAGTGACAAGTCAGCTACTGGAGTTAAAACATTACTTAAGCTTCCTAGAGAACAGATCACCATGGTACATGGAACGTCCGTACACTCTACCAGTGCGGAAAAATCAAAGAACTAGAGTAAGACTTAGCCGCTATAAATGGGACATTTTTGGGACTAGGAGAAGTGAGATGGTCGGGATTTGGTGAGAACATTGACGAAGAAGGCAACAAGTCGGGTACAGGGGCCAAGAGAAACATCACCAACATGGAGTGGCATTTATTGTCAGAAAGGAAGTAGTGGGTGCATTTTCAGCTGTACACCGGCTTCCAGCGGGTTATCACATCCGGGTGTCGGCCAAGCCCCAAAAACATCACCATCATACAAATCTATGCACCACATCTGACCAAGCAGATAAAGAAGTAGAAGAATTTTACGAAGATCTTGACGAGACCATTATGAAAATACCCAAGAAGGAAATCATCATCATCCAAGGGGATTTTAAACGCCAAAATAGGTTTCCGATCTTTACAACCAATGGGCCGGAACAGTTTGGGCATTTGGAACCCGGAGAGACCAACGACAGGGACTACGTCTGCTGGAGGGTTTGCCTCACCCAGAGACCTTACCCATTGCCAATAAACCCCTATCCCCACAAGCAGTCCAGGAGGACAACCTGGCATGCGCCAAACGGCCAAATCCATAACCAAAAAGGTTTTTTCTTAACACCACGGCGCTTCCAATCCAGCATCAACAGAGCCAAAACAAGAACCTACCCTGGAGCGACATAGGCAGCGACCCACGACCTTGTGCTGCTGGATTCAAAATGAAGCTGAAGAAAAACAAACAGCCTGCAAACCCACGTATCAAATTTGACGTGGGACAAACTGAAAGATCCAGATGTCGAGGGGATCTTCCAAGCTAAGCTTGGGGAAAGTTATGCGGCATTAACCCTCCTGGACAATGACATCAATGCCTCACCATCAACTTTAATGAGGCAGTCCGGAAACAGCAGAGGAGGTACTCGGTCGTCAGAGGAATAAACACCAGCCATGGGCTACCAAAGACATCTGGACCTCTGCGATACAAGAAGAGCACTGAAACCAACAGGTCTTCCATCCCTAAAGAATACCGGGAGCCAAAAAATCTTTTGAAGAAGTCAATGTTAAAGGCCAGAGAAAAATGGATCAGTGATCAAAAGTGATGAGATCGAAAAAAGCATGAAAGTGGCAACAGTAAAATGGGATACGACACCCTGAAGAAACTCACAAAACCACTTCAAACCAAATCATCAGTCATTGAAGACAGCTCCGGAAACCTCCTCGCAGAAAGCTCAGCTGCATTGAACAAGTGGTCTGAGTTGTCAAGAACGTTTAAAATACCCAATACAACATGACAAGAGCATAATAGAAGAGAAAGCAGCAACATCAAGAGCACCCTCGCCATTACCTATACTGAGGGGAAAAAGTTGAAGAAGCCATCCGCAGCTTAAACCCGTAGGAAAATCCCCAGGAGCAGACAACATACCAGTAGAGCTGCTCAAGCATGGTGGCGAAACAGTCATCACACATGTTATAGCTATCTGTCAGAAGACTTGGGAGACAAAACAGGGCCAACAGACTGGACACAATCACTCATCATACCCCTGCCCAAGAAGGGGAATTTACGGGCCCAATGCCAAAACTATAGAAAAATCAGCCTCATCAAACCACGCCAGCAAGATCATGCTCAAAGTTTTTTTGAATCGACTCAAGAAGGAGGCAGAAGAAAACCTTGCCAGAGGAACAAGCTGGGTTCAGGCAGCAGGAGCACAATCGAACAGATTTTTAAAATGCCCCCATCCGATGGGAAAAAAATCTTCAACATCAAGAGACCTGTTCCACAACTTCATCGCTTCAAGAAGGCTTTCGACAGAGTATGGCACGAAGGCCTGTGGCAAAGGGCCTCAGAATGTTTGGCCATTGAAGGACTAGTGCAAACCATTCAAGCACATACAACACCGCAAGCAGTGCAGTCCTTCTGAAAAAATCAGGTCGGAGACTACTTCAAAACCACAGTTGGGGTCCAACAAGGATGCCTGTTATCTCCAGTCCTGTTTAATCTGTTCTTGGGAAAAAATTAGAGAGAGACCCTCCATGACTTCCACTCTACCATCTCCATTGGCGGCAGACCCCTCAACAAATTGCGGTTTGCCGATGACATTGACCCATGGCGGAAGTAACACAGACCTGCAAGATCTTACGACCAGACTTGAGAACAGAGCTGGAGCATATGGATGGAGGTGAGCTCGGAGAAAAGTAAAGTACTTGTTAACAGCACGAGCAACGCCACTGCTAAAATTTACATGAACGGCTACAAATGGAGGAGGTAGACGCTTTTAAATACCTTGGCGCTACACCACAAAGGACGGGGGATCGACGACAGAAATCAAAGTCATAATAGCCATTGCAACATCTTCCATGACAAAACTCACCTCCATATGGAAAAGTAAAGAGATCATTCCCCAAACAAACTAAAGCTCTACAAAGCCCTTAATTCAGACTATCCTGGGGGGTACGGAAGTGAAACCTGGACATTGACTGCTGAAACAGCAAAGCGAATCCAGTCATTTGAAACAAAAAATGCCATAGAAAACTGCTGGGCATAATCCTGGAGAGAACGAAAGACCAATGAATTTGTCAAGAGTCAAATAACACGGCTGGGAGGTCCACGGGAACCCCCTTTTCACCATCGTCAAGAAGACAAAGCTGACATGGTTTTGGCCACGTCACCCGCCACAACACTCTGCAAAAACAGTACTGCAGGGGAAAACTCGAAGGTGGCAGAAAGAGGGGAAAACAGAACAGTCATGGATGGACAACATCAGAGAATGGACCAGGATGAATGACTCGGCACTACTGCGCAGAGCCGAGGACCGAGATGGATGGAGGAGGCTTACCACGGCATCGTCTTTCGTGTCTCCCCCACGACCGCCAAGGTCACGGGTCTGATGATGATGATGAGTGATTCTCATCATGGCTTCTTCCACTACTTCCCTCAGTATAGGTAATGGCGAGGGTGCTCTTGATGTTGCTGCTTTCTCTTCTATTATGCTCTTGTCAGGTTGTATTGGGTATTTGTACAGTTCTTGACAATACTCAGACCACCTGTTCAATGCAGCTGAGCTTTCTGTGAGGAGGTTTCCGGAGCTGTCTTCAATGACTGATGATTTGGTTTGAAGTGGTTTTGTGAGTTTCTTCAGGGTGTTGTATGCCATTTTACTGTTGCCCACTTTCATGCTTTTTTCGATCTCATCACATTGATCACTGATCCACTTCTCTCTGGCCTTTAACATTGACTTCTTCACAAGATTGTTGGCCTCCCAGTATTCTTTAGGGTTGGAAGACCTGGTTGGTTTCAGTGCTCTTCTTGTATCGCAGAGGTCCAAGATGTCATTGGTAGTCCATGGCTGGTGTTTATTCCTCTGACGACCGAGTACCTCCTCTGCTGTTTCTCGGACTGCCTCATTAAAGTTGTTGGTGAGGTCATTGATGTCATTGTCCAGGAGGGTTAATGCCGCAAAATGTCCGCCAAGCTTAGCTTGGAAGATCTCCTCGACATCTGGATCTTTCAGTTTGTTCACGTCAAATTTGATACGTGGGTTTGCAAGCAGCACAAGGACGTGGTCGCTGCCTATGTGAGCTCCAGGGTAGGTTCTTGTTCTGGCTCTGTTGATGCTGGATTTGAAGCGCCGTGGTGTTAAGATAAAATCTATTTGGTTATGGATCTTGCCATTTGGCGCATGCCAGGTTGTCCTCCTTGACTGCTTGTGGGGATAGATTTACATTCCGGTAAAGTATAGTAGGCAGCCTAATTTATTTAGATTCTGTTTACTCATGGCGTCTAGTCACACTGAGATTGTGCGCAGCCTCGCTTTATTCTTGTGTAAAGTCTTTAGAATAATAATAATAAATGGAATTTATATAGCGCCAAATCTTGTCAAAAACAACAAATCAAAGCGCTTGCATCCATTTCACTCCTACACATGCAACTAACAATGATTAATAGTTTAAAAAGTTCAAATACACACAAACACACGCGCGCACGCGCGCACGCACGCACACACACATACACACACACACACACAGGTTATATGCTTCAGCAGGGTGATGAGAATTTAGGCCACTGAAGGCAAGGACAGATAATTATGAGATGAAACTGTAGGGGGAGGTCTTAGGTTTGAAATAAGTATGTCTTGAGGCTGGATTTAAAAGTGTTGTAAGTAGGCTTTTCGCGAAGGGAGAGAGGGAGGTCATTCCATAAGAGATGTCTTGGTTTCTTAAGTTTTATATTTTGTAACTGATTTATGTTGTTGTGGTGGTGGTTATACAATAACATTTTGTTTGTTGTGCTTTTCCTTATTTTTCCCACTAAAATACTAAGCAGCTCGGCAACCCCCTTCATGTATAGGCTAATGGCCTTTTTGTGAATAAATCTTTCGAGTTCGAGTTCGAGTTCTCTCTCTCTCTCTCTCTCTCTCTCTCTCTCTCTCTCTCCTACATGTGTGACTAAACTAAAGTTATGTTAATATGTAAACTCCAGCATTTTGTGACACCTAAAGAAACATTTGTAATTACGCTGTAATCTCCAGCAAGAATATTTATTGAAAACTCCACATACAATTTCATTGGATGGTCTAATATAGCATTCTAATTCTTTTATTATTTTAGTTATTGCTTATTGGTTCCTGTTGTTCATCCTTGCTATTACTTTGTGTTCAGTTAGAAACTGAGTTCATGTCAGAGCTTAAAGTCGTATCCATTTATAGAGAGCTCTTTTGGGTTGGTTTGTTTTTTTGGTTTTCATTACGTTAAATGCATCATGTGATTTTTCTTGTATTTATTTGTATTTACAAAAGAAAGTTGTGTATAACACCCCTTGTCAATAGGCCACATTGGGCAATGACAATAAATTGGTCAAAGCGTTAAAGCGTCTCTCTCTCCTACCTTTTAAATCCTACAAGATGCTTTATGATCTAGATGTCAAAGGGAAAAACAACTGGGCGACACAAATACGTACATGTTTGTGTGAACTCGGGTTTGGATTTGTTTGGCTCAATCAAGGAGTCCGAAATTGTAGAGTTTATTAACGCTTTCAGGCAAAGATTGATTGACTGCCGATGGCAGCAATGGAGTGATCATATACAAAACAGTGAAAGATTTCGAATGTACAGACAATTTATAAGTTCACATGATGTCAAACCTTATCTAAAACTTGATATGGATATACATTTGAAAAGAATTATATCTAAGTTTAGACTTGGTGTATCAGATATAAATGTTCATAAAATCAGATACAGGGAACATGATACTGACGACCTCAGGCTGCTATGCCCATTATGTAAGCAAGCAGAGGAGGATGAAGTACACTTTGTGTTGTGCTGTACAGTATTAGAGGATGTTAGGCAGAACTACACCCCTGTTAAATATAGTAGCTAGCCTAATTTATTTAGACTCTGTTTACTCCTGGCATCAAGTCATCCTGAGATTGTGCGCAGCCTCACTTTATATTTGTGTAAAGCTTTCAGAATAAGAGAGATATTGTTATCCTAAGTCATATTTTTGTAGCTGACTTTTTGTTATACAGTAACATGTTGTCGTTACTATTGCTTTTACCCCCACCAAAATACTAAGCAGTTCGGCAACCCCCTTCAAGTATGGGCCAATGGCCTTTTTGTGAATAAATCCTTCGAGTTCTCTCTCTCTCTCTCTCTCTCTCTCTCTCTCTCTCTCTCTCTCAAAACAGTTAGCTCTTTTCCTATATAAAGCATTTAGACTGCGGGACACCCTTATTAATTCTTGAAAAATGATCGTGTTTTGCTAATGCTTTGTGAATTGATTGTTTATGTGAATATCACTTGTATGATAGTGTGTGCTTGTGTTTTTCCCCTTCAAATGTGGCCAAGGCCTTTTGAATAAACCATTCGCATTCGCATTCTCTCTCTCTGCGTTCCCATACTGGGCGGCGTGGGGTGTGTAGTGCCTGGTCTTCTGGCTTGGCCTCTATTTCCACAGGTGCTGTCGATCAGGTTACTTTCCACTTGGATTGTAGGCTTTAGCTCTTGCCAGCAGACTTCCCACTGGGCATTTGTAGACATCTCCTATATCCTTCTTCTAGTCATGTAGATCAACTCGAGGCAATCATAATGACGTCCAGCTCCGTTTCATCTTGGCCTCAAAGGTAACCTTGTCTGAGTCTGGGTGGGGGGGGGGGGGGGGGGGTTTGGGGGGAGGGTTTCTTCCATGCCTATCTAGTGGGGGGTTTTGTGTTTTGTTTTTTTGTTTTGTTTGAGTTACAGTCATACTTTATTAGGAATCTGAAGAATGGAGGAGGGGGGGAAGAGGAATCGTTGTCAAAAAGGTTGGTACACACACCTGTCATTTTGTATATCAGAGGTCATTTACCACCACCCACAAAACTAGTGTCTCCTTTTCTTTGGGCTGTATGTTGTTGTTGTTGTTGTTGTGCGTTCCCCAGCTTAACACCCTGGGGGTCACCCAGAATATGCACTCTTGACTTAAACTCATCCCACCTGGGAATCACCGTGAGATAAGAAGTACTCAGGTTGAAGAAGTTTGCGTGTGTGACTTTTTTCAAGTACCTCGCCACATAGGCAGCCGCACTCCGACTTCAGAGGATTTTTCTCCTTAATAGAGAGTGCAGGTTGCTATGTAAAGAGCTTGTCACGGCTGATGAAGGCAATCTCAACACAACATTTGACAAGATAACAACATTTTAGTGTTAGGCCTTTGGCACCAAGCTGACTTCAATACCTGACACAGCCTTTGACCTGGGCCCTTTTTTTTTTTTTTGCTGTATGAAGACAAGAGACAGAAACAGATAAATCTCTGTCACGGAGATAACCCAAGTAGTTATACAGGTGCGTGCAAATAATAATAATAATAATAATAATAATAATAATAATGTATGGAACTTATATAGCGCTGAATCTTGTAAAGCAACAAATCAAAGCGCTCAGATGACCTTTTTTTACATCCAGTCTCCGTGTGTATGCGGTTTTGTAAAGGTTGTCATCTGTTCCCACCAGCTCACAATGGCCTACTCTTTCGACAAGCGGAACAGGATTTAACGTGTGCGCAAGATGTTCTGCATGCGTTCGCACACGGGGCCTCGGTTTATAGTCTCATCCGAAGGACTTTGACATTCAGTTCGATTTTTTTTTTTTTTGTCAAACTGGGAAGAAAGGGCGAGGCTGGGAATGGAACCCAGAACCTCACGGTTTACTTGTTGGCAGGCGAACGTCTTAACCATCCTGCCACCGTCCTTCCAGGATCCCCATCGGCTCCCAGACGTACGGGTATACTGTGACACGAAGCAGGCCGGGGTTCAGAGACAGCAGGCTTGTGTCACTTGTCACAATGTCACCGGACCGTGGCAACTGCTCACTGGGATCTGCTGCGCTGCGACAGTTGATCAGGGTGGCTGACAGACAGTAGGAAAGGTGGGGCAAGGGCCAGCAGGGTTGGGGTGGGAAGGAACAATTTAGACGTGGTGAAAGGATACTAGGGGGGTTTCCTCTTTCTCTTTTTCTTTCTTTTTACTTTCTTTCTTTTTTATCTTTTTTTTTTCATTTATTTTTTTCTTTCATTCTTTCTTTCTTTTTCTTTCTTTCTTGTTTCTTTCTTTCTTCTTCTTCGCAATTCTTAATTCTTTTTCTTCGTAAATTTTCTTCTTTGCAATTCTTCTTCTTCTTCTTCTTCTTCTTCTTCTTCTTTGCAATTCCTCTTCTTCGTTATTCTTCTTCGCAAATTTTACACAATTCTTCTTCTTCGCAATTCTTCGCAATTCTTCTTCTCCTCCTTTCCTCCCCGTCCTCCTCCCACTTCTTCTTCTTCTTCTTTTTCTTCTTTTTTCTTCTTCTTTTTCTTCTTCTTCTTTTTCTTCTTCTTCTTTTTCTTTCTTCTTCTTTTTTCTTCTTCTTCTCTTTTCTTCTTCTTCAAATTCTTCTTCTTCTTCGCAATTCTTCTACTTCTTTTTCTTCTTCTTCTTCAGTGTCTTGACAATGGTTTTTTTGAAGAGTTTCTTTTACTAGCTTGCGGTAACAAGATATTTTCTTTTGGTTGGGCCTCGACAGTGTGGTGAAAAGCAAGGGAGAAAACTCGCCGGATAGGAGTGAGGTAAAGTGAGGTCCCTTGTGTGACAAGACGCAGCCAGGTCGGAAATTTGGCACGCGCGTTGAACCCATCTTATCTTCCGAGAAGAAGAGCTCTCCCCCACATGGAGAATAGAACAGATGACGATGTAAAGGTTACACATAACAGTTAGATTCTGACACTTTTCCTTCTATTTTCATACATCACTCTTGCATTCATACTGCACGTACAAAGGGCATCCACATAAAAAAATTTTAAAAACAATTTTTGTGAAAGACTAACCCCTGACTCAAAACTCAGAACAATACGAACAAATTTGGTAGGTTTGAACTTGGTGGGGTTTTTTCCAGCAAACACTGCACCCCCTCAGTCCTTTGTCGTCTGCTGGCTGCCTCACCACAATATGCATGTGTGAGGTCAACACTGTAAAAACACAAGCAAACCTCATTTGATGATAATTTCCCACTTTCTCATCACTACCTGGTGTTAATCTATGGCCTCAACCCCTCAAAAACATGTACGCTGTGCATTTTTTTCATACTTTTAAAAAAATCTGTGAAAACCACCAAACATTTTTTTTCTGACTGACACTCTATAGAAAATACTGCATTACCCTGAAGCTAACCCTTATGTGTAACCATAAAACACATCTGGGCAGGTGCCCTCATCAGACAAAAAAGTGACTCTGCACGCAAAAAATTATAGATAAGGGTGAAAATTTAGAAAATGAGATTGAAGTGTAATGTAAAGGAAGGGATAATTCTGAACAAGACACAAAAAACATATTTCAATTCTCTTTATTACTTTTTTTTTTAAGCTACACACGTCTGAGTCTCTGGGTGATCAGTGATCGCGGCTTTAGCAGCGTTCATTTTAACAGCGCGCAGCAAGAAGCTACAGCTGGCGACTTATTATAATAATAATAATAATAATAATAATAATAATAATGTATGGAATTTATATAGCGCTGAATCTTGTAAAGCAACAAATCAAAGCGCTCACTTATCCATGATTTTCGCGTGCAGCGTCACTAACTACCGCGTTGGGTCGGATGCGTAGGGCTTGGCCTTGTCCTGTGCTTGTAACTCTGCAGGTCTACTGGCTAGCCTCAGCCAACACATTCAGAGCATGCAGCAGCTCATGACCAGCCGAGACTGCGACCTCTCTTGGAAGAAGAGGCTGAAAACTACTTTAGGTATCTCGGCGATACGACCAGTAGTGGGTTTGCTACAACTTGAGGCTGTGCCCATCCTACCCCATCAAGAGAACACTGAGGTCAGCCTGGCGTGGAGGTCTGACTGCATGCATGTAGAGCCCCTACTTAGTTGAGAGAGTGGAAGATCTTTGCATAGCTGACAGAATGAAGGTGTTAGAACCGGAGAGTCACCAATACTCCGGTTACAGAACTGTGCGCACTTTAAAGATCCACCACAATGTGTGTATGGATGCGCACATCCATTCAGAAATAAATGCTGGCTCAATAGACAGAATTAGAAAATACAGCTCTCTCTCTCTCTCCTCCTCTCTCTCTCTCCTCTCTCTCCTCTCTCTCTCTCTCTCTCTCTCTCTCAAATGTTGCACTCCTTCTCTCACAGACACAGGCATATACACACAAGATATGTAGAAACACCACTGAGATTTCCAACATATAACAGAAATAACTCAATAGTTAATAAGAATCCCCATGACTTTTCTTGCTGCCCACTTATCCAGCAGCATAAATTACCATCATATCAACTTTTAATTCTCAGCCTTGGCCACAGTTATAAATATTATCTAGTTCACATAACATGATTCACAGATTTGCCTGCTGGAGTCCGCTGATCCAGGCCAACATGGAAGACACTCTCATCAGACCCCACTATGTCAACGGTTTAACCACCTGCCAAAAATCAGTGTCAACCCTCCATCCAAGGGGAGAAGAGGACAGCAGCCAGCTTGGTCTGTCACTGTCCAGCAGCTCTGTCTACCAGGCTAGCTGGCACAAAAAAACGACTGGACCATTGCAAAAAACAACAACCATAGCCTCACTTTCCGCTTATGGCAAAATGCCAAAAGCGCAAAACAGCCTAAAGCCACTCGTAACACTAGAAAGGGAAGGGAAGAGCTAGAGAAGAGCAGAAGATGGAGACCACAGAGAGAGAGACACAGAGAGAGAGAGACAAAGAGACAGAGAGAGAGAGACAGAGAGAGACATACAGACAGACAGACAGAGACAGAGAGAGAAAGAGAGTATCTTTGCAGACCAGTTGAAACAGAAGCCAGCAGAGATTGGGTCATCTGACAACGACATACTCATTGGTTCATTGACCTCAGTGGTTGAACAGTGCTCGCTGGTGACTGGCCCTTGTCCTCAAACAAGGTTACAGGCATTGCCGCTGGTGATGAATGACGATGATGATGAGGAGGAGGAGGAGGAGGAGGATGAGGATCCCATCAGATGCCACACACACACACACACTTGACTCAAGGACCTGGGGACCCCTGGAGGTTTATGGGTTTTGGGTAGTTTGGTTTTGTGGAGGGGGGGGGGAGGGGAGGGGGTTTGTTTTGGGGGGAGTATTGTGTGTGGTGTGTGTGTGTGTGTGTGGTCTTTGTTGTTTGTTTGGGTTTTTTCGGGATGGGGGGGGGGGGGGGGGGGGGTAGGGGATGCCGTTAAGCCCGGTATACATGTTGTGAAAACATTTCGTAGTAAAATCTAATTTTGCATATGAATTAAGAAAAAGAAGGCTCTGTTCACTTCTTCTGTAGTGGGGTTGTATGTGAGGTCACTAGCAGTTTCCATATCTTCCCCTTCCCTCCAGGGAAAACATTTTATCTAATGCTCACATTAAAATGCTGAGTTAATGCAATACTATGTAACCTTTCTTTTAATAGAAGGCGGGTGAAGTGGGGAGGGGGGTAGACACATTTTTTCCCATGTGAAACAAATGACACTATAAATCGAGGTCCTGTGTGCGAACTCATGCAGAACATCTTGCGCAAACATCAAAACCTGTTCCGCCTTTCAGAACAGAAGGCCGTCAGATGCCGGTGGAAATGGATGACAAAAATTTACAAAACTGCATTTACTCGGGGACATGATGTAGAAAAGCTCATGACAACTTATTCATTAATCTTCGAAAGAGAGAAACTAAATTTTTTTTAAATAAATGCAAAATCAAAATTGCTAGTGACGTCACAGCTACCAGGACTTCAGGGGATTAGACATACATGATGAAATACAATCTCGCTATGAAGCCACAAGATTCTTTCATCCACTATGCAGGGCGTCTAAAAATAGAGTGGAGTCCATTACAGTTCAAGGTCTCCACTATCTGATTCGCTAATACTTTGTCAGTCTGTCTACATGCAAATTACCCCCAATTTATGACAAAAAAGTATTGTTGTTAATTCATGTGGAATAACATTTTTTTTAATATCAATCAGTTCATGGGAGCTAGAAACACGGATTTGCCAGCGACTACCAAAACTGCAACAACAAAAATCTTCTTTATCACCATTCAGAGTTGTTAAAAAAACACAACAAAGCCTCCAGATAACTGCATAAGAAAACTATTACACCAGGCATCCCCCCGCCCGCCCCCCCCCCCCAAAAAAAAAAAACCCCCAACTAAAACAGTATATACAAATATAGCCAATAAACATGTCTATCATATCTTTAGGAGAAACGCAGGCAACAAAGGGTTTGGTTGGGGGTTTTTTGTACTTTTTATTTTACGACGTTGATTGTGGAAACATGGCAGAACTTCTTGTTGAAAACAGTGTATAATTGTAAATTTTGATCAGAGGCTGAGAAAGTTTTTCTTGGTGCGAAATGGTGATAAACATAAGGAATAAACTACCGTGAAAACTACTTAACTTCTTTCAGAAATTGCAAATGTTATTCCATACAAACTATCAAATAAATACAGAAAGCTAAATGTAAATTTTGCCACCTTCTCTCTCCTCCCTTCCCCCTTCCCCCACACGCTCTCCATACCGCTTAGGGGGAGAGAGAGAGAGAGAGAGAGAGAGAGGAGAGAGAAGAGAGAGAGAGAGACAGAGACAGAGACAGAGAGAGACAGAGAGAGACATGAGAGAGAGAGGATGGGGAGAGGGAGGAGAGAGGGAGAGAGAATGGGAGAGGGGATGAAGAGAAATGAGAGGGGGTGACGAGAGGGAGAGAGGAGATAGGGGAAAGAGAGAGAGGGAGAAAGAGAGATAGGAGAGGGAGAAAGAGAGAGAGAGAGAGAGACAGAGACAGAGACAGAGAGGAAGAGAAAGAGACAGAGAGATAGAGAGAGCAAGACAGAGAGAGAGAGACAGAGATCGGCCTCAGCAGTGTCTGGTGTATTAAAGTGGGGATATTAAAAATTTTCCAGGTCAACTTCAAGTGCACACCTGCCAGTGCCTTAATTTTCTTCGCGAATATACCCATGCAGAAGATCAAAATTAATATGCACACTAAAGATCCGTTCTTCATGTCAGCGTTTTGATAGGTTAAAAACACGATAGCTAGCTAGCTAATATGGGATTTCAGAAAGTCTGAGGATCATTTGATAAGGGTTTTCAGAAAACCTGAAGATCATTGATAAGGGATTTTGATGTCTGGAGATCATTAATAAGGCATTCCAGAAAGTCTGAAGATCACTGATAAGGATTTTTTTTAAGTCTTAAGATCATCATCAAAGGATTGCAGAAAATCTTAAGATCATTAAGAAGGGATTTCAGAGGCACTAAAGATCATTTATGAGGGATTTCAGAAAGTCTGAAGATCATTGTTAAGAAATTCAAAACAGTCTGAAGATCAACGGTAAGGTATTTCAGAAAGTCTGAAAGATGTTGTGATAAAATTCGACTTGTCTTCGTTACAGTGTGTTGGCAGCGCCAGTGATTGCATTATCTAGACCAGCATCAACATTTGTCAGTACCAATACTCAATTTCTCCTAACCCTGGCTTGACCCTGCGCCGATTATTTCCTCATTACTATTATGTCTGGATAATTTTTGTTGGCTTTTCTTCAGTAAAAACACAGAACCTAGTCTGACATGGGTTCCAGTGAATATTCTACTGTCATCAGAATCATGAATCTGGGTCATCATTGCAGAAAAAAGCCTGTAAAAGAAGAAATTCGAACTTGATGTTAAACGCTGAAGTTTGCGAAAAGAGGGAGTAGAGGGGGAAGGGTTGGTGATGGATTTGGATAAGTCTTCACGTTGCTTCCTCACTGGCTATCCTTCTTCTTCGTCGTCGGACGCTTGTTTTCTGTCCTATGTGCGAAAATGCCCTCCACTGCCGCTAAGCGCCTGTCAAGTCAGGCCCAGCGCATCTGAGTTCGGTATAGGAGAGAATTGTCGTTGTTTTTTTTGTTTTTCTAGAAATAAAAATAATGATAATAATAAAGGCTGGAGAATGAACCAAAAACGCAGAAAATCGACAAAAAGGAATTGACTTGAAGAAAAGGAGCAAGGCAGAAACAAAGAGAGGGATAGAAAAGAGGGAATTCCTAGCCACAGAAAGTCCAGAAGGTGGGGATGTTACTTACACTGACAGGTCCCTGGCATCCCCCACATGGAGTGGACGGCGGTGGGGGGGGGGGGGGGGGGGAGGGAGAGAGGAGGAAAAGGGGGAAGTGACTAGCCTACAGATTCTGTAAGCAAAACCCAGACAAAACAGTTTGTAAAGAAGATGCCCCTATGTGACTAGTGGTGACTATAATTTTCTATTTGCATGGGCAGATAATTGTGATGCAAGCAGTGCACATGCTTTTCTTTTCTGCTGAATACTGAGGTATACACTGAAATAGTAACCCCTTTCCCATTCATCTGAACGTTATTTCTTTTCTTTTAGGGGGGGGGGGGGGAGGGGTGGTCCCTCGGTTAGAGCTCCCAGGTTCAGCAATGGTAATAATTTTCACGTATGCAGTCGTTTTTGCCAACCCTGAAGGTAGCCGCGTTCCGACTTCGGGAAGGATGTCTAAAACACGACAACAGTATGCATGCGTTATTAAAAAAAAACAACTTTTGTCATCCATTTCTGCCGGTACGCAACGGCCTACTCTTCCCAAAGTCAGAACGGGTTTTAATATGTGCGCAAGGTGTTTGCATATGGGGGCTTTGATTTTTTTCGGGTTTTTTTTTGGGGGGTTGGGGGTTGGGGTGGGGGGATGGTCTCATCCGAAGGACTTTCAAGGGAGTGGAGTCAGTACTGAAGATAATTCCAGGGGGGATGGGAAAGGGGGGGGGAATCCCCTTGTACAGGCGTCTCTCTGGAGGCTCGAACCCGGTCCGTGAGATCACGAGCACAACAACGCTCTAACTTTCCCGCCTCCATGAACGTTAATGGAAGACGAAGTGGAAGGAAGGGCGGAAAGGTAGAAAAAGTAAATGTCAGTAAAACTCCAAGTGACAAGGAGACTAGCCCTGTCATTGGTTATGTGTGGCCTAAAGGTAAGACACCCACCAGCCTAGAAAGCGAGAAGTCAAGGGTTTGATCCCTGTCTAAGGCTCAACTTGTCTCCCATCCACTCTACCGTCAGTCAGTCGTGGTTTAAATACTTCTTTCAGATGAGATGATAAACGAGGTCCCGTGGCAACACGTATTCAGTGCACGTGAAAGAACCCACAGCAACAAGATACCCTGGCAAAATTCTGACGAAAAAAAAAGCCACTCTCAAAGGGAAACAAATACACATGCTGACAGGTAAAAGGACAAAATGATGGGTGGTGCTGCCTATATGGCGTGGGCTCTCCCAGGGAGAGAAGCCCAGTTTTTACATAGAGAACTCTACTGTGACTGAAAGTGTTAAAATACAACACAATACATACAGTACATTACAATACATTGCAATGCAATATGTGACAATACCATACAATACAATGCAATGCAATGCGAAACAATTCTATACATACAATGCAATGCATATAATAATAATAATATATGGAATTTTATAGCGCTGAATCT
>CM054151.1:39964597-39980025 GCA_028751875.1 Rapana venosa
AATTTTTTTCAAAATAATGGAAAAAATGGTGCTGTTTTGTCACATGATGCCTTCGAGCTGTTCATCCTGTTGTTAGCTGATGACGTAGTACTGTTATCAGAGGATATTGTGGAGCTACAAAGTCAGTTAAACAATCTGTATCACACAGCTTTTTCACTTCAGTTGAAAGTAAACATGAAGAAAAGTAACATAATTGTGTTTCGTAAGGGAGGCTATTTGGGTATACAAGAAAGATGGACATATAATGGCAGTTTGCTACCTGTGGTTAATGTTTATAAGTACTTAGGGATATTGTTTTCTACATGTCTGAGTTTCACTGCTGCTTTTAAGGACCTTTCTAGTAGGGCAATGAATATGTTGGTATATATAATGCAAAGGTTGTATACTTCTTCTTATTCCTTATAGCTCCTAGCGGAGCATAGGGCCTCAACAGCATCCCTCCACCTTCTCCTGTCTCTGGCAAGGGTCTTGGCCTCTTCCCATGTCAGGCTGGAGTCTCTCAGCTCACTATGCAGGCTTCTCCTTCATGTCTGTTTGGGGCGCCCTCTCTTCCTTTTCCCCTGCGGGTTCCCCTCGAGCGCTTGTCTGGTGATGTTGCAAGGCTCCTTCCGTAGGGTGTGGCCGACCCAATGCCACTTTCGCCGCCTTACTTGGACTTCCATAGGCTGTTGGTTCGCCCTCATCCACAGGTCGGTACTTGGCACTCTGTCGAACCATCTGAGATGAAGGATCTGCCGGAGATATCCGTTGATGAAGGTCTGGATCTTGGAGGAGCTGGTGTTGATGACCCGCCAAAATTCTGACCCGTAGAGAAGCACAGACTTCACGTTGGAGTTGAAGATCCTGAGCTTGGTGGTTGTGAGATCGCATTTGTTCTCCATACAGGTTTCAAGATGGCAAATGCTTGGCGTGCTTTCTTTATTCTTGCCTTGATGTCTTCGTCTGTGCCTCCTGTCTGGCTGATCTTACTGCCCAGGTACACAAATTCACTGACATCCTCTACTGCTTTCCCAGAGATGGTGACAGAGCCTCTTGCTAGTTGTTGGTACGCAGTAGCTTGGTCTTCTCTTGACTGATCCTGAGGCCAACACGTCTAGCTGTGGTATCTAGGGCAGTGACTTTGCTTTGGATGTGCTGCAGGCGGTGGGATAGCAGAGCCAGGTCATCGGCAAAATCGAGATCTTCCAGCTTTGTCATGAGGGTCCATTGGATACCTTTGATACCATTGGATACCATTCTATGGACTGTTCCACGATGATTCTGAGGGTCCCAATCTGGTTGGTACAGGAACGTTCTTTTCTGAAGCCTGCCTGTTCATCTCGAAGAGTCTTGTCGAGAGCATCTTTCATTCGGTCCAGGATGACTCTTGTGAGGACTTTGCTGGGGATGGACAACAGGGTGATACCTCGCCACTTTCCACACTGGGAGAGGTCGCCGTGCTTGGGGAGCTTCACAAGCAGGCCCTTCTTCCATTCTGCTGGCACCTCCCCAGTTGTCCAGATCAGGTTGAGCAAGCGGTGTAACTCGTCAACGATGTCACTACCCCCTTCTTTCAAGGCTTCTGCCGGAATGTTGTCAATGCCAGCAGCCTTGCCGTTCTTCAAGCTGCTGATGGCCTTTCGGATCTCTGTCTTGGTGATCTCTCCAATGTTGATGTCGAGAGGGTCCCCTGGCTCCAGCTGAGGTCGTTCCTCTGGGGCTGGTCGATTCAAGACCTCCTGAAAATGCTCTTTCCATCTTGTTAGCTGGTCTTCAATAGAGGTGAGAAGCTTCCCTTCCTTGTCTCTGACAGGTCTGTTTGGGTTGCTGCGACGCCTGCTAAGAAGTCTGGTGGTGGCATACAGGGTCTTGAGGTCTCCCTTGCCAGCAGCCTCTTCTGCTTCATCTGCGATGGCATTGATGCGAGCTCGTTTGTCTGCTCGTAGCTCATTCTTGGCTTCTTTGGCAAGTATGGGGTACTTGGCTGTTGCTCGCCACTTCTGTTGGCGGGTCGTAGCTCGGTTCAGCTCTTGTTTGGCTAGCCTTCTTTCCTCAACTTTCTTCCAGGTCTCATCCTTGATCAATGGCTTCCTATTTGTCTGTGGTTGTCCCAAAACCTCATCACAGGCCCCCACAATGGCGTCTTTGAAGGTGGTCCATTTGTGTTCCACTGTTTCTGTCTCCTCTGACTGGAGCACTTGGAAGCGATTGTGAAGTGAGATCTGAAATGCCTGCTTTGTGTCTTCTTGTTTCAATCTCAAAACGTTGAACTTTTTCCTTGGATTCTGCAGAGTCTTTCTCGCAGACAAGCGCATCTTGATCTTGGTGACCACAAGATGGTGGTCTGACCCTATGTCTGCTCCGCGTCTTACTCTCACGTCTTGTAGGGAGCTCCGGTAGCGTTGTCTCACCATGACGTGATCTATCTGGTTCTCTGTCTGGTGGTCAGGGGAGACCCAGGTGGCTTTGTGGCAACGCTGGTGTGGAAAAAGCGTGCCTCCAATCACAAGGCTGTTGGCAGCACAAAAATCAGCAAGCATTTCTCCATTTTCGTTTATGTTTCCAAGCCCATGTCGTCTCATCTCCCGCTCTCTATCAGTGTTGTCAGTCTCGACCTTGGCGTTCATGTCCCCCATGAGGATGAGCATGTCCCATCTCGGAATCTTGTCTTCCACCGACTGGAGCTGGGTGTAGAAGTTGTCCTTGTCTTCCTCCTCCGCGGTGTTGATAGGGGCGTAGCACATGACAAGGGACACCTTCTGGAAGCACGACTCAAACCGAGCGGTGATGATGCGGTCCGAAACAGGCTCCCATTCCAGCAGGCTCTTGGCTGCATGCTTGGACAACAGGAGACCTACTCCAGCTCGTGACGGTCTTCTTCACTTTACCGGAGTAGAGCAAGGTTTCTCCTGACTGTAATCTTGTCACTCCGTGACCATTCCACCGGATTTCAGACATGCCCAGGAGTGTGAGGCGATATCTGTTCATCTCCCTCACTGCCTGCGCACACCGTCCGCTTTCCCAGAGGGTCCTCACGTTCCATGTTCCAGGTAGGACCGGCCGACGTGACAACAACCTCGGGGACTTCATCAGGGGCGTCTCCGGTTGATGAGGGGTTGTCAGCCCTGCAGCTTCCTGACGGGTTTGGCTGCAGTGCGTCATATGTTTCCTTGAAGGATCCCCAGATCTCCCAAAGACTGAGTTGGCAAGAGTTTTTCTGTTTAAGGTTTCCGTAACAGGAGTTGTTTTACGGAGCAGGGTTGTTAGCCCTGTGTCCAACCCCCTTTACCTAGGGGGAAAGGTGCCTCCTTAGTCGCCTTTTACGACATGCCTGGATGGCGGGCAGGGTTCCTATTCTTGCAATGCTCGCTTTGCAAGCATACCCCGGGAGACCCACGGGTAAGGTTGTATACACTTAACAACAATTCCTTTGGGCTGTTAATGAAGCTATTTGACTCACCAATTCAACCAGTTCTTCAGTATGGGTCAGATATATGGCGGTTGGACAAAGCAGCAGTTCACCATGAATTGGTCCATTTGTTTGCAGTAAAGAAATACTTAGGAGTTGATAGACGAACACCCAATGATATCATCTATGGTGAAACTAACAGATATCCTTTGTACATAAATTCTGCAGTTAACTGTATTCGTTATTGGATTAAGTTGCTACAAATGGAAGATCTGAGACTACCACATAAGGCGTATAAAATGTTGTATGATTTAGATGCAAGAGGAAAGACAAATTGGTATCAAGGGTGCGTGTCTGTTTAAATGAAAATGGTTATTGAGATGTGTGGTTGAATAAAGGTGTGGGTGATGCTTGTGTATTCATTAAAATTTTCATCAACGATTTATTGAATGCCGGTGGCAAAACTGGAACCATCACATTGATACTAGCCAAAGCTTTGAGTTTTATAGAACATACTGTAATGGTCCTGACTTAAAATGCTATTTACAAATTGACATGAGATGACAACTGAAACATATCACAGCAAAATTTAGACTCGGTATATCTGATCTGAATGTCCATCGTTTAAGATAAGGGAAAATGTAATGATCACGATTTGTTATGTCCATTATGCAATGTGTCACAGGAAGATGAAGTACACTTTGTTCTATGTTGCCAACATTTACATGACCTTAGATTGAAATTTATTCAACCAAAATATTATAGGAAACCATGCTTGTTTAAATTGAATTTATTGATGTCCTGTACAAATCCTGAAGTTATACAGAACTTTTCTTTATATTTGTACAAGGCTTTCAAACTTAGAGAAAAAGTCAGTTCCTGAAGTAACATACAACGACGTGATCAAACAACTTTTCACTGTATTTATGTTATGTATAATATTGTTCACATTCCCCTTCATAAGGGCTCTCTCTCTCCTCTCTCTCTCTCCTCTCTCTCTCTCTCTCTCTCTCTCTCTCCTCTCTCTCTCTCTCTCTCTCTCTCTCTCTCTCTCTCTCACTCTCATCTCTCCTATCCTCTCATCTCTCTCTCTCTCTCTCTCTCTCTCTGTTCAACAAAATCTTTGATAATGGTATTTTTCCAGATAACTGGACTGAATCTATCATTCTAACATTACACAAAAAGGCGATGTTGACAACCCTAATAACTACAGGGGAATCTCTCTTAGTGATATAAGTAGTAAGCTGTACAGTACCATCATTAATAATAGGTTACAGGAATGGGTTAAGAAAAACAACATTACAGGTGAACACCAAGCTGGTTTTAAGAGAGGGTGTTCCACTATAGATCATATGTTTACTCTACTTGCATTTATCCAGAAACAGTTTGCCCAAAACCGTAAGCTCTATGTAGCATTTATTGACTTTGAAAAGGCATTTGGTTCTGTTAATAGAAACTTGTTATGGCCTATTCGTCTGAAAAATGGTGTGAAAGGTAAATTATTATGTTGTTTGAGAGCCATGTATCAGAATGTCAAAAGCAGAATAAGATGTGGATCTAAGCTGATGGACATAGTATACAGCACCATGGAGGTCAAACAGGGTGATGTATTTTGCTTTACTGTTTTCATTAATGACTTAGCCATAGAAGTCATTAATAAGGGTAAACATGGTGCCACTTTCCCCCCAAGATATTCACAGAATTGTTTATTCTTCTTCTTGCTGATGATGTCATCCTGCTATCTGAAACTGTTGTAGGCTTACAACAGCAGTTGAATAGCTTAAGCAGTGCTGCAACAGCACTTGATCTTAAGGTTAATCTGAATAAGAGTAATATTGTTGTATTCAGAAAAGGTTGTTATTTAGCTGCTCACAAAAAATGGGCTGTACAATGGAAAAGTCATACCTGTGATTAATGCATATAAATATTTAGGAATCTGTTTTTTTACAAAGCTTAGTTTCACAACTGCATGTAAAGATCTGGCAAGTCGAGGTAAAAGAAGCTTGTTAATTGTTTTGAAAAAAATTACGAGTATTGAATAATAATGCTTTTGACTTGTTCATTAAGATATTTGATGCACAAATGCAACCCACTGTGTTATATGGCGCGGAAATTTGGGGACTTGATGCAGCTGTAACACATTGTGAATCAGTACACCTCTTTGCTTTAAAGCAGTTTTTAGGGCTTAGATAGATGTACACCTAATGATCTTGTTTATAGTGAAACCAATAGATATCCTCTCTTTGTTAATGCTGCTGTAAGATGCATTATATATTGGATTAAGATTCTGCATATGGATGAGTGCATGTTACCTTTAAGTCTTACAAGATGCTTTATGATTTAGATGTCTAAGGGAAAAGCACCTGGGCTTCACAAATACGTACCTCTTGATGTGAACTTAGCTTTGGGTTTGTTTGGCTCAATCAAGGTGTAGCAAATTGCAGAGAGTTTATCAACGTTTTCAGGCAAAGATTGATTGACTGCAGTTGGCAGCAGTGGAGTGGTCATATACAAAACAGTGAAAGATTTGAAATGTACAGACAATTTATAGGTTCACACGATGTCAAACCTTATCTAAAGCTTGATATGGACATACATTTGAAAAGAATTATGTCTAAGTTTAGACTTGGTGTATCAGACATAAATGTTCATAAATTTAGATATATAGAAAATGATGATGATTACCTCAGGCTGCTTTGCCCCACTATGTAAGCAAGCAGTGGAAGATGAAGTGCATTTTGTGCTGTGCTGTCCAGCATTAGAAGATGTAAGACATAATTACATTCCGGTAAAGTATAGTATACAGCCTATATATATTTAGATTCTGTCTACTCATGGCATCTAGTCACCCTGAGATTGCGTGCAGCTTTGCTTTATATTTGTGCAAAGCCTTTAGAATAAGAGATATTCTGGTTTCTTAAGTCATATTTTTGTAACTGATTTTTATTGTGGTGGTTGTGGTTATACAATAACATTTTGGTTTTTTGTGCTTTCCTTTTTTTTTCTTCTTAAAAATACCCCAACACTGGCAACCCCCCCTTCATGTAAGGGCCAAAAGGCCTTTTTACGTGAATAAATCTTTCCCCAGTTCAGCTCTCTCTCCCCCCCCTCTCTCTTCTCCCACGAAAAATTCTTTTTGTTTTATAATTTTTCCTCCTCTTCAATCCCATTCTTTCCCCTCTTCAAATTCCCCTCTTTTTTAACTGTGACCCCGGCTCTAATTGAAAACAGGCACCCTTTTATTTACACTTTTAGGGTTTGATACTTAAATTAAAATTTAGCTTTGTTGTCATTTTCCTTTGGGGTGGGAAACAGTTTTCAGATTTCCGTTTCGGGACCTTACTGCGATTTTTATGTTTTCTTGTTTTCCAAACCTTTACTCAAAATTTTGTTTCCCCTTTTTTGGGCTACTTATTTTCCCCCTTTTAACCCCCCACCCTATTTATTTTCGCCCCCTTTAGGGGTTAGTTTTCCCCAAAAACAAATCTATTTTTTAATTTTTTCCCTTTCTGCCCAAATTTTTCCCCTTTTTTTTTGGGTTTTTCTTCCTTCACACCCTATCCCTTTTATTTCCCCAAAAAACCAAAAAAAAACAGATGCAAAACCAACCCCAATTTAAAATTGGGCCCCCTTTAAGGGATTTCCTACTTTTTGGGGACTTTTTAAACAAATATAATTTTTGCATTTAATAAAAAAACCCCAAAAAAATCCCCAACTCATTATAAAAACACTAAAAAAAAGGGCAAATTCCATTTTCCCTCAGGAAAGGGGCTAACCCGAGGGCTAGACTTTTCAAACGACATATTGGGCACGATTTTTATATTTACAGGATATAAAAAACCTGCGTAAAAAATCAACAAAACCCCAAAAAAACAGGGGTCCTAAAAAAATATTATTTAAAACCCAAAAACCCTTTAAAGGCCCTTTTCCCATTTTGAAAAAATTTAAATGGGTAAATCCCGAGGGTTGGGGATTTTTATAAAAGGGGCCCAACCCTATTGTAATTGGGAATTTTGCTTAGGAATCCCCAAAAGAAAGAAAAAAATGGCTGACAAAAATTTTACTCCATGATGAATACCCGTTTCCCAAAATTTGAATCAAAATGAAAAAAACTTTTTTGAGTTTTCTTTAAAAATTGATTTTAACAAAAGTAAAAAAATCAAAAGGACCCAATTTAAAAAATTCAAACAAACCCCCACCCAAATTTAAAAAAATTTTACCCACCCAGACACCAAAACCCAAAAACAAACACAATAATTTACCATATCTTTTAATTAAACTAACCCCACAACATTGTCGAAACCCTTTTTATCCCCAGTCCCAAAAAAAACTGAAGGGGATCACTTCCCAGCTTTCAGTCAGTGGGCCAAAACAAAAGAACAAAAATCCCCCAAACCCCCTGGCCACAAAACTAAAAAAAATCGTTCCCTTTTCTAAATTTTATGAGAATCTTTTTTTTTATCCGAATTAAATAAATCCCTTCCTTTCCCAAAACATTCAAAATTACCTTTATACGAAATTTGCCCATTAAGGAATTTTGATAAAAAAACTTTTTCCCGCTATTTTCAACAACAATGCCCCCCCAAAAAAAAATCATTAGGATCAAAATTAAAACCCCCCCCAAAAACCCCCTTGGGTTTACTAAAGGGAACCCAAAAGAAGCAGCTATCTATAGAACCCTTTTTAAAAAAACATTAAAAATTAAACGAAAGTCCCAAAAAAAATTCAAATCGCCAAAAAAATCAAAAAAAAACGGCGAGAAAAAAAAAAAATATTTCCCAAAACTTAAAATCTACCAAAACAAAACTCAAAGACTGTATGGCGAGCCATAAATCAAAAAAACTAACCCAACAAGCATCTTTCCAAAAAAAAGTAAACAAAAGACTTACGTTTCTGAAACACCCAAAACCAAAACCCTTTCCCTTAAAGTCTCCTTTCTAAAAATTATTAAAGATGGGTAAAACAAATCCAAAAAACTCAAAGGAAAAAAAAACAATACTTTAAAGGAAAACAATCCCTCAAAAAATTCACAAATTCCCTTTTTTGTCTGGGTTTTTAAAGGGCTATGGTTTATCTAACCACCATCAAACAATCAAAAACGCGTTTGGGCTTGATTTGGGAAAAAAAAAAGCAGGGAAATTTTTGAAACTTTTCAGCTCCAGTTATTCCCCCGACACACTAACATATATTTTTTAAACCCCTTTTTCTTTAAAAAAAACCAAAATTTTTCCCCTAAGCCCTTTCAAAACGCTAAATTTAAACCCTAATTCTCCAAAACTGGGGACACTTTCAAAACCCCCCAAACTATAACCTAATTTTCCATCATATAATTTCCCCCCTTTTCCCCAAACCCGGTGAACAAAAAAAAACAAAAAACAATAGTCCGTCATTTAGATAACTACCAAACTTTATTCACCCTAATTTAGTCTGGTTTTGACAAAAAACCCCTCATTCAACGCACTGAAATTTCCTTTGTAGGGCAAAGGGGTTTTCCAAAAATTTAAAACAAATAAAATTTTTTTTTTGGGGTACTTTTTGTAGATCTCAAAAAAACTTTTGAACCAAAAATTTACCAAACAACTTTTCATAAAAAAAAAAACTTAAAATTTTTTCCTTTCTCTACAAAAAACCCTTAAAAAACGGGTTTTCCTTCCTATCTAGAAAACAGGGAAAAAGGTTTTTTCTCAATAGGGACAACACAAACCACACTACAAGCCAAACAATTTTTGGAGTAAACCACAAGGATTTCCCTACGAGGACCCTTTTTCTCTTTTCACTATAACATAAACAAAACTCCCCTCCACATCAAAAACCAAATGCGAACTATTTTCCTGATTTTACACCAAAATTCAAAACGAGCCACAATAACCCATCCTCTCGGGAAAAAGCATTACAAAAAAGTTTTTTGGATTTTGCGCTATATTTAATAAAGAACTAAAACCAAAAGGGCTATACAAACCCCCAAAAAACAAAAAGGGATACTTTTGACCACCCAACCAAAAAGCGGGCCAAAAAATTAACCCAAAAAACTTACTCCCCTTCAAAATTAAAAAGGGAAAAATTGGGAAAAAACCCCTAACCCAAAAAAAGGTTTTTAGGGGGTAAAATTTGAAAAAAAATTTTTCAGTTGGTTCTAAAACCCCAATTTTCATCCCAACCCATGGGCAAATACATTCCCAAAAAGTATAAACCCAACCCTTTCCCAAAAAAAAGCACTTTCTTTTACTTTCATTCAAGGGAAAAATTTTTTCCAATCTTTTTTATACAAACCTCCAAAAGACTATGCTTCTACCAAAAGTGGGATTCTGCTTTTTGGGAAACACCATGAAACCTGGTTTCTGATCTGTTTCAAAGGGGTGCTCTCAAACTGGGGCCTTTTTACAAAGCAAGCTTATTAAAAAGCTGACTAAAACTAAAATTTTATTTTCCCCTTACAAAAAAACACTAAAATATAACAAAGGGGTTATGAAAAAATTTAAGACATGACCGGGAACCGTTCCCCTCCCTACTTTTAAAAAACCCCATTTCCCCCCCCAAACCAAAACCAAAAAATACTAAAAAAGGGCCCCGTGTCTCTATTTTCCAAAAAATAGACTTATTCAAATCAAAACTACTTTTTCCCCAGGGGCCCCCTGCTTGGAACATCGCCTTCCCAAAATTCAGGGTTTAAAAAACATCAATCAATAACAATTCCCAAACTTTTTAAATTTTCCCAAATTTACTTGAATACCCGCAACAATAACAAAACCCCAGTCCAAAAAGCCTTAAAAAAAAAAGTTGCATACCTCCCTTTTCCTTCTTCCCTTTTTTCCCTCTTACCCAAACTGCCCCTTTTTCCCCTTTCCCTTTACCCTGGGCTGTATGTCAGACTGTTTTCCCTTTTCATTTCCTCTCTCTCTTCCCCTTTTTTCTTTTCATCCATTTAATAAAATCGAAAATTTTTCCTCTCAATCCCCTCCCCTTTTCACCTCTCTCCCCACTCTTCTTTCCCCTCCCCCCCTTTCAAATTTCATTGTAAAATTTAAAAAGTGATTTTTTTGGGGAAAGTGTTAGCTTTTTTAAATTTTTTTTTTTAAATTTTTTTTTTAATTTTTAAATTTTTTTTTTTTGGGAAAATTCACTATAATTATAAGAAAAAATTCTATCATAAAAAACAATATGGCTTAATCCCTTTCGAGTAAAATTTAAAAAAAGTGGGTTTACAAATGGGTGATTTTGCTGTTTTGGGGAATGATTAAATTTTAGTATTTTTTTTTTTTATGTCCTTTTTTTTTTGGGTTTTTTACCCAAAAAAAAAGCATTAAAACTTTAACCAAAAAAAGGGAAACACAAACACACACACACAACCCAAACATACACACACACTCCCCCCCTCATTTTTCTTCGCCACTCTCTTTTCCCTTTTATTCTCCCCTCCCCCCCCCCCCCCCCCCCATTTTTCTCTCCCTTACCACAATGTATAAAGTTATTTTTTGACTTTAGGAAATTTTTTTTTTCCTTATTTAAGAGTGTATTGAAAATTGGGCTTATTTCTTTTTTAAAGGGGGTTCAATTTTTTAACGAGTATAAAAATTTGGGAAAAAAATTGATGGTGATTGTGCTTCTTAGAATTATAAAATTTTTGATTATCCTTTAAACACAAAACACCCCTGTCCAATTTTTTTGATCTATTAAAAGTTTTCTCCCCTCTCCTCTCTCCTCTCTCCCTCGTCAAAACTCTTTTTCACGTCGGTTTCTCCTTTTTCATCACCTCTCCCAAATTTCCCTCATCTTTTCCTTCCTCCCTTCCCGGGGAAAATTTTTTTCATTAAACTCGTCTTCTCTCCTCTCCTCATCCTTCTCTCTTTTCTCCTTTTGGTGTGTGTGTGTTGTGTGTGTTGTTAATTTTCTGTATGTTTTTACAAAGTTTTTTTTTTTGGTTAGTTTTTTTGAGTTTTTTTTTTTGTTTTTTTTTTGGTTTTTTGGGGTGTGTGGTGTTGTGTGTGTGTGTGTGTGTGTGTGTGTGTGTAAATGTGTTTTGTTTGTGGAAAGGGGGAACGGGTTGGGTTTTTTAAAAAAAAAATATTAAAATAAAGATTTTTTTTTTTTTTTTTTTTTTGGGGGGGATTTTTTTCTTCCCCTTCTCCCTTGTTTTTTTCCCTTTTTTGTTTTTTCTTTTTTTTTTTGTTTGTCTGTTTGGGGGGGTCTTTTTTTCTTTTTTTGTTTTTGTTGTTTTTTAAAAAAAAAATTTTTTGTTTTGTTTTTTGTTTTTTGGGTGGGTTTTTTTTTTTTTGTTTTTTTTTTTGGGGGGGGGGTTTTCCCCGGGGTTTTTTTTTGGGCTTTTCCCCGTCCGGGGGTTTTTTGTTTGTTTGTTTTTTTTTTTTCTCTTCTTTTTTTAAAAAAAAAAAATTTTTTTCCCTTTTCTTCTACTTGTTTGAAAATAAGGGGTATTTTGTGGGGATTTTCAATGGACCCCCGGGCCCCCGGGGGCTGGATGGGAAAAAACGGGATTTAGTTCTTATTTAATTTTCCTGAAAAAAAGGGAATTTTTTTCATTTTTCCCACAATGTTTTAATGTTTTTTTTTTTTTATGACTTTATTAGCTTTTTTTCCCCCTCTTTATTTTTGTGAGTTTTATAAAGGGATTAAGGGACCCATTTTATTTTCATAGACATTCAATTTTTATGTGTTTTTAAAAAAAAAAGTGTTTGTTTTTGGGTCGTGTGCTAATTTTTGATATTTTTAATTTTTTTTAATATTATCCCCATTTTTCCCCCCCCCCACCCCCAAAAAAAACACCCCCAACACACACACACACACACACCAAAAAACACACAACACACACAACCCTACACACATAAAATACACAATTCACTCACTCCCCTCACTCACTCCCCATCATATTTTCCCCCCGTCCCTCAAAAACGAAAAAGGGTTTAGGGGTTTTTTTCTTTGTTTTGGTTTTTTGTTTTTAAAAGTGTGGATTAAAGGGATAAATTTTTATTTTTAAATTTGGGGGGGGGGGTTTTTGTTTTTTTTTGGGGGGGGGTGGGGGGGGGGGGGTTTTTTTTGGGTTTAGGGGTTTTTGGGGTTTTTTGGGGGGGTTTTGGGAAAAAAAATTAATTTTTGTTGGGTTTTTGGGGTTTTTTTTTTAAAATTTTTTTGTTTTGTTTATAGTTTAATTTTTGGGGGGGGGGTAAGGGGGGGTTTTTTAAAGATAAAAAATTTTATATTTTATATTTTTCAATACTTTATTGGAATTTCCTTTAAATTAATTTTTAAAAGATGCCCCTTTAAATTTATAATTATTTTTAAAAAATATGTTACCATTTGAACATTGTTTTTGATGTTTTCTTTAGACTTATTAATTTTTAGTGTTATTTTTCTTGGCTCTGGTTGTTCTTGTTGTTGGTTTGGGTTTTTTTTTTCCCCCTTTTTTTAAACTTTTTCCCCGTTTTTTTTGGTTTTTTCTTTCTCCCTTTTTTTTTTGTTTTTTTGGGGTTTGGGGTTTTTTTTGGGGGGTGGGGGGGGTGGGGATTTTTAGGGTTTTCTTCTTTTTTTTGCTTGGGTTTGGGGGGCGGGGGTTTGGGTTTTTTGGGGGGGCTGTTTTGGGAAAAGGGTTTTTTCCGCTTGTTTTATTTTTGAGACTGTTAAGGAAAAGGTTTTTATTATTTAAAATGTAACCCAAACGGGGGGGACCCGGATGTAAAAAAGCACATATGTGGGTTAAATTTTTTATCCCCGAAAATTAAAAAAATTTGTCAATTTTCATTGTCATTGGGCATTGGGGCTCTCCTGCTCCTCTTTTTTTGCTTTTTCTCCCTTTTTCTCTCTAAACAGTTGGAAATTTTTTTTTTCCAAGTAATTGATTTGGGTTTTTTCTAATTAAAGAAAGTGTTTAAAGGGTTTTTTGGGGGTTTCTTTTCAACCAAACAACAATCAATTTTTTCTTTTGGTTTTTTTAAATTTAAACAATTTCCATTTCTTTTTAAAACCAAAAAAACAATCCCAAAACTTCTGGGGGATTTTATAAAAACAAATTTTTAATTTAGAACAAATATAACATTAATCATTGCAAGCTGACTACCGTATTTTTTGTTGCTATTTTGGGTTTGCTAGTCTTTTCAAACCCAATTTTTGTTTTTTTAAAATTTAATTTAAAAACTTTATCATTTTCCCTTTTTTTGGAGTTTTAAGGGGCCGAGTTGGAAAAAGTATTTTAAAAAGTGTTTTTGCTTCTTTTATTTTTAAAATATAAATTTTTTTCATTTTATTTCCTTGGGTTTTTTTTTTCCTTTCCCCTTTCCCAGACGTTGGGTGGTAAGACCAGTGGAAAAACTCTTGGGGGTAAAGAGCGCTGAAAGGGGGGCCAAAGGCCAAAACCTTCCCTCTACAACATCCTTGAGACAATGGTTCGCCATCAGGGGAGATTTCCCTTTTTCACCCCGGGCCTTTTCCTGCACGCTTGCTGGGAAAATGGAGCTTTTTTTTAAATTTTTAAAAAAAAAGACAACCCTGATTTCCCTTTTCCAAAGGGTTTTTTCTAAACATAGAATGCAGGGGAATGTACAAAGGGTATTTGTCGTTTCTTTAAGGAAACCAAAAAACCCACGGGTTGTGTACTATTTTGCTTGTAATCAAAAAAAACCCAAACTCTGAAAATTTTTTAGGACTGGTTTATTTGGTTAGTGCTTTCTTTAATTTTCATTTTATGGGAAACCCAAATATCTGTCCCCAGAAACGGCTCTACTTGAGATCTAGGTTTTCTTCCCGGGAAAAAAACCGCCCAAAACTGGGAAAAGCCTCTTTCCATTTTTTTGGGGTGGTTTTATATAAAATATAAAAAATAAGTAAAAAATAATATAAAATAAAAATTTTAAATAATATATATAAAAGTAAGAGAAGGGGAGAAAAAGAGAGAGAGAGAGAGGGGGAGAGTAGGAAAAGAGGATAAAAGGATAGATAATAAAATAGAGGAGAAAGAGGTAAAAAAGAGATAGATAGATAATAGATAGAAAAGGAAAAAAGGGTAATGAATGATAGAAAGATTTGAAAAGAAAAATGATAGATTTGATAGATAGATAGATTGCAAAACAGAATGTTACCAAAGGGCCCGCTTTCTAGGACAACAAAGGGCCCTTTTTTGTGTTCTGTATGTGTGGGGGGCCGCTCCCCGGGGCGCCGTGTTTTGTAAGTGTGTGTGTGTGTTTTTTTTAGGTTGGGTATGCTAAAAGCCTTTGAAACCCCAAAACCTGCTTTTCACAAAAAAGGGCTTGGGGGGGGGGGGGGGGGAAGGACAAGCTGATTTAAGGGGAAACCCAAAGGGCCCTTCCAAGGGTCGCAGGGGGAGAAGCGTGGGCATCCTGGACCAGGACCTGGGGGTGCAAGGCTTTTGCCCTCCCAACCAAAAAGAGGGGCCAAGGGCAGGAAAACCCCCCCTGAGAGTGATCAATCAAGGGGATGGAAAAGGGTTTTTCTTCCTCTCTGGACCCGGAAAAAGGTTTGGAAGAAAAAACGGGCCAAAAGGGCGGTGGAAAACCAATGACAAAAACCAATTTTTGAAGGGGCTTTGGGGAGATACGGGGCCCAAAAATAAAACCACAGTTCCCCCGGAGACCCGCCCAAAAGGGGTGGCTGTACAATCTTAACGGGGGGGGGTTGGGTGATTTTTTGCTTAAGCAGGATATAGAACATAACAGAAATATATTTTGGGCATATTTTCAAAAAGGGTTAAAATAGGGAAAACACGACTTACGAAACCAAATTTTCCCAAGTCTATGACCCCTACAAAACCTCACTGATTTTCTCTAAACACATGAGCAAAAACCCGTAAACCCTATTACAAAAATCTCTTTACAAAACCCTTGCTGTCATCGAAACACAAATTGTTGCCCGGGATTTTTTAATTTTTCCCCTGACACCCCCTTCCTGCCCAAAAATGAAAAAACCGGACACACTTGCTATGGTTTTATGACAAAACGGGCCCCCTCGAAAAAGAAGGACATCGCCAAGGAGAAGCCAGCTGTGGGGCTGGGTTTATACACCCGCTTCTGAACTCTAC
>CM054151.1:39980525-39988025 GCA_028751875.1 Rapana venosa
TTCAAAAATTTTCAAAAAGTTTTTCCCCCCGCCCCTCCTCTCTATCCCTCTCTCCCGCTCCCCCCACCCCATCTCCACTCTTTCCCCGCTCCCTCTCTCTCCCTCTCCGCCCACTCTCTATCTCTCTCTCTCTCTCTCCCCCGCCCCTCGCTATCTCTCTCTCTCCCGCCCCCACCCCTCTCTCCCTGCTCCCGCTCTCTCTCTCTCTATATACATTATCTCTCTCTCCCCCGCCCCTCCTCTATCTCTCTCTCCCCCCGCCCCCTCTCTCTATATAATCTCTCTCCCTCCCGCACCCCATCTCTATCTCTCTCTCCCCCCCCCCCCCCCCCCCCCCCCCCCCCCCCCCCCCCCCCCCTCTCACTCTTCCCTCTCCCCCCCCTTTCTCTCCCCCGCTCCCTCTCTATCTCTCTCTCTCCCGCCCCCTCTCTATCTCTCTCTCTCTCTCCCGCCCCCTCTCTATCTCTCTCTCCTCTCCCGCCCCCTTCTCTATCTCTCTCTCTCCCCCGCCCTCCCTCTATATCTCTTTCGTCTCTCTCTCTATATATATCTCTCTCTTCCCGCCCCCTGTCTCTATCTCTCTCTTCCCCTCTCTCCCCTCAGCCCCTCTCTATCTCACTCTCCCCTCCCCCTCCCTCTCTCACCCCGCCCCCCCTCTCGCTCTATCTCTACCCGCCCCTCTCTATCTCTCTCTCTCCCTCTCGCGTCCCCCTCTCTCTCTCCCCCGCCCCCTCTCTCTCCCCGCCCCCTCTCTCTCTCTCTCTCCCTCTCCTCTCCCGTCCCCTCTTCTCTCTCTCCCCCCCGCTCCTCTCTATTCTCTCCCTCTCGCACCCCCCTCTCTCTCTCCCCGCCCCCTCTCTATCTCTCTCTCTCTCTCTCCCTCTCCCGTCCCCTCTATATCTCTCTCTCCCTCTCCGTCCCTCTATCTCTCTCTCTCTCCCCCCCGCCCCTCTCTTTCCCCCGCCCCCTCTCTATCTCTCTCCCTCTCCCCCCCCTCTCTATCTCTCTCCCTCTCCCGCCCCCTCTCTATCTCTCTCTCTCTCCCTTCCCGTCCCTTATCTCTCTCTCTCTCCCTCTCCCGTCCTCTCTCTCTCTCTCCCCCGCCCCTCTCTATCTCTCTCTCTCTCCCCGCCCCCTCTCTATCTCTCTCTCTCCCCCCGCCCCTCTCTATCTCTCTCTCCTCTCCCCCCCTCTCTATCTCTCTCTCTCCCCGCTCCCCCCCCTATCTATCTCTATCTCCCTCTCCCACCCCCTCTCTATCTCTCTGTCTCTTCGCCGCTCTCTATCTCTCTTCCGCCCCTCTCTATCTCTCTCTCTTCGCCCGCTCTCTATCTCTCTTCCGCCCGCTTTCTATCTCTCTCTCCCCCGCCCCCCGCCCCTCTCACTCTCTCCCTCTCCCGCCCCCCCCCCCTCTCTCTCTCCCCGCCCCTCTCTATCTCTCTCTCTCTCTCCCGCCCCCTCTCTATCTCTCTCCCTCCCGCCCCCCCTCTCTATCTCTCTCTTCCACCGCCCTCCCTCTATCTCTCTCTCCCTCTCCCTCTCCCTCTCTATCTTCTCCTCCCCCCCGCCTCCCTCTATCTCTCTTTTGTCCTCTCTCTTATATATATCTCTCTCTTCCCCGCCCCTGTCTCTATCTCTCTTTACCCCTCTCTCCCCTCAGCCTCTTTATCTCACTCTCCCCTCCCCCCTCCCTCTTTCCACCCCCGCCCCCCCTCTCGCTCTATCTCTACCCGCCCTTCTCTATCTCTCTCTACCCGCCCCCTCTTATCTCTCTCTCTCTCCCGCCCCTCTCTATCTCTCTCTCCCTCCGTCCCTCTATCTCTCTCTCTCTCTCTCCCTTCTCCCCCCCTCTATCTCTCTCTCTCTCCCCTTCCACCACCCCTCTCTATCTCTCTCTCTCCCCGCTGCCACCCCTATCTATCTCCATCTCCCTCTCCCACCTTCTCTCTATCTCTTCTCTCTTCCACCCGCTCTCTCTCTCTCTCCCACGCCCCTCTCTCCCCCACCCGCCCCCTCTCTATCTCTCTCCCTCTCCCACCCCCTCTCTATCTCCTTCCCTCTCCCCTCCCCTTATCTCTCTCTTCCCCCCCCCGCCCCCTCTCTCTCTCCCGCCCCTCCTCTCTCTCTCTCTTCTCCGCCCCCTCTCTCTTTCTCTCTCTCCCCCCCCCCGCCCCCTCTCTCTCTCCTGCCCCTCTCTATCTCTCTCTCTCTCTTCCCGCCCCCTCTCTATCTCACTCTCCTCTGCCCCGCCCTCTCTCTCCTCTCTCTCCACCCCTCTCTATCTCTCTCTCTCTCTCCCGCCCCCTCTCTCTCTCTTCCCCCCCTCTCTATCTCTCTCTCTACCGCCCCCCTCTCTCTCTCTCTCTCTCGCCCCTCTCTCTCTCTCTCTCCCGCCCCCTCTCTATCTCCTCTCTCTCTCCCGCCCCCTCTCTATCTCTCTCTCTCTCTCCTGCCCCCTCTTTATCTCTCTCTCTCTCCCGCCTCCTCTCTCTCTCTCTCCCGCCCCTCTCTATCTCTCTCTCTCTCTCCCTCCACCCCTCTCTATCTCTCTCTCTTCTATCGCCCCCTCTCTATCTCTCTCCTCTCTCTCCGCGCCCCCTCTCTATCGCCCCCTCTCTATCTCTCTCTTCTCTCTCTCTCTCTCTCTCTCTCTCCATCCCTCTCTCTCCACCCGTCCCTCTCTACCCCTCTCTCTCTCTCTCCATTAGTTTTTTTTATATTCGAGAAATAGTATAAAAACCATTGAAAGCAAACAGCAGTTTAGAATCATAGCAACAACAAGCTTGTATGTAGCTTATGGCGTGCTCAATTAAACAATGAACATGAACATGAACATGACGGCTGCTGAGCTGCAAATGTAAACCAGCAACAACAAAAAACATTTTCATCCATTGCAATCTTTGCTAATGTAAGGAGAATAACGCAAGGAAACACCAGTTTGTAGAATAAACACACAAACCCACACACCCACACAAACCCACAAAAAATAATTGGAATAGAAAACCAGACGAGAGAGAGAGAGAGAGAGAGAGAGAGAGAGAGAGAGAGAGAGAGAGAGAGAGAGAGAGAGAGAGAGAGAGAGCAACTTAGGAAAATAACATCTACAAGGCCAAAAATACTGTTAGTTCATAGAATACTAAGCAGTGGCAATTATTGAATAAATCGTGTACTATATCAGATAATCATTGCAAAACATTGCTATTCATTATTACAGTTTCTTGCTTTCTTTTCAACAATCACACAGACATCAGTGGAGAGCAAAAAGAGTTAATTAAGTACCTCCAGCCTGAATGAAGACAACCTCAAAATAAGCTACCATCCGACAAGAAATATTACCAAAAAATCTGTTTGAATCAGATATAAACTGGTGGACAATTTCAACGATAGAAATGTTTGTTTTCAATACTGAATTCAGGGCTGCCTGATAAAAGAATTTTCAAATGAACGTATTCGGTGAGGGGGGGGGGGGGGGGAAGGGAGCAATTGTGTAGGCAGTACTAGATCAAGTTAGGACAGAACAGCAAATAGTGTTCCGCTTTTGTCTCGTGCGCGTTACCACCGGCACCATGATGGATCGTCTGACTATATGGGATGGAACATATCATATTTTACATCATTATTCCGACGTCGAAGTCGACAATGCAAATATCTGCTCTTTTCTTTCACCATGATAAAAATACAAAGGTACAGCGGGATCGTCTGCAGATAAATATCGTTTGAGCTGACTTAAAGAATGACTATTTTTAATACAATCTGATAAAGAGTTCCACAATACAGTAGTAGTAGAGGGAATGAAAGAGTCTATATATATATTCTGTGCTGCACTGTGGTAAGCTGCGTTCAAAAGGCCCTCTTCTATGGTAGGGATTGATCTGTGTTACTAGTGCAGGAACAAGATCAACTAAGTAGTGGGGAGATCAACCCTTTACCATTTTGTGATACTGGCAGAGTTTGTGTCTAGTTCTCCTCTCTTTTAGAGTACGGAACCCAGGCTCTTGGTACAACTTCTTTTATTGGATTTTATCTGAATTATTTAATTTTCTTTTTTGGTTTGGTTCTGCTCCTTAGAATTGTTGCTTCTTTTAAAAGGTGTCCCACCCATAACCTATGTGGTCGTAGGGAGCGAGGCGTCAGAGACCTCAGCTTCTCTAGGGTACAGGTGTCCCCATAACCTATGTGGTCGTAGGGGAGCGAGGCGTCAGAGACCTCAGCTTCTCTAGGTGCCAGCATTTTGAGGGCGGCGGTGGCCATCTCCTCTCCTTGGCATTGGCTCTTTACCAGGTTAAAATAAAACCCCAACCAAACCCCCCAAACTCCAAACACTACATCCTTTGATTAGGACAATGTCAGGTTAATCTGACGGTAAATAGGATGAGATGGTGATGATTATGATGGTGTGTGTGTGTGTGTGTGTGTGTGTGTGTTGTGTGTGTGTGCGCGCCACGTGTGTGGTGTGTGGTGTGAGGGAGAGATTGTGTGTGTAGGTTGTGTGATTGTAAGTGTTGTGTGTGTGTGTGTGTGTGTGTGTGTGTGTGTTTGTGTGATTGTAGTGTTTGCGTGTGTGTGATTGTGTGAGTGTATGGGATTGTTATGTGTGTGTGTGTGTGTATGTGTGTGTGTGTGTGTGTGTGTGTGGGTGTTGTGTGTGTGTGTGTGTTGTGGGTAGGTTGTGTGTGGATTTGTTATAACTGTTGTTATTGGTTGCGTGACTGTGTAAGAATAGGTTGAATGCAAGTACTTTGATTTGTGTATGCAGGATATAGTGCTATATTGTTGTTGTTGCTATCATCATCATCATCATCATGCTGATCATCATCATCGTCATCGTCATTACTACCACTTCTACTACTACTACTACATTTTGCAGCTCAGCAGCCGTCATGTTCATGTTCATGTTCATTGTTTAATTGAGCACGCCATAAGCTACATATAAGCTTGTTGTTGCTATGATTCTAAAATGCTGCTATACTACTACTACTTTTTTTACCTTTTTTTTTTTTAAAACTTTTTAAAACTTTTATACTATACTATACTATACTATATATACTATACTATACTATACTATACTATATATTACTTTACTATACTATACTATACTATACTATACTATACTACTACTACTACTACTACTATATACTACTATACTATATACTATATACTAATACACTACTACTACTACTACTACTACTACTAAAACTAGGAAGGTTGTGTGCGAACGCATGCGGACATCTATGCGCCACGTTAAATCCTGTTCGCTTTTCAAAAGCGTGTAGGCCCTTGTGTGACTGGTGGGAAAGATGACAAAATTTACAAACATCGCATGCACCGGAGTGCTTATTCCATTATTCCTCGTATAATCCCCCCAAAATATTTTTTTAAATGTCAATTCTGCGCGCTTTGATTTGTTGCTTTACAAGAATTCAGCGTATGTAAATTCCATAACATTATTATTCTTACTACTACTACTTTAATACTACTACTCTAACTACTACTACTGCTTACTGCTACTCTACTGCTGCTACTTGCTGCTACTGCTACTACTGCTTACTTGCTACTGCTACTACTACTACTACTACTACTGCTACTACTACTGCTACTACTGCTACTACTACTACTACCACTACTACTACTACTACTACTGCTACTGCTGCTACTACTACTACTACTACTACTACTACTACTACTACCACTACTACTACTTCTACGATGTATGTATGTTCGCACAGAGCTTAGTATCATCATCATCATCATCATCCTTATCATCATCATCATCTATCATCTATCATTGTCATTATTTATATCATTACTCTGTATGTGTGTGCGCGCGCGCGCGCGCGCGTGCGTGCGTGTGTGTGCGCGTGCGCGTGTGTGTGTGTGTGTGTGTGTGTGTGTGTTCACACAGCGCTTCCAAACCAGCCACGAATATCCGAATGCCAGCCAGAGGACCTGGTGGCAGAAAACCAGAACCTGACCTGCCATTGCCAGACTGACAACCTTGGACGTCCCGCAGGATATTTGGTATGGTCCATGAAACCAACAAAAGGGGAGATTGAGATCATAAGTCAGGCGGAGAAGGGTGTCCGCACCCTGGGTTTGAACACAGGGACCTCTGAACGGACAGGGACCACGGGGGCCCAAAGTCCGGTGTGTGGTTGTGTTGGGCGGACAGGGAGTTCAAGGAGCAGCGACAAGTTCAAAAGTTGGCTGTGAGTCAGCGGTTGTGGGTAAATAGATTGCGTTGGTGGTCTGTTTGTTGTAGTTCAAGGGTTGTTTAGGGTGTAGTTAGTGGGTTGTTTTGTTGTTGTTGTTGTTTGTTTGTTTGGGTTTGGTTTGGGTTTGTTGTTTTTACTGTTGTTGGTGGGTGGTGGTGGTGCTGGTACTGTTGTCTTGTTGTTAATACTTTAGTGATGGGATTCGCCTTGTTTTAGACTTGTTTTGGGGTTTTGTTTTTGTTGGGTTTTGTTTGGTGATTTTTTTTTTTGGGGGGGGGGTTGTTTAGGGTGTTTTGTTGTTTGTTTGTTTATTGTTTTTGATTGTTTTTGGGGTTGTGTTGTTGTTTTTGTTGTTTTTTGGGGGGGGGTGAGGGGGGGGGGTTGTTGCGTCATTTGGCTCGAGTCCGAGGCTCACCAATGGGTGGGATTTTCGCGTATGCGACTTTCATTTTTTGGTGGTTTTGTTGTTGTTGTTGTTGTTGTTTTTTGGGAAAGGGGGTGATGCCGACCGTTAAGTAGCCGTTTAGCGACTTCGGGACTGACGTCTACACGCGACACAGTCTGCATGCGACTTTTTGGTTTGTTTTGGGTTTGTTTTGTTTGTATGAGGTTTTTTTTATCATCCGATTTTTACCGAATCGCAATGGCCCACTCTCCGAAGGCAGAGCGGGGTGTGCAAGATGCTGTGCATAAACTCGCTGATTTTGCTCCTGGCTTTGCATAGGCGATGACAGAGATAATTGTGGTTGATAACGAGATAATAAAAGCTGTCTGTTATAGGAGAGAGGGGTGTAAATAGTGATGCAAGAGATACTGTAGATGATAAGAGATGATAATAAAGATGGTCTATTATAGGAGCGGGGGGTGTGGGGATGGGAGAGGGGGTGTGGGGGGTGGGGGTGTTACTAGTGATGACAGAGATAATTGTAGATAACGAGATAATAAAAGATGTCTGTTATAGGAGAGTGTGTGTGTTAATAGTGATGACAGAGATAATTCTAGATGATAACGAGATAATAAAAGATGTCTGTTATAGGAGAGTGTGTGTGTTACTAGTGATGACAGAGATAATTGTAGATAATAACGAGATAATAAAAGATGTCTGTTATAGGAGGGGGTGTGTGTTAATAGTGATTGACAGAGGATAATTGTCGATGATAACGAGATAATAAGATGTTGTTATGGAGAAGGGGGGGGGGGGGTGGTGTTATCGTGATGACGCGTAATTTCAGATAATAACGAGATATAAAGGATCTGTGTTATAGGAGAGGCTGAAGGGGTGGGAGAG
>CM054151.1:39993025-39995732 GCA_028751875.1 Rapana venosa
GGGTGGAGGGGGGGAAAAAAGGGGGAGGGGGGGAGGAGGAAGGGGGAGAGGGGAGGGAGGGGGGGAAGGGGGGGGGGAAGGGGGAAGGGGTGGGGGGGGGAAAGGGAAATGAAGGGGGGAGGGGGGGGGGAGGAAGGGGGAAGGGAGGGGGGGAGGGGGAAAGGAGGAAGGGGGGGAAAAAAGGGGAGGGAGGGAGGGGAGGGGGAAGGAGGAGGGGGGAGGGGGGGGGTAAACACACACAAAACAACACACACTCCATCCACCCATCCCATTTTAAAATTTACGTGATGGGTCCCTTTAGTGTAATGTGGGGATGTTTCCTTCTTCATTCCTTTTTAAAGGTTAAAAAATAAATTTTATTACATTTTGGGAAAAATATTCCATCTTTTTACTGCGATGAACTGCAATCTTAATGGTTATACTTGTTGTTAAAAATTTGCAAAAATCATACCGGTTTTTTATGTGCCCTTGGGCCCAAAGTCGTTTTAAACCTCTCCGACTCGGCTCGAAAAATCTTAACTGGAAATTAAATTCTCATCCATTTCCCGTATTAAGAGGTACCGGGATTTTTTTTGGTGGATTTCCCCGCATTCAGGGGTGTATGTACGGAAAAGTTGATGCGGTGTTGAAAAAGCTGCAAAGGAATTTAAATCTGCATATGCCCGTTCTGTTTGCTGCGCCTGCTCTGAAAACCCGCTTGTTTAGCAATGATGGTCTTGCTTGTGGCTTCAGTTATTCATATTACGCAGTGACCTTGCTTGGGGACTATGAGGCTGATTGTGCGGTAATTATGGGGATTGTTGTGTTTCCCTTTTTGGGGAGGGTGATGATGGTGCTTTCGTCCATGGTGTTGGCCTTTTCCCGTTGCCGATCTTGTTGAGATTTTAGTAGGGCGTGATCATGGCTTCCCCTCCAGCTTGGACCCCCTCAGCTGGAATGTTGTCAGCCCCCGCTGACTTCCCCTTTTTTTAGCGATCTGACTGCTGTTTCCACTTCTTCTCGGAGGATAGGGTGACTGTCTGTGTCTTTGCTGTCGGGTACATTAAGGACTTCTGGATCTCCTGCGGTTCTATAGTTATACAGGTCGGAGCAGTATTCTGTCCATCTGTTCAGAATATCCTGGTCGTCAGTGAGACACTTCCCATTTTTGTCTTGGATTGTTAAACCTTTTCTCTGTTTCGTGCTAGTCAGGTCTTTCACCAGCTGATATGCTTTCTTGCTATTGTTTTTCTTGATGTTCTCTTCAATGTCTTGGCACTGTTCACCGATCCATTTCTCTTTTGCCTCCGTCATGGACTTCCTGATTCTTTTGTTGACTGCCCTATATTGTTCTGCTCTTTCTTTTGTTTCATTTTTCTTTTTCTTCAACTCTCTACGCTTGTCGCATAGTTGTAGGATGTTAGGTGTGACCATGGTTTTTTGACTGGTCGGCGTTTGCCAAGAAGCTCGTTTGCTGTTTCAGTCACTGCTGTATTGAAACTCTTCGTCAGTGTATCTATGTCTGAGTCTATCACAGTGAGTGCTGCAAACTTTCCACTATCCTTGCTTGAAAAATTTCTAATACTCTGGGTCCTTCAGCTTCTCGAGGTCAAATTTGATCCTGATGTTGTTCCGCTTGTGGATTTTCTTCAGACGTAGTCGGACAGTCATCATCACAAGATCATGATCACTCCCTATGTCTGCTCCTGGAAAACTTCGTGTCTGTGCGATGTTAACGCTAGACTGAAACCGTCTTTTCACCATGATGTTCAACCTCAGAATACTATGTGAGCGGTACCTTCAACATCAACAAGACCTTTACCACGTATTTATCGATTTTAAGAAGGCATTTGACAGGGTGTGGCATGCAGCTTTGTGGGCAACCATGAATTTGTACTGCATCAATGCAAACCTGATCAGAGTCATCAAACAGCTGTACAGCGAGGCCACCAGTGCAGTGTACTACAACAACAACATTGGAGAATGGTTTCGAACAACAGTTGGAGTAAGGCAGGGCTGTCTACTCTCACCCACTCTTTTCAACATCTTCCTTGAGAGAATCATGGCTGATGCACTGGAACATCATGAAGGATCAGTCAGCATCGGTGGCACAACGATCACAAACCTCCGCTTCGCAGATGACATTGATGGAATAGCAGGATCAGAAAAAGAGCTTGCCAGCCTAACAGAAACACTTGGATAAGGCCTCCAAAACATACGGCATGGAAATCAGTGCAGAGAAGACCAAACTGATGACTAATAACACCAACGGCATTAGCACTGATATCAGGGTTAATGACCAGAAGCTGGAAACAGTTCAAAGCTTCAAGTACCTGGGAGCCATTGTATCCGACCAGGGATCCAAGCCAGAAGTAGTATGCAGGACTGCACAGACAATAACAGCTTTGTCAAAACTAAACACCATCTGGAGAGATAAGAATATCTCACTTATCTCCAAGATCAGACTAATGCGCTCCCTTGTCATATCCCTATTTCTGTATGCCTGTGAATCATGGACCCTGACTGCAGATTTGGAGAGAAGAGTACAGGCAGTGGAGATGAGATGCTTTCGGAGACTCCTTGGCATCTCCTACAAAGACCACATAAGCAACGAAAGCGTGCATAACAGAATCCAGCAAACCATTGGACCCTATGAGAACCTTCTAACGATCGTGAAAAGCGTAAACTTAAGTGGTATGGGCATGTCACAAGATCCCAAGGAATTACA
>CM054151.1:39996232-40058732 GCA_028751875.1 Rapana venosa
TAAGAAGATAACAGTTTGGAAAAGGGGGGGCTATTGAAAATTAATAAAAGCTTAATCAACAATGGGGAGAGAGAGAGAGAGAGAGGGCGAGAGAGGAGAGAGAGAGACGGAGAGGGAAGAGCGAGAGAAGAGAGAGAGATTATGTGTGTGCGCGTATGTGTGTGTCAGCGTGTGCATGTGTGTTGCAGAGAGAAAACAGAGGACAGAGACAAAACACAAAAGACTGGAGTGAGAGAGATTGAGGTGCATGTGTTTGTGCGTATCTACGTGCGTGCGTTATGTGTGTGTGGCGCGCACGCCCGCACAGTGCGTGTGTTTATTTTTTTTTAAATTCTTTTTCTTTTGAGATAATGGAATAAGCACTCTGTGCTTTTTGTTACATTTAGTCGCCATGTGTATGCAGTTTTGGTATGTTAATGTTGTCATCCTTTCCCATCTGCACACGATGGCCAGTTTTCTAAAAGCGGACGGGTTTTAACGTGTGCGCAGATGTCTCTGCGTTACGTCGCACACGGAACCTCGGTTTATAGTCTCACCGACGGTGGGGGGGGGGGCGGGGGGGGAGTTGGCACTATTATTAACTCAACAAACAGCTCCTGTTCCTACTGACTAACAGATTGGTTTCATTCTATCGCAGGGGATATAGAGTTCAGTCTCCACTCGTGGTTGGCTTACTTTTGTTTTGTGTGGGAGATGTAGAATGTTAACCCAGGACAATCCTACACTGATTTAAAATTGTTGAACTAATGCCAGAAGTATTAGAAAATAAGTTCAATGATACATCAGAATACAACAATATCATATAATTACAGTATCTGACACATGGCTTCTGAAGGACCCACGACAGATCAGTTAATTCACCTGACCAATATTCATCCACAAGTCAGTGGATGACAGATGGCATGACCACATGGTGGAGTAGCTATCTTATGTTTAGAACTAATTTGTGATTGTAAAGTCCGCTTGATTTGAAAATCAGCCGATTTGAAGCGTTTGTGGAAATGAAACAACAACTAGATCAGACGTGGTATAATAATCGGATCTTTCTATAGTCACCAACTCGACGTTGATTACTGGAATCTAATAGAAAAGAGCATTGACAATGTAATAACTCTATACTCAAATTTCCTTATTTTGGCGACTTTAACACAAATATCTAGTTTACACCGTCACCCTGTTTAGTTGACCTTAATCGTTATCAGTCAAACAATAAACTATTGAACCTCCACGGATAATGGGATTAACAATTATTGTTTAAGATCTTGATCATTAACAGAGTCCGAACCTAGTACACTCGTTGGAGTTCTGCCAGCTAATCTGTAGCGACCACAGAGTTCTTGTGCCACTGTCAGAAATCAATTACAAAAGAACAGCCGTTTAAAAGAAAGTATTTAACTAAACAAACCGATAAACCCCACAATTTGTATAATTGTTGTTGTGAAGTGAAGTGGGACGAAGTTATTTATGCTGAAATCTAGATGAAAGTGCTGAGGTTGTTTTCAAAGGTTTCATAGAAAAAAAAAAAACTTTTTAAAAATTATGTATGCCAGTTAAAAACTGTTACTGTTCGTCGGTTGATGTACCTGGATGAGATTCGAATGTATTAAAATGCCAACGCAGGAAGGTTATTCACAGACTTGTAAATTAACTAACACACCTGAAAATGGCTTCATTTCCGCAGTTCGGAAACTATGTGGAATTCTGTACAAGAAAAAGGCAGCTAGAATACACCACAGAATAGAAAGCAAGGTTCACCCGTCCACGTTGGACAAAAGGAATTGTGGAAGCTATGTGAAACAGTTTCTGAAAAAGAAAAGGAATAGTTGCCAATGAAATCCCTCCTTATTTTGTTATAACAACACCATGTTCTATTCAAGTAGGGATAAGGCAGTATTTTCATAGCTTTTTCAATTCCCAGTTACTCTGGAAAATGATGGACGATGACCCCGTAACATTCTTTTCATGAAAAGGAAATAAACGAAATTTTTGCTGACAGCCATCTGAAGTGAAATGTCATTCTTTAACCTGGATACGAATAAAGCAGTAGGAGTGGATATAGTTCACAATAATCTCTTACAATTCATCTCTACCGTCTATTCTAAAATCCATTACTATCTCTTTAATAGAAGGGTCTAACGGCTGTAGGTTCCAAAACTTTGGAAAAACAGCTTTAGTCAATCTCTTCATAAAAAAAGCTCAAACGAACTGTGAAACAACTATAGACCAATTTCAATGTTAAGTTTGCTTTGGGGAAGGTTTTAGAAAAAGGTCTTCACTCCAAAAAGTGTATCAGTTCCTATCATCTAAACCACATTTTATCTCCATTCCAATCAGGTTTTCTCTGGAGACTCCACTGTGAACAGTTACTTTGTATATATAACAGTTTTGTTCTCATTTGATTTGTGGAATTACAACACAAGCAGTGTATTTTGACATATCATAAGCGTTCGACCTGTCTGGCACAAGGGGCTTTACACAAGTGAAAGCATATGGTATACGTAGTAAATTAATTAGAATGGTTTACTGATATCTATAAATAAACCGACCCACGCAGTAGTTATAAAAGGTAATAATCAGATTTTAAAACAATAAGTGCCGGTGTTATCAGGGATCAGTCTTAGGTCCACTATTTATTTCTAATGTTAGTATAAATGATATTGTGAAACAATATAGAATTGATATAAGACTTTTCGCTGACGATACCTAGCTTGTCTTTCGCAGTACTATCCAAAACATTCGTCGCCTTGAACACTTAATTCCAGATTTAGAAAAAAAATAAATTTTTGGGCAAGTGCTGGAAGATAGTTTTAATGCAGACCAAAACAGATACTCTTAAATTTTATCTCGCAAATCACATGATCCTACACTCTCATTTTTGATTCAAATTGCCTTCAAATAAAAGTAAGCACAAAACTTAGGTATCATTTCTTCAAAAAAAAAAACCCCCAAAAAAAAAAAAAAAAAAAAAAAACCCCCCCCCCAAACAAAAAATAAAAAAAAAAAAAGCCAATTGCAAATGGATGAGCATATAAACTAATAAAAACTGTAAATATGTTTGTCTCGCGCCTCAAAAGCTATAAATATAAACATGTAGAAAAACACTTTTAAACCTGTCATGTATACTCTCATTTCGACTATGCCGACATGGTGTGGGGGCAATTGTACCGAAAAACACAGTCCAAATCATTAGGAAATGTTGCAGCTTGACACAATCAGAACTATAGTAGGAGCTTGTCGTGGCACAAATCACGAAGAATTGTACAAGAGTTGGATTCTGTTCTCTGAAAGAGAGAAGAACCAGACACAAACTCTGTCATATCACCAAAAATGGTAATGGTTTTTTCTGTCCCCTCTACTTAGTTGATCATGTTCCTGCACTAGTAACACATATACAATCCCTACCATTAGAAGAAGGCCTTTTGAACGCAGCTTGCACAGTGCAGCACCAGAATTATTTTATAAAAAAAATCTTTCATTCCTTCTACTACGGTATGTAGAACTCTTTACAGATTGGGATATAAAAATTAGTTCATTTCTTTTATGTCAGCTCAAAACGATATTTATTGCAACGATCGGTTGTTACCTTTGCATTTTTTTCATGGTGAAAGGAAAGAGCAGATTTTGCATTGTCGACTTTCGACTCGAAATACGTGATTTAAAATTATGATATGTTACATGCCACATAGCAAACGATCCATCATGTGCTGTGGGTAACGCGCAAGAGACAGCGAACACAATTTGCTGTATCTGACCTTAACTTTGATATAGTAAGTGCCTATACATTGCCTCTTCCCCCGAGTAGCCCCCCGAGTGTATTGTTTAATTTTAAAATTTTTTGATCTGGCTACAGCCCACATAAGAAAAACAATGCCCTTGATGCTTGAATTCAGTATATGAAAACAAGCTAATTAGATTAATGTATTGTTTGAAATTGTCATCAGTTTATATCTGATTTCAAAAAGATTTTTGGTTTAGTGTTTCTTTATGTTGGATGGTTGCCTATTTGAGGTTGTCTTCATTCAGGCTGGTTGATGGTACTTAATTAACTCTTATTGCTCTCCCCTGATGTATGTGTGATGTTGAAAAGAAGCAGAAACATTTTGTAATAGTGAATAGATTTTTTCTGCAATGATTATAACATAGTACACGATTTATGTTAATAATTGTACTGCTTATGTAAATTATATCCTTGGTATTTCTTTACTTATAGAATTCCTTGGCCTATTTGTGGATGTTATTTTCCTAAATTGCTCTCTCTTCTCTCCTCTCTCTCTCTCTCTCCTCTCTCTCTCTTCTCTCTATCTCTCTCTCTTCTCTGTGGATTTCTATTCCAAATATTTTTGGTTTGTTTTCTGTGTGTTTATTCTACAAACTTGATATGTTTCTTTGTTCTTGTTTTCCTTTTTTCTTACATTAGCAATGATTGGTAATTGATTGAAAATGTTGTTGTTTGTTGGTTTAACACATTTTTTCGCCTCAGCAAGCAGCCGTTATGTTCATTTTAATCTTCCATAGATTATTGAGCACACCCCTAAGCTACAAGCTTGTTTGTTGTGTTGGTTGCTATGATTCCAATGCTTCTGTTATGTTTTCAAATGCTTATACTCCATTTCTGAATTTATATAAAACCTTATTTATTTTATTATTTTAAACCAATATTAACTCCACTCTACTCCAATTAGCGATTGTGTATGAATTTGTGGTTTTTGTAGTTGTTGTGTTCTATGTTATTGTGAGTGTTTTTGTGACAGAGAGAGAGAAAAGAAAAAAAAAAAAAGGAAAAAGAAAAAGAAGAAAAAGAGACAGAAGCGACAAACACAAAAAGACAGATACCGAGAGGGGGGGGGCGGGGGGAAGGGAAAGTAGGAGGGGGGGGTACAGCTTGAGGGGGTGAGGGCGGGGGACGCAGGAGAGAGAGGAGGAGAGAGAGAGTGTTCTAGGCCTTGAGTTTATTGTATTCCCTGTGTGTGTTTGTTACGTACTGCAAGAACACAAACAAAAAGAACAATAACACACACACACACCCATACACACCACACATACACACACACACACACACACACAGAACAGAACTCACACACGCGCGCCGCGCGCACAAAATTAACAGTATTTATCACAGCAGGGCAGTGAGGCAGGATGGTCTAGTGGTTGGCCTGACCTCGTGATCTAAAAAAAGGTTGGGATCCGAGCCACCAAGGGAACCCAGTACTTTCGGATGAGTACTATAAACCGAGGGCCTCGTGTGCGAACGCATGTAGAACATCTTGCCCACACGTTAATCATGATCTGCTGTTCGAAGAGAGGCCCTTGTGTGTACCGGTAGGGAACAGCTAACAAAATATATTTTTAAAAAAACCTGCAAACCCCGATTTAACTTCGCTCTTCAGAGCAGCATAGCAGTACAGCGAACACACAATAGAGAGTGTGGTGGTGTGTTGGTAAGGGGTGTGTGCTGATTTGATTTGTTGCTTTTACACAGATTCAGCGCTATATTAAATTCCCATAGCATTATTGTTGTTGATGTTGTTGTTGTTGTTGTTATTTATTATTTTTTTTGTTGTTGTTGTTTTTGTTGTTATATTATTGTTTCAGGGAATTTTTCGCCTTGAGACTAGGATAGCTCAGTGGTCAAAGCACTCGCTTTCCCCCAGCCAAGATTAAGCAGCATCGAGCGTGGTACCAGTTGGATGGTGTACCGTTTGCACGCTGTGGCTTCAGTACAGTCCCCTAGTTCACCCAGCTGCAACTGGGTACCTGCCTCTTCGGGGTCAAGGAAGGTAAAGCAGCGAGAGAGAGGAGATGGGCGCCGCCCTCAATATGCGGGCCCCTAGAGAAGCTGAGGTATCTGTGGCGACGTGCTCTCCCTGGGGAAAGAGCAGCCCAATTTCATACAGAAAAATCTGCTGTGACTGAAAGTGGTCTTCAGTGCGATTCGATTCGATTTCAATTCAATTCAATTTATTCAAAGTCAGTTTATGCTGAAGAGCATGTGATTACTCATTAAATGAACCTACATTAGCAAACCCGAGCAGGTAGCTCTTGTAACGTTATGCCATTGAAGAAAATACTGTGCAAGCATTCTTTCCAAAAAAGTACAAGGGTGGGCACCCAAATGTGTACCCTAAACTGACCGACTCTGTTCCCTGAGAGAAGAAGAAGAAGAAGAACATGAACCATTGGTCACGCTAGCAAGGGCTTATTTATTTTATTTATTTATTTATTTATTTATTCATTCAAGGATAATGGAATAAGTACTCATGTGCTTTTTTTTTACATCCAGCCCCCGGTGTATGCAGTTTTGCAAATTTTATCATCCATTCCACCAGCAACAATGGCCTACTCTTCCGAAAAGTGGAACGGGTTTAACATGTGCGCAAGATATTCTGCGTGCATTCGCTCACGGGACCGGGTTATAATCTCATCTGAAGGACAGTGTGGGGAGGGGGGGAGTGGAGTTGGCACTGATGTTAACTCGGAGGAAAATCCTCTTGAACGAGATTCCGAGCCCGGGTCAGCAGATCACGAGGGCATCACTCTAACCACAGGCTATCCTGCCAGTCAACGAAAACTCATGCAGAAGTCGCTCTAATTCCAAGAAGCCAACACAATACAGCAAGGGATCGTGGCAGGGCATTGGCACTGTAGACCTCCGCGGTACAATTTTAAGCTCTACCAATGACATGGAAAAATGGAATAAAATTCAGGGGACCGATGTCATCCGAGTACGGCAAGGGTCGCTCTATCGGCCCATCCTCCAAGCAACATTGAGCATGAGTCCTGTCAGCACGTCGTGCCAGCCAGCGCATTTGCTCACATGTGTGATTGAAAACCTCGGACTTGCAACGACTGTCGCTTCTTCTTCTTCTTCTTCCTCTCTTTTTCTCTTCTTCCTCTTCTTTTTCTCCTCTTTTTTCTTCTTCTTCTTCTTCCTCCTCTTTTTCTTCTTCTTCTTCTTCCTTCTCTTTTTCTTTCTTCTTCTTCGAACGCTTAAACAGTAACTACTGCCGTCTGTCATATGAGTGAAAATGCATTGCGCTGTCGTGAAGCGCCTGACAAGTCAAGCCTAGCGTATTCGACTTCGGCGTGGGAGATTATTTTATCTTTTATGTCTTTTTGGAAGAAAGGCGGGAAAGTGGACCAAGAAGATAGAAAAGTAGACAAGAAGGAGATAGCAGGGAAAAAAGAAACAAGACCACCACACAAAGAGAAGGACAGAAAAGAGGGAATTTCTAGAACAGAATTTCCAAAAGTGTGGGGATACTATTAATATATAATAGGTCCCCGGCATTCCCACAGGGAAGACTTTCATCATAGACACCTTATAAAAAAATCATGAGTAGTTCATCCCTTTCGCGTTGACATTCTGTTTGGACCTATGTGTGTGAGTGGCAATTGTCCAATGGATCGTCTATCCTAGCCTTAAGCTATTTTCTAAGCAGGTTCAGCTGGACAACTGTTTTAATGTCCGAAATTTTGTAGGTCAAAAACCACCTGCATGTTGTCCCTTCCCCAATCTACACAGTACACATGGACAGATAAAGTAAGGAATCGACAAAACAAAGATAACCAGTGTCACAAATCGGGTTTGTTTATAGCCTAGCCCTACTAATCACAAAAGCTTATACTAGGACTGAAGCCTCGCCCATAATAACAAAACGTTATAAAAAGGTGGTCCCTTAACCAGCGCGGTCACTGGGGAGCGAGGTGTCAAAGACCTCAGCATTTTTAGGGGCCGGCATTTTAAGAGCGGCGCCCACCTCCCTTCCCTCGCTCTGATTTCCCTCCCTGTCCTTGAAGAGAGCATGCAGTAGCCTACCCATTTACTGCTGAGTGAGCTTGGGGACAGTGCCGAAGCCAAGGCGTACGAAGAGTCACCCGTACAAGAGACAACCTCGTTTAAAGCTGTATGTTGTGTGTATGTATAAATTTGGTGTTTGTTTATCCTGATATTTGTGGACGGTTGCATGCGTGTGAATAATTTGAATGCAAGCGCTTCGAATTGTTTACAAGATTCAGCGCTGTGTAAATTCCATACATTATTATTATTTATATTATTGTTGTTGTTGTTGTTGTTGTTATTATTATTATTATTATTAAAGTTGGTTAACCTTAGCTTGGGGAGGGCGAGTGCTCTGACCATTGAACTGTTACGTCCCCAATAATGGTCGTTGAGAGAGATCTGGAATGACCTCCCTCTCTCCCTTCGCCTAAAGCCTACTTATGACACTTTGAAATCCAGCCTCAAGACATATTTATTCCAAATCTGATTTTTCCCCCTCTTGTTTCATCTCAAATCTACCCTGCCTAAAACAGCCAAAATCCCATCACCCTGCCAAAGTGTATAACCTTTCTGTGTGTGTGTGTGTGTGGTGGTGTGTGTGTGTAGTGTTGTGGTTTATTGTGTGGTTTTGTACATTTGAATTTGTTGACTTGTTAATTGTTATTGGTTGTATGTGTAGGGGAGATGTTGAATGCAAGCGCTTTGATTTCTTTTTGCAAGATATAGCGCTATATAAATTCCATTTATTACTATTATTATCGTCATTATTATTATTAACTACACACACACATTAAAGAAGCAACGTTAAAAAAAGATGAGTCAGCCCTGTCTTTCCTGTCCACAGTCTAACCAGCCATGAAGGACACACCAGGAGGACCACCATGGGATGAAAGAATCACACAGGTGGCCTATACTGAAAACTAAAAGTATAGTCAATGACATCTAACACACCGCAACACCATTTCAATTAAAACACACATTCCCCAAGACGGAAAGCGCCTAAAAAAAACCAAACCAAACAACGGATCGCATACATACAATATCTCACCATAGGCGGGTGAACTTTGGAGCTCTAGCCCCAAAACACACACACACACACGCGCGCGCGCGCGCGCGCGCGCTCGTGCGCAGACTAGGAGGGGGATGTGGAGAGAAGGTTGGTGGGATAGCATAGTGGTTAGATAGAGCAATGTAAAAAAGCACTATGAGTGCTTATTCCATTATCTCGATATAAAAATAAATAATAAATAACACACACACCACACATACACACACTCACACACACACACACAGCACACACACTCACACACACACACACACTCACACACACTCACAACTCGTACACACCACACACATCACACACACACCCTCACACCCACACTCACTCTCACACACTCACACACACGTACACTGCACTCCAACACATTACCAACACACAATACACACCACACCCACACACACATCCACACACAAACACTCACACCAAAACACCCACACACACCCAACACCCACACAAACACACACCCCCCACACCACTCACCACCACTAAAAAAACCACACACACTCACTCACTCACTCACACAATCGCAATGCTTCAATCAGACGGGGAAAATGCCCAGTTTCTCGAAGAAAAAAAAACCCTTTTAAAATGTTGTCTGGGGTAACAAACAAAAGTTCGGCGTGAATGGTTTATTATCTAAATCTAAATGCTTCCGTTCGAGGGACAGTGGAATACGCACTCATGTGCTTTTTACGTCATTCCAGTCCCCGTATGTTTTGCATTTTGTAGTTTTGTCTCCCGTTCCCACCAGTACACCATGACCTACAATTCCGAAAAAAAATAAATAATAATAACGAACAGGTTTTAACGCATGCGCAAGATGTTCGAAAGCTTTTTTTGCACACCGGTCTCATCCGAAGGCTAGGACTTTCAGGAAATAGGAGTCGGCGCTGATATTAACCCCAGGGTGAGTGTGTGTTTGGTGTGTTGGGGGGGGGGGGGAGGGGGAAAGGGGAAATTTCCCTTTGAACGGGATCCGGTGTGGCTGGAATCTGGGCTCAAACCCCGGTGCTGTCAGATCGCGAGCACAAGCTCTAACGCTGGGCTACCCCGCCCCTCGGGAATCTGGAAGCAGAAAATGTGAGCCCCACACTAAAGCTGAAATCCTGTGAGCGCTGGTTCTTTCCTTTTCATTTTTTTAATTTTCTTTTTTCATACCTCTTTAAAAAATCACGGCAGATTTCTCTGCCTGAATTCGGGCTGCTCTCCGGCAGAGAGCGCGCGTCGCCACAAGAGCAGCGTACCTATTTTGTTTCTGTCTGCAACTGTAATTGTTTTTCTATCAGAGTGGCATTTTTTCTACATAATTTTGCCAGGGACAACTATCTTGTTGCCGTGGGTTCTATTACGTGCGCTTAATAACTTTATATAACATACGGGACCTCGTTTTATCGTCTCATCCGAAAGACTAGCATCCAGACCATTACTCATGGTCTAGTGGATGGGGGGGGGGGGAGTTTTTGGCCTAAACGAGGATCAAACCACCACACAGTTCCGACCCGGACTTTTCGCTTTCTAGGCAGGTGCGTTTCCTCTAGACCACCGATGCACACATTCTTTCCATTTCCTTGTAGGCATGCGAGTCGTGGCCTTCAACAGCAGACAAGCAAAGAAGTCTGCAAGCTTCAAGTTCAAGGAGTTGAAATGGGATACCACAGCACGATTCTTCGTAAATGTGCTCTTCCTCCATCAGATCACGAATATATTCCCAGAAGTCGGAATGTGGCTACCTTAATGGTGGGTAAAAGCGGTTGAATACGCAAAAACATCTCACCCTTTGGTGAACCTTGCAGCTTTAGGCGAGGAACGTGGATACCCCCTGGTGCCCACGAACCAGCCCCCGGGTATGGGTTAAATACAAGGGGACAGACATCCAATAGCAGAACGGGGGGAAGAGGAGAACCTGTCTGCCAACGGCTGTAAAGGCAGAGGAGGAGGATGGCCTCGAGGGCAGTAGGCTGGACTCTGCAGCAGCTCAGTGACAGCAACCAGTCTAGGAGAACGACCACTCCGATATAAAAACACGCCGAAGTCGGATACGCTGGGCCTGACTTGTCAGGTGCTTAACGGCAGCGCAATGCATTCTCGCTCATATGACACCCTCAGGAAATACTGTTTTTGAGCGTTCGATGACGAAGAAGAAGAAGGAAGAAATGGTATTTTTAAAGATCATGAATGATAAAATATGAAACATTAGCAGACAAACCTCAGCTTACCATGAAGACTCTCTCTCTCTCTCTCTCTCTCTCTCTCTCTCTCTCTCTCTCAGCTGTAACACATTGTGAATCAGTACACCTCCTTGCTTTAAAGCAGTTTTTAGGCTTAGATAGACTTTACACGAAATGATTTTGTTTATATTGAAGCTAATAGATAGATCTCTGTAATTGCTGCTGCAAGAGCATTAGATATTGGATTAAGATTCTGAATGGATGAGTGCAGGTTACCTTTTAAGTCTTAAAAGATGCTTATGATCTTGATGTCAAGGGAAAAAACACCTGGGCTTCACCATACGTACCGTTTATGTGAACTTGGCTTTGGGTCTGTTTGGCTCAATAAAGGGGTGTCGGAAATTGTACAGAGTTTAAATCAACGTTTTCAGGCAAAGATTGATTGACTGCCGTTGGCAGCAGTGGAGTGTTCATATACAAAGCAGTGAAATATATCAAATGTATAGACAATTTATAGGTTCACACGATGTCAAACCTTATCTAAAGCTTGATATGGATATACATTTTAAAAGAATTAAGTTTAGACTTGGTGTATCAGACATAAATGCTTATACATTTAGATATATAGATTATGATGATGATGATGACTTCAGGTTGCTATGCCCATTAAGTAAGCAAACAGTGGAAGATAAAGTTCATTTTGTGCTGTCCAGTATTAGAAGTTGTTAGACATGTTACTGCTACTGGTATCCATGTAACCCAGTACAACCTGTCGCATGTGGGGGAGGAAACCCCAATAGAAAAGAAAAAAACATATGGAGACTTGGAGAGGAGATTGGCGCCACCAAGGAATATCCTAAGCCCACAGAAAAAACATGAAAGACAAATGCAAAGCCAATATGATACCGGATCGGTCGAGGCCCGGGTTACCAATGACCGCTTTCCATTGATCAACACCAGGGTGGAAGTGAAAAAGTCAGCTACTGGAGTTAAAACATTTCTTAAGCTTCCTAGAGAACAGATCCCATTGGTTCATGGAACGTCCGTAACTCTACCCCGTGCGGAAAAAATCAAAGAAATAGAGTATGAGCTTAGCGCTATAAATGGGACATTATTGGACTAGGAGAAGTGAGATGGTCAGGATTTGGTGAGACATTGACTGAAGAAGCAACAAGATCTGGTAAGTGGCCCAAAAGAAACATCACCAACATGGAGTGGCATTTATTGTCAGAAAGGAAATAGTGGGGTGCATTATCAGCTGTACACCGGCTTCCCGCAGGATTATCAGCATCCGGGTGTTCGCCAAAAACCCAAGAACATCACCTCATACAAATCTATGCACCATCATCTGACCATGCAGAAAAAGAAGTAGAAGAATTTTACGAAGATCTGACGAGACCATTATGAAAATACCCAAGAAGGAAATCATCTCATCCAAGGGGGTTTTAAAAGCCAAAATAGGTCCTGACTCTTACAACAATGGGCCGGAACAGTTGGTCAGTTTGGAAATGGGGGAGACCAACGCAGGGGACTACGTCTGCTGGAGTTGCCTGCACCCAAGACTTACCATTGCCAATACCCTCTATCCCCACAAGCGTCAAGGAGGACAACCCGGCATGCGCCAAACGGCAAAATCCATACCAAATAGGGTTTTGGTTAAAAACCACGGCGCTTCCAATCCAGCATCAACAGAGCCAGAACAAGAACCTACCCTGGAGCTGACTTTGGCAGCGACCCACGACCTTGTGCTGCTGGTATTCAAAGAAGCTGAAGAAAACAAACAGCCTGCAAACCACGTATCAATTTGACGTGGACAAACTGAAAGATTCCAGATGTCGAGGAGATCTTCCAAATAAGCTTGGCGGACGTTTATGCGGCATTAACCTCCTGGACAATGACATCAATGACCTCACCATCAACTTTAATGAGGCAGTCCGAGAAACAGCAGAGGAGGTACTCGGTCGTCAGAGGGAAAAAAACACCAGCCATGGACTACCAATGACATCTTGGACCTCTGCGATACAAGAGGGGCACTGAAACCAAACAGGTCTTCCCTCCCTAAAGAATACCGGGAGGCCAACAATCTTGTGAAGAAATCAATGTTAAAGGCCAGAGAGAAGTGGATCAGTATCAATGTGATGAGATCGAAAAAGCTAAAAGTGTGGGAAAAGTAAAAGGCATACGACACCTGAAGAAACTCACAAACCCATTCAAAAAATCATCAGTCATTGAAGGGCAGCTCCCGGGAAAACCCCCTCGCAGAAACTCAGCTGCATTGAACAGGTGGTCTGAGTATTGTCAAGAACTGTACAAATACCCAATACAAATGACAAGAGATAATAGAAGAGAAAGCAGCAACATCAAGAGCACCCTCGCCATTACCTATACTGAGGGAAGAAGTTTAAAAAGCCATCCGCAGCTTACCAGTAGGAAGTCCAGGAGCAGACAACATACCCGTAGAGCTGCTCAAGCATGGTGGCGAAACAGTCATCACACATGTTATAGCTACTGTCAGAAGATTGGGGGACAAAACAGTGGCCAACAGACTGGACACAATCACTCATCATACCCCTGCCAAGAAGGGGGAAATTTTGCCAATGCCCAAAAATATAGAACAATCGCCTCATCAGCCCCGCAGCAAGATCATGCTCAAAGTTATTTTGAATCCCACTCAAGAAGGAGGGAGAAGAACACCCTTTCAGAGGAACAAGCTGGGTTCAGGGCAGGCAGGAGCACAATCGAACAGATTTTAACTGCCACATCTGATGGAAAAACATCTTCAACATCAGAGAGACCTGTTCCCAACTTTTATCGGACTTCAAGAAGGCTTTCGACAGAGTATGGCACGAAGGCCTGTGGGAGGTCCTCAGAATGTTTGGCATTGAAGGACTAGGCAAACCATTCAAGCACTATACAACACCGCAAGCAGTGCAGTCCTTCTGAACAATCAGGTCGGAGAAATACTTCAAAACCCCAGTTGGGGTCAACAAGGATGCCTGTTATCTCCCGTCCTGTTTAATTGTTCTTGGAAAACATTTGAGAGAGACCCTCCTGACTTCCACTCTACCATCTCCATTGGCGGCAGACCCCTCAACACTTGCGGTTTTGCCATGACATTTGACCTCATGGGCGGAATGTAACACAGACCTGCAAGATCTTACGACCAGACTTGAGAACAGAGCTGGAGCATATGGGATGGAGGTGAGCTCGGAGAAAAGTAAAGTACTTGTTAACAGCACGAGCAACGCCAAATGCTAAAATTTACATGAACGGCTAACAACTGGGGAGGTAGACGCTTTTAAAAACCTTGGCGCTACACTCACAAAGGACGGGGATCGACGACAGAAATCAAGTCATAATAGCCCTTGCAACATCTTCCATGACAAAACTCACCTCCATATGGAAAAGTAAAAAAGATCAGTTCCAATCAAACTAAAGCTCTACAAAGCCCTAATTCAGACTATCCTGCGGTACGGAAGTGAAACCTGGACATTGACTGCTGAAACAGCAAAGCGAATCCAGTCAAATTTTAAAACAAAATGCATAGAAAACTGCTGGGCATATCTGGAGAGAACGAAAGACCAATGAATTTTTCAAGAGTCAAATAACACGGCTGGCAGGTCCACGGGAACCCTTCTCACCATCGTCAGAAGACAAAGCTGACATGGTTGGCCAAAGTCACCCGCCACAACACTCTGCCAAAACAGTACTGCAGGGAACACTCGAAGGTGGCAGAAAAAGGGGAAGACGAAAAGCATGGATGGACAACATCAGGAATGGACCAGGATGAATGACTCGGCATACTGCGCAGAGCCGAGGACCGGATGGATGGAGGAGGCTTACCACGGCATCGTTTTCGTGTCTCCCCCCCGACCGCCAAGGTCACGGGGCTGTGATGATGATGAGTGAATTCCCTCATGGCTTCTTCCACTACTTCCTCGTAATAATGGCGAGGTGTCTTGATTTTTGCTGCTTTCTCTTCTATTATGCTCTTGTCAGGTTGTATTGGGTATTGTACAGTTCTTGACAATACTCAGACCACCTGTTCAATGCAGGGCTTTCTGTGAGGAGGTTTCCGGAGTGTCTTCAATGACTGATGATTTGGTTTGAAGTTGTTTTGTGAGTTTCTTCAGGGTGTTTGGGGATGCCATTTTACTGTTGCCCCTTTCATGCTTTTTTCGATCTCATCACATTGATCACGATCCACTTCTCTCTGGCCTTTAACATTGACTTCTTCACAAGATTGTTGGCCTCCCGTATTCTTTAGGGTTGGAAGACTGGTTGGTTTCAGTGCTCTTCTTGTATCGCTGAGGTCCAAGATGTCATTGGTAGCCCATGGTGGTGTTTATTCCTCTGACGACCGAGTACCTCCTTGCTGTTTCTCGGACTGCCTCATTAAAGTTGTTGGTGAGGTCATTGATGTCATTGTCCAGGGGGGTTTTAATGCCGCAAAATGTCCGCCAAGCTTAGCTTGGAAGATCTCCTCGACATCTGGACTTTCAGTTTGTTCACGTCAAATTTGATCGTGGGTTTGCAAGCAGCACAAGGACGTGGTTTTGCTGCCCATGTGAGCTCCCGGGTAGGTTCTTGTTCTGGCTCTGTTGATGCTGGATTTGAAGCGCCGTGGTGTTAAGATAAAATCTATTTGGGTTTTGGATCTTGCCATTTGGCGCATGCCAGGTTGTCCTCCTTGACTGCTTGTGGGGATAGATTTACATTCCGTTAAAATATAGTAGGCAGCCTAATTTATTTGATTCTGTTTACTCATGGCGTCTAGTAACATGAGATTGTGCGCAGCCTCGCTTTTTTTCTTGTGTAAAGTCTTTAGAATAATAATAATAAATGGAATTTATATAGCGCCAATCTTGTCAAAAACAAACAAATCAAAGCGCTTGCATCCCTTTCACTCCTACACATGCAACTAACAATGATTAATAGTTTAAAAGTTCAAATACACACAAACACACCCCGCACGCGGACGCACGCACACACATACACACAACACACACAGGTTATATGCTTCAGCAGGGTGATGAGAATTTAGGCCATGAAGGCAAGGCAGATAATTATGAGTGAAATGTAGGGGGAGGTCTTAGGGTTTTAAATAAGTATGTCTTGAGGGTGGATTTAAAAGTGTTGTAAGTAGGCTTTTCGCGAAGGGAGAGAAGGAGGTCATTCCATAAGGGGATGTCTTGGTTTCTTAAGTTTATATTTTGTAAATGATTTATGTTGTTTGTGGTGGTGGTTATACAATAACATTTTGTTTGTTGTGCTTTTCCTTATTTTTCCCACTTTAAAATCTAAGCAGCTCGGCAACCCCTTCATGTATAGGCTAATGGCCTTTTTGTGAATAATCTTTCGGTTCGAGGGTTTGATTCTCTCTCTCTCTCTCTCCTCTCTCTCTCTCTCTCTTTTTCCTACATGTGTGACTAAACTAAAGTTATGTTAATATGTAAACTCCAGCATTTTGTGACACCTAAAGAAACATTTGTAATTACGCTGTAATCTCCAGCAAGAATATTTATTGAAAACTCCACATACAATTTCATTGGATGGTCTAATATAGCATTCTATTCTTTTTATTATTTTAGTTATTGCTTATTGGTTCCTGTTGTTCATCCTTGCTATTACTTTGTGTTCAGTTTGAAACTGAGTTCATGTCAGAGCTTAAAGTCGTATCCATTTATAGAGAGCTCTTTTGGGTTGCTTCGTTTTTTTGGTTTTCATTACGTTAAATGCATCATGTGATTTTTCTTGTATTTATTTGTATTTACAAAAGAAAGTTGGGTATAACACCCCTTGTCAATAGGCCACATTGGGCAATGACAATAAATTGGTCAAAGCGTTAAAGCGTCTCTCTCTCCTACCTTTTAAATCCTACAAGATGCTTTATGATCTAGATGTCAAAGGGAAAAACAACTGGGCGACACAAATACGTACATGTTTGTGTGAACTCGGGTTTGGATTTGTTTGGCTCAATCAAGGAGTCCGAAATTGTAGAGTTTATTAACGCTTTCAGGCAAAGATTGATTGACTGCCGATGGCAGCAATGGAGTGATCATATACAAAACAGTGAAAGATTTCGAATGTACAGACAATTTATAAGTTCACATGATGTCAAACCTTATCTAAAAACTTGATATGGATATACATTGAAAAGAATATATCTAAGTTTAGACTTGGTGTATCAGATATAAATGTTCATAAAATCAGATACAGGGAACATGATACTGACGACCTCAGGCTGCTATGCCCATTATGTAAGCAAGCAGAGAGGATGAAGTACACTTTGTGTTGTGCTGTACAGTATTAGAGGATGTTAGGCAGAACTACACCCCTGTTAAATATAGTAGCTAGCCTAATTTATTTAGACTCTGTTTACTCCTGGCATCAAGTCATCCTGAGATTGTGCGCAGCCTCACTTTATATTTGTGTAAAGCTTTCAGAATAAGAGAGATATTGTTATCCTAAGTCATATTTTTGTAGCTGACTTTTTGTTGTACAGTAACATGTTGTCTTTACTATTGCTTTTACCCCCACCAAAATATAAGCAGTTCGGCAACCCCCCTTCATGTATGGGCCAATGGCCTTTTTGTGAATAAATCCTTCGAGTTCTCTCTCTCTCTCTCTCTCTATCTCTCTCTCTCTCTCTCTCTCAAAACAGTTAGCTCTTTTCCTATATAAAGCATTTAGACTGCGGGACACCCTTATTAATTCTTGAAAAATGATCGTGTTTTGCTAATGCTTTGTGAATTGATTGTTTATGTGAATATCACTTGTATGATAGTGTGTGCTTGTGTTTTTCCCCTTCAAATGTGGCCAGGCCTTTTGAAAAACCATTCGCATTCGCATTCTCTCTCTCTGCGTTCCCATACTGGGCGGCGTGGGGTGTGTAGTGCCTGGTCTTCTGGCTTGGCCTCTATTCCACAGGTGCTGTCGATCAGGTTACTTTCCACTTGATTGTAGGCTTTAGCTCTTGCCAGCAGACTTCCCACTGGGCATTTTTAGACATCTCCTATATCCTTCTTCTAGTCATGTAGATCAACTCGAGGCAATCATAATGACGTCCAGCTCCGTTTCATCTTTGGGCCTCAAAGGTAACCTTGTCTGAGTCTGGGTGGGGGGGGGGGGGGGGGGGTTTGGGGGGAGGGTTTTCTTCCATGCCTATCTGGGGGGGGTTTTGTGTTTTGTTTTTTTTGTTTTGTTTGAGTTACAGTCATACTTTATTAGGAATCTGAAGAATGGAGGAGGGGGGGAAGAGGAATCGTTGTCAAAAAGGTTGGTACACACACCTGTCATTTTGTATATCAGAGGTCATTTACCACCCCCCACAAAACTAGTGTCTCCTTTTTCTTTGGGCTGTATGTTGTTGTTGTTGTTGTTGGCTTTCCCCCAGTTAACCCCCTGGGGGTCACCAGAATATGCACTTTTGGACTTAAACTCATCCCCCCTGGGAATCACCTTTGAGATAAGAAGTATCAGGTTGAAGAAGTTTGCGTGTGTGACTTTTTTCAAGTACCTCGCCACATAGGCAGCCGCACTCCGACTTCAGAGGTTTTTTCTCCTTAATAGAGAGTGCAGGTTGCTATGAAAAGAGCTTGTCACGGCTGATAAAGGGCAATCTCAACACAACATTGACAAGATAACAACATTTAGTGTTAGGCCTTTGGCACCAAGCTGACTTCAATACTGACACAGCCTTTGACTGGGCCCTTTTTTTTTTTTTTGCTGTATGAAGACAAGAGACAGAAACAGATAAATCTCTGTCACGGAGATAACCCAAGTAGTTAAAACAGGTGCGTGCAAATAATAATTAATAATAATAAAAATAATAATAAAAATGTATGGAACTTATATAGCGCTGAATCTTGTAAAGCAACAAATCAAAGCGCTCAGATGACCTTTTTTTACATCCAGTCTCCGTGTGTATGCGGTTTTTGTAAAGTGTCATCTGTTCCCACCAGCTCACAATGGCCTACTCTTTCGACAAGCGGAAACAGGATTTAACGTGTGCGCAAGATGTTCTGCATGCGTTCGCACACGGGCCTCGGTTTATAGTCTCATCCCAAGGACTTTGACATTCAGTTCGATTTTTTTTTTTTTTTTGTCAACTGGGAAGAAAGGGCGAGGCTGGGAAGGAACCCAGAACCTCACGGTTTACTTGTTGGCAGGCGAACGTCTTAACCTCCCCGCCACCGTCCTTTCCCGATCCCCATCGGCCCAGACGTACGGGTATACTGTGACACGAAGCAGGCCGGGTTCAGAGACAGCAGGCTTGTGTCACTTGTCACAATGTCACCGGACCGTGGCAACTGCTCACTGGGATCTGCTGCGCTGCGACAGTTGATCAGGGTGGCTGACAGACAGTAGGAAAGGTGGGGCAAGGGCCAGCAGGGTTGGGGTGGGAAGGAACAATTTAGACGTGGTGAAAGGATACTAGGGGGGTTTCCTCTTTCTCTTTTTCTTTCTTTTTACTTTCTTTCTTTTTTATCTTTTTTTTCTTTATTTATTTTTTTCTTATCTCTTTCTTTCTTTTTTCTTTCTTTCTTGTTTCTTTCTTTCTTCTTCTTCGCAATTCTTAATTCTTTTTCTTCGTAAATTTTCTTCTTTGCAATTCTATCTTTTTCTTCTCATTTTCTTCTTTGCAATTCCTCTTCTTCGTTATTCTTCTTCGCAATTCTACACAATTCTTCTTCTTTGCAATTCTTCGCAATTCTTCTTCCTCCTTCTCCTCCTCTCTCCATTCTTCATTCTTCTTCCTTTTCTCTCTCCTTCCTCTTCTTCTTTTCTTTTTCTTCTTTTCTTCTTCTTCTTTTCTTCTTCTTTTTTTTTCTTCTTCTTCTTCTTCTTCTCTTCTTCTTCTTCTTCTTCTTCTTCACTTTCTTCTTCTTCTTCTTCGCAATTCTTCTACTTCTTTTTTCTTCTTCTTCAGTGTCTTGACAATGGTTTTTTTGAAGAGTTTCTTTTACTAGCTTGCGGTAACAAGATATTTTCTTTTGGTTGGGCCTCGACAGTGTGGTGAAAAGCAAGGGAGAAAACTCGCCGGATAGGAGTGAGGTAAAGTGAGGTCCCTTGTGTGACAAGACGCAGCCAGGTCGGAAATTTGGCACGCGCGTTGAACCCATCTTATCTTCCGAGAAGAAGAGCTCTCCCCCACATGGAGAATAGAACAGATGACGATGTAAAGGTTACACATAACAGTTAGATTCTGACACTTTTCCTTCTATTTTCATACATCACTCTTGCATTCATACTGCACGTACAAAGAGCATCCACATAAAAAAATTTTAAAAACAATTTTTGTGAAAGACTAACCCCTGACTCAAAACTCAGAACAATACGAACAAATTTGGTAGGTTTGAACTTGGTGGGGTTTTTTCCAGCAAAACACTGCACCCCCTCAGTCCTTTGTCGTCTGCTGCTGCCTCACCACAATATGCATGTGTGAGGTCAACACTGTAAAAACACAAGCAAACCTCATTTGATGATAATTTCCCACTTTCTCATCACTACCTGGTGTTAATCTATGGCCTCAACCCTCAAAAACATGTACGCTGTGCATTTTTTTCATACTTTTAAAAAAATCTGTGAAAACCACCAAACATTTTTTTTCTGACTGACACTCTATAGAAAATACTGCATTACCCTGAAGCTAACCCTTATGTGTAACCATAAAACACATCTGGCAGGTGCCCTCATCAGACAAAAAAGTGACTCTGCACGCAAAAAATTATAGATAAGGGTGAAAATTTAGAAAATGAGATTGAAGTGTAATGTAAAGGAAGGGATAATTCTGAACAAGACACAAAAAACATATTTCAATTCTCTTTATTACTTTTTTTTTTAAGCTACACACGTCTGAGTCTCTGGGTGATCAGTGATCGCGGCTTTAGCAGCGTTCATTTTAACAGCGCGCAGCAAGAAGCTACAGCTGGCGACTTATTATAATAATAATAATAATAATAATAATAATAATAATGTATGGAATTTATATAGCGCTGAATCTTGTAAGCAACAAATCAAAGCGCTCACTTATCCATGATTTTCGCGTGCAGCGTCACTAACTACCGCGTTGGGTCGGATGCGTAGGGCTTGGCCTTGTCCTGTGCTTGTAACTCTGCAGGTCTACTGGCTAGCCTCAGCCAACACATTCAGAGCATGCAGCAGCTCATGACCAGCCGAGACTGCGACCTCTCTTGGAAGAAGAGGCTGAAAACTACTTTAGGTATCTCGGCGATACGACCAGTAGTGGGTTTGCTACAACTTGAGGCTGTGCCCATCTACCCCATCAAGAGAACACTGAGGTCAGCCTGGCGTGAGGTCTGACTGCATGCATGTAGAGCCCCTACTTAGTTGAGAGAGTGGAAGATCTTTGCATAGCTGACAGAATGAAGGTGTTAGAACCGGAGAGTCACCAATACTCCGGTTACAGAACTGTGCGCACTTTAAAGATCCACCACAATGTGTGTATGGATGCGCACATCCATTCAGAAATAAATGCTGGCTCAATAGACAGAATTAGAAAATACAGCTCTCTCTCTCCTCTCTCTCTCTCTCTCTCTCTCTCTCTCTCTCTCTCTCTCTCTCTCTCTCAAATGTTGCACTCCTTCTCTCACAGACACAGGCATATACACACAAGATATGTAGAAACACCACTGAGATTTCCAACATTTATAACAGAAATAACTCAATAGTTAATAAGAATCCCCATGACTTTTCTTGCTGCCCACTTATCCAGCAGCATAAATTACCATCATATCAACTTTTAATTCTCAGCCTTGGCCTACAGTTATAAATATTATCTAGTTTCACATAACATGATTCACAGATTTGCCTGCTGGAGTCGCTGATCCAGGCCAACATGGGAAGACACTTCATCAGACCCACTATGTCAACGGTTTAACCACCTGCCAAAAAATCAGTGTCCAACACCCCATCCAAGGGGAGAAGAGGACAGCAGCCAGCTTGGTCTGTCACTGTCCAGCAGCTCTGTCTACCAGGCTAGCTGGCACAAAAAACGACTGGACCATTGCAAAAAACAACACCATAGCCTCACTTTCCGCTTATGGCAAATGCCAAAAGCGCAAAACAGCCTAAAGCCCCCTCGTAACACTAGAAAGGGAAGGGAAGAGCTAGAGAAGAGCAGAAGATGGAGACCACAGAGAGAGAGACACAGAGAGAGAGAGACAAAGAGACAGTGAGAGAGAGACAGAGAGAGACATACAGACAGACAGACAGAGACAGAGAGAGAAAGAGAGTATCTTTGCAGACCAGTTGAAACAGAAGCCAGCAGAGATTGGGTCATCTGACAACGACATACTCATTGGTTCATTGACCTCAGTGGTTGAACAGTGCTCGCTGGTGACTGGCCCTTGTCCTCAAACAAGGTTACAGGCATTGCCGCTGGTGATGAATGACGATGATGATGAGGAGGAGGAGGAGGAGGAGGATGAGGATCCCATCAGATGCCACACACACACACACACTTGACTCAAGGACCTGGGGACCCCTGGAGGTTATGGGTTTTTGGGTAGTTTGGGTTTTGTGGAGGGGGGGGGGAGGGGAGGGGGTTTGTTTTGGGGGGAGTATTTGTGTGTGTGTGTGTGTGTGTGTGGTCTTTGTTGTTTGTTTGGGTTTTTTCGGGATGGGGGGGGGGGGGGGGGGTAGGGGATGCCGTTAAGCCCGGTATACATGTTGTGAAAACATTTCGTAGTAAAATCTAATTTTGCATATGAATTAAGAAAAAGAAGGCTCTGTTCACTTCTTCTGTAGGTGGGGTTGTATGTGAGGTCACTAGCAGTTTCCATATCTTCCCCTTCCCTCCAGGGAAAACATTTTATCTAATGCTCACATTAAAATGCTGAGTTAATGCAATACTATGTAACCTTTCTTTTAATAGAAGGCGGGTGAAGTGGGGAGGGGGGTAGACACATTTTTTCCCATGTGAAACAAATGACACTATAAATCGAGGTCCTGTGTGCGAACTCATGCAGAACATCTTGCGCAAACATCAAAACCTGTTCCGCCTTTCAGAACAGAAGGCCGTCAGATGCCGGTGGAAATGGATGACAAAAATTTACAAAACTGCATTTACTCGGGGACATGATGTAGAAAAGCTCATGACAACTTATTCATTAATCTTCGAAAGAGAGAAACTAAATTTTTTTTAAATAAATGCAAAAATCAAAATTGCTAGTGACGTCACAGCTACCAGGACTTCAGGGGGATTAGACATACATGATGAAATACAATCTCGCTATGAAGCCGACAAGATTCTTTCATCCACTATGCAGGGCGTCTAAAAATAGAGTGGAGTCCATTACAGTTCAAGGTCTCCACTATCTGATTCGCTAATACTTTGTCAGTCTGTCTACATGCAAATTACCCCCAATTTATGACAAAAAAGTATTGTTGTTAATTCATGTGGAATAACATTTTTTTTAATATCAATCAGTTCATGGGAGCTAGAAACACGGATTTGCCAGCGACTACCAAAACTGCAACAACAAAAATCTTCTTTATCACCATTCAGAGTTGTTAAAAAAACACAACAAAGCCTCCAGATAACTGCATAAGAAAACTATTACACCAGGCATCCCCCCGCCCGCCCCCCCCCCCCCCCAAAAAAAAAAAAACCCCAACTAAAACAGTATATACAAATATAGCCAATAAACATGTCTATCATATCTTTAGGAGAAACGCAGGCAACAAAGGGTTTGGTTGGGGTTTTTTTGTACTTTTTATTTTACGACGTTGATTGTGGAAACATGGCAGAACTTCTTGTTGAAAACAGTGTATAATTGTAAATTTTGATCAGAGGCTGAGAAAGTTTTTCTTGGTGCGAAATGGTGATAAACATAAGGAATAAACTACCGTGAAAACTACTTAACTTCTTTCAGAAATTGCAATGTTATTCCATACAAACTATCAAATAAATACAGAAAGCTAAATGTAAATTTTGCCACCTTCTCTCTCCTCCCTTCCCCCTTCCCCCACACGCTCTCCATACCGCTTAGGGGGAGAGAGAGAGGAGAGAGAGAGAGAGAGAGAGAGAGAGAGAGAGAGACAGAGACAAGAGACAGAGAGAGACAGAGAGAGACAGAGAGAGAGAGGATGGGAGAGGGAGGAGAGAGGGAGAGAGAATGGGAGAGGGATGAAGAGAAATTGAGAGGGGGTGACGAGAGGGAGAGAGGAGATAGGGGAAAGAGAGAGAGGGAGAAAGAGAGATAGGAGAGGGAGAAAGGAGAGAGAGAGAGAGAGACAGAGACAGAGACAGAGAGAGAAGAGAAAGAGACAGAGAGATAGAGAGAGCAAGACAGAGAGAGAGAGACAGAGATCGGCCTCAGCAGTGTCTGGTGTATTAAAGATGGGGATATTAAAAATTTTCCAGGTCAACTTCAAGTGCACACCTGCCAGTGCCTTAATTTTCTTCGCGAATATACCCATGCAGAAGATCAAAATTAATATGCACACTAAAGATCCCGTTCTTCATGTCAGCGTTTTGATAGGTTAAAAAACACGATAGCTAGCTAGCTAATATGGGATTTCAGAAAGTCTGAGGATCATTTGATAAGGGTTTTCAGAAAACCTGAAGATCATTGATAAGGGATTTTGATGTCTGGAGATCATTAATAAGGCATTCCAGAAAGTCTGAAGATCACTGATAAGGATTTTTTTTAAGTCTTAAGATCATCATCAAAGGATTGCAGAAAATCTTAAGATCATTAAGAAGGGATTTCAGAGGCACTAAAGATCATTTATGAGGGATTTCAGAAAGTCTGAAGATCATTGTTAAGAAATTCAAAACAGTCTGAAGATCAACGGTAAGGTATTTCAGAAAGTCTGAAAGATGTTGTGATAAAATTCGACTTGTCTTCGTTACAGTGTGTTGGCAGCGCCAGTGATTGCATTATCTAGACCAGCATCAACATTTGTCAGTACCAATACTCAATTTCTCCTAACCCTGGCTTGACCCTGCGCCGATTATTTCCTCATTACTATTATGTCTGGATAATTTTTGTTGGCTTTTCTTCAGTAAAAACACAGAACCTAGTCTGACATGGGTTCCAGTGAATATTCTACTGTCATCAGAATCATGAATCTGGGTCATCATTGCAGAAAAAAGCCTGTAAAAGAAGAAATTCGAACTTGATGTTAAACGCTGAAGTTTGCGAAAAGAGGGAGTAGAGGGGAAGGGTTGGTGATGGATTTGGATAAGTCTTCACGTTGCTTCCTCATGGCTATCCTTCTTCTTCGTCGTCGGACGCTTGTTTTCTGTCCTATGTGCGAAAATGCCCTCCACTGCCGCTAAGCGCCTGTCAAGTCAGGCCCAGCGCATCTGAGTTCGGTATAGGAGAGAATTGTCGTTGTTTTTTTTGTTTTTCTAGAAATAAAAATAATGATAATAATAAAGGCTGGAGAATGAACCAAAAACGCAGAAAATCGACAAAAAGGAATTGACTTGAAGAAAAGGAGCAAGGCAGAAACAAAGAGAGGGATAGAAAAGAGGAATTCCTAGCCACAGAAAGTCCAGAAGGTGGGGATGTTACTTACACGGGACAGGTCCCTGGCATCCCCCACATGGAGTGGACGGCGGTGGGGGGGGGGGGGGGGGGGGGGGTGAGAGAGGAGGAAAGGGGGAAGTGATTTAGCCTACAGATTCTGTAAGCAAAACCAGACAAAACAGTTTTTTAAGAAGTGCCCCTTGTGACTATTTGGTGACTATAATTTTTATTTGCATGGGCAGATAATTGTGATGCAAGCAGTGCACATGCTTTCTTTTCTGCTGAATACTGAGGTAACACGGGAAATAGTAACCCCCTTTCCCATTCATCTGAACGTTATTTCTTTTTTTTTTAGGGGGGGGGGGGGGAGGGTTGGTCCCTGGGTTTAAAGAGCTCCCAGGTTCAGCAATGGTAAAAATTTTCACGTATGCAGTCGTTTTTGCCACCCTGAAGGTAGCCCGCGTTCCGACTTCGGGAAAGGATGTCTAAAACACGACAACAGTATGCATGCTTTAAATTAAAAAAAAACAACTTTTGTCACCCATTTCTCCCGGTACGCAACGGCCACTCTTCCCAAGTCAGAACGGGTTTTAATATGTGCGCAAGGTGTTTGCATATGGGGGCTTTGATTTTTTTTTGGGTTTTTTTTTTTTTGGGGGGGTTGGGGGTTGGGGTGGGGGGATGGGCTCATCCGAAGGACTTTCAAGGGAGTGGAGTCAGTACTGAAGATAATTCCAGGGGGGGTGGGAAAAAGGGGGGGGGGAATCCCCTTGTACAGGCGTCTCTCTGGAGGCTCGAACCGGTCCGTGAGATCACGAGCACAACAACGCTCTAACTTTCCCGCCTCCATGAACGTTAATGGAAGACGAAGTGGAAGGAAGGGCGGAAAGGTAGAAAAAGTAAATGTCAGTAAAACTCCAAGTGACAAGGAGACTAGCCCTGTCATTGGTTATGTGTGGCCTAAAGGTAAGACACCCACCAGCCTAGAAAGCGAGAAGTCAAGGGTTTGATCCCTGTCTAAGGCTCAACTTGTCTCCCATCCACTCTACCGTCAGTCAGTCGTGGTTTAAATACTTCTTTCAGATGAGATGATAAACCGAGGTCCCGTGTGCAACACGTATTCAGTGCACGTGAAAGAACCCACAGCAACAAGATACCCTGGCAAAATTCTGACGAAAAAAAAGCCACTCTCAAAGGGAAACAAATACACATGCTGACAGGTAAAAGGACAAAATGATGGGTGGTGCTGCCTATATGGCGATGGGCTCTCCCCAGGGAGAGAAGCCCAGTTTTTACATAGAGAACTCTACTGTGACTGAAAGTGTTAAAATACAACACAATACATACAGTACATTACAATACATTGCAATGCAATATGTGACAATACCATACAATACAATGCAATGCAATGCGAAACAATTCTATACAATACAATGCAATGCAATATAATAATAATAATATATGGAATTTATATAGCGCTGAATCTTGTACACCTTAAGGGAAGTTTGCGGGACAAAGAAATGTGGAGGTAAAAACAGGAAAGCTACAGCTTGGTGGAACCAAGAGGTGAAGGAAGCCATCAAGAAAAAAAGCAGCTATATAAAGCTTGGGTCAAGACCAAGACAGAAGAGGACTACGTCAAGTACAGAATCGCAAGAAGACATAGTAATCGTGTTGTGAAAGCCTCCAAAGAAAAATCTTGGGCGACTTATGGAGAGAAGTTAAGTGAAATTTGCAAGAACTCCCCAAGAGAATTTTTCAAAAGTGTGAGACGATGAGAGTAAGAGATGAGCCATTACAATCCACAACAGTAGTGAATGATGCAAATGGAGAGGCACTGCACAAAGAAGAGGAAATTCTGAAAACGATGGGAAGACTATTTTAAAGATCTTTTAAACCATCTGGAGTACAAGCTTCCAGCTCTCAGTTCTCACCACGCTAAAAGACCAGTTTAGAGCCCCAAATCCTTGAAGCTGAAACAAGAAAAGCAATTAAAACCAGCCAAAGGGCAAAGCGGCAGGTGATGACGGCCATAACAACTGAAGCCATCCTTGCATGCGGAGAAATGGGAGTTAAGTGGCTCACCATCATCTTCCAGAAGCATGGAAGAGAGGAAAGTACCAATGGACTGGCAAAATGCATAGTGGTGCCAATTTGGAAGAAGAAGGCAGCCAAGAGAGACGCAGCACCTACAGAGGCATTTCACTTCTCAGCCATGTAGGAAAATGTATGCAAAGAATTCTGGAACAGCGCACAAGAGCCAAAGCAGAACACCTACTGAGCAATGCCCAGTTTGGCTTTCGGAAAGGAAGAGGTGCACAGATGCCATTTTCGCACTCCGACAGCTGTGTAAAAGAGCCACGAATACCACCAAGACCTGCATACAGTAATTCGTTGATCAAGAAAAGGCTTCGACCGAGTCAACAGAGACAAGCTCTGGAAGATCCTGGAGCAGACGACGTGAAGGGGAAGTTGCTTGATAACATCAGAGCATCTATGCCAACAGTATGAGCGCAGTCCGAACAGCCAGTGGAACATCCGACTGTTCCCGGTTACATCAGGGGTCAGGCAAGGTGCGTACTCTCTCCCTCTTTTCGTGATCTACATGGACCAGATTACAAGGAACCAATCAGATCTTGAGGCCTGAACGAACTATTATTGCTGACAACCAGTCCCTGATGAATCAGAACAAAGCAGCTTTCAAGAACACACAGACAACTCAACACAAGCTGCGAGAGGTAATGACATGAAGATCAGTATCACCAAAACAGAAGTTATGTCTGTCAGCAGAAATCCAGGAAAGCTGGACATCAACATCAATGGCATCCAGCTGAAACAGACCAAAGAATTTAAATACCTTGGCAGCCTCTTCACTGAAGATGGAAAATTGGACAGAGAGATAGAAACAAGATGCCAGAAAGCGAATGCAGTCAGTTACCAACTCGCCCCCCTTCTAAAACATTCCAGCATCCCAATGAGCAATGCCATCTTCGTTCCAACACTCACATACCAGTGTCAGACATGGGCCCTAACAAAAGCCTTAGAGAGAAAATTGGTCACATGTGAAATGCGCTGCCTGAGAAAAGCTGTCAACAAGACCAGACGCGACAAGATCAAGAATTAGGTGATCAGAGACATGGTCGGACTAACACCAATTCTCCACCATATCGAACAACAAAGGATCAGGTGGTTTGGTCACCTCACTAGAATGCCGCCCAACCAACCAGCCTACGGGCATACACCACCAAATACAATGGCTGGAAAGCCAGAGGTAAACCAAGGAGACGATGGAGCGACTCCGTGGCTGACACCCTGCGAGCCCATGACCTGTCACTACATCAAGCCTCCCGCCTAGCTGCAGACAGACGTCTGTGTCTCCCCGTGACGCCGAGGGGCACCAGCGGAAGATGAAAGAAAGAAAGAAAGAAGAACCGTGTAAAAAAACAAACAAATCGAAGCGCTTGCACTCAATCATTTACAGGCATGCAACTCTCCTTAAACATAATGAACAACAGATTTCAAAAACCATGCGCGCGCACGTATGCACGCATGCACGCACACACACGCACATACACACACACACACACACACACACACACTCGGAACAACACTAAGAAGGTGAAAGATGCTGTTGAAAATTAGGGACAGATATTTGGGGGAAAAGTCTCAGGTAGGAAAAAAGTGTGTTTTGAGGCTGGATTTGAAGGTATCAAGTGAAGGCTTTTGGGGAAGTGAAAGAGGGAGGTCATTCCAGGTGGATGGTCCAGAAACAGAGAAGGAGCAACGGCCAACAGTGGTTTGTTTGAATCTGGGTGTTCGAAAGCACAAAGTATCTGCGACTGAACGAAGGGAACAGGATGGAGTGTACAGATGAAGACAGTTAGAGATATAAGGGGGTGCAGATTTGTGGAGACATTTGAAACAGAGGGTATTGATTTTATACTCCAGTCTTTGTGAGACAGGCAGCCAGTGAAGAGATCGCAGAAGAGGAGTGATGTGTTCAGATTTTTTTTATAATTCTTGCTCATTTCCTGTATACCTCCACTACAGGCACATGAGAAACCGCGCGCAGCCTACCGCCAGTTTCGTGCCTAGCCACCTTACTGACCAGACGTGTTATCGTATCCTCTCACTGTGTCGGCAACGCCCATCACTATCAGAAATCTGAGCATAAGCTATAATATAGTTCTAGTCCTAGCCTTTCTTGGTTTCTTTTGAATTGTGTTAAAAAAATAAAATAAAAAAATAAAAAAACTGTTTCATTTTATCACCACCTGTTTTGGTTTGTTTTGTATTGCTGGTGAAATACTTTGTATTGTGGATAAGTGTTATGTGGGGAAAAAAAAAATGGAGGTCTATGCTGCTGATTACTCTAGTGACCAGGATTTGGTGATGGATCTGTCTAAAGAAGAAGAACCACAAGCTGTCATTTCTACTGAAAGGGAACCATCTCTCCGAGATATTTTGACAACTGTCCAAAATCTCTCTAGAAGAATGGAAAATTTGGAAAGAAGTGCACTGCACTCCCGGAAGAGGAAAATGAGCGCTGGCTCAGACATAGAACCCCTTGTGGAAAATGAAGGGAAAAGAAAGAAGGCAGGCAGCGATTCAGAAACTGTTACTGACAGTGTTTCTGATGAGAGGGCAGAGGAGCTGGAGAAAGAACTGATGGCAGAATCTATAGAGGATGAGGATAAAGAGGACGACATTTCGCTGAAATGGCATCATCCTTTGATGATAATGGGGAAAAAAAGGGCCACCGGTTTCTGAAAAACTGGCAAAGCTGCTTGAGTCCAGATTTGGATCGAAACTCCCAGACAGGAAACTGAGGGAAAAACTTACCAAGTACCCTATTCCCGAAAACTGTTCTTACCTGGACGTTCCCCGAACAAACCAGGAAGTTTTTTCTGTTCTCAAGCCCTTCTCACGAAAGACAGATGTCAGGATGGCAAATACACAAAAAACCCTGTCAAAAGCTGCCATAGCGATAACGCTCTGCACTGACCGACTTCTGAAAGTAAGAGATACCATCTCAGGGCAGGAGGCAGCTAAAGTATGCGGTGAACTGACCGGATGCATAGCCTATCTTTCAGACGCCCTAGCCCTCACAGGTCATGCCAACCATGACCTGTCCCAGAAACGGAGAGAAATGCACCGACCCTGCCTACCCTGTGAACTCTCTGGCATATGTGCACCGCATGTTGCCATGACACCAGAACTACTGTACGGTGCCGAGTTTCACAAAGCATTGAAAGAAGTACAGGAGTCCCAGAAACTCGGTCAGAGCATGCGTGGCCAGCAAAAGAAAACCACATGGCAGCACAACAACACCAGCTCTTTTTTAGGCCGGAAGCCATGGAGGCAGGGGCAGACAAACAAGATGTTTTGGAAGAAGGGTCAGAAAAACAGCCACCGGCAGTAACTCGATCCCTGACTGAACCACCCCTCCCTTCTGGAAACAAGGTTAGTGAATTTGAACTTTGCTTGCCCTCTCTGTGTGCTTATCTTAAAGCCAAGCATGATAAATTTGCAGCAGGAAGCATTAAGGAAAAGTTGTCTCGCTGGAATGTGTTAACTTCTGACCCTGATGTACTTGAAACAGTTGAAGGAATTAAAATCATTTTTGATGATTGCCCAGAAGATATAAAGCAAAGTTCACAAAGGTCATTTAACAAACATGAAAATTATGCTATTGACTTTGAAATAGAAAACCTGTTGAACAATTAGTGTGTGATTAAAGAATCCTTGCCAGAATCAGGACAAATTGTCTCACCTATCTTTGTTAGGGAGAAAAAAGATGGATCATTTAGAATGATTTTGAATCTGAAAGCTCTAAATGAAAAGGTAGAATATAAGAAATTTAAGATGGAAACAATACATACAGCTTTGGATCTAGTGACGCAAAATAATTGATCTGAGAGATGCCTATTATGTCATAGCAGTAGAGGAGACTTTTCAGAAATACCTGAAATTCAGATGGAGAGGAAAACTGTACTGTTTTCAGGCAGCTGCCATGGGACTCAGTCCGATTCCCAGAAAATTCACAAAACTTATGAAACCTGTCCTAGCATGCTTACATGATATGGGTCACCAGATAACTTCATTCATTGATGATAGTTTAATTGTTGGAGAGTCTGAAACAGAAGTTGTACAGTGTGTGACAGACAGGATAAAATTATTAGACTATCTAGGATTCTATGTACATGAAAAGAAATCTCAGTTCATACCTGTGCAAGAAATCACATACCTGGGTTTCAAAATAAACTCCATAGACATGTCCGTCATGCTGACAGATGAACGGAAACAGAAACTGTTGTGTGCATGCAAAGAATTATTCAGTCAGAAGAATGTTACCATAAGATCTCTGGCATCTTGTATTGGACTAATGGTTTCTTGTTTTCTTGCTGTGCCAATGGGCCCTTTGTACTACAGAGCACTTGAACAAGACAAATGTTTTGCACTTAAAATAAGTAAGGGAAACTGGGATAAGTCTGCAGTGTTATCAGCTGAAGGAAAAGCAGAGCTAGAATGGTGGATCAATAACATAGAAAAACAAAGGCTCATTCAGAGATCAGATCCTACTATTACTATGAAGACAGACAGCTCAGGTACAGGATGGGGTGCTTGGATTGTTGAGACCAAAGCCCAAACACAAGGCTGGTGGAGTGAGAAAGACAAAGAAGGACATATAAACTCATTGGAGCTATTAGCTGTCTTGTTTGGTCTCAAATCTTTGTTGTGTGACAAACTGAATGTTCACATAAAAATCATGTCTGATAACACAAGCACAGTTGGTTGTATTAACAACATGGGTTCTAACAGATCTAAACAGCTGAATAACGTGTCTCAGCAAATCTGGCATTGGTGTGAAAGCAGGAACATATGCTCATGCTGCCCACACCTGGAGTTGATAATATTGAAGCTGACAGGCTGTCTAGACAGGGCCACATAGACACAGAATGGAAACTAAATTCACTGCTTCTCTCTGAGGCTCTGAATATTCTAGATATAAAACCTGACATTGACTTGTTTGCTTCTAGATTAAATTTTCAGTTTTCCAGATATGTGTCTTTCTTGCCTGACCCAGGAGCATGTGCTATTGACGCATTTAGCATGTATTGGGGTAATGAAACTGTCTATTGTTTTCCCCCTTTCAGCATTCTATCCCTGTCCTGGCAAAGTTAAAGAAAGACAAAGCAAGAGGGGTTATAGTAGCACCAGCCTGGAAAAACCAGCCTTTTGGCCAGCACTAATGAAAATCCTCGCAGCCAGGCCAGTCCTCTTGTCAGCCAGGAACACTCTACTGACACAACCAAGTCAAAAGGAGATGAAACACCCACTAAAAAAAGCTTGACTCTGTTAGTCTGCAAAGTGTCAGGGATAGATTCAAAAACACAAGGGTTTTCTGAGGACACTACCAGTATTCTCATGTCCTCATGGCGACCTGCAACAAAACAGATGTATGATGTGTACATACGAAAGTGGGAGAGGTACGCGTGTGAGCAACAGGTGGATTCAGTTTCACCGCCTCTAGCCACAGCTGTAAATTTTCTGGCATCTCTGTTGAAAGAGGGATATTCATATAGGGCTGTGGGCACCACTCGTTCTGCGCTAAGTTGTTTTCTCTGCAACTATGAAGGGGCTACGTTCGGTCAACATGAACTTGTAAAAAGATTTATGAAGGGTGTTTTTGAAAGAAAACCACCACTACCAAAGTATCACCAAACTTGGGATGTAAATATTGTGCTTAAAATGCTAGAAACGTGGGTTCCAGTGGATAAACTAACGTTCAAAGAACTGACAATGAAACTTGTGATGTTAATTGTCAATGCTGTCGGGTCAGAGGTGTCAAACTATTGCTGCACTTGACATCGATAATATGCTACTAACGAGGGAAAATGTGTATTTTATGTAAATAGTTTATTAAAACAATCAAGAAGAGGAGCCCATCAATCACCGATTGAACTCATGGCTTTTGTGGATAAGGAGGCTCTGTGTGTAGTTCACACATTGAAAGAATACCTTAGACGAAGAAAAGAAATGAGGGCTCAGATTTCCACTGGACATTTGTTTATCACTCTCCAAGCACCGCACAGAGGAGCTAGTAGCGATACCATCTCTCGCTGGCTGAAATGGACGCTGGAGAGGGCAGGCATAGACATTACACGCTTCACAGCGCACAGTACCAGGTCAGCCAGTACTTCAGCAGCAAAACTTGCAGACGCTCCAATACAAATCATAATGAAAGCAGCTGGATGGACAAATGTTTCCACATTTGAAAAATTTTATAATAAGAATGTGGGACCAACACTGACCATGGGCCAGTCCATCATGGAGCATTTCCTAACACAGAAGTAAGGTAGGACATGTTTCTTTTTTCATGTGATGGATGTGTTTGTCTCGAGAACACTGTGGCTCTCAAATCTCATGTGCCTGTAGTGGAGGTATACAGGAAATGAGCAAGAATTAAATACAATAAAGGCGAGACTTACCTCGTAAAGTTTGAAGCTGTTTGTAAATTCTTGTGAATTTATTGTAGACCGGAACGGAGTGCACATGCCCACCCGTGCAATGGTCTGCATGCATACCATGCAAGTAAAATGAAATGCATACCATGCAAACGAAACTACTACCACTAGAAAAAATGAAGAATTGCCATCAGTGTTCTTGCACACCGTGCAAATAGTAAGACATCCCACCCAAAGTAAATGAAAAGGAATGATAACAATGTTTATTAATTATATGATGATCCTGTTATATATAGTGTGACACAGTGTTCTCTCCAGGCTCTAAAAACTGGCGGTAGGCTGCGCCCGGTTTCTCATGTGCACTCCGTTCCGGTCTACAATAAATTCGCAAGAATTTACAAACAGCTTCAACTTACGAGGTAAGTCTCGCTTTATTGTATTTAATTATATGTGACAATACCATACAATACAATACAATGCAATGCGAAACAATTCCATACATTACAATGCAATGCACAGTAGGCATTCTTCAGTCTTGGAAAACTATGGAGTTGCGCTCTCGGTATTAATTCTGGTACAGTGTGGGTTGTGGCTGGCCAGTCCGACACAGAAAAGACAGTCCCTATGACAGAGGGCACATACGAAGTCTGACACTGGCCTGTCTGCCTGGGCTGCAGCCTTTCTTGTCGCTCTGTTTGCCTGTGCTGCTGACCAGATGTCTCTTCACAATGCAATGCAATACACAACAATACAAAGAATCTACTGCCCTTTTCGAGGGGTGGGGTGGGGTGGGAAGGGGCAGGTGCAAAAGAACATATGACCCCAAGAACCCGTTTATTGACCGATTGTTTCTTTCGTTTTCCAGAACATACATACACATGACCCCTTTTCAAACCCCAAATCAGTCAGCCCTCCCCAAAGTAACCAGTGAACAGGGAGCAACCAACCTGTGACCATTTTGCGTGACGTAAAACATTGGCCGAAAGTGTTTCCTTTGCAGAGGCTTGATTTTCTTCCCCGTGAAAAGAAAAAACAACAATCTTTTGTTTCTCTAGGGGCATCAAGCCTTGAGAGGTGTATGTGCACTCAGGTTACTACACTCCACCCTTAGCTTCACAAGTCAAGTAGTGTCTCGTATAATAGGGTGCTTGTGAACCAAAGAATTGTTGCTGATTTTCACAGATTTTTTTTAAATGTATGAAAACAATTAATGCACTGTGTGTTTTTGTTGTTGTTTGTTTGTTGTTAGGTTGGGGTTGTTGTTGTTGGTGGTGGTTTGTTTGTTGTTGTTTTTTCGGGGGTTGATGACAGAGAGAGCACTACCAGGTAGTCACGAGAAAGTTAGAAATGATCATTAAATGAGGAGTTTTCTTCTTTTGGTGAGTGTACGGATCATCAGTCGCCAAAAGAATGTTGATTTTGTACTTGAACATGAGAGAAATGTCTGTACCCCTGCTATCTGAAGTGGCTGGATAGAACATGTTTGAACTTGATATTGACTGAGTTATCTGTTATTCATTTTCAATTATGTTTAAGTTTTATTGACTTGTTTAATCCGTTATTTATTTTTTTTAGTCATGTTTTGCATGGTTTCTGCTAATGTGTATTGTTTTCATGTGGTGGTTGGTCCTTCTGAGGCGGGAGCAGAGAACCAACATGACATTTCTGGTGCATCTGGCATGGGGCTGAAGAGAAGTCCATTCCTGGCTGTGCTTCTCTTCCTCATTCTCCTCAGCTCTGTAACGTGAATGGGTGTTGACCTCTCTCGTGTACAGAGCCAGGATTGGGCCATTTCTAAATATGGCAGATTGACTCAGATGCAAGCTCTTTTTCTTCAGAAGGGAAACTGTTCTTCCATTCTTTCTACTGAAGTATGCTAAGATAAAAAGTCATCTAACACTGTCCTTCCTTCTGTTTTTTTCTTACAAGGTTACTAGAAATTGATATGCTTCTATTATTTGGTAAACTGCAAAGTTATAAATCTAATGAGTCAGCTGCCCTACTGGTCGATTCCGATCATAGTTATCCATCTCTTGGTAAACAGTTACTTCTAAAATCAGGAGACATTGAAAGTAATCCTGGTCCTACTGATGGATATGGTGGACTCTGTGTCATGCATTTAAATGCCCGCAGTTTAAAAAATAAGTTAGACCTTCTTCAAATAAAATCCCATCAGTTTGACATCAAGACAATCTCAGAAACCTGGCTATCCCCATCTAATAATACTAACTCTCTTCTGATCCAGAACTTTCATTCTCCTGTCCATGCAGACAAACCAAATGATCCTCATGGCGGGGTAGCAGTCTTTGTTATAAAGATAATCGATATTGTAAACCATGACTAGATCTACATGTCCAGAATTTGGAAGCAGTCTGGATCAAGAAAGTTTACTTATTGGTTCATTCTATCGCCCCCCAAATGCAAATGTAGATTATTAGAACCTGATAAGTGATAGCTCCGAAGAGTAGATTGAACTATGATGAACTTCATTATTCTGGGTGACTTCAATGTCGACATGTTAACTAACCCAACTAGACATTTGACTAACACACTAAATGTATACAATCTGAAACTATGGTAAATTCTCCAACCAGGGTTACTGACAATTCTAAAACACTTCTTGAACTAGTTCTTACCCAGAGTCCCGAACTGATTACGTCAGTTGACGTCTTACCTCCCTTTTGTAGTGACCACAGTGTCCCTTTTGTCACACTAAAGCAGCAGGTTATACAACAAAGGACTGTTGAAAGAACAGTCTTCATTTAGGACAAGTTAAACTCGAACACGTTCTGTGAATTATTGACAAATGTAAACTGGGATGATATAATATTGCCTCAGTATAATCCAATCAAAGAAGCATGCGAAATCTTTACTGAAAGATCTATGGAGGCTGCAAAACAATGCATGCCATCCACAACTATAAAAGTACTCCCAGGGGATACTCCATTGTTTAACACTGAACTAAAAAGACTTATCAGTAAAATAAATAAAATTCACAGAAAAGCCAAAAGAACAGACCTGCAAACAGATTTGGAAAATGTTCGTAAGTTGAGGAATGAAGTCGTAGAAAAGGTTAGGTTTTTCAAAGTGCTTTTTTTTTAAAATCGAAGATAATGGAACATAGTTTCATCCGAAGGACTTAAGAAAGTTAAGAAGGTCCGAAGGTAAGAAAGTTAGAATACTATAGTGAATTAAGTGATATTGTAGCCAATCCAAATTAGTTTGGACAAAAGAATTGGTGGAGAATAGTAAAGCAGTTCATAACTAAAAAAGGTATAAAATCTGATAGTATACCTCCACTCACTACAGATGACGACAAAGCAATAGTGTTTAAGGAGTTTATTTTCTATAAACCAATGTAAACTAGAAAACGAAGGTGATCCTCTGCCACACATCGATAGTAATAACTTGATTGAAATAAATGAAATAACTTTAACTGTTTCTGAAGTCAAAGATATGATCAAACGACTGAATCCTAAAAAAACATCTGGTCCGGATTTAGTTCATAACAGATTATTGATTGCATCTGCCTATGTGATTTCTATTCCATTAACTGCATTTTTTAATCAATGCCTGTTTGAAAGTAAATTTCCCCAGCTTTGGAAACTAGCAACTGTTACACCTGTCAATAAAAATGGAAGTAAATATGAGTGCACCAACTACCGACCAATATCGCTCTTAAGTTGCATTGGTAAATTGTTCGAACGATGTATACAGAAACATGTTTATGCATTTCTTACATATAACAATTTGACTACTAATGCTCAATCAGGTTTCATACAAGGTGATTCAACCATTTACCAGCCTCTTACTATCTATGACGAATTAGTTAAATATTATGATACAAGCAAACCTGTTCAATCTGTATTCTTTGACATTTCTAAGGCATTCGACCGTGTATAGCATAGAGGTCTTTGAGAACATAGGGATAAGAGGTAAACTGTTACTTTGGTTTAATGACTATATTTCCGACAGGTATCAGTCTGTTGTGATCAAAGGTGAAAAGTCTGATAAGAAAAGAGTACCCCAGGGAGCACCACAAGGATCTGTCTTTGGTCCATTGCTGTTTTTGATTTACATTAATGATATAGTTTGCAACATTCAGTCAACTGTTAAGCTATTTGCAGATGACACAAGCATATCTCTACCACTGGAAAACCCTATCACTAGAAAAGAAATACTGCAAGCTGACCTAGATAAGATTGACACATGGGCAAAAACATGGAAAGTTAAATTTAACGAATCAAAGACGGACCTACTAAATGTTTTTCGCAGAAATGTAACATCACACATGACCTTACTTTTGGACATACAATACTTCAACAACATGATCAGCATAAACATTTAGGCATCATTCTTCAAGAAAATTGCAAGTGGGAAAGCCACGTAGATAGTATAGTAATTAAAGCTGGCTTGTTAATTAATTGTCTCAGATATAATAATAATAATAATAATAATAATAATGTATGGAATTTATATAGCGCTGAATCTTGTAAAGCAACAAATAAAAGCGCTCAGTTGATTTTTTTTTGGCGTGTATATGCGGTTTTGTAAATTTTGTCATCTGTTCCCACTGGCACACAATGGCCTACTCTTTCGAACAGCGGAACAGGATTTAATGTGTGCGCAAGATGTTATGCATGCGTTCGCACACGGGGCCTCGGTTTATAGTCTCATCCGAAGGACTTACAAATTACAAATATAAGCTTTCCAGGAAGGCCTTAGAAACAATATTTGACTACGCTGATATCATTTGGGACAACTGCACAAACTACCAGTCCAACCTTTTGGAAAATTTACATTTGGATGCTCTGCGCATCATAACTGGTACCACTTGCGGAACAAGCCACCAAAAACTTTATGGAGAAACTGGATTCTGTGCACTGCAAGAGAGAAGACCGCGGCATAAAGTAATCATGTATTTTAAGATAATTGACAATAGGTGTCCTAGATATCTTTCTAACCTACTTCCACCACTAGTATCAACTGTTAATCCATACCATAGACGCAGACCCATGGAACGTCTTGTTCCAGTCCACTATACTGACATATACAATAAGTTTTTCTTCCCCTCAACAACAACGATGTGGAACAGTCTTCCTCAGTGTATTCAGCAGACAAAGTCTCTTGGTTAGCTAAAACGTCATCTGTCTTTTACTGACACTTCAGTTCCACCTTACTATTACTGTGGAGCAAAGAAAAAGAGCAAATAATCAATTGTTGCTTAAGGCTTGGCATAAGTGATCTTAACTATGACTTATTTAATCGTCATCCGACCAATGATGCTTCATGTGCCTGTACTTACCCTCATGAAACAGCCGGGCATTATTTTCTTCACTGTCCTCAGTACAGGACACAGCGAATAAATACCATTCTCACCCTCCCACAAGAACTAATTAGTATACACAATCTACTGTCTGGAAGTACAGCTGTAAGTATTGACACTAACACTCAGATTTCTGAAACAGTTCATACAAACAAATCGCTTTAATAATATCTAAATGGACTCTCATTTCTTTGTCTTATGCCCTCCTTTTCACTCATTCCGTGTGAGTATCTTCGTTTACCCTAAGTAGTGGCGAACATCTGACTTGTAATTCTATATTTATGAGTATGCCAGCGGAATCAGTCCATCAACAGCTTCAGTTACAAGATGGACAGTACACCCGATGTGTTGACACCCCATATCGTCTTTATACCTTATCTTGCACCCCCACCCCACCCCCTCTCTATCTCTCTCTCTGGATCTACCTTACTACCGCATTTTCACTTCATTCTTCTTTTCGTTATAGCTATCATTATCATTATAATCATGAGTACAAGATATATCATTGCTGCTATTATTATTGTTGTTGTTGTTGCTAGTATTATTATTATTATCTTTGTCGTTGTTATTATTTTTATTATGATTATTATTTTTGTTATTATTATTGCTATTATTATTACGCTTGATGACTTTACTCATCTATTTTTGCAATCCTTTATTTTTGTATGCATCTTTTGAACAGTTTCAAACAAATGGCTTGTTGGTATGCCGCATGTCCAATGGAAACGATTGTTGTCATTAGATTTGTTCAAATCACTTTAAAACATATGCAACTATCAGTGATATTATAACATGTATCAGTCATCTGTTGCAAAGTGAAGTCATCCGTCACAACGTGTGTATGTGAATATGGCAGGACCACTACAAGTTTACTTATTGTCCTGTCAAGGTATGTGCGTATTTTTGTGACACTTTCCACGAATAAGTTCTGTTTATTAAACCAACATGTTTGAACTTCACTGACGTATCTTCTATGGTCATTTTTTCCCCGCTGTAATGACGAGATATGAATACAGACTGCAGTTTTTCAATGATAATTAACTGACACACACAAAATCTCAGGGAACTGTTGTCCAAGAACAAAAACACCACAGGTCTGTATCTATATTCTCTCAGTTGTCATAAATGAGAGCCTCTAGACCTCCAGACTCCCGATCCATTCAGAGGAGGTTATCAAAGTTAAGATGAGTCGTTAAGTGTGCAGTGTGGGCCTTTTGTTGCGCACAGCGAGCTTTGACATAGTTATGTATGGTGATTTGTATATAAAGTAAAAAGGTAAAGGTGTCCCATAACTATTGTGGCCGTTGGGGAGCGAGGCATCTGAGACCTCACTTCTCTAGGACCAGCATATTGAAGGCGGCGCCGATCTCCTCTCCCTCGCTGCCTCACCTTCCCTGACCCTAGAGAGGCAGGTACCCATTTACAGCTGGGTGAACTGGGGGACTGTACTGAAGCCAAAGCACGCAAACGGTCACCCATCCAATTGGTAACCACGCTCGATACTGCTAAACCTTAGCCTGAGGAAAGCTATATGCAGTACAAAAAACACAACTTTTAAAACAAAACAAAAACTAATGGAAAATATTATAAACACTGACTCTCGTCGCCACTCTCTAACCTTCACCAACACCCAAAATAGTATTTTAGAAAAGTAACCAACAAACAAAACTATAAACAAAAACATATAAACAACGACAAAACACCTATAACCCCCCAAAAAACGAAAAAAAATACATCGAATAAAAGAAGAAGACAGGGACATTACCTACAGTAGAGGCATATCAAGTTTCTACGTTTTGTACAAAACCGACAACTGACCTCCCCTTGCTCTGATAGTTTACTAGCACCTGAGACAAGGGTAACCTTTCACTCAGCTTTTCGAAGGCCACATAAGAATACTCAAAATGTGTTAAAACATGCATAAAAGACAGGCTGTAAAAATGCAGGGACATTTAATGTGTTCTATATTGAGCAAAGAATGAAAAGCATCTATGATCCAGCGATAACTTTGTATAGAGATTTACCATCGCCCAGCTGACAGAACCACCTCTCTGGTTATCTGATGCCAGCAAATGACTAACGCTCATGTTACACGTAGCCTCAAAAAAGGAATGTGTTCAGTTCTCACGGTGTGACCTATTCAGTCCAATCCAATCCAAGCCAGTCTTGTTGTTTGTAGCCCCACCGACCACAGAGGCCATCTCAGGGCTGTCATCATGTCATCTTTTTTAAAATCTCAGACTAAAAACTGCAAACTACGTACAGATTAAAACATGGTTTAAAACCAACTCTTCTATCGTTCCTTGTATCAACGCCCTGGCCAACTTATAGGGGTCACCACACCTCGCCTCACATATCCCACAGTCCCTTGGACCGTGGGGGCACTAATAAAGATTTTTCAACCAGCTTCCTCCACTCCCCGCAGTCCTCTGCTTTCCGTAGCCTTTCGTTCCACTCAAGGCCAGGATCAACGTTACCGTTAATACATACAACCTTTATCGCCCCCGCCCACACAAAGCTAAGCTAGGGTAACATTGCAGGGGTTTTGCTGGTAAGATTTACGGTGGAAGGGGCAAATCTGTTCATTTTCCTTGTTTGAAAAAAAGACGTGGATATCACCAGTGACATCGCTCCAACCCCACCATCAGGAGGCATGCCTATATGTTGTTAAAATATAAAAGTATAATCTCTTAAAGTTTCAATGCATGACATTTAATAAAGCAAAGATTTGTTGGACAGGATAAGGTGACAAATCTTCTTCTTCTTCTTCCTCCTCCTCCTCCTCCTCTTGCATTCTTCTTCTTCTTCTTCTTCTTCGTCGTCGTCGACGTCGTCGAACGCTCAGACAGCAACTATTGTTGTCTCTCATTGAGCAAAATTGCGTTGTGCTGCCATTAAGCGCCATGTGCAGACATGGTATATGGCTGTTAACATGGCACATGGGTGAGAACATGACACATGGGGGGTGGGGGGGGCGGTTAACGTGGCACATGTGTGCAGGCATGGCACATTGCTGTTAACGTGGCACATGGGCGCAGGCATGGCACATTGCTGTTAACGTGGCACATGTGTGCAGGCATGACACATTGCTGTTAACGTGGCACATGTGTGCAGGCATGACACATTGCTGTTAACGTGGCACATGGGTGCAGGCATGACACATTGCTGTTAACGTGGCACATGTGTGCAGGCATGGCACATTGCTGTTAACGTGGCACATGGGTGCAGGCATGGCACATTGATGTTAACGTGGCACATGGGTGCAGGCATGACACATTGCTGTTAACGTGGCACATGGGTGCAGGCATGACACATTGCTGTTAACGTGGCACATGGGTGCAGGCATGGCACATTGCTGTTAACGTGGCACATGGGTGCAGGCATGGCACATTGCTGTTAACGTGGCACATGGGTGCAGGCATGGCACATTGCTGTTAACGTGGCACATGGGTGCAGGCATGACACATTGCTGTTAACGTGGCACATGGGTGCAGGCATGGCACATTGCTGTTAACGTGGCACATGGGTGCAGGCATGGCACATTGCTGTTAACGTGGCACATGGGTGCAGGCATGGCACATTGCTGTTAACGTGGCACATGGGTGCAGGCATGGCACATTGCTGTTAACGTGGCACATGTGTGCAGGCATGACACATTGCTGTTAACGTGGCACATGGGTGCAGGCATGGCACATTGATGTTAACGTGGCACATGGGTGCAGGCATGGAACATTGCTGTAAACGTGGCACATGGGTGCAGGCATGGCACATGTGTGTTAACATGACATGTGGGTGCAGACATGGCCAATGTGTGTTAACATACTAAGTAGGTGCAGACGTGACACATGGGTGCACACATGGCACATTGATGTTAACATAGCACATGAGTGTTAACATAACACATGGCCTAACAGGGTACACAGGGTTAACATGGACAACCCTTAAACGTGGACATGGTAAGGTACATGCCATCGTGGAAACAGGTACATGTGGGCGACATCAAGGTGTAACAATGTGGTGGCTAACAGGGTAACATGGGCGCTAACAGGGTACATGGTGGGGCTAACATGGTACATGTGGGGCTAACAGAATATATGTGGGGCTAACAGGGTACATAGGCGCTAACAGGGTACATGTGGGGCTAACAGGGGAGATGTGGGGCTAACAGGTACATAGGGGCCAACAGGGTACAAAAGGGCTAACAGGGTACATGTGGGAATAACAGGATACATAAGGGCTAACAGGGTACATGTGGGCTAACAGGGTACGTGTGGGGATAACAGGGTACATAGGGGGCTAACAGGGTACATATGGGGCTAACAGGGTACATGTGGGCTTAACAGGATACATTAGGGTTAGCAGGGTACATGTGGGGCTAACAGGGTACATGTGGGGATAACAGGGTACATAGGGGGCTAACAGGGTACATGTGGGGCTAACAGGGTACATGTGGGCTAACAGGATACATGTGGGGTTAGCAGGGTACATGTGGGGCTAACAGGGTACATGTGGGGCTAACAGGGTACATAGGGGCCAACAGGGTACATGTGAGGCTAACAGGGTACATGTGGGGCTAACAGGGTACATGTGGGGCTAACAGGGCACATGTGGGACTAACAGGGTACATGTCTTCAATTTAACGTCTGTTAAATTGAAGACATGTACCCTGTTAGCCCCACATGTGCCCTGTTACATAGGGAATAACAGTGTACATGTGGGGCTAACAGGGTACATAGGGGCTAACAGGGTACATGTGGGGCTTACAGGGTGCATAGGGAATAACAGGGTACATGTGGGGCTAACAGGGTACATAGGGAATAACAGGGTACATGGGGGCTAACAGAGTACATATGGGGCTAGCAGAATACATGAAGGGCTAACAGGGTACATAGGGAATAACAGGGTACATGTAGGCCTAACAGGGTACATGTGGGGCTAACAGGGTACATAGGGAATAACAGGGTACATGTGGGGCTAACAGGGTACATAGGGAATAACAGGGTACATGTAGGCCTAACAGGGTACATGTGGGGCTAACAGGGTACATAGGGAATAACAGGGTACATGTGGGGCTAACAGGGTACATAGGGGCCAACAGGGCATATGTGGGACTAGCAGGGTACATTTGGGGCTAACAGGGTACATGTGGGGCTAACAGGGTACGTAGGGAATAACAGGGTACATGTGGGGCTAACAGGGCACATGTGGGGCTAACAGAGTACATGTCTTCAATTTAACGTCTGTTAAATTGAAGACATGTACCCTGTTAGCCCCACATGTGCCCTGTTACATAGGGAATAACAGGGTACATGTGGGGCTAACAGGGTACATAGGGGCTAACAGGGTACATGCGGGGCTTACAGGGTGCATAGGGAATAACGGGGTACATGTGGGGCTAACAGGGTACATAGGGAATAACAGGGTACATGGGGGCTAACAGGGTATATGTGGGGCTAACAGGGTACATAGGGAATAACACGGTACATAAGGGCTAACAGAATACATAGGGGATAACAGGGTACATCGGGGCTAACAGGGTACATGTGGGGCAAACGGGGTACATGTGGGGCTAACAGGGTATATAGGGACTAACAGGGTATAAAGGGGCTAACAGGGTACATGTAGGGCAAACGGGGTACATGTGGGGCTAACAGGGTATATAGGGGCTAACAGGGTACATGTGGAGCTAACAGAGTGCATGTGGAGCTAACAGGGTACATGTGGGGCTAACAGGGTACATGGGGGCTAACAGGGTACATGGGGGCTAACAGGGTATATAGGGGCTAACAGGGTATATAGCGGATAACAGGGTACATGTGGGGCTAACAGGGTACATGTGGGTCTAACAGGGTACATGTGGGTCTAACAGGGTATATGGGGTCTAAGAGGGTACATGGGGACTAAGAGGGTATATAGGGGCACATAGCGGTTAACGGGGTCCACGTGGGAAAGGGTGGGAGGGGGGAAGGAACCATCAGCACATAACTAGCCCTGATCTGCTATACCCAAGGGGAATGAGAATGACATAACTACTCTCTACCCTCACACACACACACACACATCCACCCATCCACCCGGTTCTCTTCAATGTTTCCAAGTACAGGTCAAGGATGCCTTGCTAGGGGGTAAGGCAGACAGGTCAAGGTATACAATATTCCCTAGCTTCCAACTGCGGTGGCTGAAAAGAGTGTTGTTAAACAACAGTGAAGGAATTCTCGGAGCGGTTATTCTGTTGTTGTTAGTGGTGGTGGCGGTGGTGGCTTTTTTTTTTTTTTTTTAGGGAAATAGGAGTCCCACAGCAGGGTGTGAGTCACAATGGTGTCTGTTTTCCCTTCATTCTATCCTGTTCACCTTGCTCTGAGGTGAATGTACCCCTAAAACTGAATTTGAAAGACTGCTAGAATTCTCGCGAAAGACACAATGAAACGTAACAGAGAGCGGGTCGATGTCTTTTGTGCAAAGGAAAAAGATTGTGTCGTCTCACAAAGACACCACGCACGAAGGATCATACGCGCATACGCGCGCGCGCACGCACGCACACACGCACACACGCACACACACACTATGATCAAGGTAAACCTGACACATACACACACACGCACACGCACGCACACAACACCACACACACACACACACACACACACACACACACACACACAACACACACAGAGTATGATTAAAATGAATCTGACACTTCTGTCATTTTTTGGATGGAATACAGGTGGCCAGATGAAAAGCCAGCCCATAAACGATTGATTGATGATAAGTATTTGATTTGTTGCTTTACAAGATTCAGCGCTATATAAATTCCATACATTATTATTATTATTATTATTATTATTATTATTATTATTATTATTAATTATTATTATTATTATATTATATTATTATTATTATTATTACTATTTTTTTTTTTTTTTTATTATTATTATTATTATTATTATTAAGTATCGTGAGGTCGCCCACGAAGTCAGACATGACCTTCCACCTACTTCTGCCAGACTGTGCTGTGCCGCTGCACACAGGACAGGTGTCAAGGCCTTGTCATGCTGGATTGATATCAAGAGTCGTTGGAAGACTAAACACAAACGTGGGTGAAGTTTCCACCTGTCACGATGAAACGATATTTTTCACTTTCCAACAAATATGTAGCAGTAGTAGTAGTAGTAGTAGTAGTAGTAGTAGTAGTAGTAGTAGTAGTGGTAGTAGTAGTGGTGGTAGTAGTAGTAGTAGTAGTAGTAGTAGTAGTAGTAGTAGTAGTAGTAGTAGTAATAATAATAATAATAATAATTATGAGGAGGAGGATAATGATGATGATAATGTATGGAATTTATATAGCGCTGAATCTTGCAAAGGAACAAATCAAAGCGCTTACATTCAAATTATTTACACTTATGCAATCATTCATGAATAAAATAAAAAGACGTCAACATCACACACATGCGCACACGCACACACACACACACGCACACACACACACACACGCACGCATGCACGCACGCACAGCATGTGTATACACGGTGATGGAGATGGGGGTGGTCGCTGAAGAGTATGGATTGATAATGAGAGGGAAGACTTTAGTAAGGAAATAGATGTGTTTTGAGGCTGGATTTGCAAGTATTGACTGTAGGCTTTTGGCGAAGGGACAGAGGGAGGTCATTCCTGACGGATGGACCACAGACAGAGAAAGAGCGACGGCCAACAGTGGTTTGCTTGAATCTCAATGTTCGGAAGCACAGAGTGTCAGCAGCTGAACGAAGGGAACGGGATGGAGTGTACAGGTGAAGACAGTTACAGAGATAAGAGGGTGCAGATTTGTGGAAACATTTGAAACAGAGGATACAAATCTTGTACTTTACTCTTTGTGAGACAGGGAGCCAATGAAGAGATCGCAAGAGAGGAGGGATGTGCTCAGACAGTTTCTTTCTTTGTGTACAAACACAGACACAGATACACATACACACAGACACAGCATACAGACAGAGTCACACAGACAGACACACACACACATATACGCATACACACATAGATAGATAGATAGATAGATAGATAGATAGATAGATAGATAGATAGATAGATAGATAGATAGATAGATCAGACAGACAGACAGACAGACAGACAGACAGACAGACTTTTTTTTTTGCTCCGCCAGTTCCTACCCAGAATGAGTGCTCTATGGGCTCATTATATGGAGACCACACAGTCGAGGGTCATCCACCTTACGGGTGCGATTTTTAGAGTGTTCTTCACATTGCCGGACCAACACTACAGGTGTCTGTATCGCTTGGACCGGGCTGACGCCGGGATATATGATGATAGAAAGCGTAGAATACAACCCTGTGAAATAGCCTCAAAGCACATGCACTTCCATAGCAGCATCATTACATTATTCTCATCATCATTGATCATTATGCAATATTTTTAAAATGCCTCTAATCAGGTTACCCCTATTGCTCTAGTTTCACAGCGACCTCAGATTCGGTTTCCCCATACACGTCTGTGCCTGCGGTGAGTTTGTGTCAAAGCTTTTGGTTTCCCCATACACGTCTGTGCCTGCGGTGAGTTTGTGTCAAAGCTTTTGGTTTCCCCATACACGTCTGTGCCTGCGGTGAGTTTGTGTCAAAGCTTTTGGTTTCCCCATACACGTCTGTGCCTGCGTGAGTTTGTGTCAAAGCTTTTGGTTTCCCCATACACGTCTGTGCCAGCAGTGAGTTTGTGTCAAAGCTTTTGGTTTCCCCATACATGTCTGTGCCTGCGGTGAGTTTGTGTCAAAACTTTTGGGGTTGGAGGCTCAGAGGGAGGGTTGTTCGAGGGACATTGTGGCGGTCGCCATCTCGAGTGAGGAACTCATTTAGTCTGGCTCAGCGACTGAGCTAATACTGTGGTTAGTAGGGGGCTTAGTAGGTGGTGTCCTGCGTATGTTAGCTCAGAACAGGCACCACTGAACACGACGGGCTGGTGGCCCCACGGAAGCCTGACATTGATGGGCTCCCTGTAGACTTCCGACCCTGGGGATGCCACATGACGAGTCTGGGTATGGATTGGACGGAGAGATTGAGATGAGCGGCGCGGGAACAGCAGGACAGGAACTTCACAGAAGATGAGGCAGCAAAAATAAAATGGCTTGGCTAGTTTCAAACATTATCGCTGCGATTTCTCTTAGATACAGGACCATCTTTGAACTTCCTATTCCAAACGATTTGTAAACCAGCTAATAATACAGAAGCGAACAGCATTCTTTTGTTCAAGAGAAATCCCAAAGCCGTCTTCTCTTACGTCACCGTGAGTCAATGATACGACAAGAAAAATGTGTGCGTAGTTTGGTCTGTAACGCTAATACACACTCTCACATTTTTTTTCTAACACCAATATTGAAACACCACATGCTTGACAACTCACCGCTACTTTTTTCGTATTAAATCACATCGCTTTAAGCCTCGACGACCACGCAGTTTAATCAGGTCTGTTGTTGTTGTTGCGATTATATCTGTGTCCCAGCGGTCAGGCCAGTCACCTCTACCTTGACTTATAACCTGTCAACCAGTCACGCGAGTTCAAAGTACTGTCTGATTCAGCGGACGAGAGAGATTGTGGTGCAGAGGTTCCTAGCCTGACCTCTAGCTACGTGCGTTTCTTTCGTTTCAATTTGCTCTGTGTACAGTTTGCTTTAGCCCAAAACAAACAAATTAATGGGTTTTGTTGTGTTTTGTTTTAGTTTGGGGTTTTATGGTTGTTGGGGGTTGTTGTTTTTTGCTGTTGTGTTGTTGTTTTGGGGGGGTATATGATTGTACTCTATGAATATGAATAATCTTCATCATCATTTCTACGCGAGAGAGAGAGACAGACAGATACAGAGACAGAGAGAGACACAGAGAGAGACAGAAAGAGACAGAGGCAGAGAGACAGACACACACACAAACACACACACAGACACACACACTCACACACACACATACACACACACTCTTACACACACACACACACATACACATAACACACAAACACAGACAGAGAGAGACAGAGACAGACAAACACAGACAGACAGACAGACAGACAGACAGACAGACAGACAGACAGAGCAAATAATTATATCGATCAATGTGACACACACATGACTGGTGAACAGACTGCATCTCACCTGTCTCACCTGTCAACGTCACTGTGGTCAGCGTTGACCACTACACTGCACGACATCGCCTTGCCCCCACCTCTCCTCCCCTCCCAAAGGCTATGTCTGCCTTAACCCTTGTGGACAATTTCTGGAATAATCAGGCCGCTGTTCTCCATGCGATAGGCTGGATACAGGACATTTTGCGCACATGTTAAAAACCTGTTCTGCTTTTCGAAAGAGTAAGCCATTCGTGCTTGTAGGAACGGTTGACAAATTTTGACAAAACTGCATACACGCGGTGATTAGATGTAAAACAAAAAACAAAAAACCTAAACAAACAATTCCTCCCCACCCCACCCCTCCACCCCACCCCCACCCCAAAACACCATGAAAAAACATGAGTGTTTATTTTGTTATCCTCGAAAAAAAATAATTAAAAAAAAAAAATAATAATAATCTGAATTTATTGGGTTTTTGTTTGCCTATGTTTTTTCTTTGACTCAAACGAACAAACAAACAAACAAAACGGTATGTAAACTCTGTAAAAGCCAACTTTCTCCCGTGCCCCATCAACCTCAAGGAGCTGAAAGTTGATGAGTTGAGAATTGTATCACAGTCTCAGCGCAAATATTTTCGATTTAGGGGCTGTGGTTCTTGCAAGTTATCCCACATGAATGCCTCGGGCCACCCTAAAAATAGCACAATTCTGACAAGCAACCAGGCCCCACAGGCACCAAAGTGCCGCATGAGCCCTAGTCTCTCTCTCTCTCTCTCTCTCTCTCTCTCTCTCTCTCTCTCTCTCTCTCTCTCTCTCTCTCTCTCTCTCTCACACACACAAACTGAAACTGTGGTCTTCTGCTGACCGGGTGAAACTGAAAGATCGAATCAGTGCCGGACTTGATGTGATGCATGTAATAGTGGACGCAGTTCGATTCTTGCTTGGATAACCCCGCGTGCGCGTTTGTGTGTGTATGTGTGTGTGTGTACGTGCGTGTGCGTGCGTGCGTGCGTGCGTGTGTGAGCGCTTTCATGATGTGTGTGTTGTGCATGAGAGTATGAATGCATCTGTTTGTAAGTATGAGTGTATGTGTGTGTGTGTGTGTGTGTGTGTGTGTGTGTGTGTGTGTGTGTGTGTGTGTGTGTGTGTGTGTGTACATGATAGTATGTGTGTATATGCATGTAGATATAGTTACATGCGTATGTAGTAATGTGTGTGTTAAATGTGTGTGTGTGAGAGAGAGAGAGAGAGCGAGAGAGAGAGAGAGAGGGGGGGATAGCTGTATGCTACATGCCACCTGGAGTGTGTCAAATTTTTCACGTGTTAGCGGTGCAAAGTTTCAAAAGCCATTAAAAAAAGACAGAAGAAGAGGCATTGTGACCTAGATTCCTTGTTGCAGACCACTTTGTTGTGAGATTTTGACTTTAGACTTGTACAGTTTTGTGGAGGAAATTCCTTCCCTTTACCAATTTTTATCGTAAGGGCTAACCAAAGGTTAAAAAAACACCGGAAAGTATATGAATCAACTCTGTAACCATGTTATGGAATCCATGACATGATGACTATTTGGGCTGTAATTAATTAAATTCTCAGTGTATGAAATGTTTGTGTTTTGTGCCCAGTCTCCCTCCCACTGTCCCCTTGTGAATGGGCATCTCGCTTATCACAATAAACCTTTGTCATTGTCATTGTCATTTGTCTCTCTCTCTCTCTCTCTCTCTCTCTCTCTCTCGGAGCTGAAAGAGTATGTTGAGCTCTGATCATGCTGGCCAACCGTGGTCCATCACTAATTCTCTGTCAACGTTAAAGACGCCCCTGTGCCAAAGAGGCATCACTGGAAAGTAAAGAGGAAAAGAGTGAGAAAAGAAAGTGAAAGTAGAGTGAAGGGGGGGGGGGGGGAATTACTCATGGAGACTGAAGGGAGATTACTCTTATGGAGACTAAAGGGAGATTATTTGGCTGCACACCGGAATTTAACAAAATCATTATTTTCCTTCTGCTTTTTCTATGTGACTCTTATATTTATACCTCACGTACTAAGGCATCTACAGAAATAAAAACCACTTTTTTGTGAAAGACTAGTCTCTGACTCAAAACTCATGTGATTTTGAACAAATTTGGTATGTTTGAAGTTTTTTTTTAATGTTTCAGCAAACACTGTACCCCCTCAGTCCTTTGGCGTCTGCTAGCTTCCTTACTGCAATAATATGCATGCGCGGGGTCAATGCTGTAGGAATACAGGCAATTCTCATTTGATCATTATTTCCAACTTTCTTGTGACTACCTGGTATTGCTCTATGTCCTCAATCCCAAAAACAAGTGCACAGTGCATTTTCTCATACAAAAAAAAATCTCTGAAAATCGCCAGCATTTTTTTCCAACTCAAACTCTATACAAGATACTACATGACCCCCAAATTAATACTAGTGTGCAGCCTTCTTATGGAGACAGAAGGGAGGTTACTCTTATGGAGATAGAAGGGAGATTACTCTTAGGGTGACTGAAGGGAGATTACTCTTATGGAGACCGAAGGGAGATTACTCTTATTGAGACCGAAGGAATATTATTCTTATGGAGACTGAAGGGAGATCAATCTTGTCTCCAGGAATCCACGATTTCTGCAGGTTTGACCAAACGCTGAAATTAGAGGGTGTTAAATATCTTAAGAAAACATCGCATCTGAACAGGGAGGTGGGATAGTCTAGGGGTTGGAGTGTTGAGCTCCTGATCTGATGGCCAGGGTTCGAGCCACCACCAATACATTCGTTCAAGGGGATTATTTTCCGCCTGGAGTATACATCAGTACCAATTTCACTCCCCTGAAAGTCTTTCGAATGAAGCCATTTCGTGCTGATAGGAACAGTTGAAAAAAAATTATAAACAGCACAAAAAACCCTTACACACATGGAGCCGTGTTTAGAAATCATCCTTTAAATCGGAGTGTGGCTTCCCTAATGATGGGCAAAAACGGTTCCATACGCAAAATCTCACCTCTGATGAACCTCGGAGCTCTATCCAAAGAACCATAAAAACCCTCTAGAATAGGACAAAAATTACTATTTAGCTTTCATGTATCTATCGTAAATTTCTTGAATATGTTTAATTGTGCTATTTCTCATAACATTAATGAGCTGAACAACATTTTGCATAGCCCTTCCTGTTTGGTAGAAAGGAAATAGTTTTTATCAACTTTAAAGTATTTTGAATTTTATCGAAATATTTTAAAACAACTTTGTTTCGAATTTTTCTTGAATAAAGGACAAGGAAAAATTAATAAGCAATAAAATTTGCCTCCAGTATTTTATTTATTTATTTTTATTCTTTTATTTCGAGGATAATGGAATAAGCACTCATGTACATTTTTTTTCATCCAGTCCCCGTACTCGTGTATATGCAGTTTTGTAAATGTATCACTATCACATTTTGTGCAGTATCTTCTTGTCTTTAAAGTAAGATAAGGTGTGTGTCCTACCTTTGTGATTGTAGGGGAATGAGGCATCAGGCACCTCAACTTCTTTAGGGGCCAGCATATTGAGGGCGGCGTCCATCTCCTCTCCCTCGCTGCTTTACCTTCCCTGACCCTTAAGAGGCATGTACCCATTTACAGATAGGTGAACTGGGGGACTGAAGCCAAGATGCGCAGACGGTCACGCATCCACTTGGTAACCACGCTTGATGCAGCTTAACATTGGCTGGGGAAGAAGCGAGTGCTCTTGACCACTGAGCTATCCCGTCTTGCCTTTTGGTGTCCTCCAAAACCGGGCTTATCTAATAGGCAAAAATGAATATTCTTTTTTTTTAACAAATTTACAGATAGAACTAGTGGAATTTAATCTCAACGATTAGCACCTTTAATCTTCCATTACCTTGGCGAGAGTGTTGTGACATTTTTATATTGGGCATATTTGGGGTTCTGTTTACAGCTCTCATCGACAGAGATTCGTATTGGATGCTCTGACTCAACGCGACCCACACTCATCGTCTCTCCCACTGTCCACTCCCCACAGAATAAACATTACTATTTTATATGTCTGACCCGAGTGTGTATGTGTGTGTGCGTGCGTGCGTGCGTGTGTGCGTGTGATTTAGTTTTATTTTACTTCTTTTATTTCGAGGAATCTGGAATATGCATTCATCTGCTTTTTTATATCCAGTCCTCGTGTGTATGCAGTATTGTTAATTATGTCATTCGTTCCAACCGGCACATTATAGCCTACTCTTACGAAAAGTGAAACGGGTTTTAACATGTGCGCAAGATGTTCTGCGTGCGTTCGCACACGGGACCTCGGTTTGTAGTCTCAACTGAAGGACTTTTGGAGGAGGTGGATTCGGCACTGATGTTAACTCCAGAGGAAAAATCCTCTCTCTGTCTCTCTGACTCTATCTGTCTGTCTGTCTGTCTGTGTCTGTCTCTGTTATGTCTCTCTCTCTCTCTCTCTCTCTCTCTCTCTCTCTCTCTTCTCTCTCTCTCTCTCCCTCCCTCCCTACCATATATTGACATTGCAAAGAACAGATATTTGAAAAATGCGCTTACAAAATTCAGATTTAGTGTACCAGTGCATGTAATAGAGACAGATATAACCGATTGATGAGTGATGAAAAAACATGTCGTTTGTGTCATTGTGCTGAAGAAAATGAAATTCATTTCATGCTAAGTTGTCCTGTTCTTTATGATTTGAGAACAAAATATATTCAGCCCGAGTATCATAATAACCCATGTCGTTTTAGATTTAATTTACTCATGGCAGCAAGAAATGAGAGCATATTATGTAACCTTGCAATGTATATTTACGAAGCTTTGAAATATCTTGGTACTATTACAACATAAAATGTAATGATTGCATAATCCGGTAATGTTTCTCTGAGACTAATCTTATTTATTTATTTATTTATTTTATATATACCACTTAAAGCCGCGAGATTTCTCTGCGTGAAATTCGGGCTGCTCTCCCCGGGAAGAGTGCGTCGCCACACGAGCAGCGCCACCCTTTTTTTTGGTCTGCAACTGTATTTGTTTCCCTATCAGAGTGGCTTTTTCCTAAGAATTTTGCCAAGGACAACTCTCTTGTTGCCGTGGGTTCTTTTACGTGTGCTGAATAATTATGTGTAACACACGGGACCTCGGTTTATTGTTTCATCCGAAAGACTGGCGCCAAGACCACCACTCATGGTCTAATGGATGGGGGGGGGGGGGGGGGGGGGGGGGGGGGGGGGGGGGAGGGAGGGAGTTTCGGGCCCAAACGGATTCGAACCACCGCACACTTCCGACCCGGACTTTTTCGCTTTCTAGACAGGCGCGTTACCTCTAGACCACCGATCTTAACTAAACTTTACAACAAAGAAAAATTACTTGTGGCATTATCTAATAATCACCCTTTCAGTAAGGGGCCATGGCCTTAATCTTCAATAAAACTGTTTGTATTCGTATTTTGTATTCGTATTCTCTCTCACCCCCCTCCCCTCACCCCGCCCCTCTCAATGACCAGACAAAAGTTAGCAACAAGAGATAACCAAAGAGGCGTCTACAAGAGCGGTGACAAGGACGTCATAAATGAACGTCATCGTTTAGATAACACTCAAGACGACAAGGTAGAAGAAAGGTTAAGACCTTTCACCTGACTAACAAGTGGACCGTGAGGTTTTTGGTTCGATTCTCAGCCTCGCCCTTTCTTTCCCACTTAACGAACTAAATGTTAAAGTTATTTGAATGAGACTATAAACCAAGGCCCTGTGTGCGAATGCACAGAATATCTTGCACACACGTGGTTTTTTAAAACCCACTCTACCTTTCGAAAGAGTAGGCCACGTCGTACTGGTAGGAATGGACGACAACATTTCAAAATCGCATGTACACGGGTGTCGTGTTTATACGTCACTCCCGAAGTCGGAATGCAGCGACCTTAGTGGTAAGCAAAAAGGGTTGCATACGTAAAATCTCTCAATGAGTGAACCTCGGAGCTCTAGCCAAGGAACGAAAAAAAATATTAAAGAAATATTAAACACACGTTACCAACAACGAGCTAGGCCAATAAAGTACAGAGGGTGAAAAAGTTAGAAGAATAAAATAAACACAAAAACAAAAACCTCTAACAACAACAAACTACAGAAACTAGATGCAAAACAAAGTCAAATACACACACACACAAACACAGCCCACGCACACCACACACACACCACACACACACACACAACACACACACACACACACACACACACTAATGCATAAAGTTACAACTGAAAAAAAACCATGTTTTTAGACAATGCCCAAAGCATTAGTAAGGTAGAAAAACTGTGTGTACTGAGCTCTATACCTATCCTTCATGATACGGAAGAGCAAACACACAAAGAGATAGATAAATGAATGAATAAATAAAATAAATAAACCATCAGCAAAACGACACCAAATCCCCCCCCCCCCCCCCCCCCCCACTCCAACAAAAAAAACAAAAAAAAAAACCCATTGAAAATAATGCATACACTTTTAACTGAAACGAACGTTACAAAGAGCAAAGAATTAAAAAACAACACATTGTGTAGCAATTTTTTTTCTGCTTCATTGAGGGAAAAAAATCAATATAACTCCCCCCCCCCCCCCCAAAAAAAAAAAAAAAGGGACAACAACAACAACAATAACCATGAGCAGAAGAAGTAACTGGCAGAAGACTGAATAAATACACGAATGAATGAATGAATAAATCAATGAATGAGTGAATAATCTTTACTACGCAAGGACAAAGGTTTTTCAGTCAACCAACACAAAAACACTCAAACCAGAAGCAAAAACATCACCCCAAAAATCATGTACAAAATTGTAACTGAAACTGTGTCTCCCAGACAAGAAAGAAAAGCATATGAACAACATACAATGTGTCACTGATTTAACCTATTACGTTACAGACAGAAATGCAAAGCATATGCAACAACATACAATGTGTCACTGATTTAACCTATTACGTTACAGACAAAAAGAGCAAAACATGTCAACAGCATACCGTGTGTCACTGATTTAACCTATTACGTTAAAGACAAAAAGAACAAAGCATGTAAACAGCATACTGTGTGTCACTGATTTAACCTATTACGTTACAGACAAAAAGAACAAAGCATGTAAACAGTATACCGTGTGTCACTGATTTAACCTATTACGTTACAGACAAAAAGAACAAATCATGTAAACAGCATACCGTGTGTCACTGATTTAACCTATTACGTTACAGACAAAAAGAGCAAAGCATATAAACAACATACCGTGTGTCACTGATTTAACCTATTATGTTACAGACAAAAAGAGAAAAACATGTAAACAATATACCGTGTGTTACTGACAGGCTATGTGGTGGGGGGAAATAAATTTTAATAAGACACAACACAACAACAACAACAACAACAACACAGAAAACAGCAAAACCAGAAATAAAACAACATTAATACACTCCAGAAAATGATGAGTAAAATCGGTCACTGAAAACACACTTTAAGGCCATTACCACAAATCTTGAAAGAACATTAAGGTGCTCAATTGACTTTTTTTCCCCTTTTTTTCCTTGCTTTTTTTGTTCCTCTGCTAGCGCTCTCAGATTTATCAATGACTTCTGGGTATGTGACTGTTTTTACAACCATTAAGGTGGCCCCATTCTGACTTCAGCGGTGGTATCTAAACACGACATCTAAGCAATGCGGATTTGTTGTTGTTGTTTTTTGTAAATTATTGTTATCATTTTTTCATCCAATCCTATTGGCACACAATGGCCTACACTTCTCAAAGATGGAACTGGGTTTATTTAATTGTGTGTGCAAGATGTTCTGCGCGCAATCGCACATAAGTTTTTGGTTTACAGTCTCATCTGAAGGACTTGTGGAGGAAAGTGGAGTCAGTACTTGATTAACTCCAAGGTAAAATCCCCTTCAACGGGGCACCCTCCTCTGTGGAGGCTCGATCCTGGGTTGTCAGATCACCAACTCAAGTCTCTAACCACTGAGCTACACCATCCCCCCACCCCCTCACACACACACATTATGAAGAAAAATATATATGGAGAAGAAAAATAACAGAAAAGCTTCCCCCCTTCACCCCCACCCCCCAAAAAAGAAAGCAACCTTCCAAAAAATACTTAAGTCAGAAGCAAAACAAAAACAACGCTACCCCCCCCCCCCCCAACTGATGCGTAAAATTGTATCTGAAACTCACGTTAGGGACAAAGGCCTGAGCACAAATAAAGTACAAGGTGTGTGTGTGTGTGCCATTGACAGTATTTTTATCGTTCGTGGGAGGAAATGAGGTCGCCCACATAATGGGTCAATGCCATTCACGTGGATTAACCCGCACACGTTGCCGCGAGAAGAGAGAGAGAGAGATGAAATGGAAAAAGAAGAAAAATCGTAGGTCAACGTCTTCCACATTTTCTACCGAAATAATGCAAAAATAGTACCTTCTTCAAACTTAGGTTTGAAAAGATACTGGTGTGTGTGTGTGTGTGTGTGTGTGTGTGTGTGTGTGTGTGTGTTGTTGTTGGTTGTGTTGTTGTTGTTGTTGTTGTTGTGTGGTGGTGGTGGTGGTGGTGGTGGTGGTGGTGGTTGCTTCTTCTTCAGTTCTTCACAGATCTCCGCAATTCTTCTTCCTCTTTGCAATTCTTCTTCTTCGCAATTCTCCTCCTTTTCCATCGCAATTCGTCTTTGCAATTTCTCTACGCAAATTCCTCTATGCAATTCTTCTTCTTCCTCTCCTTTACAATTCTTCTTCTACTTCGCAATTATTCTTCTTTGCAATTCTTCTTCTTCGCAATTCTTCTTCTCAGTTCTTCTCAGTTCTTTGCTATTTTTCTTCTTCTCAATTCTTTTTCTTCTTCTTCTTCTTCTTCTTCTTCTTCTTCTTCTCAATTCTTCTTCTTCTTCTTCTTCTTCTTCTTCTTCTCAATTCTTCTTCTTCTTCTTCTCAATTCTTCTTCTTCTTCTTCTTCTTCTTCTTCTTCTCAATTCTTCTTCTTTTCTTCTCAGTTCTTCTTCTTCTTCTCAATTCTTCTTCTTTTCTTCTCAATTCTTCTTCTTTTCTTCTCAATTCTTCTTCTTCTTCTCAATTCTTCTTTTCTTCTCAATTCTTCTTCTTTTCTTCTCAATTCTTCTTTTTCTTCTTCTCAAATCTTCTCAGTTCTTCACTATTCTTGTTCTGTGTCCTCCTCTTGCCGTAATCATTGTTGTCTTTGTTGTTGTTTTATACGGTGTTTTCAGGGGTGGATGGGGGCAGTGGTGGCTGAGGTGGATTGTACAACTTCCAAAAATTTGATTTAGAAACAGTAAATATTGTATGAGTTGACTGGCTAGTAGTAGCTTTTGGTTTGTACTGTTATAGCATACCTCTACTTTTTAGGAATAAGAGTGTACATTTACCTTGTAAACCCTACGGATGAGACTATAAACCGAGGCCCCGTGTGCGAACGCATGCAGAACATCTTGCGCACACGTTAAATCCTGTTCCGCTGCTCGAAAGAATTGGCCATTGTGTGCCGGTGGGAACAAATGACAAAATTTTAAAAACCGCATACACACGCCACAAAAAAATCATCTGAGTGCTTTGATTTGTTGCTTTACAAGATTCAGCGCTATATAAATTCCATACATTATTATTATTATTATTATTACTATTAAAATACTATGAATGAAAACATGATTACAGCAGATGGGTTGCATGCTGTCACATGTGTAACCGGATAATTTCACAAAGTTCTGCTTTAACCGTCTTATACTCTCTTGGCCCAGGTCAAAAGCTGTGTCAGTTATGGATGTCAGCTTATTGCCAAGGCCTACACTAAAATGTTGTTATGTTGTGAAATGTTGTGTTGATATTGCCTTCAGCCACGACAAGCCCTTAACATAACAACCTGCACTTTCCTTTAAAGGAGAAAAAAAATCCTCTGAAATCGGAGTACGGCTGCCTATATGGTGAGGTTCTTAAAAAGAGTCGTACACGCAAACTTCTCATGCAGTGTGCAATTTGAATTTCACAGTAATGAGGAGTGATGAGTGAGTCAGAGTGCACATTCTGGGTGACCCCCAGAGTGTTAAGCTGGGGAACGCACAACAACACCAAAAACAATCTTTCTAAATTTGATTCATAAGGTTATTAGTTGGACTTTGTTTTCTCTGGCAAATCAAAGCTTCCTTTTTTTTCTTCTTTTTTGTAGGAAAATGAGTATCAAATATTAACGCAGACTGTGTTGTCTAAAGAGGGGCAGGGTTGCCTAGTGGTCAGAGCATTGTGCTCGCAAGTTGATGGCCTGGAATCCACTGTACTGTCTCCACTCCTTCGAATGTCCTTGAGACTATATAAGCCGAGGCCCCGTGTGCGAACACATGCATCAAAAAAAAATCTTACGTACACGTCAAGACCCTGTTCTGTTTTTTTCAAAAGAGTAGGCCACTCGTTTCAGTAAGAACGGATGACTATCTATCTATCTGTCCCGTAGTCTGACGACCGTGGGGGCACCCTCAAAGACTCAGCAACCAGTTCCCTCCATTCTTCTCTCTGTTCTGCCTTTCTCAGGGTTTTGTTGAGTTCTAGGCCTGTCCATTCACTGATGTTATCCTCCCAGCTCTTCCTTGGTCTGCCTCTTCTTCTTCCTCCTTGGACAGTGCCTTGCAAAACTGTCTTTGTAATTCCTTGGGATCTTGTGACATGCCCATACCACTTAAGTTTACGCTTTTTCACGATCGTTAGAAGGTTCTCATAGGGTCCAATGGTTTGCTGGATTCTGTTATGCACGCTTTCGTTGCTTATGTGGTCTTTGTAGGAGATGCCAAGGAGTCTCCGAAAGCATCTCATCTCCACTGCCTGTACTCTTCTCTCCAAATCTGCAGTCAGGGTCCATGATTCACAGGCATACAGAAATATGGATATGACAAGGGAGCGCATTAGTCTGATCTTGGAGATAAGTGAGATATTCTTATCTCTCCAGATGGTGTTTAGTTTTGACAAAGCTGTTATTGTCTGTGCAGTCCTGCATACTACTTCTGGCTTGGATCCCTGGTCGGATACAATGGCTCCCAGGTACTTGAAGCTTTGAACTGTTTCCAGCTTCTGGTCATTAACCCTGATATCAGTGCTAATGCCGTTGGTGTTATTAGTCATCAGTTTGGTCTTCTCTGCACTGATTTCCATGCCGTATGTTTTGGAGGCCTTACCAAGTGTTCTGTTAGGCTGGCAAGCTCTTTTTCTGATCCTGCTATTCCATCAATGTCATCTGCGAAGCGGAGGTTTGTGATCGTTCTGCCACCAATGCTGACTGATCCTTCATGATGTTCCAGTGCATCAGCCATGATTCTCTCAAGGAAGATGTTGAAAAGAGTGGGTGAGAGTAGACAGCCCTGCCTTACTCCAACTGTTGTTCGAAACCATTCTCCAATGTTGTTGTTGTAGTACACTGCACTGGTGGCCTCGCTGTACAGCTGTTTGATGACTCTGATCAGGTTTGCATTGATGCTGTACAAGTTCATGGTTGCCCACAAAGCTGCATGCCACACCCTGTCAAATGCCTTCTTAAAATCGATAAATACGTGGTATAGGTCTTGTTGATGTTGAAGGTACCGCTCACATAGTATTCTGAGGTTGAATATCTGTTCTGTTGTGCTGCGCCCTGCTCTGAAACCTGCTTGTTCCTCAGCAATGATGGTCTCTGCTTGTGGCTTCAGTTTTTTCAATATTATCTGCAGCATGACCTGCTTGGGTGACATATGAGGCTGATTGTGCGGTAATTATGGCATTGTTGTAGATTTCCTTTCTTGGGGGAGGGTGATGATGAGTGACTGCGTCCAGGGTTTGTTGGCCTTTTTCCCTGTCTGCCAGATTTGTTGCAGATTCTTAGTAGGGCGCTGATCATGGCTTCCCCTCCAGCTTGGACCCCAAATCAGCTGGAATGTTGTCAGCCCCTGCTGACTTCCCCTTTTTCAGCGATCTGACTGCTGTTTCCACTTCTTCTCGGAGGATAGGGTGGGCTGTTCTGTGTCTTTGCTTTCGGGTACATTAAAGGGCTTCTGGATCTCCTGCGGTTCTATAGTTATACAGGTCGGAGCAGTATTCTGTCCATCTGTTCAGAATATCCTGGTCGTCAGGAGACACTTCCCATTTTTGTCTTGGATTTTTAAACCTTTTTTCTGTTTCGTGCTAGTCAGGTCTTTCACCAGCTGATATGCTTTCTTGCTATTGTTTTTTTTTGATGTTCTCTTCAATGTCTTGGCACTGTTCACCCATCCATTTCTCTTTTGCCTCCGTCATGGACTTCCTGATTTTTTTGTTGACTGCCCTTATTGTTCTGCTCTTTCTTTTGTTTCATTTTTTTTTTTCTTCAACTCTCTACGCTTGTCGCATAGTTGTAGGATGTTAGTGTGACCCATGGGTTTTTTGACTGGTCGGCGTTTGCCAAGAAGCTCGTTTGCTGTTTCAGTCACAGCTGTTTGAAAACTATTCGTCAGTGTGTCTATGTCTGAGTCTAACACAGTGAGTTCTGCAAAAATTTCCACCTATCCTTGCTTGAAAAATTTCTAATACCTTGGGTCCTTCAGCTTCTCGAGGTCAAATTTGATCCTGATGTTGTTCCCCTTGTGGATTTTCTTTAGACGTAGTCGGAAAGTCATCATCACAAGATCATGATCACTCCCCATGTCTGCTCCTGGAAAACTTCGTGTCTGTGCGATTGTTTAACGCTAACACTGAAACCGTCTTTTCACCATGATGTAATCTATTTGGTTGTGGTGTTCTCCATTTGGGCTATGCCATGTCCATTTTTGGATTTCTTGTGTGGGCCAAGTGTATTCGCTAGCTGGAGGTGGTTGTTACTGGCAAACTCCAGGAGTCTCAAGCCTCTTTCATTTGATTGGTTATTACAATGTGGCCCACAAACGCCCTCCCAGTCTTTCCATGCATCTTCTCCTACCTTGGCGTTCCAGTCGCCTTGCACAACGAGGATGTCTTTCTTGGGTGTTTGATTCAGAACCTCTTGTAGCTGGTCATAAAATTCTTCTACGCTTCATCTGTGCAGTCTGATGTAGGGGCGTATGCCTGTACTATAGTTATGTTAAAGGGGTTGCTCTCAGGC
>CM054151.1:40063732-40076232 GCA_028751875.1 Rapana venosa
TCACACGAACATGTGGTCTGGCCAAGACTGTCCTACCGGGAACAGTACAAGGAGGGAGACAAAGAGGCAGACAGAGAAAACGATGGGAAGACAACATCAGAGAGTGGACTGACTGGCCTTGAGTGGAACGAATCGATACGGAAAGCGGAGGACCGCGGGGAGTGGAGGAAGCTGGTTGCAAAATCTTTAGTGGTGCCCCCAGGGTCTACAGAGCTATGGGATAGGTGAAGGAAAACGACACGCTTTAGTTCTTTCCGTCTCCCTGTATGTCTATGAGTCCTGGACTTGAACAGCAGACATACACAGAAGAGGAATTCAAGCAGTGAAAATGCGATGCTATAGGAACATTCTTGTCATCTTCCTGGATCATGTGATGAACAGGGAAGCGTGAAGCATCATTAGAAGAACATAGATCACCTTGAATAACACCTTACAATAGTCAAAGGTGAGAACACCTTAGACTATCTAACAAGATCGGAGAGCTTTTGCAAGGTGCAGTCCTGGAGTAGAAAGTGGCAGACAGAGAAAAAAAAATAGGCAAAAAATAACATCACTGAACAGACTCGATGATCAAAACAGCTGTAGTTATTTTTTTCAGGATAAAATTACATAGCCATTTTAAGGGCATTACAACTACCTTTGCAAGACAAGTATGCTCGCTATTTACGTACATAATATCATATGTCACTATTTCTTATACATCTATGGTCATTATTTCTGTACATCTATGGTCATTATTTCTGTACATCTATAGTCACTCTATCTGTGCATCTCTGGTCACTATTTCTGTACATCTGTGGTCATTATCTCTGTATATCTGTGGTCATTATTTCTGTATATCTGTGGTCACTATTTGTGTACATCTGTGGTCACTATTTCTATACATCTATGGTCATTATTTCTATACATCTATAGTCACTATATCTATGTATCTCTGATCACTATATTTTCTCTACATCTATGGTCATTATTTCTGTACATCTATAGTCATTATTTCTGTATATATGTGGTCACTATTTCTATACATCTGTGGTCACTATTTCTGTATATCTATGGTCACTATTTCTGCACATCTATGTCACTATTTCTATTCCTCTATGGTCACTATTTCTGTACATCTATAGTTACTATTTCTCTACATCTAGGATCACTATTTCTCTACCTCTATGGTCACTATTTCTCTACCTCTATGGTCACTTTTTCTCTACCTCTATGGTCACTGTTTCTCTACATTCGTGGCTACTATGTCTACAATCTACGGTCACTGCTTCTTTACATCTGGGATCAATACTTCTTGGCAGTGGTGGTCCTTTTTTGCAAGGCACCAATGATCTCTCTTTCAAGGCGACTGTGTGCTAACAAACTGTATGCATTATATACTCAGTTTGTCAAACAAAACCTCACAAAAAGTCTTATACTGTGTCCTCAGCCTTGACGTTCGTGGTATGAATGTGAGAGTGAGAGCTGACTTGGGCATTGACCACTGCCTGGTCAGCATAATAGCATACAGGGCAATGCACTGCTTGTTACGAAACGGGAAGAAAGCTATGTTACCAAGATTCAAGATTTTGTAAGATTTCAAGATCCTGCCCCCTCTCCCTAGGGGTTCATGAAATTGAACAATACCACAACTTTCAGATAATTATGGGCGTGTGAAAATACTCACAAGATAAGCTATTCATTACACAATGAATCTTATAATGCAATCATAATATTAATCAATCCGTAACCCGCACATAATTACCACCCTGAAGAAGCCCAAAGCGCTAAAAAAATAAAATAACGATATATATATATATATAAAATCAGTTTAGCATATATTTCAACATTCACAACGAGACAGTCAGTTCAGCATGTATATGATTGTAATCCTTCTTTTTGTGTAAATTACATGTTTTATTTTCCAACATCAAACCAGTAAAACTGGTTTTTGTTCTTTTGTTTATGATAGATTTTTGTTTATTATAGATCCATGTGGCTGATTGTTTCTTTTGCTTGTTTCTTTCTCTCTCTTTTTCTTATTAATGTTTTTTTATTTGTTCAAATATATTACAAAACACTAAATCCAGGGGGAAAAAAATCTTCGCACAATGTAATCCTGCTTTGCCCTCAGCTTGTTTGGAATATGATAACGATAGTATGTCATGGGGAAAAAGGACGAATTATGGATAGGAAAATAGAAAGAGCATTCAATATTCAGGACAAGAACTTTAAGTCAAAATGGTGTTCAAATACATGAACGATCAATGCCACGTACTCTCTCTCTCTCTCTCTCTCTCTCTCTCTCTCTCTCTCTCTCTTCTCTCTCTCTTTCCTCACTCCACTCTCTCTCTCTCTCTCTCCCCGACTCTCTCTCTCTCTCTCTCTCTCTCTCCTCTCTCTCTCTCTCAAACGCGCGCGCGCACACACACACCCCGCTGTAAGGCAGGGATGTCTCTTGGAAGTAGGAACAGAAAAGAAGTGTAGCTATGGGGGAAGACTCTGGTTACCAACCACATGCACAGGCAAAAGCAAAGTTAACAGGAAAAAAACAACACTGTTTTATTTTGTTCTTTGCATGCACATACATTTTTAGAAAAGAGTATAATACAACTTAAATGATGCCCCCCCCCCCCCCCCCTCCTCCAACCCTCCTTTCATACCTGTTTAAAATACACCAGATGTGCTCCTCCCTGTCCGCCCCCCCCCCCTTTCCCCTACCCCCCTCCCTCTTCCTTCCCCTACCTTTAACGAGTGGGGATGTCTATTGTGTCGGAAAGTGGTTGCTTTCCTGAATTGAACAGGTTCAAAGGGGATAATAACTCCTCCCCTAGTCTTGAAACTTCCTGTGGAAGCTTATCTTCTCCTTTCCTTCACCAGTACCGTCTGGAAAAAAATTTTTTAATTGACTTTGACTTTTAACACCAGACTGCAAATTGCAAATTGCAAGACAAACGATTCCATACCTGACGATTCCTGTTCTCTCTAGGAGCGTACGAATCGGTAAATGTACAGATTTTCCTGTGAAAGGGAGTAGTCATTTTATGTTTGCGACCCCTGCTTTTTTTTCTCCTGATTTTTTTTCCAAACTGTCGTGGGTTCTTTTAACGTGCGTAATTAAGTCTGTAAGCACAAGGGTCCGACTGGTTGAAAGTCTCCTCCTAAAAGCTTGACATTCAGTTCGATTTTTCCCATCAAAGTGGGAAGAAAGGGCAAAGCCGGGAATCGAACCCAAAGCCTTACGGTTTGCTTGAAAGGCAGGTGGACGTCTAAACCGTCCTTCCACCCTCCTCCTCCTTCTTTTTTTGTTTTTCTGTCTTGGGGGTCATTGTTTTCGCTGATGTTAAGCTGGACTAGGCATAAGGTATTCGAACTGCAGTACTTGGGGGAGGGGGGGTTGCCTTTGGACAGGGGGTGTGGGATGGGACGGGGGGGGGGGGGGGGTCGAAGCTTTTTATGTGTGCTATTTTCACCTTCTTTCGCCCTCTCCTTTTATGCTTTTTTTCTCTCTTATTTTAATTTGAGGGGTGACCATTTACGTCATAATATAGGGTGATGCCCTTATTAGGACTAAGCCGGGGTTGCTGGGTTTTTTTTGTTTTGGTTTCGGGTGTAGTAGGGGGGGGGGTGTTGTTGTTAGGAGAGGGTTTTTTGTCTTAAATTATTTGGTGGTTAGATAGATAGATAGAGAGAGAGAGAGAGAGAGAGAGAGAGAGAGAGAGAGAGAGAGAGAGAGAGAGAGAGAGAGAGAGAGTCAAATTTGTATTTCCAGAACAATGGTTTTCTCCACTGAACAACACAGGGTCAATAAAGAGTATCCGAACAAAAGAGTCAGGGTTGTTTTTTTCCAAACGAGAGTATGCACTGTAAACAAGGTAACAGTAGCATCCTTTGTACTCCTGTTTCCTTTGCAGGCAAACTGAAAAGGATCTAGGGAGGGAGTTGTGCACAGAAGACTACGTTTTAGAATAGTGCGTTGGAAGCATTTCATAACTATCGGAGTGAGAGCAGCAGGTATGTATGTAGTCATTCAGAGACTTTGGGCGATTGTTTTTTAGGAACAGGACAAATGACTGACTTCTGCCAAAGGCTGGGTTCAAAGCTTGTTTTCAGAGAACAGAATAGAACTCTAAACACAGGACACAGCTGCTCAGCACACATCTTCCACAGTCGTCCACCTACACCACTCACACCCACAGTTTTCTTCACATGCAATCTTTCAAACACTACTTTTACATCCTTGGGGGTCGATAGCAAAGTTACTAGCACCTTGATCATCGTCACAGACTTGTTCACACAAATCAGACATAAAACTCGGGATCTTTTTCCAAGAAGATGGTCAAGCTCAGAGCGTCAATAGTAGGAATTAAGATATAGTCGGGTGAAAAAATCTGTTGTTCTTCTGTGGAAATTGAGTGCTCAGAAAAATGTTCCGCTTTTTTTAAAATATTCTTTTATATTGAAGATAATGGAATAAGCACTTGTGTGCTCTTTTGCATCCAGTCCCTGTGTGTATGCAGTTTTGTAAATTTTGTCATCCGTTCCCACCGGCACACAATGGCCTACTCTTCCGAAAAGCGGAACGGGTTTTAACGTGTGCGCAAGATGTTCTGCGTGCGTTCGCACACGGGGCCTCGGTTTATAGTCTCATCCTAAGGACTTGTTTGCTCTGTGAGTGTTTGTAACCCCTCTATGTGTCTGCCAGGTTACCCATTTGAAACTGTTGTTCAACTTTCTGTTTGTGTAACCTTTTACCCTACCCAATTTTGTTTAAAGTTGGGGGGGAGTGTTCTGCAATGTTTTGTTAGCCATCCTATTGCCACTTTGAAAAGGGTTTTCTTCTGTTTATACAGAAATGCTTTTAATGGTTTTATCACCCCACGGTTTGTTGTTGGAGTATACCATCACAGTTTGTTTTTTTAGGAACAGTAATTTCCTCCTAAAAACACATGTAAGAATGAACAACATCAGTCACTTCGTCAGAACATCTGGCCCATACGTTAAAACCCGTTCCGCTTTTCTGGAGAGTAGGTCATTGTGTGCCGGTGGGAACGGATGACAAAATATACAAAACTGCATGCACACGGGGACGGGATGTAAAAAAAAAGCATATGAGTGCTTATTCCATTATCCTCGAAATAAAGGAATAAATAAATAAATAGAGAAATCAATTCTTTCACACGCATCAAAAAGCTTACCACAATATGCCATTGTTTCTCTCTCTCTCTCTCTCTCTCTCTCTCTCTCTCTCTCTCTCTCTCTCACTCTCTTTCACTTGAAGTTCATGATTGGTATGCATTGCTGGATATATATTGTTACATGACATATCATTATCGTCACAGGTGAAAATACTGGCCTTTCTTCGCGTCAGCCATTGTCTTTGAAGTGCATTGTCCTCAGCGCCAAAATCCAAGCTGCTATATTTTTAGATGTCTTAGAGAAAATCGCCTTTCTCCCCAAAGTGGTCTACGACAATACCAGAGGCCAGATTAGGCTAGAAATAACTCCAGGAGTTGTAGAGACGTGTGTAAATATTGCATAATCTCAGAGAGGGCAGGTACCCATTTACGGGTGGGTAGATGGGACGGGATAGCTTAGTGGTCAGAGCACTCGCTTTCCCCCCAAGCTAAGGTTAAGCAGCAGTGTGCGTGGTTTAAAGCGGATAGGCGACCTTTTGCGCGCCTTGGCTTCAGTACAGTCCCCCAGTTCATCCAGCCGTAAAATGGGTCTTCTATCTTAAGCGTCAGGAAGGTAAAGCAGTGGGGGAGAGGAGATGGGCACCGTCCTCAATATGCTGTAAGGAGGTAAAGGAGCCCCATAACCTATAAGGTCGTAGGGGAGCGAGGCGTCAGAGACCTCAACTTCTCTAGGGCCAGCATATTGAGGGCGGCGCCCATCTCCTCTCCCTCGCTGCTTTACCTTCCCTGACCCTAAAGAGGGCAGGTACCCATTTACAGCTGGGTGAACTGGGGGGGAACTGTACTGAAGCCAAGGCGCGCAAACGGTCACCCATCCAACTGGTAACCACGCTCGACGCTGCTTAACTTGGCTGGGGGAAAGCGAGTGCTCTGACCACTGAGCTATCCCGTCCCCCAATATGCTGACCCCTGGAGAAACTGGGGTCTCTGACGCTTAATCCCTAATGACCGCAAAGGTTATGGGAACGCCTTTACCTTAACCTTGTAAACTGGGTAACTGTACAGAAGCCAAGACGCACGTATGTTCGCCCATCCACTTTAAAACCCCACTCAATGCTGTGCGCGTGTGCGTGCGTGCGTGCGTACGTACGTGCGTGCGTGCGTGCGTGTGTGTGTGTGTGTGTGTGTGTGTGTGTGTGTGTGTGTGTGTGTGTGTGTGTGTGGTGTGTTGCGTTGTGTTGTGTTGTGTTGTGAAGTGTTGTGTATATGTGTTTGTTTGTGTTGTGGTGTGGTGTGGTGTGGTGTATGTGTGTGTGTGTGTGTGTGTGTGTGTGTGTGTGTGTGTGTGTGGTGTGTGTGTGTGTGTGTGTTGAAAATACTCGAAATGGTAAAACAGAAATCAGGACTCAAATTTTGTCAGAAATACTTGTTGCTATGTTGAAAACTGCCTCGTGGATTTTTTTAATGTGTCCCCCACTACATTCACACACACACACACTCACTCACTCACTCACTCACGCACACATGCGCACACACGCCTATAAGCATTTTCTCTTTTTGTTTGGTAATTGGTGTAATTCTTACGTTTCTGTTCCGTAAACGCTTAGAGCTTTTTATAAGAGAGATTAAAGGTAAAGGTAAAGGGGTCCCATAACCTATAAGGTCGTAGGGGAGCGAGGCATTAGAGACCTCACTTCTCTAGGGCCAGCATATTGAGGGCGGCGCCATCTCCTCTCCCTCGCTGCTTTATCTTCCCTGACCCTAAAGAGGGCAGGTACCCATTTACAGCTGGGTGAACTGGGGGAACTGTACTGAAGCCAAGGCGCGCAAATGGTCACCCATCCAACTGGTAACCACGCTCGACGCTGCTTAACTTGGCTGGTGGAAAGCGAGTGCTCCGACCACTGAGCTATCCCGTCCCCAGAGAGATTAGGCGCACAAAATATCCTAAGTTACTTATTTACTAACTAACTTACTAACTCACTTACTTACTAAAATTCCACTCAACGAGTGAAAGCAGAAGGAGAAGAGGTAGTAGTAGCTAGTAGTTCTGTTTCTGGTCCGTCCACGTGGAATGACCTCCCTCTTTCACTTCGCCAAAAACCTTCACTTGATACCTTCAAATCCAGCCTCAAAACACACTTATTTCCTACCTGACACTTCCCCCCTCATATCCGTCTCTACTTTTCAACAGCATTCTTCATCTCCTAAGTGTGTTCGGGTGTGTGTGTGTGTGTGTGTGTGTGTGTGTGTGTGTGTGTGTGTGTGTGTGTTGTGTGGTGTGTACATACACGTGCATAAATTTGAAATATGTTCTTTATTATATTTGAGGAAAGTTGCATGCGCGTAAATGATTTGAGTGCAAGCGCTTCGATTTGTTTGTTTTACAAGATTTGGCGCTATGTAAATTCCATATATTATTATTATTAGTAGTAGTAGTCCTACTCAATGCAACTGTGGGGGGGCAGCCTAAGTGCTTCCAGCCTGCTTGCAGGGGTATGCCTACAGAGGCCTGCCTACTTTCATCGTCGGGACAGCCCTAATTCTGGGATACTTCCCGCCTGGGTAACATTAATAATAATATTAATAATGATAATAACAAATGGAATTTATATAGGGCTATATCTTGCAAAAACAAATCAAAGCACTTGCATTCATCCTACTCTGACACATTACCTACAAGAAAGGGGTCAAGGCCAAAGAGGCAGGCTATATTGAGACCACCCCGCCTCCTCCGATCAAAAACCTGCCTTGAACAGTACAAACCAAGTTGACAGCCTGTGGAAACAATGAAGCTGGAAAGAAGCCACTGCTAGTGTGTGTCAGAGGTGCAGCCTCGGGGTCACACAAGCTTGAAACCTGGACCTGTCGCACATAGTTGCGGATCAGTCGGTGATTTTCACCAAAAATAAAACACAAGCTCGACAAATCTTCGGACCGCTCACGCATCAGTAACTGACAATGACAATGACAAATTCTTTTATTTCGAGGATAATGAATAAGCACACATGTGCTTTTTTACATCCAGTCCCCGCCCTTTAGGGATACATCTTAATAATAATAACCCAATACTTATACAGTCTCACAATAAAAACAAGGGGAAATAACCCTTTTCAAAACAGCTCCCCCCCCAACAACCCCCCCCCCCCCAAAGCAAGTAATTAAAAGAAAATCCTAAAAATACCCCACCCCTACCCCCACCCCCCAAAAAACCCTAACCAAAACAAACAAACAAACAAAAGAGAAGAAAAAACCAAACCAACAAAAGATGATAAAAAAGAGAAAAACAGACAAACAACAACAACAACAACAAAGCCAAGAAAAATAACACAACCAAACTTAATAAGTCATAAAGATAAACATCTACACATTGTCAAATGGTACACATACTTGTTACACATAATTATAAGATATTGAAATAGGGCACTCATTAAAACTTAAGTACAGAGTCAAGTCCAATAAAGTATTGAAAATATAAAAATATGAATCCTTCATCAGGATATACTATGACTATAAGCAGGACGATAAAAGGTGAGAGAGAGAGAGAGACAGAGACAGAGAGACAGAGAGTGTGTGTGTGTGTATTTCAGAGATAATATCCAATATATCCAATATATAATTCCCAAAACAGTATGCGATCCCATCAACACTCATTTTAGATTATACTCGTTTCAAATTATATGTCATGATAATGAAATAAATTTAATACCCATACATCCACACATAACTGATGCAGCGAGGGAGACACAGGAACAATAATGTAATCTACTGTCAGATGCCGGTCAAGCGAGCCACTGACTGGCATGTGGGTGAGATAGAAGAATCTTCTCTCGCATTTTAGAAATAAGAGTCCCTCAATCGGAGATTTCTGCTGGGATTTTGATCTGACCTCACAATTTGCCAATCTGTTTGAAACCAGCCGTGCCGCCTTGGTGCAGTGGTTAGCGCCTTGGGTTTCGGACTGGAAGGTCGCGGGTTCTTCTCCTTGTTCGTCGAAAGCTCTGACAGCAGCTATTGTTGTCTGTCATATGAACGAAAGTGCCTTGTGCTGCGGTTAAGCGCCTGACAGGTCAGGGTCAGTGCGTCTGACTTCGGCGTAGAAGAGAAATGTTATCTTTTAAGTCTTTCTGGGAAATAAGGCGGGAGAGTTTATTTATTTTATTTTTATTTTATTCTTTTATATCGAGGATAATGGAACAAGCACTCATGTGCTTTTTTACATCCTATCCCCGTGTGTATGCGGTTTTGTGAATTCTGTCATCTGTTCCCACCGGCACACAATGGCCTACTCTTACGAAAAGCGGAACAGGATTTAACGTGTGCGCAAGATGTTCTGCGTGCGTTCGCACATTCGCACACGGGGCCTCGGTTTATGGTCTCATCCGAAGGACTTTTGTGGAGAGTGGATTCTGCACTGATGTTAACTCCAGGGGAAAATATCCCCTTGAACGGGAATCGAACCCGGGTTGTCAGATTGCCAGCGCAATGTTCTAACCACTAGACTATCCCCGTCCCCTGGAGAGTGGACCATGAAGGCAGAAAACAGTCAAGAAGGTGACAGGAAGAAAAGGAGAAAGGTCAAGACATAGAGAGGGATAGAAAAGAGGGAATCCCTAGTACAGAATTTCCAGAAGGCAGGGGTGCTATTTATACTGACAGAGGCCCACCAGCATCCCGACTGAACACACCAAAGTATCCCAGCAGCAGCGCATGGCTCCTCTGGCTGGTCGCCTTACGGCAGCCTGACATTGATGGGTTTCCTGTAGACTCTGGCCCTGAGGATTCAGTATAACGCATCTGGGTATGGCTGGAATAAAGAGATTGAAGTGAGGGCGTGAGAACAGCAGGACAGGAACGTCAAAGAAGATAAAACAGCAACAACAACAAAACCCACCCCAATATGTACCAGAGGAAAAGAACAGAAATATGCGTGACTATGATTGTTTATTTTGCTATCAGTTTACAATGGAGGTGTTAGACGAAGACAAACAAAACTAGGCCGATAACCAATACTCAATCGGAAGCCTTCAAAAAAGCCCAACTAATAACTACCTGAACACAGTAACTTACAGAAATCAACCGATTGTTGATGTCGTTATCCTCTTTATGATGTCTACAAGATCAACACCTGGACTAAACACATCACCACTGCTCTCCTGGATGACTTCTGTGCGAAGATAAAAGCAGACGACCGGCCGCTGTAACGCAGTGGTTGGTGCGTCGGGTGACTGGTTGGAAACCCCGTGGGAATTCCAGGGCCTTAGCAGCAGCACAATGCTCATGCTTTTCGCTCGTATGACGGACAATAATAGTTGCTGTCTGAGCGTTCGACGACGAAGAAGAAGAGAACTCGCGGACTTCCAGTCCGTAACCCAAGGTGTTAACCACTGCGCCAAGGCGGATGGTTTTAATCATATCAGTAAAATAGTCATCTCCATCTTCTGGACATTCTGTACTAGAAATTTTGCCTTTTCTATCACTCTCTTTGTTTATATATTTTCCCTTGCCTTTCTTTCATCTCTCTTGCTTTTTTTTTTTTTGGGGGGGGGGGGGGGTAGTCCCTTCTCCTGTCTTTTTTCGAGTAAATCTTACAAGGATATTATTTTCATAATTTTATAGTTATATATATATATGACATTTTTGGGTATTGTTTTGTACTGGTCACCATGGAGTGATATTGTAAACACTGGGATGGACTCAGGATGTCCACTCCGTAGTGTTATTTGCTGATGTGGCATTTCTTTGTGCGTGCGTGCGCGCGCGCGCGTGTGCGCGTGTGTATGTATGTGTGTTTGTTTGTGTGTATGTGTGTTCATTGAAATGTTCCTTTTCCTTTCCTGCACATGGTTTGTTTGTTTAAAAAAAACCTTGGGCTGGAAAATGAAGCATTCCGCATTAACCATTCCGGCTGATGTTCTCAGGACACCCTGCGAGTGTTCACACACATGATCTCGGGTTACAGTTCCATCCGAAGGACCTTCAGCGGAGGGGAGACAGTCCTGATATTAACTCCAGGGGACAAATCCCCCGTTCGGTGGAGGAGGGACATTACGGCGGTCACCATCCCGGGTGGGCGCTTCCCACAAATCAGGCTCCACGTCCAAGCTATTGTTAGCGTCAGTATAGGGATTTTTAGGTGGTGTCCTGCATACATTAGCTCTGTAAGTGACCTAACAGTCAGTGCAGGGCCTTTCTGGTTGGTGGCCCTACGACAGCCTAACACTGATGGGCACCCTGTGGACGTCTCACCCTGAGGATGCAACAAGACATGACACAGGTATGCGTGGCTGAGGTGGAGACATCGAAATGAGCAGCGTGGAAGCAAGAGGATCATCATCATCATCACCATCATCATCATCATCATCATCATGTATGAAATTTATATAGCGCTGAATCTTGTAAAGCAAAAAATCAAAGCGCTCAGATGAATTTTTTTATATCGAGGATAATGGAATAAGCACACATGTGCTTTTTTTTACATCTAGTCCCTATGTGTATGCGGTTTTGTAAATTTTGTCATCTGTTCCCACCAGCACACAATGTCCTACTCTTTCGAAAAGCGGAACAGGATTTAACGTGTGCGCAAGATGTTGTGCATGCGTACGCACACGGGGCCTCGGTTTATAGTCTCATCCGAAGGACTTTGACATTCAGTTCGATTTTTTTGTCAAACTGGGAAGAAAGGGCGAGGCTGGGATTCGAACCCAGAACCTCACGGTTTACTTGTTGGCAGGCAAACGTCTTAACCATCCTGCCACCTTCTTTCTTCCTTCATCATCATCATCATTATCATCATCATAATAAATGGAATTTATATAGCGCTATATCTTGTAAAAACACATTTAAGCGCTTGATAGGATAGCAGTGTCACAGGAGATGAAATAGCAAAACAACAACAACAACAACAAAGGTTAGGATAAGAGCAAACAACACAGGGTATGAAAAAGTTATGGGTACGTAAGACCATGAGCAAACTGTTCTTCGTGTAAAATGGATTAGTCAAGTCAAGTTTTTATTTCCAGATGGTACATTGAATAAGCAATGCATTTCCTTTTTTTCATCAAGCCATCTATCTAGGAACAAAAATTACTTTATAGTAATATTTAACTACAACATTATTACAACCATTAACAATGAAATGCGCCAATAAGAAAAAACACACAATTAAACACTACACCGCAAAACACACACACACACACAAACACACACACTCACTCACTCACTCAAACAAACAAACAAACCAACACACACACACACACACACACACACACACACACACACACGCACGCAGCACACACACACGCACACACATATTAACAACGTTAACAACACTGAGCATTATCGTGTATTCTGTCCACCAGTCGTTGAACACATTAACTATAA
>CM054151.1:40081232-40106232 GCA_028751875.1 Rapana venosa
TTCTGCTTAGACACGATCACCGAAGTCGGAATGCGGCTGCCTAAATGACAGGAGTAAATAAATAAACAAACAAAAAACCCCGCTTGCATACACAAAAATTCTCACCTTTGGTGAACCCTAGGGCTCTAGTCAAAGAACAGGAATAAACTGGTTCAGACAAACCTGGTCATATGATCCTTACAAAGCACGAGACACACTTCAAGGAGTCAACCTTCTCTTTGTTTTGGTTGTTGGTTGTTTTTTCTTCTTTAATGGTGAAGGTTAAGGTTACAACCATCCATCCACCACACCTGACACGCACGTAAACACAGGAGCCTAGCGCCATATAAGGAACGACTACAACGCTAACTATAATAACTGGCAGTGTTGTGTTGAGAACTCCTGCACTGAAAAGGGAGGGGGGAGGGGAGGGAGCCGACTTGGGTAGAATACACACACCCCCACCCTCCTCTACCCCCTCCAGCCATGTGACTACATTCTCTCCCCCCCCCCCCCCTCCTCCTCCATCCTACGCCTTTCTCAGTGTCAACTGGGTGAGGGGGGGGGGGGGGGGAAGCTTGCTTGGGTGTGTGCAAAAGGACCCCGTGATTGAAGGCTGTTTGATTTGCTCGCTGTATTCTGATTCTGGGTCCAGTCTCAAGGACTGTTTCTGCCTGCCCTGAAGGTCTTTTCCCTAGCCTGGTTTCCAGCCAACCCTTTCAGTCATGTGTTTGGCTTGTTCTTGTGTGACAAGTACTATGTTTGTCTGTTTGTCAGTCGGTCTGTTTATCTGTCTGTTTATAAGTCATGTGTTCGGTCTGTTTTTTTGTATGTGACAAGCAGTTTGTCTGTCTGACAGTCTGTCTGTTTATCTGTCTAAAAGTCACGTGTTTCGTCTGTTATTTGTATGTGACAAGTAGTCTGTCTGTTTGTCAGTCTGTCTGTTTATCTGTCTGTTTATAAGTCATGTGTTTGGTCTGGTTTTTTGTATGTGACAAGTAGTGTGTCTGTCTGACAGTCTGTCTGTTTATCTGTCTGTAAGTCACGTGTTTCGTCTGTTATTTGTATGTGACAAGTAGTCTGTCTGTTTGTCAGTCTGTCTGTTTATCTGTCTGTTTATAAGTCATGTGTTTGGTCTGGTTTTTGTATGACAAGTAGTCTGTCTGTCTGTCTGTATGTCAAGTCAAGTCAAGTCAAAATTTTATTTCCAGATGGTACATTGAATAAGCAATGTATTTGCTTTTTTTCATCAAGCCATCTATCTAAGAACAAATTTCGTAATGATTATACTAAGGTACTACATTATTGCATCATTTACCATTAAATTAAACCAGAAAAAAAAGGAAATTCGATAAGGAAATACATTGAAAATCCAAATTACCACATATACATGTACACGCATACACATACTCATACACACATGCGCGCGTGCGCGCTCACGTCCATACACATTGTATATAAATGTTTTAAGAATTAAAAAAAGAAAATCATAAAACGTCAGGACAAACAAATTACTTCACCTACTGTTTCATCCATTCTTACACGTTTATACTTTAGATGATAAAAAGGTACAGGAATAAAACGTTAGAAAATACTAGGCAATGTATGTATGTATGTAGGTATGCATGTATGTATGTATGTATGTATGTATGTATGTATGTATGTATGTATGTATGTATGTATGTATGTATGTATGTATGTATGTAGTACGTACGTACGTATGTCTCTCTCTCTCTCTCTCTCTCTCTCTCTCTCTCTCTCTCTCTCTCTCTCTCTCTCTCTCTCTGAATTGCTGAATCCGTTGTTGTGAAAGATGAGGAGTTGTTAGGGTGACTATGTAGCTAGTTTTTCTTATTTTCTTTTATTACTGTTGGTGGTGTGTGTGTTCATCTCTTCGTTGATGTGAAATGTTTGTTACTGTCGTTTTGCACAATGCAGTCCAATACGATGAACTGCACAATCATGATGTTCATGGGGTTATTGGCTTACACAACATGGGATTCCTAAAATTATTTGGATATTGTTGAATGTCGGCAGGATTCCCTGCCCAGCAAAACTGTCACACAGACACAGAGGCATACATGCATACACTCATACACACACACACACACACACACACACACACACATACACACTCGCGTATGCAAGCATACACACGCACACACACACTGGGGATGGTATAGCCTGGTGGTTAGCGCTTATGATCTGACCCGAGTTCGATTCCCGTTCAAGAGGGGGTTTTCCTCTGGAATTAACATCAGTGCAGACTCCACTCTCCCCTTGAAGTCCTTTGGATGAGACTATAATCCGAGGCCCCATATACGAACGCACGCAGAACATCTTGAAGACGCTAAAACCCATTCCGCTTTTCGGAAGAGTAGGACATTGTGTGCGGTGGGAACAAATGACAAAATTTACAAACTGTTTACACACGGGGACTGGATAAAAAAAAAAGCACATAAATGCTTATTGCATTATCCTCGAAATAAAAGAATAAAAGAAAAGAAAATAATAAAATAAAGTAAAATGAAATAACTTAACTTCATGGTTTAACCAGATTGGTTAAATGACCTTTATAGGAATGCATCCACAGGTAGTTTGAAGTCTTTGGTACTTCTTTTTCTTCTTCTTTTCTCGATCTTCTTCGCAATTCTTCTTCTTCTTCGCAATTCTTCTTCTTCTTTGCAATTCTTCTTCGCAATTCTTCTTCTTCACAATTCTTCTTCGCAATTCTTTGCAATTTTTCTTCACAATTCTCCTTTTTTGCAATTCTTCTTCTTCGCAATTCTTGTTCACAATTCTTCTTCTTCCTCTTCTTCTTGCAATTCTTCTTCTTTTTCTTCTTTCTTTTCTTCTTTTTAAATATATTTTATCTGTTTGCTTCTTCTCCTTTTTGGTCTTTTTACTTTTAAGTGTATATTTTTTTCTAGCCCTCATGGCCATCCTCTTATTATTCTGAAACTTATTTTCTTTTTTTCTTCTTCGTCTTCTTTTCTTCTGTTGTTCCTCCACATCTTCTTCTTGAATGTACATTCTTTCCTAATTTTCCTTCTCCTCCTCCTCCTCCTCATCCTCATCTTCCTCCTCCTCCTCTCCTCCTTCTCCTCCTTCTTCTTGACCTCCTCCTTCTCCTTCTTATTCTCTTCTTCTTCTCCTCTTCCTCCTCTTTCTCCTCCTCCTCCTCCTCTTTCTCCTTCTCTCCTCCTCCTCCTTCTTCTTGACCTCCTCCTTCTCCTTCTTCTTCTCTTCTTCTTGTTATTCTTATTCTCTTCTTCTTCTCCTCCTCCTCCTCCTCTTCCTCCTCCTCCTCCTCCCTTCCTTCTTGACCTCCTCCTTCTCCTTCTTCTTCTTCTCCTCTTCTTCTTCTTTATTTATTTCTCTTCTTCTCCTCCTCCTCTCTCTTTCTCCTCCATCCTCCTTCTCCTTCTTCTTCTCCTCCTCCTGCTCCTTCTCCTCCTCCTTCTTCTTCTTCTCCTCCTTCTTTTCCCCCACCTTCTCCTCCTCCTCCTCCTTCTTCTTCTGCTCCTCCTCCTTCTTTTCCTCCTTCTTCTCCACCTCCTCCTCCTTCTTCTCCACCTCCTCCTCCTCCTCCTCCTTCTCCTCCTCCTCCTTCTTCTTCTTTGGTTGCTTGACTTCTTACAAAGTTACTGGGGCTTTGGACAGAAGAATCAGTTATCTCCCCATCAGTTATCTCCCCATCATTCAAGTTGGGTGGTAAATTCTAGGTCTTTGCGAATTAGTATCCTACTTCATTTTCAAATGCTTTTAATCCACCTTTTTTGAGGGGTGGGGTTGGGGGGAGGGGGCTTTTCTTCGTCACTTCTCTGATTTCTTCTCTCAACACATCTTTTTTTTTTAAAACCAAGGACACCTTTATCAAGGTCATTGAATCTTGTTACATGACTGTAGCAGGTTATCTTTTCTTTTCTCAACCGATGCTCTGAATTTCTACACGGCCTTGACTTTTTCACATCTGTTGGCGAGAGTGCCACATCGATTACAGGTAACCATCTTGCATCAGGGATTTTCTGATGGCTATCTTCCCGAGAAGTTGTGGCTGGGTGATTCAAACACCCTTAGGCTTGCAGCACTGGAATGACAATACATGAAAACTGGGCACTGCAATGATACAAAGGGAGAGGTAATCAGTGATACAAAAAATCGGGCAGTGTAAATATCAACGATACAAAAAATGGGGCAGTGTAAATATCAACGATACAAAAAATGGGGCAGTGTAAATATCAACGATACAAAAAATGGGGCAGTGTAAATATCAACGATACAAAAAATGGGACAGTGTAAATATCAACGATACAAAAAATGGGACAGTGTAAATATCAACGATACAAAAAATGGGACAGTGTAAATATCAACGATACAAAAAATGGGACAGTGTAAATATCAACGATACAAAAAATGGGACAGTGTAAATATCAACGATACAAAAAATGGGACAGTGTAAATAAATATCAACGATACAAAAAATGGATCAGTGTAACAAAGGGCGGGGCAGTGTAAATATCAGTGATACAAAGGGTGGGGTAGTGTGGTGTGGTGTAGTGTGGTGTGGTGTGGTGTATTGCACTGCACTGGATTGCATTGTGTTGTATTTCATTGTATTGCATTGCTTTGTGTTGCATTGCATTGTTATTGCATTGTATTGTTTTGTATTATTTTCTTTTGTACTGCACGCCACGTTCAGTATTTCGTAATCTTTCCCCTAGGCTTTCCTTTGCTGGTGTTAGACTGATTCTTGTCAATGAAACGATTGTGACTGATCATCTGACTTTATTTTTACGTCTATTAAAAAAAGGTAAAGGAGTCCCATAACCTATAAGGTCGTAGGGGAGCGAGGCGTCAGAGACCTTCACTTCTCTAGGGCCAGCATATTGAGGGCGGCGCCCATCTCCTCTCCCTTGCTGCTTTACCTTCCCTGACCCTAAAGAGGGCAGGTACCCATTTACAGCTGGGTGAACTGGGGGAACTGTAATGAAGCCAAGGCGCGCAAACGGTCACCCATCCAACTGGTAACCACGCTCGACGCTGCTTAACTTGGCTGGGGGAAAGCGAGTGCTCCGACCACTGAGCTATCCCGTCCCCCTATTACAAGAAAACGTCTATTACAAGAAAACAAAAACGGGAGCAGGGGCAGTTTTCCTAATCTTGCTGGTTTGACCAGGTATTTTATATATCCGTCCATCAAAAAAGTCACTCTGATAGGAAAACAAATACAGTTGCAGACAGGAAAAGAAAAATATGTGGGTGGCGCTGCTATTGTGGCGACGCGCTCTCCTTGTGGAGAGCAGCTCGAACTTTAGGCAGAGAAATCTGCCGTGACTTAAAGTGGTATGAATAAATAAGTCGATCAAAGATTTCATCATCCTTATGTTTTCTGCAAGGGTGAATGTCAAAATGTGGTGCAGAGTTTGATAAAAGAATCGAGATCAGATCGCTCTGCTGTCTCAGCAAGTTTCAACTACACTCTACAGTGTGTATGTAGGAATATCTTTCACGGGCTCTATTTTTTATGCCAAAGAGGCAAGTTTGAGGGAAGTGGTGGGGGGGGGGGGGGGGGGCGTTCTATGAGAAGAAATAGTGAGGAAGGTTGAGGTGAGATTCTTTTGAAATCATTGTAATGAATGCCTAACCAGTCATTAACTCGGACAGAGCCGTCACGACTCAAGCTTTTACAGTTGTGTTGTTTATATTGTTCGGGGTTTTTTTTGTGTGTGGTAGTGGTGGTGGTGGTGGTGGTGGTTGTTTTGGTTTGGTTTGTAGTTGTTGATGTTGTTTCCCTCCTCCTTCCCCTTGTTGTTGTTCTTCTTGTTTGCATTTTTTTGCATTCTTTTTCACTGCATTTTTCTTCTTCTTTGCTTTCTTCTTCTTCTTCTTCTTCTTCTTCTTCTTCTTCTTCTTCTTGCAAGTGGTGGTGAAAATGGCAAATGTTTGTGTGAATAAATTATGTGCAGTATGTAGGTGTGCGTGTGTGCTTTTGTGCACACGTGCGAGTATGTGCATATACATGGGAGAGAGAGAGAGAGGGAGAGAGAGAGGGATGGTGAAGGCTCAAACAAACTGACAGTGTTGTTGTGTTAGTGTTGCTGTGTTTAAAGGATGTTCATATTGACTTTCCTGATATTTGACAAAAAGGAGTGTGAAGTAGATCAGAAAGAGAGTGGGAGAGAGAGGGGGGGAGGAAGGGAGGAAGGGAGGGAGGGAAAGAGACAGACAGAGAGACAGAGAGACAGGTAGGCAGACAGACAGACAGACAAAGTGCGTGCATGCGTGCGTGCGTGCGTGCATGCTGTCATGCATGTGTGTGTGCGTGCGGCGCGCGCGCGTGCGTGCGCGCGTGCGAGCGTGCGTGCGTGCGTGCGTGCGTGCGTGCGTGCGTTCGTGCGGTGTGTGTGTGTGTGTGTGTGTGTGTGTGTGTGTGTGTGTGTGTGTGTGTGTGTGTGTGTGTGTGTGTGTGTGTGTGTGTGTGTGTGTGTGTGTGTGTGTGTGTGTGTGAACATCATGGTGGTTGTGCTGGAAAATACATAATGTATGTGCTACTATTTTCATTTATCCGTGCATGCATTAATGCATTTTCTCTCATGTTTTATTCATACATTTATGAGTTTTACGACATAACAACATTTTTATTTGTATTTATTTTATTATTTATTATGTATTCTTTTATATCGAGGATATTGGAATAAGCACTCATGTGCTTTTTTGACATCCAGTCCTCGTGTGTATGCGGTTTTGTAAATTCTGTCATCTCTTCCCACCGGCACACAATGGCCTACTCTTACGAAAAGCGGAACAGGATTTAACGTGTGCGCAAGATGTTCTGCGTGCGTTCGCACACGGGGCCTCGGTTTATAGTCTCATCCGAAGGACTTTTGGGGAGAGTGGAGTCTGCACTGATGTTAACTCAAGGGGAAAATATCCCCTTGAACGGGATTCAAACCCGGGTCGTCAGATTTCGAGCACAATGTTCTGACCACTAGGCCATCCTGACACAGGCTTTGACTTGGGCATTCAAAATGAAGACTGGCCCAGGCCAAACGCTGTGTCAGTTATGGATGTCAGCTAATTACCAAGGCCCACAATTAATTGTTGTTATGTTGTAAACTGTTGTGGTGAGATTGCCTTCAATTCAACTACGAAAAGCTCTTAACATAACAACCTGCACTCTCCTTTAAAGGAGAAAAATTCTTCTAAAGTCGGAATATAGCTGCCTATATGACAGAGGAACATAAACAACAGTCATACACGCAAACTTCTCATTCAGAGTGCAATTTCATTCTTACAGTGATTCTCAGGTGGGATGAGTGAATCAGAGTGCACATTCTGGGTTACCCCCCCCCCCCCCCCCCCCCCCGAGTGTTAACCTGGGGAACGCACAACAACAACAACAACAACAACAAAATGAAGCTAGGGGTCTTTTCAGTATAAATAGCATCCCCACCTTCTGGAAATTATGTGCTAGGAATTCCCTCTTTTCTATTCCTCTCTTTGTCTCTGCCTTGTTTGTTGGTTTTTTCTGTTACCTCTTTCTTGTCTATTTTCTGCCTTCTTGGTTCATTCTCCTGCCTATTTTTTCCAGAAAGACTTGAAATAGAACAATTCTCTCCGACACCAAAGTCGAAGGCGCTGGGCCTGACTTGTTAGGCGCTTAACGGCAGCGCGACGCATTTTCGCTCATATGACAGACAACAATAGTTGCTTGAGGAGAAGAAGAAGGAGAAGAAGAAGAAGGGGGGAGGAGGAGGAGGAGAAGGAGAAAAAGAAGAAGAAGGAAGAAAAAGAGGAGAAGGAGAAGGAGGAGGAGAAGGATAAGGAGGAGGAGAAGGAGCAGAAGAAGAAGGAGGAGGAGGAGGAGAGGAGGAGGAGAAGGAGCAGAAGAAGAAGAAGAAGGAGGAGGAGAACAAGAACAAGAAAAACAAAAACAAGAGGAAGAACAACAACAAGAAGTAGCACGTGAATAAGCAAAAAAATATCATCATCATAACACCAACGAGCAAAATGCTTGCATCTCAATGCTCAAGTTATAATTATCCTTATTATAGCAGCGATGTTGCTATCCTTATAGTTGTGTAAAAACTTTTTTTTTTAAGGTAAGGAAACTTTTTTTCTCTCTGTTTTGTGTCTGTCATAATGAAAATGACTCTGGCGTTTACAAATGTACTGTAGTTTCCATATAATCAAGGAAGAAACCATATTTAAAATATATATACACACAGAGACACACAGGCACGCACACGCACGTGTGCGCGCGCACACACACACACACACACACACACACACACATAAATACACACATGTTTGCGCACATATGCACGCACACGCGCGCACTCATACACTCGCACGCACATGCTCAGTGTTGATTATTCAATATTCCATTTGGAAATAAAAATTGTAGTTCACACACATACACAACACAACACAACACACACATGCATACACATACACAACACACAACATACACACACACACATACACACACATACACAACACACACACACACACACACACACACACACACACACACACACACACACACACATACACACGGTGAGAAAGCGAGACAGACAGACAGAGACAGAGAGGAACAGAGAAAACACCCTCTAAAGCAAGCCTAGCAGCAGAACATTAGCGACATTCTCTTCAGTGGAAACGGATACCATGAATGGATAACACTCTCCTTCCCTTCCTGTCAGCTCTGTTTTTCATTCCCCCACGATTTGTTGGGGCATCGCTCCGAAGCTTTCATGCATGGCCAGTTAGAGGTTGACGCCAGCGGAGCTCATCTTTCTTCCAATCATAGAATGCATGCTAGGCACGCAGGTGTCATCCAAGTGACTAGCCTTACCTTACCTACTCTTCCAGAGGATCGGTGGTCTAGAGGTAATCCCCCCCTCCGCCCAGAACGTTGAGAGAAGTACGAGTTGGAAGCTAGGTTTGAGCTCAAACAGCTCGTCCTCACCCCCACCCTCCTCGTTCCTCTCCCATCGACTAAACCGTTTTTGACCAGGCATGCACAGTTAAACGTCTGAATCCAGTTAGGAAAGAGGAAATCACATAACAGCACCACCAATGCATGTTCGATTCTCCTGATGTGGAGTCATGTGTGATATATTGTATTGTGTTGTATTGTATTGTATCCATATTCCCTGCCCACGGGAAAAAGTGGTGATGTCTGCTTAGTAGAAGTCTACAGTTGAAGTATAATATATAAAAAAAATTCAGTGGAAACTAGCCGCCATGGTGCAGTGGTTAGAGCCTTGGGTTTCGGGCCGGAAGGTTGCGGGTTCAAATCCCATAGGAAGCATGGGAATGTTTTGGATACCTGTCATCTCCTGCCCAGAGTGGGCTTGGTATGGGCTTATTGGGAAGACTGGACCACCACAGTCGTGCTCCATCCCCTTCACGGATGCAGTTGTATTTTTTTAACTTCGTTGCTCAAATGACATGAACAACACTGCAGGTGTCTGTATCTCTCGAGACAGGTTGAAGCCAGGATATAATTATCATGATAGTAAGCGTATAGAGTAGAGCCCTGTCAATTAGTCTCAAAGCATATACACTTCCATAGCAGCATCTTTACACCATCCTCATCGCTATTAATCATCCATTAATAAAATAAATTTTAAAAATTAAAAAAATTGCCTCTCATAGGGTGGCCCCCGGTTGCTCTGGTCTCCTGGTGACCTCACTATCCGTGTTCCCATCACTTCTGTGCCTGTGGCGAATTTGTGTCGGAACCTTCAGTGTTGGAAGGTCACAGGTGAAGGTCGTTGGAGGGACAAACACCCGGGATGAGCATTTCACTTAGTCTGGCTCTGCTACTGAGCTTTTGTTGTCATAAGTAGGAGGCTTAGTGTAAGGTGTCCTGTGTAGCAAAGCTCAGATCAAGGCACCCTTGAACACCACCCAAGTGACCCAGCGGTAGTGCCGGGCCCCTCTGGCTGGTGGATCAGACTGCGGCCTGACATTGGTAAGCCGCCTGTCGACTTCTGACCTTGGAGATGTGACATAGTGAAACACAGAGCCAAGGCAGAGAGAAAGCTAGAGAGACAAGCAGAGTAGTCCCGCGGTTAATGCCAGGATTCTGGGCAGAACCTGCACATGAGGGTGACAGCGTGCCTCTCGGCACACACTTGCTTTGGCCCCTTCCCTACACTACTGGCATGGCAAACGCCACATTGGCTATCTGCTTCTCATTTGAATATCATGCGGAGGGAAAAAATAGGGTTCACTTATTATAGGCCATGACAAATGTCACTTTCCCCTAACCCACCCCTGCCATTCCCACCCTGTTCTACCCCCTCCTCCTTTTCCCTAACCTACTTCCTTACCTATCCCTCCTCCCCCTAGCATACCTCCTCCTCCTCCAACCCCCTCCCTACTCTGTAGTCTACCCCCCTTCCCTCCCCATATCTTTTCACCTCCTCCCTCCCCTAACCTGCCTCTCCTCCTCCTCCTTGACCTACCCCTTCCCTCCCCAGACCTCTACCCTCCTCCCCAACCTCTCCCCCTCCTCCCCCTACATATCTCCCTCCTCCCACTACCTACTCCCCTTCCCCCTACCTACACCCCCCCCTAACTACCTCCCCTCCCTATTATACCCCCTTCTTTTACCCTAAGTTACCTTTACCTTCCCCCTAATCTAACTAACCTCCCTCCCCTATTCTTCCCCCTCCCCCCCTAACACATACAATAAAATAGAATCAAAGCTTTTAGTGGTGCAATACTATGTACTTGAAAGAACTTCACAGCATGTAGAAATTGGAAAAGTTGTTTTTTTTTAAATCATTCCTATCCCCCACTCTTTTGAACACCTCCCCCAAGCTAACCACCCCCTATTCCCCTCCTCCCTACCCATTTACCCCTCCCTACCTACCTATCCCCTACCAATCTTCTCTCCTTCCCTCCCCCCTACCCTCTCTCCCACCTTACCTCCTACTTCCCTATTTATCCCCCGCCCTAACCTATCACCCTCCTCCCCTATCTATCCCCTACCCTTCCCTTCCCCTTTTTTTTTTATCCCCCTCCTCCCCTCCATGCTTACCTATCCTCCTCCTCCTCCCCCTATATATCCCCCTCCCCCCATATATTTCCCTCCCCCTATATATACCCCTCTCCCCCTATATATTCCCATCCTCCCCTTACCCCTCCACCCTTACCTATCCTCCCCCCCCTCTTGCTACCTCCACCCCTCCCCTCCTCCTGCTACCTCCTTCCCTACCTATCCCCCTCCTCCCCTATGCCTTCCTTTCCCCCCTCTCTCCCACTCCTCACCCAAACCCCTCCTCTATCTATCCCCCAGCTGTAGATTTGAATGAATTTTTTTTAAACCAAACAGCACGAAAATGGGAAGAAAGGCACACATCACCTCCAAACTTCAGAGGATTAGAAGTTAAGGGATGTTCCCCTTAGAGATCACAAATTCCTAATTCGCAGCTAAAAACGACTGCTTTCGTAGTTTTACAATATATCATTAAACTAACAATTCCCAACTTTATAGTATAGGTGTTTTCCTATAATAGTTTGGAAATTTGTTTTTAAAAGTGTCTACAATCATTTACTTTCACCCTATACTTGTTCCAGACAGGTAAACTGCAAAATTTCTACAATTTCATATAAAAATTGTTGCTTCAGTTCCATGTGATGGAAGCTTTTATGTGGACTACTAAGCAACTTCTAACAATAGAAAGGGATCACCCCTTACTTCTAATCCCCCCATGTTTGGAGATGTGTTGTCTTTCTTTCAGTGTTTGTGGAGAGATGGGGGTATAGGTTGGGGGAGGGAGATAATGGGGGGGAGATAAGGGGGAGGGATGAGAGGGATAGTATAAGGGAAGAGGGGGAATAGGTAGGTGGGGAAAGGAGGGGGTAGTTTAGTTAGGGAGGGGAGAGCAGGGGGACAGAGGAGGGGAATAGGTAAGTGATGGGGGTAGTTTGGGGAGGAGGGGGAGAAGGGGAAGAGGAAGGTTAAATGGAAGGGCAATAGGCAGAGGGATGGGGGATAATGGGGAGGCTGGTAGGTAGGGGAGGGAGGTGAGAATGGTGTTAGGGAGGAGGGAATGCAGGTTGTTTATCTGGATTTAGTGTCGACATGCCCATGTTCGGGAGTATTGCTTTTTTTTCTTTTATTATAACTCCCAGGGGGCACGGATTCATTGTTTCCCACGCTAATATTGTTCACTATGATCACAAGTATAGGTATGCAAACTGGCTTGCTGTCACTCTTCATGTCAGAATTTAATCCTTGGCGGTTGTTGTGGTAGAGACAGAAAGACAGGCAAGAGAGACACAGACAGAGAAAGAGACTTTCTGAGCTGATAAGCCTGAAAACAGCTCTTTTGTCAGGGTGGATGTGGGGAGGGGGACGAGGAGAGGATGGAGGGTCGGGGAGGGGGGACGGGACGGGGAGGGTGGGGGGGCGGAGTAGGTATGGGAGGAAATGGCTAGGAGGAAGAAGAAAGAGAGAAGTAAGCTATCTAACACCTTGAATGGCAGCAAGGGAAGGGGTGGGGTGGGGAAAAGGAGGGTTAGGAGGGGCGGGGGATTAAGCGGGGCGTTCAGGCATGAGTTACAGTTTGACGTTGTCACTGGGGGATTAGGCCTGCCTGGCTGTGGATGGCAAAGGACTATGGAGAGTCTGCATAAGAGATTGCTCTAGGACCAGTACTCCTTCTTTCACTTTATTCCCCGCGCTGTGGCCGTATGCAAGGACAGCCACCGTACTGAAGATAGAATTACTTGGCCTAGGATGATGACAATAATATTCATGAAGGTGAAGGTGTCCCATAACCTATTCGGTCGTAGGGGAGCGAAGCGTCAGAGACCTCACTTCTCTAGGGCCAGCATATTGAGGGCGGCGCCCATCTCCTCTCCCTCGCTACTTTTCCTTCCCTGACCCTAAAGAGGACAGGTACCCAGCTGGGTGAACTGGGGGACTGTACTGAAGCCAAGGCGCGCCAACGGCCACCCATCCAAGTGGTAACCACGCTCGACGCTGCTTAACTTGGCTGGAGGAAAGCGAGGGCTCCGACCACTGAGCTATCCTGTCCCCAATATATAATATTCATACCAGAGGCTTAAAGAAGAGAGATGGTTGGGAGTAGGGGGGAAGGGGGGAAGTGGGATGGGGTGGCGGAGGGGAGGAGCAGGGTGTGGGGGGTGTGGTTAGGTGGCGGTGATGGGAGGTGGGATTTTCCATTGCTACTATTACTACTGCTGCTGCTGCTGCTGCTGCTGCTGCGAATACTACTACTACTGGTACTGCTATTGCTACTGCTGCTGCTACTACTACTACTACATCTGCTGCTGCTGCTGCTACTGCTACTACTGCTACTGCTACTGCTACTGCTGCTGCTGCTGCTGCTACTACTACTACTGGTAATGCTACTGCTGCTGCTACTACTACTACTACTGGTAATGCTACTGCTGCTACTACTACTACTACTAATACTACTACTATACTGGTAATGTACTGCTCTTCTACTACTATGCTAGCTGCTGCTACTACTACTACTGCTAATACTGCTGCTGCTGCTGCTGCTACTACTACTGCTGCTGCTGCTGCTGCTGCTGCTGCTGCTACTACTACTACTACTGGTATGCTACTACTACTGTGCTGCTGCTGCTGCTGCTGCTGCTGCTGCTGCTACTACTACTACTACTACTACTGTAATGCTACTGCTGCTACTACTGCTGCTGCTGCTGCTACTTCTACTACTACTACTACTACTGCTGCTGCTGCTGCTGCTGCTGCTGCTGCTGCTGCTGCTGCTAGTACTACTGCTATTAATGCTAATACTACTACTACTAATACTAACACTGCTGCTGCTACTGGCACTGCTGCTGCTGCTGCTGCTGCTGCTACTACTACTACTACTACTGCTATTACCACTACTACTAGTACTGCTGCTGCTGCTGGTGCTGCTGCTACTGCTACTACTACTGCTACTTCTACTTCTACTACAACAACTACTACTACTGCTGCTGCTACTGCTACTACTACTACTACTACTAGTACTGCTACTGCTACTACTACTGCTACTTCTACAACAACTACTACTACTACAACTGCTGCTACTACTACTACTAATACTGCTGCTGCTGCTACTACTACTACTACCACTACTATTACTACTGCTGCTACTGCTACTACTACTACTACTACTACTACCACTACTATTACTACTGCTGCTACTGCTACTTCTACTACTACTACTACTACCACTGGTACTGCTGCTGTGCTATTACTACTACTACCACTACTACTCCTACTGCCTCTACTGCTTCTACTGCTACTTCTACTACTACTACTACTACCACTACTACTGCTACTGCTTCTACTGCTTCTACGGATGACAACCGTTTACAAACACGAAGACTGGATATAAATTAAATCAAAGAAAATAAAGGGCACATGGGGGGCTTAATTCCATTACCCTCGAAATAAAAGCTTTTTTTTAATTAACTTTTGTCATACACATATACATACATATATATATATTATCATTATTATTCTTATCATTATTATCATTATTTTTCTTATAATTATCATTATTATTATTATCATTATTATTATTAGAGCGCTACAGCCGACTCTTTTTTTTAATGGGGTTGACGTACGATCACACTATGACAGATGTGTATGAATAAGGAATGGGTCTCCGGTATTCAGAATTTTATTTATTTTATTCTTTTATTTCGAGGAAAATGGAATAAGCACTTACGTGCTTTTATTTACATACAGTCCCCGTTTGAATGCAGTTTTGTAAATTTCGTCATCCGTTCCCACCGGTACCCAATGGTCGAGTAGATGGAAGAGTATTCCGAAAAGCGGAATGGGTTTGAACGTGTGTGCAAGATGTTCTGCGTGCGTTTGCACACGGGACCTGGGTTTATAGTCTCATCCGAAGGGCTTTTTTTTGGGGGGGGGGGGGGAGTGAGAATTCCATTTGAAGATCTCCAAAAGTGACTGAAATTGTGCACAAAGTACTACTAGGCCTAGCTTCGGAGAAAACGTTTCTTCCAACCGGGAGTGACATCCGAAAGCACATGACCGATGATGGGTGAAACAGTTGGGAGGAGGGGAATAATAATAATAAATATAATAATAATAATAATAATAATAATAATAATAATAATAATAATATAATATAATGATAATAATAATAATATATGGAATTTATATAGCGCTGAATCTTGTAAAAAAAAAAAAATCGAAGCGCTTGCACTCAATCATTTACAGGCATGCAACTCTCCTTAAACATAATGAACAACAGATTTCAAAAACCATGTGCGCGCACGTATGCACGCATGCACGCACACACACACATACACACAACACACACACACACACACACACCACACAACACACACACACACACACAACACACACTCGGAACAACACTTAGAAGGTGAAAGATGCTGTTGAAAATTAGGGACAGATATTTGGGGGGAAAGTCTCAGGTAGGAAATAAGTGTGTTTTGAGGCTGGATTTGAAGGTATCAAGTGAAGGCTTTTGGCGAAGTGAAAGAGGGAGGTCATTCCAGGTGGATGGACCAGAAACAGAGAAGGAGCGACGGCCAACAGTGGTTTGTTTGAATCTGGGTGTTCGAAAGCAATGGGGGAGGGGGATGGGGAGTAGAGAGGAAAAGAAAGTGGTGGGGGTGGGACCAGAGGCATGATGTGCTCACATCACTCCCATGTCTTCATTCCAATCTGGATCAACTGGAATGTCAGCATGAGATGGGAGGGTAGTGATGCTTAGCTTTTGAGAGAGAGAGAGAGGAGAGAGAGAGAGAGAGAAGAGAGAGAGAGAGAGAAGAGAGAGAGAGAGAGAGAGAGAGATTATTATTTTTTTATATCGGGGATAATGGAATAAGCACTCATGTGCTTTTTTACATCTAGTCCCCGTGTGTATGCGGTTTTGTAAATTTTGAGAGAAAGAGAGAGAAGATTAAGGCCGCACTCCAGCGTTAAATCTTGGCACACTTTCACCTGTGGTTTTTTCCCCCTGTAAGCTTATACATACAAGTTTACATACATACAGCACTCATCATTCCATCCCCCACAAAACGAAAGCACTTTCTTGTGATAACTTTTTGTTGATTTTTCTGCAAAACATTGTACGCTTTCAAGTCTTGTTTAAATGTGCTGGCTTCCTAACTAAAATATGCCTGCGCAGGGTCCACACGGTAGGAATACAAGCGATCCTTATTTTGATTATTATTTCCAAGTTTCTTACGGTTACTTAATATTGCTCAAAAACAATTACACGATGCATTTTTAGCTACAAGAGCTCCAAGGGTAACCGGATTTTGCCCTCCAAGAAGGTAGCCGCATTCCGACTTCGGGAATAAAAACTCTTTTAACATGACCTTTCGGTTTTGCACTCTTTTGGAGATATTCCTTGACCCGGAAGCAAAAACTGGAGTGTAGCCTTCAAGTTGCTGACTTGCTAGGCATTCTCCACTTAAGAAGAATAAAAAATAATCATGTGAAGTTGGAGTATGGGTGGTTGCCGATACGGTCAAATATTCTTTATTAAAATAATGAAAGAAACAAGAAAAAAGGTCATACACGCTGTCTTCTCCTCTGGTATTGCCTCCTGCTGGTGCCCCCCCCCCCCCCCCCACCACACACACCTTTAGCACGCATATTATCATGGATTAAAAATTAGTCTGCCCTTTGCACACATTCATATTGTGGTTGATATTAACATTACAAATCTTCCCTTTGCACACATTCATATCGTGGTTTACATTAAAAATTACAATCTTCCCTTTGCGCACACACATAACATCGTGGATGAAAAATTACAAACTGCTTTTTCCAAAAACATAATATTGTGGATTATATTAGAAATTACAATTTGACCTTTGCACTCACACACACACAAATATTGTGGATTATATTAGAAATTACCATTGGCCCTTTACACGCACACACACACACACACACACACACACACACACACACACGTCTTGCATTTTAAAATGCAATCTTCCTAAAATGAACAGGCCATGGTAAGGCTGATCAGAAAGTTGTCAGTCTCACCAAGAAAACTGTAGTTATTTACTAGTTTTGCAATAGACTCATCAATGGCGCCATTCCCGTCAGCTTGCAATGCTCAAGATGGCCGACTCTCTGGAAGACTGTGTTGTCTTTAAATTTACATCTTGTCTCTTACTGGATTAAGACGTTCAACTCCGCGCAAAATGGTCAAAAACTAACTGGAAATTATTCTTAAACTGCTGAGCATATTATTTTTTATCCATATAATTACGAAAACACGACCCAAAATAATGGCAAGAAAAGAATACTACATTAACAAAAACTCTGTCAAGACTGCAAACTTAAAACGAGTACTTCCCATCCTTTCCAGGGAAAAAATCTGTTGTTTTACCCAGTTGGCACGCTCACAGAGACTAGAAAATTTGTCAGGTTTGGAATTGTTTGTTTTGCGATTTGCAGTCTGTGACTTTGCAGCTTACCTGGCAATAGAAAAGAGAAGTGTTGGTTTTGTTTTATTTTGCTTTGCTTTTTTTGTAGGAAGTTTCTTGACCGAGAGAGAAATTCTCATCTCCACTGAGCTTGTCCACTTTACGGCAATAGCTCATGACCCACACAAAAACGCTCTCCTTTAGAATTGTAAGTACACCTCCAGGCTATACGCCATGGCATCATTGCCAGCGTGTCATGGCGTCATCAATGCCCAAACAGGAGTGAGGAAGGTAGGACCAGAGTTGCTGAAAGAGGGGAACAACTCAAAAAAAGTAGAAACATGATTTCAGAATTGTTGCCAGACTGTTGTTACACACTGTCAAGTGCTCTTCCCAATGCTGCACGTCTGTTTATGATTTGACTATTTTCAGGTTTACTAGTTGTCCTATCAGCTTTACCACGTTTTCTTTTTCAGCAAGATTCTGTTTAAACTGAGAGGTGGATATCAGACAGGAGCAGATGTTGTAAGTAACAGTGGTAGAGGGCTAGGAATTGTAACATATCTGTCCAACGCTTATCACCGTTTGGTTAAGACTGACTTTAAAATTTGCGAGTCCATGAAGTCTTGAGTTCGAATCTTGGCGGCAGCGTTTTGGTAAATTAGCGTTAGCGATTTTTATTATCTCCTGGGGTCAACCTGAAGTGCAAACACACGAACATACCCAGCATGCAGTCGGTACCAAAAAAAATAAGCTGCTGCCCTGAAATCCGGAAGGTGTCGGCTTAAGCCGGAGGGCTGGCCTCCTGCCAAGTCACAAGTCCATGAGAAGGCCAAACACCAGACACCCGCCAGTTAAGGGATCGGGGATAAAGGGGGGGGGGGGAGCAGGGGGGAGGGGTGGACCCATATCGTGAGTTGAAGCCTCAGCCCTGCCTGTGTGCTGTGTGACGGCGGCATTGTCCTGCAGCAGCATGTCGTCTGCTTGGAGCTATTCATGGCGCTTGCCTTGTCAACTGCCTTCAGCAGACGCCATTTTGAAGCATTGTCGTCTGCAGTCATGGCGTGATCTTGTTGAAGATACTTGATCGTTATGAACCATTCGCTGCCATAACAGTAAAAAAAACCAAAACGAAAAATTTCTACAGTGGCTGTGGCCTTGGAACTAATAGGTTTTGCTTGAACGTGGTGTATATATATATATATATATATATATATATATATATATATATATATATATATATATATATATACATATATATATATACATGTGTGTGTGTGTGTGCGTGTGCGCAAACGCAAGCGCGACAAAGAGGAAAGAAGGAAAACAAGTGCAGGTAAAACCATTAGAACTCCTTCATCAAAAATTAATGAAATGTCTATTTATATAAGGTATACAAGATAAATCTATGAATGTAACATTTTGACGACAGAATGGAGGGAGGGCTTTTCTGCTGTAAGGACCATTTCCCTCACCCGACCTGACTGAGTGGCAGCGATCCTGACTGATATCCAGAGTACTGTCTGCTGACCCGACGGGAGCAGGTCGGTATATTCAGACTCAGGACAGGCCACCCACCTCACCTTCACCTGTCTCGTAGTCCCTTGAACCGTGGGGGCACTAATGAAGATTTTGCAACCAGCTTCCTCCACTCCCCGCGGTCTTCTACTCTCCGTAGTAATTCGTTTCACTCAAGGCCAGTCAGTCCACTCTCTGATGTTGTCTTCCCATCGTGTTCTCTGTCTGCTTCTTCGTCTCCCTCCTTGTAATGTTCCCTGTAGGACAGACAGTTTTGACCAGTCCAAATGTTCGTGTGACGTGCCCGACCCACTTCAGTTTGTATCTTCTCACTGAGGCCAGGAGCTCTTCATAGCTCATGCGTTTTAATTACCTTCACTTCCTCTTAGGGAAGATCCTGTATAGAGATACCAAGGACCTACTACCATAGACACGAAACTCCGCATAGGCCACACAAGAACTGCCCTTGTAAACTGGCAGCCAGAACAGAACATGTGCTGCAGTCCTGCCCAGCCACATAGCAGCAACTCTGAAAAGGATCTGGCCTGACCTGACCCATACCGCCCCAATGGTCAAGAAGCTCTGGAGAACGGAGGCCTGCAACTACAGCTGCCTTCTGCATAGGCTAAGAGTCTGTCTGGACGACGCAGATCTCTCCTCTCTCTACTCTCTCTCTCTCTCTCTCTCTCTCTCTACTCTCTCTTCTCCTACTCATCTCTCTTCTCTCTCTCTCTCTCTCTCTCCCCTCTCTGCGTTCCCTTTACACCGGCGTGGTGCACAGTGCCTGGTCTTCGACTGTGATTCTGACTTTGCAAGAAGTCTGCCGCTGCCGACACATTACTACTACTACTACTACTACTACTACTACTATAGTAGTACTACTACTACACTACTGATGATGATGATGATGATATGATGACGACGACGACGACGACGACGATGATGATGATGATGATGATGATGATGATGATATGCCATTTTTAGAAGCGCTGAATCTTGTAAGGCCAGGCACTACTACACACACATCCCACCCAAGTCAAGACAGCAGGGGAAGGTAGGCTAGAGCAGACAGAGGAAGAAGAAGAAGAAGAGCAGAAAATGCTTAACATCAGTGGTTTGTACCAGCCTGCTTTAACTAGGCTAGGCCAGGTGATGAGTGCCAAAGTGACTGCACGCAGTGATCATCTCTGCCCCACATCAAAGCAGAAGGGGGGGACTAGGGGCAGGGGGGGGGAGGGCCGATCCCCCCCCCCCAATGGTCAGACCAGCAGGACGTTAGCTGACCGTATGGTATAGGGTAGGTGTGAAGGATTAAGAGCCAGCCCTTCGCACTATAAACCGACATGTCGCACAAGCAGCTAGCCTAGCTTAACCTAGCTAATCACGAGGGGAAAAAAATAGCTGAGCAAATCACGCGCACTCGTTAGGTTCTTACCCTGAGCAATGTTGAGACAAGGGATCAGCAGCGGTGACACTGCGTGCGCGCGCGCGTGTGTGTGTGTGTGTGTAATGTAATGTAATGTGGGGCAATCAGCATCTGGGGTTCGTGCATGGTTGTGTCGGCTTTAGTTGAAGTCTGCTAACTGTGCCAGAAGCTGTACTTTAAGATGACATGGACCCGGCTGAAGTGCCTCTCAAATCCGCAGTTTTCTTTATTCGTTCATGTACTTCATAACAGATGGCGAGCATTGACCGTGGATGATAGAGAGGAGTACAACATTTACATAGAACTAGCCATAGGAGAAAGTGGAGTCACAGCACAGGATTAGTAGACGATCATTGTTATGGACTTGGGGGTAGAAGGGGGCGTGTAGCTATTCAAAATGCTGACTGGGGTTATTGCCCAACCCACCGAAATGGCCCTGTTGTGTTTAAGAAAGTAATGCGGATGACTGCTCTTACGTCACATGACTGAAAACATTGTTGCTGGTCGATATTACTCTCACAGTCATAGTAACATTACCTGCACCTGAAATCCTGAAAAAAAGTTGGAAATTGAAAAAAAAATTTGGCATACAACAAAAGATAGATAGTGCAAATAAATCATCATCAGGAATTCCATAAGAAAGCTAATTACTAAGAGTAGTGGGGGAAGGGATAGCTCCGTGGTCAGAACACTCGCTTTCCCCAAGCCAATATTAAGCAGCACCGAGCCAGGTTACCAAGCAGATAGGTGACCGTTTGCACGCCTTGCAGGCGACAGACTAGCGTCCTGTCACAGGGGTGGTGAAAAACCATCAGTTCGCTTAGGTAAAGGTAAAGGTAAAGGAGTCCCATAACCTATAAGGTCGTAGGGGAGCGAGGCGTCAGAGACCTCACTTCTCTAGGGCCAGCATATTGAGGGCGGCGCCCATCTCCTCTCCCTCGCTGCTTTTACCTTCCCTGACCCTAAAGAGGGCAGGTACCCATTTACAGCTGGGTGAACTGGGGGAACTGTACTGAAGCCAAGGCGCGCGCAAACGGTCACCCATCCAAGTGGTAACCACGCTCGACGCTGCTTAACTTGGCTTAGGGAAAGCGAGTGCTCCGACCACTGAGCTATCCCGTCCCCTTAACGCTTAACGCTACAGAAACCGGGATAAGCTCCGGCTCTATGATCCTTCTGGATCGAAAGAACATACTTTTTTTTTGCACGCCTTGCATTCAGTACAGTCCCCCAGCTCACCTAGCTGTACTTTTTAGGGTCGGGGAAGGTAAACCAGCGAAGAAGACGAGATAGGTGCCGTCCTCAATATGCTGGCCCCTAGAGAAGTTGAGGTCTCTGATGCCTCGCTCCCCCACGCTCACATACGTTATGGGACACCTTTACCTTTACCTTTTACTAAGAGCAGTATCATCGTAAAGACAGACATGTTCCCATAAATGTGTGGTTGTTGGGGAGCTAGACATCAGAGACCTCAGCTTCTCCAGGGGCCAGCATCTTGAGGGCGGCGCCCATCTCCTCACCCTCGCTGCTTTACCTCCCATGTGTCTAAACCACTGAGGGGGACTGTACTGAAGACAGGGCCCAAGAGTGATCACGTGTTCGCCAGTCAGCCATGCTCAACGCTTAGCTTGGGACAGCGAGTGCTTTGACCTCTGAGCTATCCTGTCTTTAAGTCGTATGTACAGTACGTAAAAGTTATAAATGCAATGTATAAAAAAAATTATGAGAATCGTATACCCTCAAAACTCAACTCAACTGTCTCCATCGCCGCTGTCGTCGGTAGGAGCTTCACGCAATACCACCAGGGTTCGCCATCTCTTCCTGTCTTTGCTGACTTCTACGATCTCCTGTAGCCCTCCTCCCAGACCACTGACCTCAGTGATGTTGGCAGTGTAGGATGTTGGTGGTCTGCCTCTCTTCCTTCTGCCAGACCACTGACCTCAGTGATGTTGGCAGTGTAGGATGTTGGTGGTCTGCCTCTTTTCCTTCTGCCCTCCACCTCACTTGGAGAACTGGCGTCATCAGATTTGTCTGTTCCTGTTTACATGACAAACGTATCGCGGTCTGCGCTTATCAATTTCAGCCAGTATTTGTCTTTGCACTGACGGTTCAATAATGCTTTCGTTTGTTCTGTCTGACCATTGGACTTAAAAGTTACCTGTAGAGCCACTTTTCGACTGCGTTTATGTTCTCGTTCCATTTTTATAGTGTCCCTGCTTTAGACCCATGCTGCAATAATAATAATAATAATAATAATAATAATAATAATAATAATAATAATAATAAAAATAATGTATGGAATTTATATAGCGCTGAATCTTAATAATAATAATAATATATGGAATTTATATAGCGCTGAATCTTGTAAAAAACAAACAAATCGAATCTTGTAAAGCAACAAATCAAAGCGCTCAGATGACTTTTTTATGCGTGTGTATGCGGTTTTGCAAATTTTGTCATCTGTTCCCACCGCTACACAATGGCCTACTCTTTCGAACAGCGGAACAGGATTTAACGTGTGCGCAGATGTTCTGCATGCGTTCGCACACTGGCCTCGTTTACAGTCTCATCCGAAGGACTTTGACATTCAGTTCGATTTTTTTGTCAAACTGGGAAGAAAGGGCGAGGCTGGGAATTGAACCCAGAACCTCACGGTTTACTTGTTGGCAGGAAAACGTCTTAACCATCCTGCCACCTTCCTCCACAATACAGGCCAGATGAGTGTTTTGACAATTCTAACATTGAGATAGGCATGTCTCTGGCTTTCCAAATGTTGTTGAACTGAACCATCTTTTGCTTGGTCATACCCATGCTTGCCTTGATGTCTTGCAGACAGAAGCCATTGTTCTCTTGTACAGAGCCTAAGTATTTGAAATGTTTAACATATTGCAGATCTGTTCCCTTGATTTTGATATTCTGAGGGGAGAACGGACCATTAATGTGCATGACTTTGGTCTTTTTGCTCTTTCTTTTTTACAGCGAAAAACTGGCATTCTGTACAACCTGAAAAGCAACTTGATTGTTAACTGCAGAAGCAGGTGGATCGGTAGTCTAGTGGTAAAGTACCTGCTTAGAAAGCGAAAAGTCCGGGTTTCAAGCGTGTGGTGGTTCGATCCCCGTTTGTGCCCGAAACGCCCCCCCCCCCCCCCCACCCACACACACACACACACACACACACCCAATCCACTAGACCGTGGGTTGTGGTCTGGGTGCTAGTCTTTTGGGTGGGACGATAAACCGAGGTCTCGTGTGCAATACTCATTTAGTGCAGGTGAAAGAACCTACGGCAACAAGAGAGTTGTCCCTGGAAAAATTATGTAGAAAAAAGCCACTCTGATCGGAAAGCAAATACATATGCAGACAGGAAAAGAAAAACAAAATAATGGGTGGCGCTGCTCTTGTGGCGTCGTGCTCTCCCCGGGGAAAGCATCCCGAATTTCACGCAAATAAATCTGCCTTGACTTAAAGGGGTAGACAGAAGCACCTAATTAAAGGATTAATCGAATAATTTAATTATTGGGAAGCTCTGCATTGAACTTTGCAGGCCATGTGTAATGGGTTAATTTATCCTGGTGGAGCTCATCTCTCTCCATAGGATAGGATGCATGCTGGGTATGTTCGTGTCAGTCATAGGTGCCATATGTGTGTGTGTGTGTTTGTGTGTGTGTGTGTGTGTGTGTGGTGTGTGTGTGTGTGTGTGTGTGTGGTGTGTGTGTGTGTGTGTGTGTGTGTGTGTGTGTGTGTGTGTGTAATGTAATGTGGGGCAATCCGCTTCTGGGGTTCGTGCATGGTTGTGTCGGCTTTAGTTGAAGTCTGCTAACTGTGCCAGAAGCTGTACTTTAAGATGACATGGAACCGGCTGGAGTGCCTCTCAAATCCACAGTTTTCTTTATTCATTCATGTACTTCATAACAGATGGCGAGCATTGACCGTGGATGATAGAGAGGAGTACAACATTTACATAGAACTAGCCATAGGAGAAAGTGGAGTCACAGCACAGGATTAGTAGATGATAATTGTTATGGGTTTGGGGGAGAAGGGGGCGTGTAGCTATTCAAAATGCTGACTGGGGTTATTGCCCAACCCACCGAAATGGCCCTGTTGTGTTTAAGAAAGTAATGCGGATGACTGCTCTTATGTCACATGACTGAAAACATTGGGCTGGTCGATATTACTCTCACAGTCATAGTAACATTACCTGCACCTGAAATCCTGAAAAAAAGTTGGAAATTGAAAAAAAAATTTGGCATACAACAAAAGATAGATAGTGCAAATAAATCATCATCAGGAATTCCATAAGAAAGCTAATTACTAAGAGTAGTGGGGGACGGGATAGCTCAGTGGTCAGAACACTCGCTTTCCCCAAGCCAATATTAAGCAGCACCGAGCCAGGTTACCAAGCGGATAGGTGACCGTTTGCACGCCTTGCAGGCGACAGACTAGCGTCCTGTCACAGGGGTGGTGAAAAACCATCAGTTCGCTTAGGTAAAGGTAAAGGTAAAGGAGTCCCATAATCTATAAGGTCGTAGGGGAGCGAGGCGTCAGAGAGACCTCAGTTCTCTAGGGCCAGCATATTGAGGGCGGCGCCCATCTCCTCTCCCTCGCTGCTTTACCTTCCCTGAC
>CM054151.1:40111232-40126232 GCA_028751875.1 Rapana venosa
TAAATAAATTAGGTTGTCTACTATACTTTACCGGAATGTAATTCTGTCTTACATCTTCTAATACTGGACAGCACAGCACAAAATAAACTTTATCTTCCACTGTTTGCTTACATAATGGGCATAGCAACCTGAGGTCATCATCATCATGTTCTATATATCTAAATTTATGAACATTTATGTCTGATACACCATGTCTAAATTTAGACATAATTCTTTTCAAATGTATGTCCATAGCAAGCTTTAGATAAGGTTTGACATCGTGTGAACCTATAAATTGTCTGTACATTTGAAATATTTCACTATTTTGTATAATTATGACCACTCCACTGCTGCCAACGGCAGTCAATCAGTCTTTGCCTGAAAACCTTGATAAACTTTCTACAATTTCCGACACCTTGATTGAGCCAAACAAACCCAAAGCCACGTATTCGTGAAGCCCAGGTGCTTTTCCCATTGACATCTAGATCATAAAGCATCTTGTAAGACTTAGAGAGAGAGAGAGAGAGAGAGAGAGAGAGAGAGAGAGAGAGAGAGAGAGAGAGAGAGAGAGAGAGAGAGAGAGAGAGAGAGAGAGAGAGAGAGAGAGAGAGAGAGAGAATGAAAAGATTCTAGAACCGAAACACTCCTAGAACCCAAAACATGAAATAAGGGCTTAGCCAGTGCGTAGATCTATTTCACACCACAAGACCATGATAATAGTGTACCACGTGGATATTGTGGTACCAAGAGAGAGAGAGAGAGAGAGAGAGAGAGAGAGAGAGAGGAGAGAGAGAGAGAGAGGAGAGAGAGAGAGAGAGAGAGAGAGAGAGAGAGAGACATACAAATACATACACACAGATACACACACACACACACACACACACACACACACACACACATATCCTGTCCCCGTGTGTAAGCAGTTCTGTCAATCTAGTCATCCGTTCCCACCAGCACACAATGGCCTACTCTTCGGAAAAGCAGAACGGGTTTTGACGTGCGCACAAGATGTTCTGCGTGCGTTCGCACACGGGACCTGGGTTTATAGTCTCATCCGAAGGACTTTTGGGGAGAGTGACGTCGGTACTGATGTTTAACTCCAGAGGAAAAATCCTCTTGAACAAGAATCGAACCCGGATCAGCAGATCACGAATACATCACTCTAACCACCAGGCTATCCCGTTCCCCCGAGGAGAGAGAGAGAGAGAGAGAGAGAGAGGAGAGAGAGAGAGAGAGAGAGAGAGAGAGAGAGAGAGAGAGAGAGAGAGAGAGAGAGAGAGTGAGAGAGAGAGAGAGAGAGAATCTTTATTCCCAAGGGTTATGAATATATATATATATATATATATATATAATATATATATATATATATATATATATATATATATATATATATATATATATAATATATTCAGTAATATAATAATAATAATAATAATAATAATAATAATAATAATAATAATAATAATAATAATAATAATAATAATAATAATAATAATAATGTATGGATTTTATATAGCGCTGAATCTTGTAAAGCGACAAATCAAAGCGCTCAGATGACTTCTTTTTTTTTTAAATTTATGCGTGTGTATGCGGTATTGTAAATTTTGTCGTCTGTTCCCACCGGCACACAATGGCCTACTCTTTCGAACAGCGGAGCAGGATTTAACGTGTGCGCAAGATGTTCTGCATGCGTTCGCACACGGGGCCTCGGTTTATAGTCTCATCCGGAGGAGTTTAAAAGATGGTTTTATCATATCCATTCAGCCAGAGGAAGCTTCAGATGGAAGCGAAAATTTGCTAGAAGAAATGAAGCTTAACACAGTTGTGTTTTTATTGCCATTTTACTATATATATTGGGGACGGGATAGCTCAGTGGTCGGAGCACTCGCTTTCCCCCAGCAATTAATAGTAGCTGGATAACAGCGATGTTGTAACCATCAAGCCCTGGTGACCTTTTTTTTATTCAGCTTTATGCGTGTATGCGTATTGATTTTCTCGCTGTTCCACCACAGGCTACTCTTGAACGCGAACAGGATTTAACCCTTTGGCAAGGTTAAGCGTTCGGAGGGACATGGTCCCCTCATATCTCCCCGAAGAGATTTAAGATGGTTTATCAGTATGTTTCCCAGCGACGAAGCTTATGGGAACATTTTATTTATATATATACCTATATATATATATATATATATATATATATATATATATATATATATATATATATAATATATATATATATAGTATCTTATCTGGTGTCTGTGTCTGTGTGTTTATATCTGCGTAATGAGACATTTTTGTCTATCTAAAACAGTGTTGACCTGGCTGGCGGAAGGAAAGGAAAGGCAGAGGAAGATGTAGACATCACCAGACAGCTGAGGCAAAGGACCGGCCAGGCAGTAGCGGTCTAGCTGAGTACAGGCGACTGGAGCCAGGAAAAACTGACTTGGAGATTTAAATAATATCTCACCATTGACAAAACCTCAGAGCTCTAGCCAAGGAACGAAGAAGAAGAAGAAGAAGAAGAAGAAAAGAACAAGAAGAAGAAGAAGAAGAAGACAAGAACAACAACAACAAAAAACAAGAAGAAAACAGAACAAGAAAACAAGAAGAACAAGAAGAAGAACAAGAACAAGAACAAGAAAAGAACAAAAGAACAAGAACAACAACAAAAAACAACAAGAACAAAACAAGAAACAGAACAAGAACAAAACAACAACAAGAACAAACAAGAAGAAGAAGAACAAGAAGAACAAGAAGAAAAAAGAACTAAACAAGAACAAGAAGAAGAACAAGAACAAGAACAAGAAGAAGAACAAGAAGAAGAAATGGAATTTATATAGCGGTACATCTTGTTAAGACAATTCAAAGCAGATCATAACTTATCCTAACAGCATACAGAAACGAAGGGGTCACTTAAGAGAAGGGTGAAAAGGGGTGGGAGGAGGGGAGGGGGGACGGGTGTAAACGTTTACGGGCTGCCTTTGGAGAAGAGAATGCTAGACAGCTCTTAGGACATTGTGTCAGGCTGTAAAAGAACGAACAAAGTGTCACAGTAGGAAAAAAAAAAAAGGATTATAATGAATAAAAGCCATACCATAATCCAAGGTGGACGTGATTTAAAATTTTTTTTAAAGCCCAGTGTATTTTCCCATACTATGACACCGAGTCAGCAGCTTCTCTACCAACACACTAAGCAAGCTGGCCACTTGAGAAGAGGGGAAGGTGGGAGGTCTCCCCCGTTTTCTTTAGGGAAGAAATGACAGCTGCCAGGGGGTTGTGTGTGTGGTGTGTGTGTGTGTGTGTGTGTGTTGTGTGTGTGTGTTGTGTGTGTGTGTGTGGTGTGTGTGTGTGTGTGTGTGTGTGTGTGTGTGGGGGGCCCTGCGGTGTGTGTGTGTGTGTGTGTTGTGTGTGGTGTGTTTGTGTGGTGTGTGTGTGTGTGTGTGTGTGTGTGTGTTGTGTGTGTGTGTGTACACCAACTACTGTCAAGGAGATTAACTGTTCAAACAGTAAGCTGTTAGGCTAGTACTCTCCCCAGTGAAGTGAACTCTCTGTAGGTGATACAAAACTCTTATGAAAGTGGTATTGAGTACGAAACCCTTACTCTTTCCTTTAGACCCAAAGCCCACGGCAAACCCTGAAGCATACCCAAGTTAAACATGACCTTGTGCAAGGGAAGAGGGGTAGCGGCTCCAGGAGCAGAGGCGATTGTGTGCAATTCAAGATTCTGGCAGTTCCAACTGCTCTCTCTCTCTCTCTCTCCTCTCTCTCTCTCTCTCGCTCTCTCTCTCTCTCTCTCTCTCTCTCTCTCACTCGTCTCTCTCTCTCTCTACTCTCTCTTTCTCTCTCTCTCTCTCTCGCTCTCTCTCTCTCACTCGCTCTCTCTCTCTCTCTCTCTCCTCTCTCCCCTCTCTCACTCGCTCTCTCTCTCTCTCTCACTCTCTCTCCTCTCTCTCTCTCTCTCTCGCTCTCGCTTCTCTCTCTCACTCGCTCTCTCTCTCTCTCTCTCTCTCTCTCTCTCTCTCTCCTCTCTCCTCTCTCTCTCTCTCTCACTCGCTCTCTCTCTCTCTCTCTTCGCTCTCTCGCTCTCTCTCACTCGCTCTCTCTCTCTCTCTCTCTCCTCTCTCTCTCTCTCTTCTCTCTCTCTCTTCTCTCTCTCTCTCTCTCTCTCTCTCTCTCTCTCTCTCTCTCTCTCTCTCTCTCTCTCTCTCGCTCTCAAAGCTGTTGTCTGCAGCCTGCAAATCGAGTCACTCCTCAGAGCTCTTGCCCGTTCTGCAGCCTGTTCATCGTGCTTCAGTCAAGATGCCGGTCAGGAAGGACTCCCATCAACGCTAGATGGTATGCTGCATCGCTGTGCTGAAAAAAAGTCTGTGTTTTCTTTAAAAATCGAATGCAGAGCCATTCAGACTGTTGTTATTCTAAGACTGTGGCCTTCAACTTCAATGAACGTCCTTGAACACAGGACAACATTGACTACAGCAAGAACAATCCGTGTCACAAGCCAACAGAGATAGATTGAGAGCTGATATTGAATCGTGACCTTCCTGCTTCTTTTCCTTACACTGCCTAGAATTCGTTACAACGATTCTTTCAAGAGCAAACATTTTTCAAGCTGCCATGTGTTACCTGAATCGTCTGTGTGTACTCCATGTGTCTCTTATGTGCCTGTAACACCCAGCAACCAACTAGGAGGAGGAGGAGGAGGGAATGGAGACGGTCCATTGTGAAGGTGATGCTAAGGCAGTGACAACTTCCATGGAGACTTATTGGCCAGCTTAGAAACGGGTAGGAAGGAGACGAAAGAGAAATGCAGGTGTGGAAACTTGGAAGAAGCATGTAATACTGACACATTCTCCCTCACAATCGGAATAATTCTTCATCCTCTCCTGATTCAAACACTCAGACAGCAACTATTTGTGTCTGTCTTAAGAGCGAAAATGCTTTGTGCTGCCCTTAATCACCTGACAAGTCAGGCCCAGTGCATCTGACTTCAACCTGGGAGAGATTGTTATCTTTTAAGCTCGTTCAAGGGGATTTTCCCCCTGGAGTTAGCCTCAGTGCTAACTACAGTCCCTCAAAAGTCCTTCGGATGAGACTATAAACCGAGGTCCCATGCGTGAACGCACGCAGAATACGTCTTGCACACGTGTTAAAACCTATGAATATGACACTGAAATGACGGTGACACCTGGATATATACCGGATGCCATGTATAGACTTTCTCTTAGCACCAAGGCATTGTCCCTCCACTGCAAGATGTAGCCCTCCCTCTGTAGCAGCCCTCCCTCCTCCATCGGTTTCTGTCTTGTGCCTCTCTGTGCCATGTCATGCCCATGTCTGTCTTAATGTCATCAAGCCATCTGGTTGCCGGGCTGCCAATGGCTCTACAGCTGTATCTTGGTTGTCATTCTGTGCTGCTGCACATTTTTGTCCATCTGTTGTCCCCTCATCTTGCAGTGTGGCCATTTGTGTTCAACATTTATGGGGAATATCTCAAAGATGAGGCTATGGGAAAAGGGTGATATCAAGAAATAGACATTTCCCTATGAACTTCATCTCCCTCTGTATTCCATGACTGGCCATATTGGGTGGGGTGCATAGTGCCTGGTCTTCTCCTGTGCTTGCAACCCTGCAGGAGGTCTGCCTGCTGGCTTTAGCTGATACGTTCCAACTTCAGAGCGGCTCATGACCAGTCTAGCCTGAACCCTCGTGGTGGAGGATGCTGACAACTAGTTTGCTTCAGTGATGGACATCCACACCTGTGCCGGGTTCGTGACAGCCTGAGGCTTTGCCCGCCCTGCCCCACGTCATGTCCCCATCAAGAGAACTCCCACATTAACGTGGCGTAGAGCTGTGACTATGGAGTTCACTGCCACCCCAAGACAGTGCAAATTCTCAACAGAGCGTAAAGGATAGTATAGATCGTCCATGATTTATTGTTGCCGCCTTATCTTCTGTGATGTTTCTGTCCTGTTGTTTCCAGGCCATTCATCGCAACCTTTCTGCCCCCAGCCAGACGCAGACTCTTCATGTTGTATCCTCAGGGTAAGAAGTCCACATGGAGCCTATCAATGTCAGACCTCCGTGGGGCCACCAGTCAGAGGGGTACTGCACTGTTGCTGGGTCCCTTTGGTGTTCAGTGGTACCTGTTCTGAGCTGACATACACAGGTCACTACCTACTTATTCCCTGCTGATGACAATAGAGGCTTAGCCACGGAGCCAGACTGAGTGAAATTCCCACCAGGGTGGTGATCACCACAACGTCCCTCCAATGACATTCTCCCATGAACCTCTAACCCCAAAGGCTTTGACACTGACTAACCATAGACGCGTATGGGAAATCAAAACAGCTCACCACGAGACCAGAGTCTCTGAATCAGAGACAACTACCTTTTATTGCATGATGATCATTGGTGATGAGGATGGTGTAGTGATGCTGCTATGAAAGTGCACCTGCTTTGAGACTGCTTGATAATAGGGCTGTACTCTACACTTCCTATAATGATGTATCCTGGCGTCAGCTGGGCAAGAGATACGAACAGCTGCAGTGTTGGTCAGGTAATTTGAGCAACTCTCCCTAAATCGCATCAGTAATGTGGATGAAGCTCAACTGTGTAGTCCCAGTCCCAGAGTCCACAACAAACTCACAGCGGGTAGGAGCCGGTCGGAATTCGAAAAAAACACCAACCTACAACTGATGGGATTTGAACCCGCAACCTTCCAGCCAGTAAATCAAGGCGCTAACTGCTGCTAGCACCTTGGTTGCTGGTGATATTGTTCCTGATTGTTGGATTTTATACTGATGACTCAACCTTCTAACACCATTGCCACGTTTGAAAGAAGATGATAGTTAAGCTGGGTGTTCAGAGAAGATTTCTATCAAAGGCAATGAAACCAGCAACTGAAAAGGGAGTAAAATGATTTTGACAGGAAGGCAACAGCCGAAGTTATCCTTCGTGTCTATACTTAGCTCATTATACTAACATCATACACTGCTTACAAAGCAATGAAAGCCCGACAACACTTTTTTTCGGTATGAAATCGAAACCGTTTAATGGTGGTGGTGGTGGTGGTGGTGGTGGTGGTGGTGGTGGTGGTAAGTAGTAGTAATAGTAGTAATAGTAGAAGAAGAAGAAGTAGTAGTAGTAGCAGCACCAGCAGCAGCAGCAGCAGCAGTAGCAGCAGCAGCAGCAGCAGCAGCAGCAGCAGTATAGTAGTAGTAGTAGTAGTAGTAGTAGTAGTGACAAAGTTCAGACTATCTGCAGATCAGAGTCGGAGATACCATCAGCAGTGGAAGGCTTAGCGCAAAGAATGACAGGGCCATTATGCTCTGTCAAAGTCATCAAAGTTCGTGGCAAGCAACACCCATGAACCCTGTAAACAAACACCCATACACGTTATTGCACACGTGTCTGATTTTGCTCAGAGATACCTTTTATCGGGCCAAGGGGTGTCTTCTTACAGAGCGGTAAATGTTGCTGAAGACTTGTCGCCGAAAGAAGAACTATTCACTATGGGGCGTGGAATCCACTAAAACTCTGTTCATCTCTCTTTTAAGAGTGCAGTGCGGTACACACACATAGTGTGTGTGTGTGTGTGTTTGTGTGTGTGTGTGTGTGTGGTGCTGCTGTGTGTGCGTTTGTGGTGCGTGTGTTGTGTGTGTGTTGTGTGTGTGTGTGTGTGTGGTGTGTGTGTGTGGCCTTTTTTTATCTTTTTTTTTCGAGGATAATGGAGTAAGCACTCATGTGCTTTTTTTCATCCATTCCCCATATGTATGCATTGCAGTTTTGTTTGTGTGTGTGTGTGTGTTTGTGTTCTGTCTCTCTCTCTCTCTCTCTCTCTCTCTCTCTCTCTCTCTCTCTCTCTCTCTCTCTCTCTCTCTCTCTCTCTCTCTCTCTCTCTTAAATAGAGGAGATGAAGTACTTTTTGTTTTATGTTGCCCAGTGCTTGAATACTTAAGAATCACAATTGATACATCACAATGCATTCATTGTCAGTTTGATAAGAGATTAGAACTATTAATTTGTCAGTCTTACTTTTGTCCTCTACCAATGAAAACATTATACGAAATGTTCCTATCGTACCTCTATAATTCCTTCGAAAGAAGTGAAATGATGAAGTCATAATTTCATTTTCGAATGGAAAAATGTTATGTATGTTTTATTAGTACAGGATGGAAGTGTGGAATTTACAAACCAATATCAGTTATGACTGCATCCCCATCAAATGGGGCCATGGCATTTTCTTGAATAAGTCATTGTCATTATCCTTGTCTCTCTTTGCTTAATTTCTGCCTTTCCAGTTCATCCTGCCTTTTTTCAAGGCCTCGCAATAACAAATTTTGTTCTCTGAGCTCCCCCATGGGGATACCAGAGGCTGTCAGTATAAATAGCATCCCCACATTCTGGAAATGTTCTGCTAGAAATGTCCTCTTTTCTATCACTCTCTTTGTTTCTGCCTTGTTCCTTTTTACTTCCTGTCACCTCCTTCCTGTCTATTTTCTGCCTTCTTGGTCCATTCTCCTGCCTTTTTTCCAGAAAGACTTCAAAGAAAACAAATTCTCTCTTATGCCAAAGTCAGATGCCTGGGTCTGACTTGTCAGGCGCTTAACAATAGTGTGACACATTTTTGCTCATATAACAGACAACAATAGTTGCTGTTTGAGCGTTCGACGAAGAAGAAGTTCTCTGAACACGTTTTGATGACAATCATTGGTCTGTAGCGGTTTGTTCCCGTGACCAGGTAGTGAAATTGGAAACACAGGAATGAGGTACAGGATGTCTGTCCATTCTACAGTGTTATCATCCCAGCACGGAACTCCATATTTTGTCCATTACTTGGGGAACGGGATAGCTCAGTGTTCAGAGCACTCGCTTTCCCCAAGCTAAGGTTAAGCAGCATCGATGATGGATGGGTGACCGTTTGCGCGCCTTGGCTTCAGTACAGTTCACCCCAGCTGTGAATGGATACCTGCCTCTTTAGGGTCAGGGAAGGTGAAGCAGCGAGGGAGAGGGGATGAGCGCCGCCCTCAATATGCTGGCTCCTAGAGAAGTTGAGGTCTCTGATGCCTCGTTCCCCTTACGACCCCTTGTTGTTTTTATCCTGCTTTTTTGGTTTCTTTTTTCTTGTTTCTTGTGTGTTTTGTTTTTGTTTTTGTGTGTTGTTTGTTTTTTTTGTTGTTTTTTTCTTTTTTGTTTTTTTTTTTGTTGTTTTGTGTTTTGTTGTTGTTGTTTGTTTTGGTGTGTGTGTGTGTGTGTGGTGGTGTGTGTGTGTGTGTGTGTGTGTGTGTGTGTGTGGTTTTTTGTTTTTCTTTTACTTTCTTTACTGTGTGGGTGTACGGGTATTGCGTTTACTTAATTATCATTATTACGTATTCCTAAGGGAGGGGATTGGATGTAAAAATAAAAAAGCACATGGGTGCTTATTCATTATCCTCGAAATAAAAGAATATGTGTCATTGTCATTGCCACTGTCACGACCACATAGGTTATGGGACACCTTTAGCTTTGTTTGCCCTTACTTGGAAGTGTTTGTTATCTGTCTTTGTGTAGAATGTGAGTGAGCATGATGAATCAAGTGAGACTGGACTGTCGTCCTCAGTGCGTTATAGTTGTGTTTTGTTTTAAGGAACTCCTTCCATAGTCATGGGATAGCCTAGTGGTCAGAACATTGCGCTCGCAATCTGACGACCCGGGTTCGATTCCCGTTCAAAGGGGATATTTTCCCCTGGAGTTAACATTAATGCAGACTCCACTCTCCCAAAAGTCCTTCGGATGAGACTATAAACCGAGGCCCCGTGTGCGAACGCACCCAGAACATCTTGCGCACACGTTAAAATCCTGTTCCGCTTTTCGTAAGAGTAGGCCATTTTGTGCCGGTGGGAACAGATGACAGAATTTACAAAACCGCATACACACGGGGACTGGATGTAAAAAAACCACATGAGTGCTTATTCCATTATCCTCGATATAAAAGAATAAATAGATAAATAACTAAAATAAATAAATCATGCCACGTGCTATTTTTGTCCCTGTCCAATTGATCTTGTTTGATGTTTATGAGGACTAGTAATAATCATGCCGTCTATCTTATTTTTTTCTTTTGGGAGTGCTTTGTTTGAGCGTTTGATTTTGCATTCGTTGTTGTTGTTGGTGGTGGTGGTGGTTTTCTTTTGGGAATGTTTTGTTTGTTGTGCTTTCATTTTTGTTGTTGTTGTTGTTGGTGGTGGTGGTGGTGGTGGTGGTGGTGGTGGTGGTGGTGGTCTTTTATTCCTCAGCTGCTGACCCGAGATTCACCACTAGTGATTTTTTTTCCTTTTTACAGCCGTTTGTCCACCATTTATCAACATAGCTGCATTCCGACTTTGGGGGGTTCATGTCGGTTTATCGTCTCATCTGAAAGACTGGCACCCAGCCCACCGCTCAAGGTCTAATAGATGGGGGGGATACACGGTTACGGGAGTCAAACGGGAATCAAACCTGCGACCTCTCTCTCTTTGTAGGCAAGTGCGTTACCTGCAGACTGCTGAACCACTCGTGTGTGGCGTGTGGCCGAGTGGTAGCATCCAGCATCCCGCTTCATCCAGACTGACGCTGTAGCCGAGTGGGTAGAGCGGCTGACTTCTCTTCTGTGGCTCCATGGAGTCATGGGTTCCAGTCTCGGCAGCGGCGTCTTGTGAATTTTGTGTGGTGGGGAGTTTTACGATAATCGTCTTCGTCACTGTCACCGTCGCTCTTCTTGCTACCGTCGTCGTCATCATCGTTCTTTTCTAGAGGCATGTTCTGTTGAGTATGTATAATAGTCAACAGTCACGGTCGATAAAACCCAACCAAGCATTTTGTGTGTGTGTGTGTGTGTGTGCGTGCGTGCGTGCGTGCGTGTGTGTGTCTGTGTCTGTGTGCGTGCGTGTGTGTGTGTGTGTGTGCGCACGCGTGCGTGCGTGCGTGTGTGTGTGTGCGCGCGCGCGTGCGTGTGTGTGTGTGAAGGACAAAGGGGGAGAGAATGAGTGAAGAGGGTTGTTCTATAGTCATGTGTGTACCCTGATGGGAGGTCTCAGGCCAAGGTCTGATGCCCACAGTGATCCACATTCTGGACGGTCGCTCAATGGAGAGCTCCGCTGTGCTGGTTTCTGGATACATACCTTTCCTCCTGGCTGCTTTGCCTTCCAAATCCACAAACCATTGTTATCTTGTGAATAGCCGGCCTTCATTCAGACCTGGTGGTGGTCATAACTTACCATTGCTTTTCGGCAAGGTCACATTTCCTGGAGGGATATTTTCAGGATGTCTTTGTATCGAAGCTTTAGCCGTACACTTGGTCGATGGCCTTCTCTCATTCTCTCAGCTCTCAATCAATCAACCAATCACTCACTCACTCAATCAATCAATCAATCAATTGATCAAATTATTTTATTTCGAGGATCATGAATAAGTACTCAAGTGGGTTTTTTTCATCCAGTCCCCGCCCTTACCTCCGTAGAAGAGCTGCTTTGGTAGTGTATTGCCCTGCAAGCACACGAGTTGTCCAGACCGTCTTGGCTGAGACTGTGTCAGCAGTTGCATCTTTCTCTGATCAGTATCTGGGCCTGTAAATGTACATTCTCTTTTGAGACTGTGTCAGCAGTTGTGTCTATACCTGATCAGTATCCTGGGCTTGGTAATGTACATTATCTTTTGAGACTGTGTCAGCAGTTGCATCTATACCTGATCAGTATCTGGGCCTGTAAATGTACGTTCTCTTTCGAGACTGTGTTATACCATTCTATGTTTAAGATACAGTGAAGGCAGCGCCGGTGAGACTGATCTAGCAGGTTGACATGCCTACTGCAGAGAGGGGAGGACTGGCGTCCATACAGAAGGCAGTCAGGACGACAGCTCTGTATACTGCACACGTCCTCTCCACTTTCATGCCCTATTCATTCCACACTCGTTTGTGGAGCCAGCCATGGGAGGTACTTGCCTTACAACTTCGGTTGGATAGCCTACCTCCTTGTTGAGACTGTTGCAAAGGGAATGACTGCTACTAAGATGCGGAAGGAGTCAACATTGTTGTTAAGGACAGGTCTTGCTTTCGATCTTTATTACAGGCGTGTTTGCTGGTGATCTTTTTGCTGGTTGAAGCATTACTGCAGTTTTCTTGATGCTGATTGTGAGACCACAGCCCCTGGCGGCTGTAGACATGGAATCTGTAAGTCTTTGAAGGTCACCCTCCTCCGAATGGGCAACAACAGCACAGTCATCTAGTATACAAGCGGTCACTTAAGAACAAATGGTTTAGTGACTTTTAAGCGCTTCGAGTTGTTTGCACTACAAGATTCAGCGCTATAGAAATACCATACATTATTATTATTTGTTATTATTTTCCTCTTTGCCTTCAGGCATTGTGTATTGAAGATATACCCATCTTTCCTGCCTTTGATCTGGATGCCTGAGTCTGTGTCTTTAAAGGCAGAGAGAAGAAGCATCGTGCTAAAAAGTATTGGAGCAAGAAGGCATCCTTGCTTGACTCCGTTAATGACGGAGAACTCTCATTATCTACACTCCTGTTGAACTAATCTTGCATTCATGCCATGGTGTAAGCACCTGCTTATAATTTTGTTGTTTATCTTGGAAGGGATTGCAATTCGTGGAGGTATAGTCCACAGTCCTTGGTGTGACACTGTGTCAAATGCCTTGCTGATGTCAGCAAAGAGGATGGAGAGATCCAAATGTTGGTTCCTTACACTTCTCTTTGATCTGTCTTGCAGCCAATGCTATGTCGATAGTCTTCTCTTCTCCTCTCCTCTCCTCTCCTCTCTTCTCCTCTCCTCTCCTCTCCTCTTCTCTCCTCTCCTCTTCTCCTATCCTCTCCCCTCTTCTCCTCTCCTCTCCTCTCTTCTCTTTTCCTCTCCTCTCCTCTCTTCTCTCTTCTCCTCTCTTCTCTTCTCTTCACATATTCTTCTCTTCTCCTCTCTCCTCTCCTCTCCTCTCTCTCCTCTCTTCTCTTCTCTTCCTCCTCTCTTCTCTTCCTCTTCTCCTCTCCTCTCCTCTCTTCTCTTCTCTTTTCTCTTCTCTCCTCTCCTCTCCCCCTCTTCTCTTCTCCTCTCCTCTCTTCTCTCTCTACTTCTCCTCTTCTCTTCCTACTCTTTTATCCTGTCTCTCCTGTGCTTTCTCTCATCTGCCTCTCCTCTGCTGATCTCCTTCGCATTTCTTACATGTCATTCATATTTCTGTTTCTACTACCAACACACAGAGTTACGTTGTTGAACCTATTGATCTTCTTCACTGTTATGAAACTCGCAGAATTCATGCACTCAGGCCTCGATCCCTGATCGTAAAACCCAAATACAAAGACGCCATTCAACCTCATGACTTCTACACCGTGGCACTAAGTCGAGTGATTTCCATTTATCCTCTGCTAACTCTCCTCTACAACTCCTCGTCTACGCTTTTCTGAACGTGCATATTTGATCTTCTATATCACATGTATATAAACGAAGAGAATTAAGGCACTGACAGGTCAGCATCGGGAGATTCCCTGGGAGGTCGTGAAAATCCCCTCCCTTAAATCACCAGACGACGACGCCGAGATTCAAACCCACGACTTCATACACCGAGAGCACTGAAGTCGAGTGATTCTAACCAATCTTGTGTAGCGTCCGTCGTCTCTCTCTTTCTCTCTCTCACTCTCTCCTCTCTCTCTCTCTCCTCTCTCTCTCTCTCTCTCTCTCTCTCTCTCACTCTTTCACACTCTCTCTCTCCCCCCCCCCTCTCTCTCTTCACAACTCTCTCCAGCCCCCCCACCTCTTCTCTTTCAAAAGATTGTCTAAAAGGCTTATTGTAATGCTGTATTGGCAATAAAATCTTTGTCATTGTCATCTCTCTCTCCTCTCTCTCTCTCTCTCTCTCTCTCTCTCTCTCTCCTCTCTCTCTCTCTCTCTCTCTCTCTCTCCTCTCTCTTTTTATTGTTTGCTTATAGACTTAATTGTCGTGCTTACAATTAGTATCCCGTTGAATGCTTTATTCAGATTTAATACTTCAGTTCTATTGCGTAAGTTGACTGTATTTGAGATTTAGTGAATGTTTAATTTTGATATCTTGTTTTGAGCTACCAATTATGTATAACTAATTCCAAAGTGCAGATGTCCTTTTCTATGAAAATGCATGATATTCATAAAGATTTGATGTTGACATTCATGCATGGTGTGAGTGCGTGCGCGCGCGCGCGCGCGCGCGTGTGTGTGTGTGTGTTACTGTGCATGGGGATGCAAATTGCTTATACAATATTTGTTTAATGTAGTTTACTATTGCTGTTGCCTCCCATAAAAGAACAATGCATTTGTTGACGTTTCTAGGTTTTGCTTTGTTTGGTTCTGTTTTGGTTTGGGTTTGGGGTTGTTTTGGTTTTTTTGTTGAGGGTGGATTATTCGGTTGTCCCCACTCCCCTTGTTGTTGTTGCCGCTTTTGTTTTGCTCTTGGTTCTTGCTATCTTTTCGGTTGTTTCTGTGTTTTCTGTTTTGCTTTCTTTCTTACTTGTTGCTACTTTTTTCTCTCTCTCTCTCCTTGAGTTATTTTTGCGGGGATTTTTGTGTATATATTTTTTTTCCCGTATACTGTGTAAGGCGGCAGACCCCTCCACAACTTGCGGTTTGCCGATGACATTGACCTCATGGGCGGAAGTAACACAGAGCTGCAAGATCTTACGACCAGACTTGAGAACAGAGCTGGAGTATATGGGATGGAGGTGAGCTCGGAGAAAACTAAAGTACTTGTGAACAGCACGAGCAACGCCACTGCTAAAATTTACATGAACGGCCAGCAACTGGAGGAGGTAGACGCTTTTAAATACCTTGGCGCTACACTCACAAAGGACAGGCGATCGACGACAGAAATCAAAGTCAGACTAGCCATGACAAAACTCACCACCATATGGAAAAGTAAAGAGATCAGTTTCCCAATCAAACTAAAGCTCTACAAAGCCCTAATTCAGACTATCCTGCTGTACGGAAGTGAAACCTGGACATTGACTGCTGAAACAGCAAAGCGAAT